>OX104071.1:83418725-83549432 GCA_944474145.2 Dicrocoelium dendriticum | reverse complement strand
GCAACTAGATTGTATCCTTTCAAATAAAATGCACGTACTTTTGGAAACCCATGTACTTGGGAGAATTTGACTTGTTGGCTCGTGAGGAACTTCACGCAAGCGATGTTACAATTGAGAATACCAGATGCAAAATAAAAGAACTCGTGTTACGGATTTTCATGTCAAGCTTATAATTTTCTTTGGGACGAACTCAAGTTGAAAGATCGATGGCGACAAGGTACGTAGATATCACCTCGGGTGTTTACCACGCTACTCTTTAAGATGTGTATTGTCTGTTAGCTGCATAGAATTAAGCAAATGAGAGGGTTCAAGGGCAACTGCAATTTTTGCATCGATTATGTTGCAACCATGCAAGCGAAGCATTATATGTTTGATAGTAACGCAGTGTTTAAGGGAACAGAAACCGCGCATGCAACATAGGTATAGATTACTGCAATCACCTACGCGTTAGCTACTAGAAACTGATATATATCCCAGGAAAGCAAACGATTGTAAGCAATTGTAGTGCAAAAATATGCGATGGCACCGGAGCGCAAAGGATACGAATTCCATCTCAGCATGCACACCACGTCCGTTGTCTTCAAAATCAATGTGCGTCAGTTGTCCAACATACAAAGAGGGCCACTACAGGCACTGTTATATTGCGATCTCAGTGCTCGGGCTTAGACGTGAACAGACCACGTAAGGTGACGATTCCTACTTCTTATCCCTTCACATATGACTTCAGTTGTGAATTCAGCCAGGTTTAAAATGTTTCGAAATACTGGTAGCTCGGGTTGATGAATGAATTGTTCATTTGTTCTCCGAGCTTGGCGGTTTTCTCGCAAACGTTTCACCACCATGCGAGGTGGCATCCTCAGTGCAGTGATATGTAGCGTATAAGTTTACTAAATGAATCCTCTATCCATGATCGACCTGCAGGTGACTTTAAACGTGTCAGTGTCGATTTAGGTCCCGTGACCTCTACCCACTTTCCCCAAGGCTAAAGTCGGCGCCCGAGTTGTTCTGCCTCCAACCGCGTGACAATAGGTTTTCTATGTCTTTCTGTCGTAGTGGCTCGTATACTGAATCGATGTCCATGCGCATGTTGATTGAATGTTTCGTTGAAAACCAAGCTTCCAAGAATACTCCTTCTTTTCTTGTTTCACCCCGTGCCAGGAATTCTGCTTTGCTCCTATCGAAGCTATTTCCTTCTTCATCTACATGAATTGAAACTTGCGACGATGCATAATGCTTTACACAGGCTCTCTTGTGTTCTTGTATCCTTGTTACCAATTTTCTTCCCGTCTGGCCAGCATAATCCCATTCGCAATCTCGGCGAGTTATTTTGTATACCACATTGCGTTGTTCATTTGCCTGCAGTTTTTCTTTTGGTTTTGAAAGGGTTTTTCTCAACGTGGCAGTTGGTTTGTGTGCTACGATGAGATGATGCTGTTTGAATTGTCTGGCTACCATTTCCGATATGTTCTTCATATAAGGCAGAACAACCCGTTTCCCCGTTGTCGTTGTGGTTTGTTTGTTGTTGCCGCTGCTGCTGTTGTTTTTGTTGTTGTAGGCTGTATATTGACGTTGTGTTGGTGCAGACACCTTCGGATGAAGTTTCATGGGTATCCGTTGAGTTGGAAACATTTAAGTAGGTGTTTTTCTTTCATTTGCTTTGCTTCTGTGATACTACAGTGTGTTAGCACTCTGCGAAACAGTGTCCGCACACAGCTTACTTTGTGGCATTTCGGGTGGTTGCTGTTAAATTTCAGAATTTGGTATGTGTGTGCCTTTTCTGTAGACCGATGTTTGCAGCTCGCCTTCCATAGTTCTTGTTACTAATAATCCAAGAAAGGGAGTTGCCTTTCCTTCTCCAGTTCCATTGTAAATCGGATGCCTTCCATGGCGTTATTCAATAGCTGTTGTGCGACTGTTATTTGGTTGCGTCTGGTTATCACAAAAGTGTCATCCACATACCGAACCCACAGTTTCGGGTTGACGAGTGGTAGTACCTCCTCCTCCAATTTCTGCATAACCATCTCTGCCATGAGCCCTGACACAGGTGATCCCATTGGTGCGCCTTTCAATTGCTCATAAATCTTTCCATTGAATGAAAAGTGGGTCGACAAACACAAGTGGAGTAGTTTACATACCTTTTCGGTCGTCATTTTGCCGATTTGTTGTTTACTGTCCTCCAGCCGTTCCGTGATGACCGCTATTGCTGTCTGCAAGTTGACAGGCGTGAAGAGTGCTGTCACGTCGAATGATATCATCGTTTCATCATTGTCTAATCGCAGGTCTTTGATCTTTTGCAGAACCTACTGGGCATTGGTTATGGAATATTGCGATCCATAGGTTAAATGTTTGAGGCGTCTCCACATTTCTTTCGCCAGGTTGTAGGTGGGGGTTCCAGAGAGAGACACGATAGGCCGCAATTGTGCAATATCTTTGTGTACATTTGGGAGTACGTAGAATTGCCCGATGTTCGAGTCGCGGGCTCTCATCCTCTCGCGCTCTTCTTTCGTGATTTGCTTCAATTCCTGAAGTTGCTTCAATGTCTTGTTTACTTTGTTTGTCAGCTGCGAAGTTGGATCCGTGTCGATGCACCTGTAGGTTGTTGTGTCATTCAAGAGGCGTGTGGCCTTCTCAATGTAATCCTCTCTATTCATTATGACATTCATTCGTCCCTTGTCAGCTGGTAGGATAATGATAGTTTCATCAGACTTCAGGGTATTCATTGCCACTTTTTCTTGTCTGCTTAAGGCGTTGTATTGCTTGTTGTGCGTTGTAGCAGGAACAATTGTGTGTCTTATTTGCTTCTGAGTCTCTTCGTTTAATCCATTGGATTGTAGGACGCTTTCGAAGGCTGCTAAGAAGTCGGTAGCCGTTGCATCTCTGTAGTTGTAGTTTAATCCCTTGATGAGGATTGCTTTTCGGCATCGTTGATTGGTCGGTTGGAAAGATTTCTAATCCAGCCGTTAGTGATATTTTCATCTATAGGAGACGTCAATTTTGATAACTTATCGAGAAGCGCATTATGCTTTTTCGTCCTGGTGTTTGCTACCCGACGTTGTATTGCACCTTCCAGTTGTTCTGTTAATTGTTGTCCAACGACTTGAAGGCAGCTAGATGGATGTTCGTTCATACATCTGTCATATTTTTTGAGACGATTGTGAGCGTCGGTGATCATTAAGCGTGCATGTAGATGAAGAAGGAAATAGCTTCGAATGGGGCAAATCAGAAGTCCTGGCACGGGGTGAAACAAGAAAAGAAAGAGTATTCTTGGAAGCTTGGTTTTCAACGAAACATTCAATCAACATGCGCATGGACATCGATTCAGTATACGAGCCACTACGACAGAAAGACATAGAAAACCTATTGTCACGCGGTTGGAGGCAGAACAACTCGGGCGCCGACTTTAGCCTTGGGGAAAGTGGGTAGAGGTCACGGGACCTAAATCGACACTGACACGTTTAAAGTCACCTGCAGGTCGATCATGGATAGAGGATTCATTTAGTAAACTTATACGCTACATATCACTGCACTGAGGATGCCACCTCGCATGGTGGTGAAACGTTTGCGAGAAAACCGCCAAGCTCGGAGAACAAATGAACAATTGATTCAGCCGTGTTTAGACATCGCAGGCAAGCCTTACTGCACCGCTTAAATTACGCACACGGAAATTTTCCTCTTTGTGTACGCAGCCATTCCTAAGTTTAACAACAGACGCTGATGACTCTTTAGCGACCATTCTGGTACACATGTGTCCAACAGATATTTTTACTATTTGTTTAGTACTTCCGCAGTGCCGTGGATCAGTTGGATGGCTCATTTGTCAACCATGGAAAATCAAGACGCGGAAAACACTCACACCCTTTTCTCACACTCGGTTTGTGTCTGTGAAATATGATGCTCTAATGCATGATCTACCTCAATTACCTATCTGATGTCAACCAAAATTGCAGCTGCTGTGCTGCATGGGGCGGCGTACGACGTACCAACTGATGGTTACGGAATTGAACGCTGTCCATACTGCGGAGACATGGAACATATACGCACAACTAGCTCGGAAAAATACTTTGGATCTGCAGCCAATGCTTTGCGTTAGACAAGCAGTTTAGCTTTCCTGACCAACTATCTTACCAAGAGCAGGGAACGTGAGGACGGATAAGACATTCCGTGATGAGCAGATACTAAGTATTACATAGACACTTATGTCGCACTGCACAAACCTTAACAACACTTGAGGCTTGTGCTATCCAAAGTTCTCTAAAATATTCGAGGAAAGTTTCAATTTCCTTACCATCGTTGCTGCTACCTCCTACTGACCGAATAGCTTTAGAGTGCCAGTTATCTCGACGTACTTTGTTTAACATGTCGCAACTGAAATGAATTCTGCAATTATGGTTTCTGGAATATCCATAATTCTGGAAATTATTCATTTAAACAGGCCGTTTCGAATATACTAATATCCCGGAAGATGAATTAACCTATCTATGTAAAACAACATAGTATGGAAGCAGTCCACATTGTTTCCGAGATGATTAGTAGGCTATCAGCCGCAACGACTAAGCTGCAAATGTTTAAGCAATATGCCTTTTCTTCCAGCGGCTGATGTAATACAAGATGAAGGCATTCCCCAATAGTAATAGTATCCCCGCTGAAATGCACTAACGTATAATCAGATGTAAAAAAGCCGATCATATTCGATGTTCCAGACGCATATATATGGATATTTGTGATGTGCACCTAAATTTAGTTTTCCCCTGTGTATCAGTAGATAAACTAATGCACACCTTAGACCTAGCCTAACACAGTCCTTGAGTTCCATGACAAAAGGAGCAACACTTTATGTAGCGGAAATGGTAAACATGTTTCTGTAACAGTATATTAAAATGTATTTAAATGACTTCCGACCATGTTGGTAGAAGTAGTCTCAATGTTTCTCAACAGTGGGCTGCAACAATCACAGCAATCTGTATTCGCGTACAGAGGTAAACTGGGTGCATGGATGCAATTGGACCAGCTGCGAGGTCGACATCAGCTGCCAGCGCGTCAGCGATGAAGTGTGTGATTAGGTGCCACTAGGACGGTGTTTCCGTCCGCCACATTAATGCACATGAACCAATGTCACGATTGCGTTTTGCAATCTTCGTGGCTCTGCAAAAAGGGGATAGCGGATGTAAACTAAAATATAAACAAAGGCTAACGAGTAGGGAAAGAAGGATAAAATTGCATTTTACAAATTGTATATATGTAATTCACACACTCTAACAGGGATACGCTGTAGCTTGATCCTACTTCACAAGCGGTCACAGGAGCATAGCTGTCCACATGCGTTTACATCCAACTGTCAATATGAACAGCAGCGTGGCGACTACTTTTGTCGACCAAGGGGGTATACTAATCCCCTCGACTGCGGACAACATAGGCGCTTGGAGGCCACACGATCGGTTAAATACATATTAGTTTTCGATGAAAACTACCGTGCGCCTAGGGGACTCTAGGTTTCTTGGGAGAGAAAGCGACTACTTTGGGGCACATAAGATGATAACTGGGAAGCAGATTTTCACAGGTATGACATACGGCGCCAGTATGTTGTTGATCAGAGAGTAACATTAAAATATTTGACCCACAGCTTATCCGGATAGACTGTCCTTTAAATTTGGTATCCAACATTCTAGGGTAATAAAAATGCCCCCGTAACATGCCAGATGTAGCGGACTTCATCTCGGCTCCCATGATAATCCTCTGTAAGCAAAAGAATATAAGTAAATGTATTCAAATCGCATCAGTCATGTTATGGTCAACAGAATGCAAACCTCCGTCATTAAGCACCATGATATTTTGTGAGTCCAGGAAGGACACCATAGTTCAATCATCAATAGTCGCGCATCCAAAATCAAAACTAGTGTGCGGAATCCAAGCCGTTTACACCGGAGCTGCAACACCAAGTTGACAATGCGGTACATATGGTTCCTGATAATGAGCGCATGGTTAAATGTGTGCCAGTAAAACTCTTGCAAATTAATCAAATTGCACTCAAAGCCATAAAGTAACCGACCATGATTTAGCGAACAACACCGGAACTGACTTTGGCCGAGTCCTACATCTAGTGTAATTTACGTCACGTCAAGGGTTCCCAGGACCTCCGTGTTCGGGCGTTCATTGGGTCGTCAAAGACCGAGAGGCAGAAAGATTAAACATGAGTTTGGTAGGCGGCTGAGCAGTTGCAAAACGACCACACTATATGCGTCGGCAGTTGATGAAGAGTGCGTTTGAGGTATATCTAGTGGTAAGCTGCACGGTGTGATCAAGCTAGCGATGGAGGACGGAGCCTGAGTTATGTGGATGGATGACGAAAATACTCATAACCGTATCGGTTTGAGCTAAATAACAAGTTCCATTAACTAATATATCAGTGATTTGTCAAATTATATATGAATGCATGAACCAGTTTGTCAGACTGAACAATTCATCCCTCTGCAGGCGATAATACCTGACTAGTAAATGTGATTCGCCTATGTGAGTACATTAGTTTACCGTCTCAAAGAAAACTTCTCATCGCATTCCTTGAGGTGTTTGAATACAGATCGCAACTAGCTAATTTTCAAGCGATAATAATTCCTTAGAGACCACAGTAAACGTTAGTTGCGCTTTCGCTAATTGCTGTTCGTTTCCGCACTGATTATCCTTTTACGAGTTCAAGCAGCAACTTCCGCACACTCCACCAATCTACGCCAAGTCTGCATTGTTCAAATTATGTATTGTGTCTATATCCAAGTCCTTATCCACCGGCTCTCCAAACACCAAAAACGACGGCTTGCCAGGCAACTGTTAGGAGCGCATATATATCAAGATCTCGCATAAAATTTCCACAACGCGGCAAATAAAACGGGTAAGGGACGGAATCACGCGTAACGTATTCCATGATCTCCAAGATGTTTTATCGTTTGAAGTACTGGCTATATGTAGCAGCGTATAAATTACACATTGGCCCGCCTTCATAACAAATTAAGAACAGTAGACGTTTAGAATGGGTATTTTACTGCTAGCGGAATGTGTTACAGATCGGCTAAATAAACAACGTGTCCATAATTATTGATTGAAATATTCGGAGATGTAAAGCAGGAAACCGGTGGTGCTTGCATTACAAAAATCCGCTGCGCTCCTCAGTTTTCGATACAGTTAGGGGGAATGGTTATTATAAAAGTTGGCTCTTCTTATAGGCAACCGTAACCCAATTTTCGCTGGTAGGGTTTGCACATTTTCTACGCACTCAACCGGGAGTTTCTTTGTAGCCTAATGTGTAGTTACTCCGATGGAACGAGTAACCGCGTTAGTCAAATGTGAACTACGTGCGGTATTGGGGCAGCTGTTAATGTTCTGGACACTAGTTGTCGTGTTGCTTACTGTGTTATTAACAGTTATTCGCGGATTAGTAGCAGCAACTCAGATGGAGAATTGGGTTGCACGTTCTGATATTTTTGCCACAACCCCAGTGCTTTGGTGATCACCATTTTTTCAAACTTTTCTAGTAGCTGTTCATACTTCTGTGATAATAGGAGCACGGTTTCATCAGTGGGATCTATGTGCATTCCACAAGGAACCATAGAGAGTTTGGTTTGTTTACTAACTTTTCTGACTAAGTTTAACAAGAAGGCATCTCGCATGGAAGAACTTTTAAAAGTTACGACACAAAATGCCTTACTTAACAAGTTTGGAACATGCCCCAATTAGGTCTTTAGTCTGTGGCACTCTGGGCATCACGCTTGTTGAGCAACTGTTACGAAACATTTGAAGGAATCAAGCTCTATGGTAAAAGGTCGTTTTGTTATTGTTATGGTTATCGGTAAGATCACAATATTCACTTCGCTGCTGTGCGCTTGTAGACTGTCCTGTCTGGCGTGTCAGTCGAATGCGTCAGCTTGAATTGGGAACGAATAAACGAAGATGCAATTGAGAATTTTCCTTGTTAGGACTATGGATCGCCCCAGGTGAATATGCTTTTAGACCTGTAGCTGTTTAATTTGAACTAATGGAAGTTTGTTGGAAATCCGTTGAAATGATATATCGAGTGATAACAAACAATGTCTCTGATGGTTGGAGTTAGGCAACTTTTGCGCTTCGATGTCGGCAAAACACCGCCCAGGAGTTATAAATTAAGAACACCAGTCTGAGGCAAACAATTGTTTTCAATGATTCATCTACAGGCCGGTACAATCATATAAGGTTAAATTACAAAGGGATGGATAGTGATTGGTTCTGGGGTTTGTTCTGAACTGACTCGGTCAATGGTTAGACAGCGAATGGTTCGCCGCTGTCTCATGCACACAGATCGATTGAGGGTTACTTAATCACAGGGCCTGACCCGATGTCGGGGTGACGGATAGGCTGATGGTTGTTCGGCCAGGGCAGGTATAGAGATTGAACAAACTTTTTCTGCGAGCACAGCGGGGGTTGGAATATGCGGATCGCAATGGCCTCTGCAGTGGCGAGCATCCTTAACCGCGTACCTTTCGATTTGCTCATTGGAACCTGATAAATCACAGTGAAAGCATTCGGGAGGTTAACCTGGTGACCAGATTCGAAAAGATGAGATAAGATACCGCTTGTAAGTACTCCGGTGCCCCCGTTCAACAACCACTTAGGGCTATGTTCCTTAATGCGACGTGACAGTTGACGAGCCGTACGACCAATGTATGTTGCCCCACAAGTGCACTCAAATCGGTAGATAACGTAAGAAGAGGTCAGCTTCGGCAGTCTGTCCTTGTTGCACACAGGAATTAGCTGATTCGTGGCGAAGATGCATCGTAACTCCGCAGCCGGAAAAGTGTTCTTTATCGATTGCGTCAGTTTCCTTGTTAAGAGCTCACTAACTGTATCACCTTTAAAATCAAGGCGGATGAAGAGGGCCTTTTGCGCGAATACGTCCTTAACGACCGGTGTTATTTTGGGCTGCATGTTGCGCTGAATGAATCTTTCTGGATAACCATTTTCAAGCAAAGTGTTCTGGATGGATTTCATCTCATCCTCCAGAGCATCCTCTGAACATATCTTTCTCGCCCTTGAGGTGAGACAATGTACTAAGTTACGCTTGTATTTAAGCGGTACAAAACTACTGAAATTTGTATACTGACCTGTCCACGTCTTCTTTCTGTTTGTCTTCCTTAATATGGAACCGTCAGTTCGTCTAATAAGGTGTACATCCAGAAATGAGAGTTGGCCATCTTGTTCAAGTTCGTAGGTGAACTTAATCGCCGGGTGCGCACCATTAAACTCTGTCAATATATTCTCCAGAGAGATATCTTTATGGATTATGCAGAAAATGTCATCCATATAACGATAGTAATGGTCGAAACTATCTATAAGTGGCCCCAGTGATTCCGTTTCTAGCTTGGCAAGAAAAATATCTGCCAGCACTGGTCCGAGTGGAGACCCCATTGCGACCCCATCATTCTGCCGATAATATGTGCCGTCGAAAAGAAACTGAATGTTGTAGGTGCATCTCAGAAGTAATTCTTTCAGGCTTGGTAAGGGTATAGCTAAATGAATGCTGTTATCATGCACATAGTTGCATAGATATTCTATTGTCTCCAGTAGCGGGACATTCGTGAATAAAGAAGCGACATCAAGTGAGAACATCTTCTTCTCCTTCAGGTTCCCATCTCTAATGTGCTCTACGAATGTAAAACTATCTTGAACACTACGATTGGCAATTCGTTTTCTTATTGGCTCCAGTAATTCTGCCAACCACTGGGCTGTTGGATGACATGCGGAGTTTGTCATGGACAATATTGGGCGTATAGGTACACCTTCTTTGTGAACTTTTGGCAGTCCATACATTCGCGAGAAAAATGTTCCAACTGGCCTCAGACTTTCAAACTGACTACTAGATATAAAACCGCGGGTTCATAGATCTTTCAGGCAATTCGTCAGGTTTTGTTCCGCTTTGGCTGTTTGTTCCTTCTCACCTACTTTTATACAAAACTTCGTTTCGTCTGGGAGGATCTGGTTTAGTTTCGAGATATAATCACTTCTATCCATTAGGACTATACCACTTCCCTTATCTGGCTTGCAGATGACTATATCTTTATTGTTTTTTTAACTCTCTCAGGGAGTTCAAATGTTTACGAGTAAGCAGGCCGCGTTGATTCACCTGGTAGTTTCGATATTGGTAACAGCAATTGACCAACGAGGACTTGAAACCTTCTAGAGCATCGGTTGATAGCACGACTAAATCTTTCGTTTGTGCTAACAGGCTTTCAAATTGTGTCGCAGTATCTAACTGACGTTAGTTACTTTTAGGATAACAGAATTTCGAACCGAGTGACAAGATTTCAAGTAGTTTAGGCGAGAGCACCAATTTCGAAAAATTGTGAACGTACTTTGTCCATGACCAACTCCGCATGTCATCCAACAGCCCAGTGGTTGGCAGAATTACTGGAGCCAATAAGAAAACGAATTGCCAATCGTAGTGTTCAAGATAGTTTTACATTCGTAGAGCACATTAGAGATGGGAACCTGAAGGAGAAGAAGATGTTCTCACTTGATGTCGCTTCTTTATTCACGAATGTCCCGCTACTGGAGACAATAGAATATCTATGCAACTATGTGCATGATAACAGCATTCATTTAGCTATACCCTTACCAAGCCTGAAAGAATTACTTCTGAGATGCACCTACAACATTCAGTTTCTTTTCGACGGCACATATTATCGGCAGAATGATGGGGTCGCAATGGGGTCTCCACTCGGACCAGTGCTGGCAGATATTTTTCTTGCCAAGCTAGAAACGGAATCACTGGGGCCACTTATAGATAGTTTCGACCATTACTATCGTTATATGGATGACATTTTCTGCATAACCCATAAAGATATCTCTCTGGAGAATATATTGACAGAGTTTAATGGTGCGCACCCGGCGATTAAGTTCACCTACGAACTTGAACAAGATGGCCAACTCTCATTTCTGGATGTACACCTTATTAGACGAACTGACGGTTCCATATTAAGGAAGACAAACAGAAAGAAGACGTGGACAGGTCAGTATACAAATTTCAGTAGTTTTGTACCGCTTAAATACAAGCGTAACTTAGTACATTGTCTCACCTCAAGGGCGAGAAAGATATGTTCAGAGGATGCTCTGGAGGATGAGATGAAATCCATCCAGAACACTTTGCGTGAAAATGGTTATCCAGAAAGATTCATTCAGCGCAACATGCAGCCCAAAATAACACCGGTCGTTAAGGACGTAGTCGCGCAAAAGGCCCTCTTCATCCGCCTTGATTTTAAAGGTGATACAGTTAGTGAGCTCTTAACAAGGAAACTGACGCAATCAATAAGGAACACCTTTCCGGCTGCGGAGTTACGATGCATCTTCGCCACGAATCATCTAATTTCGGTGTGCAACAAGGACAGACTGCCGAAGCTGACCTCTTCTTACGTTATCTACCGATTTGAGTGCACTTGTGGGGCAACATACATTGGTCGTACGGCTCGTCAACTGTCACGTCGCATTAAGGAACATAGCCCTAAATGGTTGTTGAACGGGGGCACCGGAGTACTTACAAGCGGTATCTTATCTCATCTTTTCGAATCTGGTCACCAGGTTAACCTCCCGAATGCTTTCACTGTGATTTATCAGGTTCCAATGAGCAAATCGAAAGGTACGCGGTTAAGGATTCTCGCCACTGCAGAGGCCATTGCGATCCGCATATTCCAACCCCCGCTGTGCTCGCAGAAAAAGTTCGTTCAATCTCTATACCTGCCCTGGCCGAACAACCATCAGCCTAGCCGTCACCCCGACATCGGGTCAGGCCTTGTGATTACGTAACCCTCAATCGATCTGTGTGCATGAGACAGCGGCGAACCATTCGCTGTCTAACCACTGACCGAGTCAGTTCAGAACAAACCCCCGAACCAATCACTATCCATCCCTTTGTAATTTAACCTTATATGATTGTACCGGCCGGTAGATGAATCATTGAAAACAATTGTTTGCCACAGACTGATGTTCTTGATGAATCACTGAGAATGTTCCATTAGTTATAAATTAGGTTACATGTAGAATGCATTGGAGTATATTGGGGAAACTGCTATCACAAAATAGATGTTGTAAAAGCAGGATGAATAATTATGGATCCACAATTGTGCGGCTAAATGTCGCAGAACCACGGATAAAATTCCACGAGTGCACAAGGGAGCGATTAGCACGCAACGTCTCCCATAAGTCATATTTTTAATTAACAAAGGTAATACAAAAAGCCCAATGTATGACGATGTCCATGCAACATGTGCTTACAAAAATTCGTTAATATGCCTTTCATAATCGAAACATATCGAGAAAACATATTAAAATTTGACTACCACTGATCAAACTAATTTGAGTTGTTAAAACTTTGGCGGCTTAGCATGTTTTACTTAGTCACAGAGATAGATGGAAAGAATTGAGTAGTTCCATTTTTGCAATTACAGAAGTATACAAATAAGTCGATCAATTAGAAGGAAAGGTTTTCCAATATAAATGGCATCCTGTTCTAACCATCAGATTGCTTTTGGGCGTCAACATATTAAGCTTTTTACTGGTCTACTTATTTTACCACGACCGACGTAGTCGACAAGACAAACATATTCTTATGTGGTAACTAAATTCATGGATTTACCAACCGATGGGCCGAATGAATTCAGTGGCGGCGGGGGTTGTTGCATGTATGTGCGACTGCTATTGACACCAGGTTTAATCCACGGACCATATCCTATCAATTCCGGTCCGCCCATGACTGAAGACATAGACCATTCTTTTATCACCGGACCCCCCAATGATCCTTGGGTTGGATAGTATTAACTTTTGGATAAATCGCTATGCTGGACTGCCAAGATCAATTAGCCATGTTCGTAGTCATCGCCTCCTTACGAGAATGTACTGAATAAAAGGTAGTTGCATGGAACCTGGGATATACTTCGTTACCCGTGCCATTACACTTGGCTGATGATTAATGAAAAATTCTTTGACGCAAACAGACCATACCAACCAATTATTAGCAAAAGTGTTTGACAGTGTTTGCTAACATTACTATTTGAAATGGTAAAGTTTAAAGTAATATGGCTTAGAAAAAGAAGAAATTGGTTTTATTGATTGAATCAATTAAAACGTTACTTTTATGCCACGCATCTCTTTAAGACTTTGGTGCGCATATCTCCTGTGATTGCAGATGGAAAATAATGGTACATGCGGTGAGAGGCTGAACTAACCAGATTGCAACGTTTGATCAATTCAGTAGAGTACGCTAGCTCGCTGTACGTTTTCTATGAGTCTTTCTGTCTTATACGAAGGGGATAGCCACTTCTGTATAGCTTCGATTTGCTTTCCGGTGCCTTCAAACGTAGACAGGCCGTTTAACAGATGTTCGTGAATGCTTTTGCCTGTAATGCTTAACCTATTTGCCTCAGAAATAAGTAAACTGCTCTGCCAATATCAGCCTCCTCAGCATGCTTTTGCGCAAACGAACTGCGAAGCATTTAGGTTTTACTTTGGTGGCCATTTCATTGACATGTCTATAAAATTTGGAAAAATCAAGGATGGGTCTTGGCGTTTGTATTCAATAAGTCTACAAGTATTCTAGCAGTGCTTGCCGATAATTGAGCTCTATTATCCTGCGCACTAAACCAACTTATAAGTTGGGAGAGTCTCTCTATAGTTCCATCAACCTTTTGCTTGTTTAATTGTTTGTTTCTTTTTTATTTTTATTAAATTACGCTTAAGTTTTGGTAAATTTACTGTGCAACGTTACACAAATGCTTGCTTTCGTCGACAGAAAGAAAGTTCCAAATCGCGATTCCCTTTTTAGCTGGATCGCAAGTATTGAGTAGTTTACTGACGTGCGTAAATTTTTAATCATTAACAATCACCTGAAATGAATTTAGTCGTCGACCTCCTCGTAACCTATTTGGAGGCCGCGCGAGCTCCGTCGTAAGAGTGTTGCCCAATACTGGAGCATTGTCCTTTTCATCGAGTGTTCCTATTGACACCGCAGGGTTGTCCGTAAATTTGGATTGAATCTTGAAACCGGTCAATGGAAGGATCAATGTAGCACCAGCCATCACTTCACGATCAAGTGGACTCTTTAGTACTGAAGTCGGAGCAGCTTTGACCAACGCATTTACTGAAAAGACTGCTTACTTTTTCTTCCTTTTACAACAGTTTGGTGCAGGGGAACATTGGTAAAAAGCGATTCCACCTCTAAAGAGCACATGACCTTGTCGGATATATTAAGTGTGTCGAGGTCGTCGATACGCTCTAAAGAATCTTTGAGGCTGTATAGTTTTGCCCACTCTCGCAGCGGAGAAAGCAATTTCACCAGCCAGCGATCCAGCTTATGTTGAGGCGCGTTTACCATTGATAGATTCGGCCTGAGTGGCACCCCACTCTTATGTACTTTCGGTAGCCCGTATAGCTGAGGAGTAGCAGAGCCGGTCGGATTTAAGCTGTCATACGTATCACTGTCGATCACACGATGCAGATGAAGCACATCGAAGTGACGAGTTATGCGAGAGCCTGACACAGTCACATCCTCTGCCCTCTCAAGTCTTTTGAATTTACTTGTGTCCTCGAGAATGACTGTCATATTCTTTAGGTATTCATTCTTATTCATGAGTACTACACCAGAAACTTTATCTGGCTTTGTTATAATCACATCCTCGGCACGTGGTTCGCTTAGCGCCTGTAAATGCCGTTTTGTATGCGCACACTTTTATTTTACTGTCACATGTTTAACCTCATAAGCAATATCTGTCAGCTTGTTTCTAAACCATATGAGCCTATCAGCACTGGCTGGTTGTAGATCCTTCACCTGATCAAAGAAGGTTTCAAACTGCGATTCAATAAAAACTTATTTAACTGTCTAGGAGGCACTTTGTAGTCTAGGCCAAATGATAATGCTTCAAATTGTAAGGCATTAAGCTTCAAATCCGACATATTCAGAACATACTTACCGGTGTCACGAGTAACTGCCACTTCCTCTTTGTTGTTCATCAGTGACCTTTCTAGACGAGCCAACGCAATCCATTTTGTGCGATCGACGGTGGTTTCACAAAACCAAGAGAATGCAATACGAAAAAGGGGGACAAGTTTTCGATGATGGGCAACAGGCGTGTGTGTGTATCTCGAGTAAAGAGAATTTGCTTGATGGGTTAACTCAAGCCATACGTGAATATGTATTCCGATATCAACGGTTATTGTCTAAAAGTCACAGAAGTAGTTGAGGGTTACAGGCCAACTCCGCTTGAAAAAAGGCCCTGTAGTTGCTGCGACTTTGCTAAATTCTAGCAGCTGCACATATTTTATTTAATGAGTTAAGAGTAGAATTGGCACTTAAGGAACTACGATTGTCTCAAAATGTATCCTACGTTCATTCATAAGGAAATTAGGCCCAGTCACTGTTTTTCAGCCACTTGAGTAATCTACTTAAGAGGAAACAGGTGGACATGAGGGAATTATTTGACATTGGGCGGTTAAGGATAAATTCCAATTTTACCTGACAGGTAAATTCAACGGCCAGCTTGTTTATATAACCATTTAAGTCTTCCTCACCCGTTGGTGCGCTTTCATCGATTATACAGCATATATCCTATGCATGTCAAGTCTCATAATCGCGGAACTCAAAGCACCGATCTGGAAATGGCTGATGTATATATACAGCTGTATTGCCTTCCTCTACGTAGCAACTTCCGTCTCTTTCTCCCTTAACCTCTATGCTATTGCTGACCTTCAGATAGACTAGTAACTCCTGTGTATGCATCCGTCTGCCTAGCAATTCAACTCTTTTCATTTGAAGACATTTACATAGATATTGCATTTATTTCCTTGTGCTGCGAGAAACTGTTGAGCGGTATCGACCGATTTTCCTGACAACATAGCAATAACATGAAACATTTTGGTTGTGGTTTCTCTCGTGATTCTGTAAAAGCATACTTAAGCGCTTTGTGTTTTATGGCTAACCAATTTTCAACTATTTATTCCTAGAGTTCACGGTTCATTGAACGTTGATGGGTTGGCTTCCGTTGCATTTCGTTCGGTTTGTTCTCTCTCTACTCAAGCATGGTTGTTAGCCTTGTTGAGTGAACATCTTCACTCCTCGGTTCACTCTCATTTAATTAAAATATGTGGCATCGTGCAGTCCGTCATTTTTGTTGTGCAATTACCGTGAAGTCATTTTTATACCATCCCGAGTGTAAGCTGACGTTTATGCTAATTAGAACTGGAGTTACTGGTGAATTCAAGAACATGGATGCCGAATGAGCAATTATCCAACAGTTCCATTCAAAATCGTACGAAAATTTTATTCATCATACCCAGTTAGAACAGGGTTATTCAAGATAATTAGTTAAAAGCTCACAAGCGTAGCAGAGACAAGCCTGCTTAAAAAATAACGGGGTTGGTTAGAATCGATAGCAGAAGGTCCCTAACTCCCATTTTTGCTGATAGAATTCGGGAAAGTAAAATATTGTGCATCAATGCTCTCTATTTCTTACTTATAACCAAAGTACTTATGGAAAAACATACAAGCTGGGGACGCTGCTAAATTGTCTCTGAATGGTTAAGCGTAGGTTAGAAGTATAACATCATTTAAGGGCATGCAGGAAAGCAAATCCTAAACCAGTATACTTAACAAAGTTATGCATCAATAGAGTATTCATTTTATTTTATCCACACTGCGCTGATATGCAATTCTTTCCATGTTAGCTCCAAACACACTGCTAGGTTTCCACACCGAAGTATTACTAAACGTTCCCTTTCAAATATTCAATAGGTAAAGGACACCAACCGGGATTTTAATTGCTCTATAACATAATGATGCTTATGAAATTGATCTGCTTTGTAGCTTGTTAACATCTCATTGTGCGGCTTAGTATTTCATTATTCTCTACTTGTTTGTTTATTCCTAAAAAAGAGGAGAGCTAACCTTGTAACTAAAGGTAAAATTTCCAGAAATATTGACGTTTGGGAAAAGATACCTCAGTGTGGCTAGTGTGTAGTCCTAGTTGTGTTCAGTAATTATAAAAAAATGTCAATTTATGAGTGGTCAGTGGAAGTTTGTGCTACAAAATATCCGTCCATTATATTTTGTGTGGATTGAAATTGCTACACGTTGTTCTGGAAACGAACTATTTTTGCTAGAACCGTTAAATCAAATTCGATATATTCCGCAAAATCTTAGATAAAATATCCAGTCAGATGCATATATGATTGCGAAACATATTCCTATTTGTCTTACTTAGTATATACACACCATACACTACAGTAAGCTAGCTGGCGACCAATTATCGGAAGCCTCATAAAACTTTCCAAGCTTTTCTGTAAGTTATTCAGTCACAGCGTTAAACCTCAGTGATGGCGTTCAGAACATAAAGTCATTTAGTGTCAGCATGTAGGATGTAGCTTGATTATAAACGTTAACTATGTTTCTCAGAATATTGGCTTGGACATTGCAGTACCTCACCCTGCTGGTAACAATTTGCTAGTAAAATAATAAAATATAAAAAAGAAATCCAAATGTGTGGCCAAAGCAATGAGCATAGCGGGATCGCAACTATATATTCACAGTGGTTCCTAAAACAATTATTAAAGTGGTTGATAAGTTGAACGGATTAGGTAGGTTGAGAAATTAGGAACAATAACAGCAGGGGATAAAACCAACTTTTCAGCTGAACCACCACTGTACTGCATTCCCACCACGATGTCCAGCCTGCGCCCAAGATTTATCGGGGCCAGTTCCCAATAGTATTTTCCTAACCATGTTAAGTTTCTCCCTTTCTTATAAACACACGCTAGTAGGCAGTTTAACTCTACTCTGAAACACCCCCACCGCTCTATTGAGTTCTAGGTTCGCCGTAATACATGTAAAATTGTTGTGCTGCTTTCTAGCTGGATTATTGTTAGGGTGTTAGCCGAATAGCTCAACTATGTCGCCGGAACCAGTTTCTGGTAAATATTTAATCCTGTGAAGCTTTATCTTGATTCTGCACTAGTGCCGATTCCAATACTTCTATTCATGCAACCGTCCCTAACGTACCTGTTTCCATGAACGGTAAGTCCCGGAAATGTTTTACAGCGAATACCTTGCA
The DNA here is from genome assembly GCA_944474145.2 of Dicrocoelium dendriticum. Taxonomy (NCBI): domain Eukaryota; kingdom Metazoa; phylum Platyhelminthes; class Trematoda; order Plagiorchiida; family Dicrocoeliidae; genus Dicrocoelium; species Dicrocoelium dendriticum. The sequence continues at coordinate 83,531,325 of OX104071.1, read as the reverse complement.
GTTGTGGCCGTTTACCAGTGAAGCATATAAGTAAGTAAAACTTCACTTATTTATCACATTTTCACACCATCCAGCCCATCCCAACATTCAGCTCATTTCAAGCTTGATCACTTTGTAAACGCTAGTGAATTAGTGGAATTATGCCTTGTATGGGTGCACTCTTTAGCCTGGGAGCTTAAATCATTCACCTTAGTTAATTAGACTAAAATGTGACCAGCATGGAAATGAAGATAATCAAGTAGGATTAATTAATAATAATATTGCAAACAATAAAATAACAGCAATTCTAACACATAATTAAATGGCGATTTTGCAAAATTGTGCGAAATATCGATGAAGCGTCCGATCAGATTGTTTGTTGGGACGGCCCAAGAAAGATAACTGTTCCAATTATCCAAAGGCAAAAGCATGTTACATCGAATTTTTTGCTTTATCATTAGTTGCAAACAATAAACAGTAAGAACAGCAAATTGGTTAAGCAGTGAAAGTTACTATATATTACCGAGCAGTAATTTCTGGATAATAGGACGAAATAGCTTCTATTGCCTTAAGAATGCAAAGAAGAAAACCACACTGGTCAGATTATGGGAAGGAATACGCGGATAACATTTGTGGTTATATCAAGGAACCTTTGTTGATCTTGATCTCATATCAGTAAAAATGTAGCAGGAGGTAAACTCTAGAACTTGGATTTCTTGCACACGTCCCTCACAGCTAGGTAATAGAAGGTCCCAACACGGAGCACTCGAGCGAGCTGTTATACGCATCGTCTGTGGAGTAAAGTTAAAGTGTATAGGAGCTTGAGTTAAATAGTGAAATATGTTAAAACAATCTAGGAAGCTTATTTGACCTAATGTACTTGGACTTTGGCAGTCGACATAATTTCTCGTATTGAATACAAAATAAAGTTCACCTGATCAGCAGCATGCTTGCATCATTTTTATTCTGTGCGAAGTGCAATATTGACGCAATAGATAAAATCCTTTTTTACTGTCCCATAACTATGCAAGACTTACAGACGTAGTTGCGAGGATGATGTGCACCAAAATAGCTACGGTAGGAAGAAGCATAACGAATTTCTGACACAGGCACTTCTGCCTGACTCCACTGCAAGCCAAATTAACAACACCGAATACTACTCTAATGAAGTTGCACCTGCAAACGAAGTCAATATTCAAAATCGCTTTAGCTTTCTCGAACACCTAACTGCCAACCTTCATACAACAATTCCCGCTAAAGCCTTTTACTCCCACCAAACATTGCCGAAACCAAGGAAACATGCAAATTCCAGTGGCAGTTGGACTGCTCTTGCATCAAATGCACTCTAAAGTCAGACGCTTCTTTTGCTATAACCACAGCTATAACTACTGTGAATGACAATGATAGACGGATGCATATCAAATCGCTTGTCTCCCAACTACGGTCCACACGCCCAAGAAAGACACTCAGAAACAACTGGATGCCCTGTGGGTAATATGTATAAAGTTCCTGAAGTAACATCGAATTATTTGAAGGGAAATAGGTGGATGACTTGAACCAACGTAATGTCAAAAGTAAACTCCTCGTGATTCTGACAGTATCCTCCAACTTGACGAGACTTAACCGCCACCGAATTCCAAGTATTATGGCGAAGTCAGACTTCTTCGGGTTGTGCTAAACTCTGCCGATGAGGTAGAAGCAGCGTTGCCTTCGAATGCTCGTTTCCAGAACGAAATCGGTCTGGTCTGCGTCCTTCCAGTGTTTCTCTGAAGCGAGACCAGGCAAGCAAGGCAGAGTTTAGCAGAGTTCAGGCTAAACGCAGCAACCAGAACCGTTACGGTCTATGGCGTTCTCCAGTCTCACGAGCGCGATTTATTCGAAGCAAGACACAAGTCCAAGAGCAGTGGCGCTAAATTCGTGAGACCGTGCTCATGAATGATGTTGCTGTTACTTTGGTTTCTAGACAGCCAAGATCATGAAGATACAGACGGTGCAGCTCAAGGATAATTAAGCTTGTATTAAAAACTAGGCAGTTAGCACATACACTGCTGAAACGCTTGCATGCACTTCGGAACAGACTGCCAACCGTACTTCGGTTCAAAGCAGGAGGCGAAAGTGTTGTCGGACTCAAAGAACCACCACAGCTGGGAAACAAATTAGTGCTATTATCCGAAATTTACACAGAAGCAATTCTGAAGGAGGTAAGAATCCCCCTGCATTCATGCATTTTGTACACTGTTTTGTTAGTGGAGATAATAACGACGCCAACGAAGCAAACTCCAAGCGGATCGCCGATGTTACCACAAATGTGGCTAGAGGCCGACTATAACTGTCGGCACAACCTATTATACTATTCGCAGCTGCCTGCGTTCTTTGCTGAAAATCGATACCCTTTCCTACTTAACACGAATGTTTAAGGCCTCCTCACCAACTCGCCTAGTTTTGGTTGCGCTAAGCAACAAAATTTCGGGATCTCCTCTCCATAACCGAGACTTAGTTGCGCGCTTGGATTACGGATACCGACATCGCGATTTAGCGTAAGTCATTGTAGAGACACTATCATCACTCAAGGGAAAATGGTACTATCGTAAGGACTTACAATTCGAACCACTGGATGATCCGGAGATATGGGCAACCGGCTCGCTATGGTGTTGTTTGTGTCTCAGATGAAACGACCACTGCATCGTGGCTGTAATATATCGCTCCACATCGTCCACTCCAGATATTGGCACCCACGTAATATTATCACTGACGAAATTCTAACACCCAACTTACAGCCGCTTCTTACATCCAGCGATTTAAACGTGCATGACTTGGAAAGCTCAGTATCCCCCCTGATTCATACAAGGCCGAAATGCAAGTCATTATTGAAATTATCCCCCTCTACGATCATATCCGATCACTTATCATATACAAAGCTGATAACAAACATTCGATATTTGACCTCCTCCTTACAAATGAGTAATTCATGGTAGACATACAATTTATAGATGACCCGCTGGGTTAAGCGATCATGTCAACATACTTTATAACTATGTGTTTTACGCTGAATATCTTGAGGCACACACAAAGCTAACACGTGTTATCAAGAATTACAAACTACTAAATAACTTAGTTGAGACGACCGATTGGGAATTCTTGAAAGGTAGCTCACATGATAGCGTCTGGATTCGATTTGTTGGACGCTTCAGCAATCTCATCAAAACTACTTCTGAAATAAAGTGGGTTCGCTCCACCAATTGTTCTTCTATCAGCAGAAGTAAAACTCGCCAGCGCATATAAATAAAGAATATAGCTTGGCACAGTTTCAGCGCTCTTCCTTGTCCAGAAACCTGGAGTAATTACGTGACCCAGCGAAATCACTGTAAGATGCTTGCCGTGAGAACAAATTGTCTCACCAACAGTTATTGCGTTGTAAAAGAACAAAACAGGAAGCTTCTGTACAAGCATGTTAACACCATCCGGAAAGTAAAGGTCAGTTTCCTCCCAATTTGCATGCCATTTAGATTGGCAGAGAATGCAGAAGAGGCAGCCAACACAATACGAGTGCATTATGCACCGACCTTACAAAGCGACGTCCGCAAGCCTTACATACCTAAATCCCTATTCCCAACTTTAACAATTGATTGCTTTTTCTGCCACATCTGTGCTGACAAAACTGCTCTCACTAAGAAAGTGCAGCTCTCTTGGAATCGACTCTATTTACCCGAGGGAGTTGAAGGAAGTAGCAACAACGCTGATCGGGCTATTGAAGCACTTCTTCCAATCCGGCTTGGATAAACAAACTGTGCCTACCTTGTGGAAACATGGCTTATTCATTCCACATTTCAAAAGCGGTAATCGCTCGGAACCGGCTAACTATCACCTAGTAGTCCTTTTCCCTGTGATGTTAAAGGGGATGCACATTATCATTGCTGAATTTTAGTTGGCCATCTGGATTGCTACAACATCATGGCATCTAAGCACGAAGGTTTCCGCCAGCAACGTTCATGCACTACCAACATGCTGATTGCAACCAGTAGTTGGATGGAAGCGGCAGATACAGGCAGAGGGACAGAAGATATTTACCTCGAATTCCGCAAAGTCTTCGACCGACTGGACCGTCGCATCCAGCCTCACAGCATCGAAGGATATGGATTTCTGGATCTAGTCCTTGGGTGGATCAGCATTGTCCTTCAGGATAGGCGGCTGTCGGTCAGAGTTCGAAGTATACGGTCCGATCAGATTTATGTCAAATATGCAGTTCCGCAATGCTAAGTTCTGAGATCGCATCCGTTTCTCGTGTTCGTTAACGAGGTTACGCCTTGTATTACTTCTGTTTTCTTGCTGTTCGCTGACGATGTTAAGATGTGGCGGACGATTACCGACCCAGCTGCTGACGATGCACTTCAACGAGATCTGGACACAGCGTATGGTTAGTCACTCCACAATATGATCCAGTTCAATTCGGGGAGCAGTAAGGTTGTTCACTTTCGCCAACAGCCGAACATTACATACCAGCTGGAAGATCATGTGTTGCAAGCAGTCAGCCATGAGCGCGAACTTATAGTGCTAGTTCAGGCTGTTTTGGCTACCCAGAACAATCTGATATAGCGTCAAATATCTTGAACCAACATGTCATGCTGCGTAGGGCATTTAGGCTGTTTCATTCATCAGCATGTTCTCAATTGCGTAAAACCTACGCGCGGTCACATGGGGAATACACGATCCAGATGTGGCAGCTCTGCCACAAACAATACCTTGCAATTCTCGAGACGCCAAATCGATGAGCCATGAAGCCTTTCAAAGGGTTGTTGAACTTTCTATTTCAAATTAGACTTAGGACACTAAAACTTTACAGTGGCCGTTCCCAGCGCATACCTGTCGACGTTATTGCTGTCAACCAGATTCTAAGGAACCCAAACTATGTTTGCCGTGGCCAACTACTACTACTACTGAACAGCAACACGACTTTGAGGGACCATCATTTCGAGTTAGCCACTCAATACAGTCGGCTAGAATGTCGATGGAGGTTATACTCACCTCGTGTGTGTAAGACTTAGAACGCCATCTAAAATTAGGTTATTTCTATCCCCATTTGCCCGTGTTTAACAAACGCCTTGATGTTGCCCTAACCCACCTAAAATACGAGTTATCGTGTGTCCAGACAGACTATATAATGCGACAAAGATCGCAAAACAACTATTCAGCTAAACAAATATGGTTGACTTTTGCTGTAAGCCCCTGTGTTTACCCTGCGTTAAGTCCACATAAGTGATTTGCATTGTTTCCCTTCGTTTATTATTCACCATGTTGTGTTTCTCTTTGTATCTACTCTAGGGAATTTGTTAAGCATCCGCTTTTTAGCCACTAATCTATCATAGATTGATTGTTCTATTGACATAAATATGTTAGTGTGTTGCCGTTATCATTTGATCCCTCATGTTTATTATCAATTTACCTGCAGCTGCGGTGACAGCCGCATTAACAGGAACGATCGGAAAATCATTCAATGCATGGCTGAACTCCTTCGTATATGGCTATAATAATGCATGCAGAAATGATTCAGAGGAAGGACAGGAGCCCCACCTCGCCTATTTCATTGCACCACATGTTGACTGGCCATTAGGGGATTCATGGAAAACATTCAAAGTGCATTTGCTCAAACACAAATCGAAAGTGCTGACAATCGCTAGGGCGTAAGTAGTTACGGAAAATCTCTCGGTGATTTGCATGCGAAATCAGTTGAGGCAGTTTATCAGATGGTTATGATCATAGTTGCGCAACCTTTGGTTACACATGTGTACTTGTTTCACAGGTACTTATGCGACTTTATTTGCCCTTTGCATTGTGTGGGCAACAGAATAGAGCAATTGAAATTTTAAAGTATCGCTATTTGCTTCTGTTCTTGTTGTCCAAGTGATTAAGTTGGTTAGATTGTTTCAGGTAACAAGTATAACAATATTAAGATGGGAATGATGACGCTATTTTGAAGAACGTTTCATGAAAAAGCAACAACGAGATAAGAAAGCTTGTTCATCAACTGGAATATAAGATGTAAGGGCAATTGTGTTTTGGATTTTCTAAAATGTGTTAAGCCACAGATAGGCTGATAACTCCGCCACAAGCAGCCCGACTGAACACACTACAGTTTTATTAGGTATATTAGAAATTTGACTATTGAGCGTAAAATAATGGGTCCTTAATAGCAAGCAAACAAATACCTAGCCGTTCCACAGTATTAACGACCCCACTTTCAAATACCTTGCGGCAAACGGGAACACAAGTGGAAAATTCTAATTCCCGATCTGAGGCGCATTCCCCCTTATACTGTACTTTGAACAGCGAGAGGCCAACTTCTGGAAGAGGTCGTTAGAGCGCCTCGTGGAAAAGCTAGGTACAAAATTCAAATATATTTGCATGTACAATTCTATATTGTTCTATTCCAAGAACAATTACCCAATCAAATATAGATTTCCCTGTTTTGAATCTAAAATTAACCTGGATTCTGCGCTACTATTTTTGATCTCATCTATAAACCTACAAATCCATACATATATTGACCCGTCATAAATGTTTTAAATGTATTGATCATATCTCGATCGAGTTGTATGAATGCAAATTTCTGCTTGCTCCCACGATACCGCATTCAGTATTTAGCATGCCGGTATGCTTACAATAGTTCCCAAAGTAAAACGAAAGCGAATGCTCATTTTTCCATTCTCTTGGGAGGCATTCTGATACACGTTAAGGATGATTCACAAGTTTCAGGTTCCCAATAGACAATGCTAAGTTTTATGATGACGATAGATGAGAGAGTTCTACTTTGTCGTTACCTCCTGTATACTTTGCACAACCGGAGACACTGCAAAAGTCCGGAAATTTCATGGAAATCAAGGGACCGGTATCTAAAAGGATGTATTATAAACCCAAGATTCACGCTGTGTTTCACCAAACCCCTGAGCCATCAGTGAGCTAGACCGATTTCGCCAGGGCCACGGATAGCACAACAGTCGGACTCCGGATTCATGGTAATGTTGATCACATTCTTCGATGTGAGGGGGATCGTACACTTTATTTACCTTATACGTTCCCGCGGCAAGTGACTGGAAGAAAACATTTTCTACAATGTATCTTGGAATGTATTTGAAAAGTTTTGTAGTCATAACTTTGGAAAATTTTCCTGAAGTATTTTTGATTGATAGAGAAACGTTGTGCATTATTGTAAAATAACATAAAAGGTCGCCTGCTAAGCTTACCGAAAAGTCCAAATGCTATCTGTTGACAGCAGTACCATCTGAGGAAATAGTGGTGAATCAAAATCTGGGGATCAGATAAAACCCGTCGCAAAGAGAACCGACCTAAACGTCCTGCAGGTGTATGCATAACTTGTCCCATTGACTTATGCATGGTGGTGCACTCAGGCTACTTCATAGGTACCCCTATCTTGTTGGTCAATATTTGGAGATCAGACGAACCCACTATCCTGGTTTTCAAGTTTGGGGTCGGGAACGGGATGACGTCAATTCCTATAAAACCAAATATTTACCAAATCCCCAGTGCTATACGGAGAGGATTTTGACACATGTTTGAGCTTTGTTTGAGGACCCCAATCGTAGTCCATTCTAGCATTTTGTGCAATGACAGTAACTCAGTCCACCTAAAATCTTGACCATTTCTTCAAATCACGAACACAACTACAACGGCCGGAGCGCAGGTTATCAAGGGTCGCTTTAGCTGCAGCATAGAGCAGGGCGGATAAGCGAAAAGAAGCTACCGCTGATGCCTTCATTATTTTTCACCTAATTCTCTGATTCCAAACTCCACAGTATTAAATTTCTCGCCGTGACACCTGGCTTAATTCATAGCGGCCGTAATGCCACTGATGTCAAACCATCTGCAGTTATATTCGTGCACCACCCATGGGACAGCCACTTATAAGGCAACACTGCCTCGCATTCCTGGCGACCTTCGACGTTCGCACCCAAAGCAAATAGGTCAACTAGCTCACTCATGCGCACCTTGAACACTATGGGTTTTGTTGTGTGCTGCGCGTCCGAAACTGGGATCATTGACCCTCACGGAGTTGTCAAATAAATGTCGCCTTGTTCCTGGTCTCGCTATGGCTCGCATACATCTGGAGACACTGATGCAGCTAACGCGGGTTAAGTATGGAGTGGGCAATATTCTCAACTGCAAGGCTGCATCCTTTTTAGTTAACTGTTTCACGAGAGCAGCTATTTGCCAGCATGCTGTTTTATGTCATCAAATAAAATTGATTCACCAAGTGGTACAAGGCTCTACTTGCCCGTGGTATGGGCTTCTGTCCCTACTGCTTCGCAGTGCTACCAGTTCATATATAGTTTTGGCTGCAGGAGAAGTGATTGCACAATTATGTTACCAGGGATCTTCAGAAGCGTAGTTAAGTTGTAATTATAGGCTTAACTCTGACCAAAAAGACAACGGCGAGCGAAATGTTCAAATGTGTGCGCAGCACTAGCTGTTACTTAATAGCATATTTTTAGAAGAAGTGGGCGCCGGAATACCAATTTCCGTCCTAATGCACTTGGCCAGCGGTGGACCCAAACGGATGATTTTGATTGAACTTACGGATGGCCTCTTTTCAAACTTGATTGCCGTTCTTACTGGAATGCCTGCGTCGAACCTGATCCTGTATTGGTACGCTGCTGTATCCCATGCACTTTGCTAGGTAGCTCAAAAATGTCTCAACCGATTAGATACTATGTAATAATTATGCCCTTGTTGCAAGAATATTACTAGGGTGAACTAGGTATAGAATTTTCGCTAACTTGTCCTAACCGGAATGAGCTTCTGTTGAATGGCTTCTCGGCCGCCATGCACGATACAGAAGCATCTGACTGCAGCACTAACAATCGCCAACTCAGCAGTCACTGTATGTCCCAGAAGTTGGTGGAAAATTTGGAATATAGAAGAAAACATCCGTAGAGTTCTGAAAACAATCTTGGGTGCGAACTGAAGTGGAACCCACGTGCTGTCAAGGAAACCTGGTGGACAAGTCGGGTTTAATAAATGGAAGTTGAGGAAGCCGGTCGCAAACCTGATCCACTCCAATGGTCCCAGAAAACCGTACGTAAGTGAGACAGTCAAAGACCGCATTTGTTCCATGAATAACGATATCCAGCGCCGTAAATTCCTTTTGGGAGTGTAAATTTAAGATCCGTTCAGTTGGTCCCCTGCTTCCGGACATCTTCATACCCATATACTGCAGGCTAAGTCATGGGCAACTGGTTTAGATGCTCCGTCGCAAGCTAAGTTCCGAAGCATGATCACAACCCAAAATCGTTGTAATGCTGCTGACCCTGATGCACTGCCACCTGCAATATATATGGATGTGGTTGCAATGACTTTCATGTTCCGGCATGTCTTGAAGAAAGTGACCATCCCAGCTAACTGCAGTGAATCGTTTAGTGACCATAAACAAGTAGATCTGTCGACTGTGCTAACCACCGTGGTACTAGACAAAAGCAAGTGGTATCAAAATAACAGGCATCAATACTCATTCGTTTTCTCATTGCGGAACGGAAAGCACGCTTTAGGGAATAGCAGGAGGTTTTCCACCCTGGGCGGGGCTGTATAGACCAAATATTCAATTTGCTGCAGGTGCTAGAGCTGCAGTTCGCATGCTGCAGGCATATACTAGCTGCGTTCCTGGAATTCAAGAGCGTTCGATTTAGTCGACTAATGCATTCTTTTCAAATTAATTGTATGAACATGGGTCCCCATAGAACACGTGGGCATAGTACGTGCTCTTTACTCGAAAGCTACAGGCTACTTCACGGTTTACGGTGACCTGTCTGGTTACATTCATGCAACTGATGATGTTGCTCAGGGTTGTCCTATTTCTGAATACTTCGTTCAATTTCGTCATGAGGGGCATACTGGAGTGCGCTCTTGCGGGATTGCACACTGCAGATATTAAAGCGCTAATCATCGTTGTACATATGAGATTGTCTTGCTTTGTAACGATCTTGGTCCGACACCATCAACCACCAATAACCTCTCTAGTACGGTCCCATCTTTTGGAATGCGCATTGCACCTTCAAATTGCAAGGTGTTTATGCAGAAGCACCAGTCAGTAGATGAACCTTTGAAATTTGATGGTGAAAAACTCGCCGTCATTGATATATAATTACTTTACTAAATAGCTTCAACTTCAGATATGTGCGCATAAGCACGTAAGTCATTTAATGCATTGCAAAAGCCTGTCTGAATCTGCAGTATCTGTGGTGTAAAACCCCGGGTTCCCTCAATTTGAAAGTGCGTGATTTTAAAACACGAAACTGAGGGTCATCCGACTCTGTGGGAGAAAGACATGACGCCTTCAATCTGAGTAGCTGCAGTGCACTCAGATCAATGATTGTCGCAATCTGCCGAGAATTACTTGTGTTGTGTGGCACCAGTTTGCCCCCAAAGATGATGTACGCAGGTGATTTCATAGGCCTTGATAATCACGCTAGTTAATTAGAGCAATATATAGAAGTGCTTAAGGTGCGTTGGCTTGGATGCGCACTACTTATATGCGGTCACCGCTCACCAAGGTTTTTGTTTGTTTTTGCCGGATGTTGGGTGGCGCCAGACCCGAGATGATCTTAAGTCGACTTGGCAGCGGGAAATGTAGTCAATGAAGACAAAACTGTGTGCCTTATAGACTGGTGTCCATATGAATCGTCTTGTACTTGGCTGGAGACTTAACAGGATGTCACTCACAGCTGACATCAGTGGCGCGTCTGCTGTCGTCTCCTAGTCGGACTGTCTGGTTAAAATAAGTTTGACGCTGAGTTATCTGTGGGGTGATGGTTGATTATGAATCGGAGTAGTCTAAGCCGAAAGAAAGTTGTGTCACTGATGCCGCTTATAGCCAGCTTTTTGTGACGGTATGTAGTTGACAAATTATAGGCGCTTTGACTCTGAATGTTTGTTTAGAGCATTAAATTTTTCCGGTATGTCCCACTATCCTACATCGTATTATTATTCCCTCCGTAGGTCTTTGTGTTTGTATGGTAGCGAAGCATCGGTTCAAATGGATGATCTACTGCTGTTTATTCTGATGATTATCGGAACAAGTCATCACTATGACCGGTACAACTGTGGGCCTATACAATGGGCTTATACAATCCCGCTGATACAGGTCACCAAACGGTCCAGCAGTCATAGATTTTAATTTTGATAAAAGGGCGACGGAATATTAGCAAACAAGTGACATGTGTTTGCATTGGGTAAGCACCATTTGGCTGAATGATGGAGGCCAACTCAGTTACCTCGTCTCTTGTCTGGTTTCATTTGTGAGCAAAAAGGCTTAGGATATTTATGACGCAGAAATAACGTGTACGCTTGTCACGACGTTATCGGTAAAAGAGCAATTATCTCACTACGGCAAAGAATAATTCACTACAGAAACGCTCAGTTAAAAATTCTTGGTTTGGGACTGAATAAGCTAGAGCCATTTAGTGTAGACCTTTTACAGCTACAAGCCGACTGTCCGATTAATTCGTTCTTCTCCGCTAACCGTACATTTTAAATAGCACCCGTTACTGGATAGTGGTTTAATGTTATACAAATGGTCAGAGGCTGTATGGCGGCGATTCTGATGAATCTTTCCTGAAATTGGCGCAGCTGCAGCTAATATAAAATATAGTCACATTTCCGCAATAACAAGCCTGAACAATGCACAATGATATTTCTCGTGTAAAATGGCATATGTTTGACAAGACCCGTAGGAGGTTTAGAGCAAATATTAAGATTGTATTGATAAAGTAATGAGTAAATCGTCATTTTTATCATCTACCGATTTAAATGCTCTGCTGCACAAAGATAGTTTTAATGAGAATTATATGTGTACACACAAACTATTATGGATAGCTGTTATAGTTCAGGAGGTTCGTGAGAAATAAAATTGAAACGACAACTCTCACTAGTGTTAATTCATTTTATAGTCGTGTTACCTTAATCCAGGTTAGATATATTCATGCTACTCACAAGGAGCTGCTGCTTGTAATCTACTCGCCAAGTTACGTAGGGGGCCGTAATGTACATGGTTTAGTTCACGTTAATTCTTGCTACGAGTGAATAAAACTACATCAAGTTTTACATGTTTGAACGCGTGTCATCAAGGTATTCTTGGATTACCGTTAAGGTGGGAGCAAGGATGACATGAGTCGGAGGGCGTTTCAGGCACGAAACACACGGAGGGAGAAAACGATTATTCGACCATCAAGTCGAGTGTACAGCGTAGCCACTTTTGACTGTTGGTCTATCAGGTTGGTGTTTTGGCTCATCTTTAACTGATTACGACCTGGGTGAATAGTTTCCAAATATTAAGTACACCAGGATGACGTCACCTCGCTGACGTAGATAATCACGGCTGTGCCATGGCAGAGACCGCAGTCTGTGCTAGTAGGGGAGATGAAACAATTATCCAAAGAGTTTGGTTGCTTTATGTCGTACACTGAAGTCGCGCTTGTGACTGGGGCGGCAATCCTGGATCGCATATTTCACATGGGGCCCCAGGTAGGCGTTCAGCGTTTGCGGAATGATGGATGGATCGACAATTCTGAAAGCACACCATAACAGTCCAAAAGCTTGACTGGCTCTTATCGATGCCTTTTCAGCCTGTCTAGAGTAGCCAACATCGTTCTGCACGATCACTCCGAGGTCGATTTCCGTGGAAGCACGTTGCAACTGCTGGTCCCCAAGTCAATATTTATTGTTAAGCTGGTAACGTATGCTTACGACTTCGCAGTTGGTCAAGTAGAACCGGAGCAGGTTATTGAAAGAAATCGCATAATCCCTGTCGAAATTGCTCTGCAGTGTCATGTGGTCGCCCGCTATCCTTATGTTATACCAAACCGTGACATCGTCTGCAAATAGTACGAAATTCGACTGCAGTGCACTAGAAAGATCGTTTTATGAATATTTGGTAAAATCGTGGCTCCAGTGCCGAGCATTGGGAAACGCCACACTAAACGTCAATTCGATCGGGAATTTAGCTGTTGACTCTTACTTTCAGTTGACGTTGATTGAGGAGGTTGCAGATACAAAGAAGCACTGGGTGACCGATTCCATATCTTAAAACATGTGCAGGGGAATGCGGTGGTCAAAAAGGTCGAAAGCCTTCGGAAAGTCCGGGTAGACGATATCGGTTCCCACTGTGGTATAGGTTCTCACAGTCCAGTTTGCTAGGGCTAGAAGCAAGCTCGAAGTACAAGACAGAATTCGGAGACATCCCTGTCGCTGTGACACCAATATTTTGTTGGCCCACCGTAGTCCTCTGCCCACCGTAATCGTGTATATCGACATCAAAGATGCCCTCAATTCGTTTGATCGATGTGCCCTTTGGGTCTATCTACTCAGGAAATTTGTAGATGAGAAATATGTTTATTTTATCCGAGCGTTATACACGCGTTGCTCCGTCAGAGTGAAGGCTTACGTCAAGCGGTTGGAGAAAGGTTGCCTAAGATAAACTTTCCTCTTCAAGTTCGCTATTGACGAATTAATAGAGAATGCATTTCCAGGACACGACTTGGAATGTGTGGATCTGCTTCCAAGGGAACGGCGACTCGAAATATACAGACGACTTTGCCATCATCTGTGACAGATCGCAGACGTGCCCAGCTTTATTGGACAGATTAGCGCTGGATGCCAGCTGCTTCGGGTTTTGCCCACTTTTTCATGGCTCGATCGGTCAATATGTAAAAACTATGGAATCAGACCACTGTATGTTTATCACCATTGTAAATTGCATGTTGACCACTTAGGCTATGTCAGACAGTCTTAACACAGCCTCCATAAATTGACCACTGGAGGGCTTACCAACCAATGGTTCCCGAATAACTCGTTTGTTTAGACAAAACGGTGTGCAGCGGGACTGCAATGTGTGGACTTTTAACCCCCAGTCAGTGAACTATACGTTTGTGCATACTGAATGCGTTCTGTGCGTATGTTAGAGTTAGTCGTCTGCGTTTACTTGGACGCGCATTACCTAGCTAATTGTGGGTCCCCACAAATCAACGCTCACAATATGACCTAGAACGATTTGTGTTTAACCTCCGTAGTCAGCCCATATACACGGGCAAGCCCTTGTCTACCCCTAAGAACATGTTCCCATTCATCACAATGGCCGCAGTCATGATTTTGAGTGACTTTCAAACACACCAGGTCTAACCATTGGCCCATTAATACTATCGATTGTGGTGAGATTGATGTTTAAACCCACCTTACTTGTCGTGTGTTTATCTGGTTCTATGTGCTTCAAAAAATGACTTGTATCCTGAAATGAACACTGTTTAAAACAAACGATTGCTCTCAATTTGCAGCATAGCTTCAGTTTCCTAGGTGGAAAACGAGCGTATTCTGCGTAAACACGCTCAGAACCGATACAGTACACTTTCTCGATTTGAATAATTTGGCATGAGCTTCAGAGCATCTTTTCTGATTAGGTACATCACTTTCACCATGGAACTTTGCGAACGACTACGTTGACACCTCAGCGTTGTTGACTCAACAAAACTCGAATGTCGCTGTATATATAAAACCTTTTTAACTACCAATGTCCAAGCGATGCGCATGGAAACCTGCAAGCTTGATTGTACCTGGTAATTTCATCCGAAGTCTAATTGTTTTGATCAAAGCATTGGGCAGTAGATATCGGCTGGATGCGAGTCTCGACAAGATCACGTGGTTACGAAGAAGCGACGAAGCGCCTCGAGCAATTCTATTCGGAGGAGTAAGTGAACTAGACAGGCATCCGGCTTAATGTATATGTTCTCAAATTTAACTTCGACAACCACAAACAATGTCAAGCAGCATGATTTTGTCTAGATTGCATAGTCCAACAAGGGATATCCTAATAAAAACTGTCTATGATCCGTCCGGTGTCAATTTAAACCATTCGTGTTGTGCATGGATGAAGGCAAGCATTCTCTATCTGAACGATGCTTCCTTAGGAAATGATTCCCGGTCAAACCAGTCGTGGAAGAAGGTCCTGACACAAATACAAACAATTCATTACCAGTTTTCCTGTTGTACTTGTTAAGCAACAATGCAAAATTTCGAAATCAACAACTGCAGAATACCAATCGAGGTATTGAACAAAGCGGTTCCGGAAGCCGGAATGACAAAGATTAAATGCAAACTTAACAGCTGCCTGTAGAAGGATTAGTCCGGGCCTTTCATTCGTATTAACAGGTTTTAAAATATACCAACAATATTTCAGTTGGGTTCAGGTAGTTTGGAAAAAATTGTTTAATTTAGAAGCATGAGTTTAACAGTTTCCACCATTGTGCTCCGCTGCACGCTCAAGCAAGGAGCACTTAAAAGCTACTCCTCAGTTATACATTCATTTTTGTGATAACTTCTGCTGGTCACTAGGTGGTTAAGAGTAACAGATTCGCTTGGCAGCTACAACGTCCAGGATTTTAGTCGCGGCCATTAGTTGTGCCTAACGTACGTGATGTTACGATGGAGGTAGTTTATCAGTACTGCTCAGATATGTGCCAGAAATTAAGACGATATAGCTCGTGGTTTGGTTCAAAGGACCAGCTAAAGGAATAAGTTGATTGGACCTATGAAACCTTGAGCTTGATGCTGTAAATTAATCTGGGTTGAACAAAATCCTTTCTCCGTAGCATCTTCAATGATGGAGAGGAATAATTACATAAAATCCAGCGGAATCACATCTGATTGGGACAACTGGCAACAGTCAAAATACCAGGTCACTACGACTCCAACATCATGTATAGGAGTCATTCGTTGTACTAAGCTCTATGCGTCTGTTGACGCATCCTCCTTAGTCGATGTGCGACCTTTTCCAAACCCAGTGTGCACATGGTTGCCAGGTAGTATGTGCTCAGTAGAGTAAATTGTGGTTTTGAGGAATCTTCGTACTAGTTTTCTACTCTCCAAATGAAAATTAAATAGACCGCTGAGCATAAGCAAACGGAACAAGGGCGGCAGAATTGATGTAATGTGGTAGCCAAAACCCCTATGTTTGTCAACTGACTGGTGGTAAGATGTCAAACAAAGCATGAAATAAGGAGTAGGGCAACAATAAAATAAGTGCATCGAAAAGCCTTTTGCTCTTTGATAACCAATCCGTGAAGTAAAAATATACTGCTGGAAAAAATAAATGCTTATACGAAAAAGCTATTCATTAACAGGTCAAAGTTTGGGCCGAAATGTTTGTACATTTATGTCGTTCCTTATTATCTCATCGCTGTTTTCAACATTTGCACGTAGTTAAATCCATTCACTGCGGAGTGAAACCAAGTGTACAAACAAACAAACGAAAATAAATCTGAATTCGCAAACACGTGTCTGTAGTAGACCAGGCTATATGGCCAAAAACTATCAACACGAAGAGTAGGTTCAACCTAGTTTACTGTTTTTGGAAGAGGTGGTGTAACATATAAAGGATTACTTGACACTGAATTGACTTTATTACGGTGAGTTTGTATCGCATACAGGCAAAATAGCCAGACCAATCGCTTTATCTACAGATTTTCACTGATTGTTTAAATGTTGATAGCGAAGTCATCTCTCGTGGTGGGTCCAGGAAAATGGAGGGATGAGAGGATAAAGGAATGCAGTGTCCACGTCAACTAAAAGAAACTTTATCGTTGTTCTGTCCACTGAAGGTGGTACGTAAATTTATATGACTGGAATTGGTCTAAACTCTAACAGGCTGAATATTTGTGTTCCCAGTGCAGTCATGATTTCATCGTTACATTCTGCAAAGAAAAATTGTAGGGCCATCGCACAATATGTCCAACAATTCCTACTACACAATGAAAATAGATGCCATCAGAGAAGCGATTACGACACCGACTTCACAAGCGAAGCGTAAATAGCCAAACAGGTTCAATGTAAGTATGCACTGCAAATGTGCCTACTCTGTAAGGAAAGTGATGGCCCTTTCAATCGGTATTTTTTATTTTTTACAGACCAGTGGATTTAACTCATTACGAAATTCAGGTCATTCATTTATCATTATACAAGTAAGGTAGAAGTGGGAAACACCTCAGCTACTGTGCCGCAATACATAAAGAAAAAATTGGGAAATTCAACAGGTGCAAGCCAACTGAGCTACCGGTAACAGACAGGCATCTTTCCGGTAAGCTACCAGCCGGCGACTATTCGAAAATTACTGGGCATTAATATAGTATACTAAATAATGGGATCGTGATTGGAGGGGGAGGGTAAACAGTAATGGGGTTAAATAAAGAAACTCCCAACACGAATGCCACTGAAGTTTGCTCCTAGCCGTGAACTTAAATGTATCCTGCCGAACTTGATTTTCGTCTTTCGGACCCTCACCAGGGAGCATTGAAGCTTCAACCGAGGCCAGCTTCTAAGTGAGGGCATTCATTCATTTCGACCAAGTCATCGCTTGTCCATTCGTCTTCTTCGTTAATCCACAAACTCGACACGCAAACAACGTACTTCGCGGGCGTCTGTGGGTTGGCATGCGCAACACGTGGCTGAGCCATCGGAGTCGGGGGAGTGAAATGACGGAGCTGGGCGGTTCAGTACCTTTCATGTACTGTAAACAATAGATTGAACACGCACGTTACTCACGCGGTTCCCCCCCCCCCCGGATGTGAGCCAAACTGCGAAGGCACCGATGGTTGAACGTAACTAGGAAGTGACGTAACTAGTCGGTTGATTTAAGCGGCCGGTTTTCGCAACCGCACTCTAGGGTTGAAGGTACCGTTGCATTGCATACTCTACCCTTCATGGAAAGAGTAATGTGGCGCCGGGGCCTTAAGTAACGAAGGTTTCCAAAAGCGCCTCATGCTTTTGCTATACGGTTCGTGAACACATATGTGATACCACTGGCGCTGATATAACATCTTAGGTAGTGGAATTGTTGCACGACTTTAATCTGGTCCTTACCAAGGCTTAGTCAAGGAGACATTCCAGACTTAATTTAGCGGAACACTTTTCACTTCGATGGTGAGAAGTCAAGCCCAAATTGACGGACAGCCAGTGCTACTCTGTCTTGAATCGCTTGCCACGTTTGTGAGTGGTTACAGGTAAGGACAAGTTCGTCTGCATATTCTAAGTTAAGAACTCGTTCTCTTGGGAGCAAATCCACACATAATTCGTGTCCTGTGAACGCGATTTCCATGACTTCGTCAATAGCGAAGTTCAACAGGAAAGGTGACAGCAGGCATCCTTGTCTCACACCGCGTGAAATAATATAGCTCTAAGACAGTTTGTCCTAAACGCTCAATCTGCCTGAGCTACGCGCGTATAATGCGCGGATAATATTTCCTAATTCTCAGCTGCACCCTTCCTGTTTAGACAGTCCCAAGATCCTCGACTTTCCACTGTGTCGAAGGCAACTTTTATATCAGGTAAAACGACAACGGTGGGCCGCCAATATATATGACGGTGCTCCAACAACTGGCGCAAAGTGAAGATGTGGTAAATGCAGCAACGACCTCGACGAAACCCGAAATGCCTTTCACGATTACGACTTTCAGTAGCGCCACTCAGTCTGTAAAGGACGCTAGAGACAAGCAATTTGTAGTTGATGAAGATCAGACTGATTCCTCTATGGTTGCCGCGTCCGATCGTGAGCCTTCTTTAAATATTGGGACTATGGAGGCGCGGCTCCAATCGGTTGGGACAATGTACTGCTCCCACAGTTTCACTAGTAACTCGTATGAGTAATCCACAAGAGCAGTTCCCAGAATTGGAAATATGCTGGGGAAAAATCATCTTGTCCCGCCGCTTTCTTAAATCCAACATTCCGATCTCTCGTTCGACTTCTGAACAAGACAGTGGATTCAAAGGGACAAACCACGGAACGGAGCGGTTAGTGCCCGGTGAAAAACCTAAAAATTCCGATCAATTAAATTGCCATTCACACTGCTCAGGCCAACGTTTCAATTATGTTGACAAGTTGTGGATAGACTGTCTACTCTCCTCACGTATATTTTCGCTGACACCTGGTCTCCTGTTGCCCGTTTCCCGTATCATACGGATTAAGTTACGACGGTTACAAATGGCAGCGGCCAGTTAGATATCTGAGTAAGGATGAGAACACCAGGATTTTCGGTCTGTCTCCAGGCTAGCACGGAGTTTTGCGCGCAGTTCTTTACGAGGTTCACTGTATTCGCTTTCAGCCCGGATATGCTGGTGACCATCCATAATTTCCAAAGACTGCGAAAGGACATAATATCCATGTTGGCGATTAGATTTACGACATGAAGATTTTCCTATTGCTAGGAAGGTCTAGTGAACTTGAGACCAGTGTGCTTCAATTGCATCCAGTTCGCGCTTACCCAACTCGCACGACGGCGTACTCAGAGCAATACCAACACTGGCTTGGCCGGTGCTGGAAGCACATCTTCACCGGATAGGGGAACTGAGAAAATGCTGCTGGTGTCACTTGAAGAGGATCGCAAAGTGAGTACTGAGCTCGAGTCTTAAACGCGTATCACCGATAAGCAGCATATATCGATCAAGTGGGTCTCCTATATTCGGGCAACTGCTGTCTCCGCGCTCACTATCCGCTGGCTTACACGTTACGGCCACGCAGATGACAGGGTAGCCCTTTCCCCATGCAACGAGCTTACCAAAATTGAGCTACCAAATGAACTAAGAAACGAAGACTATATGATTACGTTTCCTTGTTACCGCACTGATCAAGAATAAAACACATTCGCTCTTAATTGTCCAACGTTTTGGAATCTACTTCTGTCAGAAGTTTTCTCTCTTTGCTTTGAACATTAATAAAATATAAACCTGCTTAGAGATAATTACACAGATGAGTGGCTGTCTGAGGACAGGCCTGATAACTGCAAGTCACTAGCGGGATTAGAAACACAAATTACAGATAAAACTGGAGAGAATAATATATCGATCCAACATGAACTATATTCTGCTATCATCATGTGTATTTTGCTAAGTAAATTGGCTCTGTCGTCCGTTCTTTCCTCCTACATTGTCACAAGCTTCTATAATCCTCAATTTAATACTCCACCGATGACCCATAAAAATATTGGCAGAAACATGGATTAAATAAATTTGATCTATGTATGATTTTCTCTGTGTCAATACGGTTATATTCTTCGCGTTACCCATATTGATAGCTTATTATTAGCTTAAGAAAACAAGGGCAATTTGCTGATCCGAATAGATGGAAGTTACCATTAACTTTTTATGTAGATACAGAGCTTCTTACTGTGATCTTACTTAGCTTGAAAACCCGTTGATAGCAATTGAAATATATGCGAACATTGGTATTCACTGTAAAAAAAAATTGTGCTTAATATTTATGTAGTGCTTTCTTCTATTACACAACTAATATAAAGATATAAGTGGCTGCAAAACATGCGCCTCCTGAATGGTTGAAATACTGATGACCTACAACTAACGCACCCAATATATTACGTAAAACGATTTGCCCTTCATATGAAGAGGCGTTGATTTCGTGTCGGTGCCACAGGTGACGGATTTTGGCAGAGGCTTCACGCTCACTTGCTATAAGTTTGCGACCACATCTTCCATCTCACAGGCGCAAATATAGCTGACAAACCGCTTGGATTACTGAACAACTTTCAGCTTATCTCCACCAAGAGGCCGCGTAGGGATGGGTCCTCCGTTATTAATGCTTAATAACTTTGCATTTTGAGAGTGTAAAACGTAGCCCAAAACAAATGACAGCCAGGGCTAATCTGTCAATACCGCGCGGCAATTTCGGGAGTTGACAGATATTAAGGTAATGTCATCCGCATACTTAAGTCAATATGTCTCCCACTATGAAACATCTTCACCCTCTCAAAGTCGTGTCTAACGAAAGCTGTTCCATGACTTCGCTAATGGCGAAATTAAAGAGGAAAAGTGAAAGAGGGCAACCGCTGGGCACGGCTAGAGTTATTTAGGGTTACCATACCTTGTCATATATATCCTCACTCTGCCCGAAGTATATATGTACGTCTTTCCTGAACAAACAGTTTCAAAGAACAAATCGATCAACCAAATTGAATGCAACTTTTATCTCTGGAACATGACCACAGTGCGTCATCAATAAATATAAAGGTGCTCCAACAATTTGAGGATGGTATCCATATAGCGGAGAATTTGGCGGATTCCGGCTTGTTCATCCAGTACCTAGATTTCATGGGCATCAGCCAGTCTATGACCGATGATAATGGGAACTGTCTTGGAGTCCAAGGTGATCAGACTGATCCCACCATAATTGCCGTATTCCCAGCGTGAGCCGCTGTGAACATTTGGATGATAGCGGATCGGCTTCTCTCTGTTGGGACAGTTTCCAGCTCCCACAGCTTCACAAGTAAGCTGTGCCGATCATCAGCAATATCAGGTGCTCCGAATTTGAGGAGAGCTGGTGGAATTCTAGCTGCAGTCGCCGACTCAATCAGTTCTAACAGTCAGATCTCACATTCGATTATTGCGCTTGAAGGTAAATCCAAATAGACGTCCCATAGAAAAACGCAACCAGTGCCGGAATAATGTGATAACTCAAGATAATAAAAGTGATTTGCAAAGTGTTCTGCCCAATGGTTTTAGTGTTTTGAACATCTGTGAATCTGCTCTCCACTATTTTTTCCTATGGTCCCGCTAACACTAAAATTCCTTACGCCCGTTGCATGTATCAGGCGGAATGACTAACGACGGTTACCAACGGAAACGGCTGTTTCCATCTCCGGCGCACGTTGAGACCAGCAGATCTTTCTTCAGACTATCACGGGTTAATTTCCTGGGCGTTTTGTACGTTTCAGTGTATTCTCATGTAGCTAGAACAGGCTAGCGCGCATCCAGAAGTTCCCGTTATACGTAAGGACATAATGCCCAGGGTGGTGATTTGGTTCGCCACAGTAAGACACGTCTACCGTTGGTAACATCTGGCAAATATGCGATCGGTGATCTACAAAAGTATTCAGTGGACGTTATTCAGCCCGGATTCCAGCGTACTTTGATACGCATTCAGAAAACTTAGCTTTTATAGTTGACTTGTGTCGATACACTCACAACGACGCTGCAGACGTCCGCCGAAACGAACCGAAATTATGTCATACACAAGAGCGTGATCAGAGTTCATGCCCTTGCTCATAATCAAGCCACCTTTTTGTATGCATCCTCTCCAGCGGTAATGGATCACAACGTAATCGATTTGCATCCACGGTTGGTTTCATGCGTGCGGTCGCCAGGTTATTCATCTGTGAGTGCGGTGTCGGAAGTTAGTGCTCGGAAGAAAGGTACGAATATCTTCATACAGGTGTAGCAACAGCACACCGTTATCCTTGCGGGTGCCTATACCATGTTGACAGCCTAACTAAAGCCCATCAGTAGAAAATTTTACAACTTAAGCGTTCAGATCACAATTAAGCATCAGAGTACCTGTATATTATTCGTAAGGATAGAGATCGTTATTTTGGTGATAGAAATCGTCTTTCACCGATTCGGTACTGCCGTTTGTGGAGACGTTATCCGCAATGACTAATGGGCACCGTTTGCTCCACACAACGTTGAGGCGTGAATATGGCCAGCCTATCTGTCGACGCACATCGGACTGTTGACCGGGATAAAATAGATCCGGGCAGCTCCAGCCCAAGGACTCAAACCAATACCCAAGTCGGCTTACCCGGCGTTTGAAATTGCATCCTATCTACTTTGGCGCAATGAAAAAGTGCCGCCGCTGTTGCATGTGGATTATCAGTCAGTGAGTCAGTCAATCATCCCTTCAGTCAGTCAGTCAGTCAGTCAGTCAGTCGGTCAGTCATTCAGCAGTGAGTCAGTCAGTTAGTCAGTCAGTCTGTATGTCTGTATGTTTTAGGTACACAAATGGGTGTATTTTCACCGTTTTATACTATCAACAGTAAATCTATCAGATGATTGCCAACAAACAGGTTATTTTTAAGAAAGAAGCAATGGCTGAAGAGTGTACCCTCATAAGCCGAGTCACCCTCGACTGAGCAAGCAATAATTCCATAATGGTATGGGTAGAACTTAGAAGTTTGCTTTCAAAAAATGCACAAGGTTTCTTTAAACTCCTTCTGCATAATTCGTTTAAGTTCAGGTAAAATTTAGTGTTCAAACACGGTAGATCGGGGACCGTACGTAATATATCGATGTTTAGATGCAAACAATTGATCGAGTAGATTGATCACACTGACATTGGAAATTAAGTGAACAGAAGATCCATCAGTATACTGTTGCAAAATTGATATATATATATATATAGTAGAAAATGTAAAAAATGGTGTTCGAGATAAAATGCAACGTCCGATTTAAAGTCACTGCCAGCTTATCAGGGAGCTAGACGATGCAGGTGGATTTCCGATAAGCAACAAATACGGACGATAGGATCTCTAGTGTTCGGGCAACTGCTGACCATTGTCCAAGCTACGCACGTTGAGGCATGTCAGTCTTAACGAGGATCGAGTACTCCAAAGAGAAACGCAGTGCACACGAATAATCCACATGTGGTTGCGATCATCCATAAAACCGTCTCCTTAGAACCCTACTCCATATGGGTATTTGCTCGAGGGGTTTGTCCGCATTTCTATGCCCAATGTTGCTTTTAATGATGGTAAGACATCGCTTTTGTAGCATTGACCAGCAAAATGAACACGGAGGACGTGAAAAGATTGACCAGTATAACGGTTTTTAAACGTCCAGGTGGAGTGTAAATTCAATGGATAGATGAGCCGAACCCTACAGACCATGAACTCCGTCGTGAAAAGCTGCACCATTCCTCCCATAGCAGACAAGCCTAACAAGTTTCTACTCGGAATGTCAAATAATTGGATGAGTTGGGCTGAGTATGTTTAACCTAAACAGAAGTGTCGTTTTTATAGATAACGGATAGCTACTAGCCTTCAGGGATTCTGCAGGCTAGTGCTGCCGTCATTGCGCTTAGCCGGCTTTGTAGGAAAAGCTGATTACGCATGAAGGATGAATTGTAGTACCATATAGTATGTATCAATATATACATGCGTAGTCGTTCTCTTTATAATCCTCCTCTCTTTTGTACATAGGTTGCTGGTAAATATCAAGCGGTGAGTTTGTGTGTGAGAAAACGTTTGCCAACATGTTCAGCATCGCTAGGGAGCGGCACAGAGGTAGAGTAGCACCAGTCGGATAGAAACCAGAAAAACGTAACCACGGTGCACCTAAATGTAAAACTGCAATGGATTAAACACAAGTTGCTTGACGGTCCCAAAAGCTCTGCACGTCATCTTTTGTGACGAATCGTTTAAGTTACAGAACTCGGATGAAAGAAACATTTCTCTGCATCAAGGTGATGCGTATTATGGCCGGAATGACGTGACATGGTCAACTAGCCTTCCAGCGATGACTTAGTCTTCAGGAATCATGAAGAATGAGCTGTCCCACTTAAACTTGCCCAAAGTGGGAAGGTAAATTTCAGTGACAAATATTTACTATAGGCAAATGAGATCCAAGCTAAGTCTACCAAAACAACAACTTTAAGAAAAAGCTAGACTGACCAGTAGCAAGTTGGAGAATAATGTGGGGTAAACTGCAAGGGCTGTAATTCTCATTCTGCGAAAAAGGACGTTATGTGCTGCGAAGAATCAAGCCGCTGTCGATAAGAAAGTATTTACGCAAACGTAGTGTTAATTAAGAGGTCTAGGCAATCGGCAAATATAGATATCAGTATCAATCTAACAGAAACCATTGTATGGTTTATTTGCCAACCACATCTAGCAAATTTTGTGGAAAATAGAAAGTCCAGATATGGACACCCGAGGACCGCTCTAAACCATTGGTTTACCGTAAAGCTCACAACGTTACACGTTACCTAAGAGTTTATTAAAGAGAAAAGCAGCTGCTCGGTGAGTAAGCTATATCTCTACTCGCGGAGCATGAAGAAGCGTCAGTTAGTTTAAGTAAAGCATTGACGAGAATGGAACACCAAAATGGAATGTGGTTGAATTAAACGAAGTGATTCACTCAATTTATTTGAAGACTTTAGTGGCAACAGCTGAGTGATACTTTGTTACTTAGACGTTCATAATCGATTTATCGTTTGATGCGCATCTGCATGCCCAAGCACATGGCTCAACTGTCAGCAATCTGAGGCACCTACAACTCGGCACTCCATCAGTGCTTAGGAAAGCCGGACAAAGCACGGAGAATCAGCCATCATGCATTTATAGAAGTTAGTGTCCGCTAGATAGTCAATATAGTAGATGGATTTTACTAAAAGTCAGGAACAAGTCATGCTACTTCCAATGTGCAAACACGAAACAATGCGGCAGGTCGCACTGGCGATGAATAGTCAGTTCATGTAGCAAATTGACAAATTACCCCCGGAATGGGTCACCAATGACATATTTCCGAATATTGTATAAGATACTCCAAATCTGTAAGCGCCCAAACACTTTTGCGGAGTTAAAATAGATGACGACGAATCTAGCTCCAATATCATGTGTTTATGCTTAGCTACTGCGTAGGAGAAGCAAGAGAGTAGTACAGGAGCGAGTTTGTTGGAAAACATGCCATATTATTCCAGACACTGTATAAGTCCATCTGCCTTGACTGAATCTAAAACTTAAGAAAACACAGCAAGCAGTGTTCACTGTTGGCAGTTGGTAGGAAGTGAGGAATGCGTATCCTGATAAAGATTTCCAGCATTTTTTACCAACAGCGCTGTGACTTAGATTATATAACTCACCACTAAACGATTCACTGCCTCTTGCTTCTCTTCGGTGGAGCAGTATATTTCAATGACAAATTCCACTGCTCAATATTGCAGCCGCTCAGTTGATAAAAACTGAAAACATGGTTTAAAAAAAGAGCAAAAGCAGCCAATTCACTTCTCACTTGGTTCCGTAATATTGAATCTCTAATTATTGTGTACGGTCGTCCCATTTTTTTCGATGGCTGGTTATATGTCTATCAGACCGTTGTCATTCTGTGTGGTAACTGCAGAGTTTATACCATTTCTCAAATCTTAACTAACACATCACAAGTAGAAGTAGGTTTGAACTCATTAGATTTCGTATTGGAAAGTTGAAAAGAAGTCACTCTGCAGAAGTAATGCATAATGGGAACGAATATATTTAAGAGAGTAATCTCCGAAGTTGAAACGTGTCTCCCTTCACCTGCCTCCTGGTCATATTCCTTTGTGTTTACACTGGATACATAATGTGGATGTAGCTGTGGAGGATGCATTGCAAGACACCCATGGTCCAGGTGCAGACGCAGGTGTCCTGTGTCTCTCCGCGTATTGGCCAAGGTGACAGGCAAATCCGTCGCCAACCAGGTCCACTCGATTCACATTACCCAGTTTAACGTTGTCCTCATTGACACGGAGAGATGAAGTGGTGATATTTACAGCTGTGCGCAATGAGTACTTTTCTCATTTCAACTATGTAGATTCTCGCTCATCGTCCCCGGACTTCCTTGCGATGATGCACGATTGGGTTTGAATGGGCTGTCGAATTCAGACTTACCATTGTTAAAATGTATTTTGTCCACCTCTTAGCTTCCAACGTTGAACCATGTCAAGTATGCAGTTGTATTATTTAGCAGAACTATTTACATGAGCAACTGTTCTACAAGCAAATGTTTTCTAACAGTAACCTGTATTCGCATATCACTGCTAAGATTAGTCAAAAAATTTATTGTCTGAACCATTAAAACCCATCAAACATCACATTTAACCTACTAATAAATTAGTCCATAATGTTACAACCAATGAATACACCGTGTTTGGGACTAAAAACGCAGAATTGGCTATCATATTTCGTTTGTTCTACTCTAGCTTTCTGGTTTCCTTACCTTACTTAATAGCCGGCAGGGGATATAGTCAACACCAAGTCGGATGAAAGTGGTACACATCACAATATTCGAAACTTTAAGGTACGGGCGTCTTTTATTTCTTCTCACTTGCCGCTACTCAGCAGCACGTTTATGCGAATGGACTTTAGACTCCATTTTATTATATATATATATATATATATATATATATATATATATATATATATATAGACCAGCAATACAACAGTCTGATTATCAAAAGTAGTTGACCGACACTCTCTCCACAAAATTGGTGTCTGTTTTGGTGTCAGATAGCCTATTTCAAGGTTGCACAATTGCTGAAGACCGGTCCAGAGATGCGAACCACAGCATGATCAGCCAAACTGAACATGCGGAAAGCATCCAAATATGAAGGCAGATGTATTTTGTCCACAATGAGGTAGCGAGGCTTCCTCGCCTTAAAATGTGGAACATGCAACGTCCACATACCTAGATAATGGGTTTGCATCTAGTACCCCGGCCACAATCTGGTCTTGCTAAGTAAAACTGCGGAACCAATTTGCCAGCTGCATATCACCGGGAGACGATGGGTCATGCCCCGTTACAAAACGTAACGAGAAATGAAATGGGTACTTGTTGCCTGCATGATGTATATCTTCGTGATACTACGGAACAAAACCGAGTTTCACGTGAAAACGCTGGGTAGCTAATAATTGGAAACACATGGGAATTTTCATACATGTTCGAAAATTGTGAGATACTTCATTAGGAAAATCTGGGAAATTCTAATGAAGACTGACACGTTGTAATTTAACTCACACACGAACATATTATGCGATCGCGAAAAGCACTGAAACTTGGTGTGTCCAATTTGTGCATGTATACCCGTTGATCCCAGCGTCGGAATTAGTACGTCGGAAACAGTAGGCGTATGTGGTTATGAATAGATGTGCTGCCAATACCGTACAAGACAACCGTCGTTGGGTGGTGAGTTTTGTATGTATACGTTGTCAAGTATATACTTCGGCGGCTACCTTGAGGTCCACTGCCACGTAAACACAGATGAACAAACTGTGGAATAAAGCTGGGCAGCGCGCTAAAGCTGCATAAACGCCAACGCCGCCAGTTGCTCGAATAGGCCTGAAACCACCACCGCCAGTCTGATTGAAATGAGCGCAGTCAGGGCCTCGTCCACCTTCCAATCGGTACCGAAAATGCAGAAGCGTTATAACGCTAGTGATGGTTGGAACTTGGTCATGGCCCAACATGAGTAAATGTTAGCTCTTCGGCCACTCCCATTTAATCAATAATAAACAAGGAAGACGCGACTGTTCTCAAACAGCTTCCATTGAGAGTATACAGAACAGCTGGTCTTTTGACCTGACAAAGTGTTGCACGTAGCATAACAGCGATAATTGGCACTACCTTTCCAGCATCGACGTCAAGTTCCATAAAAGGAAAACAATTCGATGACGTGAACCAATGGAACTCCATATGTAACACTGTAGGTGCTGTAACTATGCTTGTCAATTCCACACGGAATACACGTCACCCAAACTCGCAACACCACGGTAAACCAAAACATCGCCGAGTTATGTTGATTTCTGTCAATGAAGCAGAATCTGTCTTGTTATATACAGCTTGCCTCCGGAATGGGTCTTGTTCCATTTGTCTATTCCAGGATATTCCGTGGGCGAACGTAGTCAAACAAAGCACAACTTATACTCAAACCTAGAAGAATCCGTTGCTAGGACCATCCTTGTACATGGCGTCACAGAAGCTGAAAGATATGTTTAGCCTGAAGCGACCGCATAAGACCTGGAGCAATGACGATGCTTTCCTGGGATTCACTCTCTGGAAAATGGCAAAACCTGTGCAGATCGCAAAGCTTCAAAGTTGTGTCCCGAGGATTGTGAAATTGTACTTCAATCAAGATAATTTTTAGAAATTTTAGTATCTGGATATTATGCTTGCAGCATCAGCCTGCCTCCATAGCGTTGGAGCAAAACGTCATCTGTTAAGTAAACAATTTAGAGCAGCCACATATACGGACCACTTAAGGACAAGGGTTTGCATGGCTTTACGCAACTGGCTAATTAAAGTGGTAAACAAACTCTATTCGTCACACACAAGGGAGAAGCAATGAGGTAATGGTAGGAATTATAATCGGAAACAAATATGTTAGTCAGCACCCAAGTAAAGGATTATTTTGGTCGAACGTTCATGGGTCTGCACCACAGTTTATCCAAAACATGCGTCCCACGATACATTTTTAAAAACCGAGCAACTTTCCTCCATGTACACAAAAGCAAAAAGTCCCCTAAACAAACTTGCCGAACTGCGACTACGTCAAGCGTCATATCCGTTACAGAAACCAGGTTGAATTCAGAAATTACCGATGCGAAGTTCGCAATGAATACTATGCCCTATCTCTGAAACCATCAACCTAACCAAGACAGGGGGTAATGTTATACCACCTCAACAACCGTCAGTGCGAACTGGTGGCCGATCCGGAACCACTGATAATAGACTCACTATAGCGCATTCTGTGACTGAGATGCAACGGCATTCGCCTTTTGGCCGTTATTTATTGTCCCCTAATTTTCACGCTGGCGTTGGACTCTTGCCTGGAATTAGCTTTGGGTAGTGTCGTATGAGGACGATACATGCACGTTCCCAACTCGGGCGACTATAACTTTTGGATGTTCTGGCACTCCCAACAAGCAACTTAAGGCCGACCTGCAAAATTGTATTGCACGGATTCCGCTCTTCATTGACGTCAGTTCAACCCACCAGATTCAAAGCCGGAAATGAACCATATGTGCTTTGTTTAGTGTTAACGAACTATAAGTGCATGATTGCGAAACAAATGTTGGAGAGCTCTTTGGGACAGAGCGACAGCGTAACCATAATTTTACGGCTTCTTGTGTTATATGGGGTATTCACAAGGTCAGAATAACTTGTTTCTAACCATTACTCAAAATTACTTAATGGTAGAAAATGTGAGTAATTTCAGCTAGGATGCATGGGGGATGGAAAGTATCGCAAAAGTCAATCGCATGATAAAGTTAAAAGTGTTGTGGTGGTCTCACCATGGACTTATGTGGAATCGCGGAGATGTTCACGTATTAAACGTATAAATCCATAAATCCCGTGGTAAGGCATTTGGCAATACACCGTTTTATTGCCTTTTGTAACCCCTTGGCTAACAAGCCACGAAATGAAATGTGAGAAAATGCATCCTCGACACGTTTTTTAAACCTCGCCAATGTTTGATCAGGGACGACATAATTAGAGAGGGCGTTCCAAAACTGGGACACGCGGAGGGAAAAACGTTTTTACGGCATTCAAGCCGGCTATACTTAATTGTCAGTTGCAGAGGGTGACTTCTTACTTTAGCGTTGTGGTTCAATTCCGTTAAACGGACGACGTCAAAGGAAGTATCGGACTAGCTGAATAACAGTAAATATAGATTGGTCAAGCGATAAGGAATAGAATTTCCTTTGTAAGGGAAAGAAGTGCTGGTTTATGTTTATCCACATTTTCTAGACCCGAGCTCAGGCTACGGAGGTGTAAGTCTTGTTAGCTATCAGCTAGCGACTTTTTTAGCACTGTGTGCGTATAATATTTAAGGAAGACTTCAAGTGTCAAAGAGAAAAGCTGACTCCTCTCGTTATTAACAAGGAATTAGCAAGCATCATAATCCATTCAATATCACATCTTTTAGTCCTGTTTCGATGTTTCCTATTAATTATTTTCTTAAATATAATTAACTATGTGATGGTCAAACGGCAGTGAACGAGTCCTCATTCCATTGTGAATAAAGTATTACAAATATTTTTATACCTTGTAGTTCATGAAGTAGCAATTTCACACCCGACACATTTAAAAAATATCTGTGACCAGAAAATTGTAAATGAGCGCAAATAATGGTCCTTTTTTCATACGGTGGTCGCCGTTTACTGCCATCTACGTAATATCAGTTGATAGAAAAAAATTTGTCTACGCATGGCTTGAATTACTTCAGAAAACTATATGTACTTCAAAACAATTCCTCTCTAACTTTCTGTTCTCCTAGAATAAATGAAAGCGATCAAAGGAATTTTCATTTCCCTAAGAAGTGTCCTTGCAATCCTTAGGTTACAAAATAAATCATTTGGATCACTGTGTTAACAACCTTTTATTTCTGAGACAAATTAATCATTTTGTATATGCATTGAATTTTTCCTATTCAATCTCTACCCCATTGCAAATTGGCTTTCTCGCATCAGTCAATTTGTCCACCTTTGTAAATCGTTCGCACCGCTTTACGACCGGCGGCATCTGGGCAATCAGCATTCACTTGTTGTTTACTGCAATTCGGGCGGAAGATGCTAACTAGATCAGGGAACTTCCACAAGGCCACCATCTACTTGACTTTCCTCATCGGAAATCGTAGAAACAATTTGGTTCCAAAAATCAAGTTTGATCTAAGGACTACATTTTCAGGGTTCTGAAACTATCTAGATTTTTTGTGTTAAATTAATGAAGGAAAACGTTTTTTGGATTATTGACGGAAAAATACTGATAATGTGCAAACTAAAATACTTGATTATATCCAAGCTGAAATCGTTATGTGCACCTCTTGCTGGGACCGCTAAGCAAATCCAGTACGCATAAAACCTTGCTATCACAGACAAAGGAAGTTACCTACCGGACAGTGTAGATAGAGTCGAGCCATAACCAAGATAGATATCAATCCGTGATTAACGGGTTTAATCCTACATGGTTTAGTTGTATTAGTTGTATATGGTGCAGGACACTAGCAATCATGGGTTTTATCCTCAGCAATATACATAGAGTAAGTGCAACACTGACGATTCCCAGCGGGGTAAGATCATCATTTCGGCCTTTACCGAATTGGTAGTTCACCCATTTGACTTATACTTCAATTGTTTTGAAACAAACATAAACTAGATGTATTACCTTGCGCATGCGTTGCTGGCTATTTTGATCAAACAGAATTGTGACCCAGTGTCCATTGATGCGTAATTCGCTGCTCAGCTGCAGTTAAATGTGTACTAGGTGGAAAAGGAATGAGCTAGAGCTCCAAAATGTTAGTTTAGTTCAACTGAGTAACAACAAATGGATTGCGCTGCGATGACTTTCACTTGAAGCTCAAATTGCAACATCAGTCGTACAGCGAAATATTTTGCATGAATATTATCAATATTTGAGAAAATATCATTGAGTTTAAGTGTGAAGTATTCACATCATCCTAGGCAAAGTTAACGGTGCCGAAGTGTTTCGCCTGAAATAAGGAGACAATCATTTTGCTACAACATCCTTTTATCGCAGTCCTTAAACATACAAAAATTCGTAAAGGGATTAACTCGACTGAAATACGCTATATATAGCTAGTTTGTTCGAATCTAACAGATGGAATGGTAGGCCAAGTTGGTGACATTTCATCGTGTATGGCTCTTTTCTAAGCATATCGACTAGCTGGCGTCGCCTTACTTATAAATTAGTTATAGCCATCATCGCAGCAACTAATCTTGGATCAAGATTAATTTTCTAACGGAACGGGAAACTCGCTTTGTGTGCTTGGTTATTTTTCATGCATTTTTTTCTTCAAGCTCTCACGCATTGTGGATCACACTGGCTGCATGTAGTGACGTCATGCTACAGAAGATTATGTTCAACAATCTGTTTCGCAATCCCGCAACCCGTGCTTTGAGCTCAACACGGGAAACTAATTTGTCAGCTGTGTAAACCCAAGTACCACATCCTCGAATAAACGTTCATTATTGTTTTATTGCGTTCCACTATTTAATACAAACTCCTATACACAGCAACGCCATACTAGTTACTTCTCCCTGAATATTTGCTTCTCTGAGACAAAAGCAAGCAGGCTTTTTATATGATACCAATTTACCCAACTAATCTTCCCCTTAAATGGACCAGTGTGGTTACGTCCTACACATTTATCATGTAATGCTAGTTATATTTTCCTTTTCCTGGAAACAACAGCTTAGCAAGCTCCAGTGTTTAACCATATCAAACTTCCTGCAATCATAGTGTAGGCAACTAATGATAACTCTAAATATTATTTTCGACAAGTCCATGCATTTGGATAGATCGGACATTTGGCGGTATTCCGCTTTCTCGCTGCACATTGGGATTCGGCGAGAAGTACACATTCTTGGAAATTTTGAAAACCATGTCATTTATTAATGTAATGAGATTGTTTTCTATATATTGGTTTTATATACAATTATTAATTCTTCCTAAATTATATCCCTCCTTATTTCCCTCTTGTCCACGATCAAGCTGATCTCCTGAGATGATTAATTAAAGCTTATAAACAACAAAATGCACATACGCAAGGGTGTCGCCATTAACACAATGGCGTTTAAAACGTCCTCATGCATGTTACAGATGGAAAGTTGTATCATCGTGTATGGCTTGATCAATAATTATACGGTTGGCGGCACCCGGTTTCTGATTTGTCTCTCAATGTGTTCAGTCACAGGACTCACGCGCCTACAGAGGGTCCATGGGTGGCTTGCGCTGCACCACCCACATATCCAACCACACCCCATTTGCAGTGTAAACCCGAAGGAATAAGACCGGGAGCCATGTGGATGGAAACCATGTTTCACCGACGGAGCCGGCCCACACTCCGTCATAGGCAAACACAAGCACGCTGTACTTGGGGAACCAAGCGCACGCAAAGCGGTGATTTGACCGTGGTCCGCTCCACACTGGGTGCATGGAACAACTCTTGGAGCCCAGCACGACCACACGGAACTTGCACCGCCCTCCACTTCAGCAACAACCAATTGCCTCCTGTTGCAGTATGGACGAAGTAGTGAGTATTAGACTGGTAGAGATCGTCAACATGGACATCAAGCGCAGCCACAACTAGGATGTCGAAAGAGTCAACAATTTGTAAGGCCAACAAAATAAAAGCTATAGAATAAAGTAGACGCATATGACGACAAAAATACTTGTTAAAAGAGCATGCGGAGTAAATACGTTAAAAGAAAATCCGTGAAAACTGCAAGCTGTAAGAAATTTATTAAAATTACCACGTCATATAGCTACTTAAGTTTACTAATTAGCGTGAGGGTCGTGCGAAAGTTAAGACAATAATATCACGTAGGCAGAATAGACCAAATAAAATGTAATGAATGTTATCATTATTAAAATGTCCTTGTTTAAATGCAAATTGGTTTTCCAAACTGCGTTTTTAATTTATTACTTTCCCTGAGGTTTTGCTTATATTTCTTGTGGAACCTATCTTCCAAAAAATGACGGCAGATGGCGCTGTAAACGTTGTGCGCATAATGGAAGTTTTCCGAAACATTGTGCTTCTTTAGGCATAAGCTTCTTTACGTGAAGCGCAGTTTCATTTGATCAAATCTAGACGTTATTAAGCCCTATTTTACACGCAATTATATAAATATAAGGTGATATATTACTGTTGTTTTTGGAATCCGAAATTCTTTACCTGGTAAATGAAAAAAATTGTCAACATCATTAATTTAAACAAACTGCATTAATTCATCACGCGTAAGATTGTATTATGACTTTTTAATTAGCCCATTCTTTTTGATTTACCTGTGGGTTAATATTTATGTGTTTGGCACATTGAGCAATAAATCAAGGTACGTTTGTGATGACTTCACTCTGGTTAGATTTATACCTAGTAAACCAATTAGAAGTGCGCTCGAAGGAAGCGATTTATTTGCAACTTTCGGCCGTCGAAAAACAATGGACAAATCAAAAGTATTTCTCACCTTATCAAAAAGCTAACCCATTTCCGTGTTATTTAAAAAGATAGTGCGTCCGAATGCAGAACATCAAATGACCATTTGACAAATTTAACGAAAATAATCTGTAGACCAGCAATCAAATAAATGCAAATCAAGATGCGTTTCAGGAAAGGTAAGTCAGCAAATATAGTGTCTGCGCTTAATTACGGAATTAGCTCTAGTGCACTCGCGAGTATTCAATTGGAATCATCTAAAATGTACAAATTTACCTAACAATTGTTAAGAGAGTTAAATAGTTCCCGTAATTTTCTTTGGTCCCTTAATGCGCGCACGACCATCGCATTCGGTAAGTGTACGCTTGATCGAGTTAAAAATTGCAAATGAACGAAACTGTTACAATATTAGAAGCAAGGGGTCAAACATGAAGCGCTGTCATTTTGGCAAAAATGCTAAATCCACTAAAACAGGATAATCCGGGTAACCATAGCCATTGAATGAAACTAGTTTGGCAAGAAGTGGGTCAAAAGTGGTCCGCAAATAAAAGGCTCAATTAGCACAAATGCAATGAAAAATAGAAACGAAAAGCAAATTTGGTACTCAAACAATCTTAGTCTTTATTTGTCACTATTAGATTTAAAGAACCCGAAAGACATCTATATAAGGAATCAACCTCATGTTCTAAAATATTCACAAATCTACTGCCACCATAAGTCTGACGTTCGGATGAGCGCATAGCTTAACCCCCAGAGAGGAAAGGAATTATCCTAATCCAAAATCTGCACAATATGGGGAACCCATACGTATTTGATAAACACTGCTATATTCCACATAATAGAAAATAAATATCACTATTGACAATTGTTTTACAGCACGGATTCTGTAGGATAAGAATATAGACATAATTCGATTGGAGCTTGTGACATTCACAAATAAACACCGAGGTGGGAAACTGCAAGCAAGATCGTGTAGACAAAAGCTTTATCCACGGTACACATAAGCTTCGTTCGGACGATAGCCAACAGTTCCGTGAGAACGAATAAGTATAAAGCGGTTCATTGTTGATAAACTTTCCATGGGTAAGGTTGCGGTTAAATGTAATTATACCACTCCACAGAGCAATCGTGGCGATATATCTGGGCCTTATGGAAAACCAAGCTTGAATGTAATTAGATAAACAGCTCCAGGTGTTGAGATTTTGTAATCTCTATAGGAGAAATATTGCCGATCCCTCTAAAATGATTGTCACCAAACTCTCGATGTAGCTTGTTAAGGATTAACTGACGAATTAGACCATCGAATACCTTTGAATGTTTCGAGTATTGCTCATAAATATTCCCAGCGTCAACAGACTTGTTTCAACATACACCTTTTGCTTATTAACTTAGTAGTGTATTATTGCTATGCAAGGAAGTGTTGTAGCTCGGAAATAATAATGTACTATTTTCCATTTTGCACAGTGAGGTATCAGCAACAATGAATTCTTTGCCTTGGACAGTAGAGCGTGAAGCGCAGTGGGCGGGATTTTGTACGCTCATTTTTGCTCTGGCCATTGTAAAACCGAGTTGCTTTACCAATATTCCATATAGCAAGTTCCCGGATCTGATCTACACAACGCGGAAAAGCCCAGTTTTTTCCTAGTTTGCGTTTGACGATACCAGTGCCTCTGGATGGCTGGCACCGACACCCGGAAAACAGTGTTTGCATGAAAAGTTACTATTAACATAACAGCTATATTGGTCTAGTAGGCTCTTCCGACATAGATTGGGCTCAGTTTTGGACGCATGATAGCATTTCGTCATGGAACACTTCGCTCGTATTACTTACATGCTAGTTCTATCGAGAGCGTATTATGGCCATTTAATCTGGCACAGTTTACATAACATATAGAAAAAATCATCGTGGATTTCACGCAGAGGGTTAGATAGTTCAAGAGATAAACGAATGCACGAATTATAGAATCTTAGGCCTCAGAAAATACATGTAAGCGGGTTTGCGCGGTAACCAAGCATTATGCTACAGATAACAAAAAGAGCCGCAGCCAAGTTTAAAAAAATTTACTGAGCGACATGGCTGAAACAACTTACTAGAGATTCGCATTCACCACAAAAGAGCTAGCGCAAATTTTTGATGAATATTTTAGAACCGGCTTTTGAGCAATATATTAAGAGTATATGAGTTAATTATCAATCTGAGGTGTGTCGTAGAGCAATCCCAAGATGACAGTCCGTATCCAGTATATAGTTATATGGCGGTGGGCAATGTTTTATGGCATGGAACTCTGCCTTCCAATGTCAAGCAGCGCCAGAGAGAATAGGGTTGCTATGAGACTTAATAGGCTGTTTCTTTGTCATGTAAGTCATTTTAGTACTCGAAAACAGCCCCTCCTCCTGTGGTGTTTATCGATCCCGGTGAACGACGTGCCCCTTTAGCAATGTTTAGAGCTCGTCAATATAGAGTGTAATGAATTCTTAGTGGTGCCGTATTTATCATACGTATCTGGATATTTCCGTTCATGTAATGGTTCTTGTGTATTAAACACGCTCTTATCATTCTTATTCAGACAGCCTTGTATTAGGTGTCCAGTAGCCCAGAGATGATGAAATGGGTAACGTGTGGAAGAATGCCGTCATTTGCTTGATCGGCAATTTCTCATTTTATAAATGAATATTGACAGCCGCCTGTAAAATTACTCAACCAATATACGAAATATTCTTGTTTATACCTATATATGTAACAATAAATAAGCCTATATCTGGTGCCCTATATTTTCACCAGTAGTCTTGCTTTCTTGGCGGCTTTGATGTCTAAACCTTTGTGACTTCTTTCGCATTTTACTGAAGCTCAAATTATTAGCGATTCTCTTTTCTCACATCATAACGCAAATTCAGTGATCTTTTCTTCGACTGAACCACAGGATTTACGATTCTTGATTCGCACCCACCATAAATTAATGAGAGGGCTAGTGCTTTATGCGCTGGCGCTGCAAGTTTATCCAAGGAAAATGTTTCAAGATGGAACCGCGAGCGCTTTAACACCCGAACACCGGCCTCTTCACTATCGTCTGAACAAAGCTACGGTACAACATTGACATAATTATGCCTAGAAAATTTTTCGTGCGTATTCCTTCTGTTGTGCATTGTTATTGACTGTCGAATGCTAAAGTGAATACAATATATATATATATATATATATATACATATATAATGCAACAATGTAACAAAGGGACAAAGGTTTCGTACGGGTAAATAAGCGTTGCTTAACAGGTCCCGTGGGATGGAAATTATTGCGAAAATTTTACTGCATGTAAAGTGAAAAGCGTAGTGGTAAACGCAACGTAGACTTATGTAGAATAGTGGAGATATTCGCCCATTAAACGTATAAATCCATCCATCCATTGGTTAGGCGTACGGCAAGAAACTGCTTGTTTCCATTTAGTAGACCCTGGCTCACAAGTTTTAAAATGAAATGTCAGTGAGACAATGCATGGTCAGCACGTTATTTTCAATATCGCCAACATAGAAGCAGAGGTGCCACAATTGAGGGATTTGCAAGGCTGACACGCATAAGAAAAAACATTTCTACGGCAATCAAACCTGCTATACAGAATGGACAGTTTCAAAGGGTGACTTCTTAGGTTAGTTTTGTGGTTCAATTCTAGCAGCGGACGGCGAATGTGTTTTGTTTTCTTCAAAATTTGTTTAATCATTATGGTTTCCCCTGCACAAGCAGATATCGACGGCTGTATATTCTTAGAGAACTCAGTCTAAGCTAATAAGACAGATGAAAGAGTCTCCTAAGGTTCTTGTTTGCCCTTCGTTGAGGTATCTCGAGGGCAACAAGGTACTTTTCTGCCACGGCTGCCACGCCTGATTATCATATTCCACGTGAGGTCGCACGTTAGCGTTAAGCATTTTGGAAAAGATTGAGCGTTCAAACCGGCCGAAAACTCTGCGAAGAAAGCCGAAGTGTTGATTGCCGGTTCTCGTCGCTTTTTCCCCTTTTATAGAAAATCCGAGATATTTCTCTACCAATTCATGCCCCTAAGAGACCTTCTCCAAGTTGTGGTCTCCAAGCTTGTAAGCGTTTACCGGCTGGTGACGCAGATGTATCACCTTGCACTAAGCTATGTTTAATTGAAACATGCTCCTATTTGATCATTCATACATTGAATCTAAGTCAGGTTGGAGTGGATGGATATTTGGCTTGTTCCTAATCGCCAACCATATGTTGACGTCATCTGCAAAAACAGAAAATTTGAGGAGAGAAATCTTGCCATGTCTTTGAGAAACAACAGGAATAAGCGTGGTCAAAGCACTGATCATTGTGGGACACCACATTCCACCTTAATTGGTTTAGAGGATGACACCTAAAAGGTACACGACGCTACGGTTTTTGAAGGAAGCTGAAAATGCAACCAATTACAGGATCACCGATTCTGTAGCTTTGTAGCCGTTGAAGCACGATGCGGTGATAAAAGCGGTCGAAAGCTTTTGAGTTCAGATGAATGACGTCAAATCCGACCCCATCATCAGCCACTTCCGTCCAACTACCTCCTGCAAGCAACTGCAATACAGTTGATGACGGAAGCCATGTTGCTTCAGTACCAAGATTTTGTATTTTTCCAGTTTGTCCATTAAAGCATCGGCAAAGTTTGCTTCCATCACCATCGCGGGCACAGGGAGGAGAATCACTGGACGATA
The DNA here is from genome assembly GCA_944474145.2 of Dicrocoelium dendriticum. NCBI lineage: Eukaryota > Metazoa > Platyhelminthes > Trematoda > Plagiorchiida > Dicrocoeliidae > Dicrocoelium > Dicrocoelium dendriticum. The sequence continues at coordinate 83,492,108 of OX104071.1, read as the reverse complement.
GTTCGCAGGATCTGAACGGCTACCGCATTTAAAATTAGGGGTGATAATGCCACGCTTCCACCTGGTGTGGACTTGTTGTTCATCAAAGCACAGTTGGCAGAACTGTGACCGTGGTTCAGCTAGCTTGTTAGTCACAGCCATCAGTGCCTTCGGGTGGATGTTGTCTGCTCCCGGAGAACTATACACACGCAGTGAGAGTACTTGCATAGCTCAATAGACGTGTTGAAAATTACACGGGTAAACAGCGGAGTCGGAAACTTGCATGACATTATGGGACAGATAGAGGCTGAGTTCGAAAATTGTGGCGTATTGTAGCTGCAGAATATTAGCTGCTTCTTCGGCGCTGGGTACTTAACCGCCTGCGTGAAAAAAGGAGGGATTGCATGCTTCACTTTACGAAGATTGTTTACATGCATATATAACAACTGGTAGTTTGCCATGATTTTTGCCAAGGCACTGTTGATAAGTTACTTTGTCCTCAAGGGCAAGTGCAGTGCAATGGTTGAGATGGGTCAGCAAATTGTTCCAAGTCTCTGAGTTGCGGTTAACCTTGTAGGCACGTTATGCTTCATGCCTTATCACCAGGCATTTTCGAGTCCTGCTATTTGGAATGGAAAACATTCTTGAGGGACGAAGTGGCTTAGTCTCTGATGTCCGGTTGACGATGTTGCTGAGTCTGTCAACGAACTCAGTTCAAATATGGTCAAGTGGACCGTTATTTGAGACTTCCAAAGCTGCTTCGTCGGAGTGTTCATTCAATACGTGGTAGCGTGTGGTTGTTTGAGTTAGTTCCGAGGGCTCAGATGGATACTCTGCATAACACACATAGTTGAACGTTATTACTACATGGTCACTGAGAACTCGAGTCGAAAAACATGTTGACCACCGCACAGCATGGTTTCAGGAAAGGTCGCTAGTGCATCACCATCCTACTGTTAACGAGGCCATAATAGTTACAAGCGCTGAACCAAGGCCAATCAGTCGACATAATTTACATTGAGTTCAGTAAGGCTTTTTACAAGGTTAACCTTGCAGTGCTCCTCGATAGGCTGAGGAAGTGCAGTTTTGGTGGTTCGCTGCAAAAATGGATAAGGAATTTCCTTGTTGGTCGAAAATTTAGGGTCCAGGTGGACAACCATTTAAGCGGCTGGTATTCATCGAGCAGCGGCGTACTCCAAGGCACTGTAATGGGGCCAATATTGTTTCTGATCCATGTAAACGACGTGCATCAGCTACTCCAATCAACCTGAGCGTTGTTTGCAGATGACTTGAAGGTGTGGAGAGTAATCCGAACATCCAATGTTCGTGATTTGCTTTAGCAGGACCTCTACCCCCTATCCACGTGTTCTGCAGAGGTCAGCTTTCCAATCAACCCGGTCAAGTCGCAGTTCATGAGGCTAGGTAAGTGTGAAAAAAGTCGAACATACACGGTGGCTGGTCAACCGTTGCATCCCGCACCTTTCGTGCGCGACCTATGTGTACTCTCACACTGTGACGTAAAGTCCAAGGAAAATACAAATAGGATTTACTAAAACCACACTTGGTCCGAAGAGATTGTCACTCGCCTCCTCGTCTCAATAATACGACCAATGCCTGAGCATGGCTCTCCCTGGTATTGACATATCACCCGGGGTGAGATAGGAAAGCTTGAGAGAGCGCAGCATGGAGTCACCAGGCCGATTCCCAAATACGAGGTGTGCGATACGAAGACCAATATAAGAGACTAGGACTGTGCACCCTAGCTTATCTTTGACTGGAGGTTGACCTCATCATGACCCACCGGATATTACATCTGAGTGATTACCTATTTTGAGACAACTGATTCATCTAGGCACAACAAGGTGCACGCGAGGACACCGGGATAAACTTATGGTACCGGATTTGAAGCGGGTCGCTCACCAACTAATTTTCGAACGGAGAGCGTTGAATGACTAGAACGACCTGCCACAGCACATTGTAAAGGTGAACGCAGAGTCAGTTATAAGATGCTCCTTGACTAACACTTTGCAGACGTAAACTATACAGAGCGGAACAGAATATAACGAGTATATATCCAAGAGCGATGAATGATGTAGCTACACAGAGAAAACTGTACTAGCTGATTCGAACCAGTATTCAGTATCCTAAAATAACTTGTCAAGCATTAGCTCTTCATTCGTGAGCACAAGGTCCAATATGGCGGTCTGTTTGCTGTTCTGAATATAGTGGGCATGTTGACATGATTGTACAAAGGAATATTAGCGAGAAGTTCAAGCAAGCCTACATGAAACTGCTCACTGGATGCTGCTATTACCACCAGATTACGTAGATTGAAGACCACCAAATTGATAATTGGCTGTACCGAGTGCCTGTTACTCTGTGCAGGCAGCGGATTCAAGCGGGAATCCATTTCCGGAGTGGAAGTAGGGGGTGCTAAACGACAGCTACGATACATGCGTCGTTGTGTCTTATCCGGAGACGGCACCAGAGTGAGTCGGTAAAGTGTGTTTCCAGATCTTCAACTATCTCACATTTTAGATCGCTGCGGTAGTAGAGTACTTCCCCATCTCCACTGCTGGGGCGGTCATTCCGGTTGAGCGATAATCCGGCTATCTCAAAATCAGCGTCATTCACCTCTTTGTTTAACCAATTTCCGTAATAGAAATTAGGTCCCAAGCATACGCAATATGGCGCAGTGGAAATGTGGTATTTTTATTGAGGAGCCCTTGGGCTTTAGTTTATATACATGAAAGTTTCTCAGATTTAGGCAATATTTCGGCAGTTGTACAACTGATACGTGATGTTTCGCCGACTAATGAGTGCCCAGCTTCTAACCGTTTTTTTGACGTGTTCATAGTGAAGGTTTTATTGCCTTATTCATCGTCTGTGTAGTTAGCTCCGTATATCATATTCTACGTACAGCTAAGGTGTGTGGTCAATAGATTATGCTACAGTTTGTATGGGCTCTTTTTACACACTACTGGTGCATTGTTCTTGCAAAATCCCATCGCTTTTGGTTCTTTGATTGATATATCACCTCTAGGAGGCATATTGCTGAGTGTCTTCAGCCGAAGCTCAGATGGTAGCCTGCAACGAAATATGTAACAGCCTTTTAGCATCTTCAAAATCCCCGGGCCACTTCCTTTGTATCACACGTATCCCACAGAATCCTTGTTATAGCGCAAAATCAGAGAGAAACATCTAGTTTCAAATAAATGTAGTAGTTTTTACTACTTGAAGAAATTTGGCTTCTACATATTAAGCAATATCCTAGTACGATTACTACTTATTAGGTCTGTAAATTTGGCTTTGGGCTCAAATATACACAATGAGAAATATTAGTATTCTTCGCCAAACAAAATTTAGCCCATTGTGGGTTGACGGTTGTTTTTTGCATATTTCACACACATCATTCAGTTAGTGTTAAATCGATTGTGCTTGCCAAATATTTCTTAATCTATTGTCCCGAAACTTTGCCAAATGTCAATCGTCTACTTTATTTCGCTTTGTTAATTTGGCTTTTTTGTTACGTGTAATGCAGGATGGGTGACCATTCTTTCGGGTTTTGTGTCAACTCTGCAATTGTGGCGGTAGTATTGGTTCATTTTGGCCCAAAAGACAGACAACTGCATTTTGGAGTTCAACGTTGAAGTACCCTAATTCCCTTTGACCAATACTTCAGAAACATTAAAATATGTATTATCCATCCGTTTTAGCTTTAATAATGCAAGCATAATAAATAGAAAATAATTTTTGGCATTGTGATAGCTGCTTTGATATTTGATAATTGGACGGAGTTAATATCCAATGCAACATTTTTACTCCAGCTCGTTCTCAATGACCCGGCACTCCTATTCTTCTAATTCTGTCTTCGCACATATCTTAAATCCTAGCATAGCTTGATAGGAACATGCACTACCCTTAATATATACGGCACCGATATGAAAACCGGACAACTGGCATTTTGGTCGTACCCTGTAGCATAAATCTGCTTTGTGTTAATAAATTGCTGTCAGTCTTTTCCAGCCCAATTCAGGGACTTTAACGGAACAACAAAAGTATGCCCTGATTTTTCGTATATTCGTCGAATAACGCAAATTCTTAGCAATCTCCAGCTTGCAACTTTGTATGTTTAATTCAACTTTCCATGCCTTCAAAGAAGCTGAGCTGCACAGGTGCGGAATGCTGCATGAGAAATAAACAGTGATGTCCGCTAACTTCAAGGCGTTAATTTAATGTTTTCCCATCTACGGCATAAGGGTTTTATATCCAAACTAACCATTGAGAACTACACAATAACGAAGTAGCTGCAGTCTGCTGGAACCTTCTTTACACAACAGTTTTGTGCGACTAAGTATCTGCAGTCCTTTGTGAATTGTCTGCGTAATGTACTGGGTATCAAAGCCTTGGTTCTGTTAACGCCGTCACTGTATTATTGATTTTGAATTTTCACTTAACCTTCAGCGACCCATAATCGTTCTTCAGCACATCCTGGTTGTCGTTTTGATAAGCGTATCTGAATGTCTCCTGTGTGTATAACTTACTTCAAAATGAAAATTTGGAAAATTTCATTGACTATATATTTGGTAGAATCTCCTGCAATTATTTTGTTTAGTAAAGCAAGGAAAAATAGAAAATACGACAAGAGAAGCCTAGCAATAGATTAAAAGTTCTGCTGTTGTGAGCATCCCATGTTGACGGCATATTCAAAGTATTATAATTAGAATATTCGTCCCGTGATTTATTCCAAATATAGACAACGTTTTGGTGTTAAATTTCCATCATTTTGTATATATATTTTTTCTAATAGCAGAGAGATTGGTTATGAAACTTGCTCGTTTATTTGTAGTTGTTCTACTGTCTGGTCCGCTGCTAAATTAGGAAAAATGGGCTTTGGAGAAAAAAGGCAATTTCTAGCTCTCGCTAACAAATGAACACATCCGCAGCATTTGTTGCTGAAATGTAATCAATTCCTTGCCTTACAATTACGTTCGGAAGAACTACAATGTTCTAATTATAGCACTTTAGCATTCTTGAAACGCAATTTAAAATACATATATATGCAGCTTTGATTAAGTTCCGGACTTCAATGCAAATCCATGTGTTGTGTATGGCATGCGGTCCAATTGATAACCAAAACGATATGCGGCTATATCCAACTGGAATTATCATACGTATATTTTATCTTAAAACACTAATTGTTGTTGTCAACATTACAATTGCGCAAGTTCTCTGTTTACTGAATATTTATTCCGAAGTTGCCGGGTTTCGATTGATTTGCTTACAATTTCAGTAAATATTTCGTCCCATATATAAACATGTGCTTTTTTGAGCATGTGATTCGGGGCATAATGTTTACACAAATTTAAATAATGTCACCCGTTTCAACTTAGCTACTTAAATGTTTTCGATGTTTAGCCTTATTTCCTGCATTCAGCTAATACGTTCCGTTATTCTGCATCATATTAGGGACAAATTTTACCAGTCCTAATGGCAATCTGTCAAAAACTGAAGTTTTGAAAGTAATTACATATTGAGGAAATAAAAGTTTCAGTATCGTTTACTGAAATCCTTTTTCTGAACTTGCCGGGTTTCGAGTGATTTGCTTACCATTTCAATAAATATATAGATCCATTTATGAAACACGTACTGCAATGAGTATGTGTTTTGTGGAATAATTTTTGAACATATCTTATACATTGCCACCAAAACTAAAACTTCCTTACTTAAATTTTTCGTTGCTTAACCTTATTTCTTGCATTCAGCTAATTTTATCAGTCCTGACGGCAATCTGTCAAAACAGTGATGTTTCAAGAGTAAACCGTTTATAATAAAGTAAAAATTTCGGTAATGCGTACAGTTTACGCAGGAACAGCCACCCTAGTTGTTACATGTGCTTACTCAAAAACATTGCAGACAAAAATTGCAACCAAGAAATCCCCGGTAGATTGTGGTGCTATATTTAGTAAGTATGCAATTGCATATGCATATACGAAGTTAAGAAAGCGGTTGAAAAGGACTTGTTAACGAAACTCGAACGAGGGCATTTCGAAGGATAAACCAAAGTTGGTAAACTACATTTACTTGTTGATGCTAAGATGCTTTCACATTCGGAACGTAGGACGAAAACACTTTGAAACAACGAATCCAAAAAGCGAGTTCTAGATAAATTTTACTGGATGAATATCAAGTGAAACGGTTCTCATATCATTATATTTTTATTTGTTCAGTACTACATTGTTGTTGCTGACAATATACTCTAAGAATTATTAAATTACCTTAATGGGTATGCTACGCTTGGAACTAAACCGAAGAAGTAATTGATTTTCGGATAACGTCAGCTATCTGATGTGTATGTCTAAAGGAACAAAGCAATGCATTTATATATACAGAGGCCTATTTGGCTTTAGATTACGACCGGCAATATATAGCCCACCCGCTAGCTTAGCATGCATAACAGGATAACTAATACATTATAAAAATCATTTCTTCGCCCGCATACTTTAAAAATTCCAATTAGATATAATTCGCTTGTTTTATTTTAGCTATATATATGTTGGATATCAAGTGTTAATATTTGTTTAATAAATCTAACTTTAACGATTTGTTCAACTGTCACTCAACATAACGGTGTTGGATTTCTGCATGAGATGCCAGTATTTTCCCTAAGGTAGCCATAAGTTGGACACACATGGAAACACATCAGACATTGATCAGTGGGATAAGCGACAGTGGGAAAATGCAACGTCTCACTAATCACCATTTAAGTTGACCATAAATTTAAAAATGTCACCGTGGTGAATTTGCCAAAGTTGAATAATGCGATTGGTTTAAATAATCTGTATTGCTTTAACTTAAGGACTTCATTTTATGACTTTTCTGCAGTAGCCATTAAGCCGACGAGAAGTGCTTAACTCATTGCAAAATTTTTACGCGGGTATTACACTATTTAGCCATCTAAATAGAATCACGTGAGATTTTATTATAGGCTATCATTATTTATTTTTATATATTTGCACCATTTAACTTCCTAATTTTGCTGTCATAACCGGACTTGTAATACGCCGTTAAGTTAAACATATAATGATCTATACTGGTTAATTTTGATAACTTCTCTTCCAATATTAGGTGTCTTTGTTAATTTGTTTCAAGAGAAAACAACATATACATGTGGCATTTTTTACCTGTCAGCCCTAAATGCATGTAAGTTTATTTAAATCTTCAGATAGACACGTGTTTTACAATTGATTTAAATAACGTTGGATTCACTACGCCTCTCTGTAACGTCTAAAGGTGTATTGAAAAACCGGCACAGCCGGACAGCTAGCAATGTTACACCTATCCCAGAAAACACCAGACGGCCGTTTAGTTCAATGGCACTTCGAAAGAAGGGCACTCAACAAATTCTCATAGACTTGATCTCATGACGCACATTTCGTGAGCCCTGTGTGTCGCAGGGTACCCACCATGGCTTAGATATAACTGCAAAATAGTGCGGCTCATATATCACTACCATGCAGGTTATGAACGCGCACATGACTGGGCTAAATCACGGAGAAACTGCAACCTTTGCTGGCTGCCTCGATTTACGTTCGCTATATGCAGCTAAAGGACTACGCACTTAGAAGTAATAACATAAGCAGCTCACATGCAAACTAGATTGGCGCCGGTTGCAGAGGACGTCGAAACTCTAGACTTAAACCCAATCAACCGAACGTTAATAACCCACATGCAAGTGGGCGCTGAATCGCGATATACGGGAGTCAGATATCAGTAATGACCGTCATCCGTCATACTTGATTTACTGGCATAAGCAACCAGCTGGTGAGAGTAAGTTTATAGGGTCGCATCAGGCAGCATTCGGTGAGGGCATGCTCCCTCCTAGGACCGATAGAAGAAATGGCTGTCTAGCGTCTTCCTGATTCAGCGACGTATATATGACTAAGCTAGACGTTGAGAAGTTTCCATAAATGAAATATATCCTCCACTTAACTTTGGAATTTCATGATATTTTTACAGCACTAATTATAGAAAGGTAAACAATGATTAATGTGAAATTAATTTTACAGGTCAAGAAGCATTGTATTTCAAAAGCCTTAGGATAGCATGAAAAGTTCTCACAAATTATCACGAAACAATAATTAAACATGTACTTAGTCGTTCTACTGTTCAAAAATAAATTTTTCGGCTCTAATGTAATAGCCTTGCATCTGAAGGGTTTGCATAACATCAATAGACGAAAATGTGACTTTAAGGTATTTTCCGGAAGTGGGATGGAGCGAAGCGTCAAGTAATCTAGTGTATTTGACGGAGTGCTTCATACACTCGAGTTTTAAATATGGATAGCTTGGGTGCAGAAACTACCGGTTCGGGGTGAAATTTCCAGGTTTGACACACCCACATAAAAAAGAGATTTGCTAGGCACGCAAGAAGACCGTAATTTCATGAAGTAGCTTATACGTTCGGTGTTGCTGCTGAGTTGCAGCAAAGTGCGGAGCAAGTGAATTTGATGGTGCGTAATCAAGTGCGCCTTAATCTAATCGCCTCGTAGTCGGCGATATCGCCCACTGAATAATTTGAAAGTTGCAGCCTCTGCTTTTCTAACATTTAACCCATTCCAATTACGTTTGTAGAAACCTGTATTTGGAGTTTGTTCAGGGCAGTAAGGTTGTGCAACAGCCAAGCCAACATGGCTCGGCTTGCATATACGACATCGGTGCGAACATATGCATTATACGTCTGCCTGCAAATAAACGGCGTCATGTTGTCCGAACGCCCGTCGTAGCCATCCGACTTGATAGGTACCATTATTAAACGCTTTTAATGATTGCTTGGAAGAACCATTGTTACCCTGAACAAGCACGCCAAGCTCCTGTTCAGCGGATTATTGCTGCAAAAATTGTGTCTATATTTGGTATCAATTTGTATTCTGGTGTCGTATGGACAATATCTTACATTTGTCTGCGACGAACTATAACAGATTTCGGCTTGCCTACCCGTGTACAATAACAAGGTAAAGCTAAGTTGAATTCCGATCGGCATCCGTCTGAAACCGGTGCTATAGGTTTAAATCCTAGTAAAAAGTATAATTTGAATAGCTTTTCCGTGTCTTTTGGTATATGAAAAGGAGAAGAACAGCCAAACAAACGTGAAGATAAACATACTTATTATCATGAGCCATATTTTTCAACACGCGTTATCTATTTTAAGATAGGTATTAAAACAAAAATTGCACGTTTACTATAAACACTTCATTTCCTAGTGCGCAGACTATTAATTATTTTCTCATCATGCTAGTCCCTTTTACCGACAATACACCGTTGCTAACAATTCTAGCACTTCTGGTAAGTCTCCTGGTAAGCTTGCTTTGATAGCTCGCAGGCCTCATGAAGCATTGAGCTGAATCTCTTCTATGGCTTTATAGCACAAACATTCATCATTTCATTAGGTTTGGAAATGTGATATATTCTGCCTCATCTGGTAGCGGCCACTGGAAACTCCCCGTTACCGTAGCCTTTGATGTTAGGACGGATATCGTAGGCCCTTGTTGATCTATGTGGCCCTGCATTGTGCTTTCCTTAGCACTTACATTTCGTGATTCAATTTGGTTGCCATGCATGGATGGTGAATTCAAAGTGAGGGCTAACAAAAGGACTTTGCATCATGGGGAAGATGGATGGATCGCATTTTCCGAATGCTGTCCGAGGATGACGAAGTAAGGATTGGCTCTATTCCCAGCTGCATCTGACAACTTTTAATGAGCACCCAATTGTTGCGTTCTTTGGAAATTGTTCGCAGTAAATGTGACCCAAGTCCAGATACGTAGTATTTCCTATGGTTCATTTGAACAGCCGGATAGTTTTCCACATTTTAGCGCATTGAGATCAGGACTGGTCAGTTTGAACCCATGTTGAGGTCACGTTGGATCCTGCTGTTCCCACAGGAAAGGCCACTTCCTGCGCACCACATTCTTCACTTGCGCTAGAATTCGTTGATATTATCCTATGTTGATGCTCCGTTGGTCAGCAACGACGGTTTTCAAGGATCACAGCGGGAAGTTTCTTTATATGTGGAAGGTGGTCCACGTTTTGATTTGGTACCGACCCGTACACAGCCTTGTTCAAACCACCTAAACCCCACAAAGCGCAGCGCTTTAAACATAGAGTGCTTCACATATACTAGGCATAGGAATGAAAAGGTATCGAGGAAGTTATCGCAAACACACACGTTTTACTTTTAGCTGTTTCATTATTTCATTGGCACTAATCCAAGGAATATGTTTTGCAATATTTAGCTTCAGCGGCTGAGGCTATCCAACAAATAGACGGACCGAAATGCGGCTAATGGTATTTCATTGTGCGTGCTAGTCGCCACTTTTTACTCAGTAGTCTAAGTTCGCTAACGCCGTCATGTGCCTCGCTGTTTCAAAAGTTCTATTTCTTTAGAACACCGTATGCATATGATTCCCGTTGCGAGTTATTCCCAGTTGTTTGCGACATAGTTGCCGTCATGTATATCACCGAGAAACATCAAGAATGACATTGCAACACAAACGTTGGCTGCAATGAACAAAGCAATAAAAAATAAAAAAAATATAGTCAAGTATTTTAAAGGCAATTGGCACAAATTTATTGGAACATAAGGTAATATTTATCTAGGGTTTCTATTTCCGCGACCCATAACAAATCCATTAAATGCGCAATTAGTGGGTCGATTCAGAAATCAGTCATTGAAATCTCATTCTCCAATACCATGAGCAAATATCTTGTTTAGCCGAAGAAGTGCATAAATAAAACAGTACATAGCTACTATGCCATAGTTGGATTTATCAAAACACAATGAAACTAATAATCGACTTCTGAGGAATTGCGTAAGTATATGATATTAAATGTCCGGTTGAGTTATACTATGAAACATTACTTGCAATATTTATGGGGCCAATGTTTCACATACTCCGCTTAATACATTTGCATGTGACATGCGTCATAGAGGACACATCCTCATGGGCACAGATTTGATTTTGATTCATTTTACTTTATTTAATTTTCTATCCATATTTGTGGTTCTGCACCCAAGACATTTTTAAAAATACTCCCGGTTTATCTCGCTCGAAATATTTCACATTAATCTAGGATACAGTCTCACTTCACTACGAAAATTTTGTCAGCCTCACACGGTTGCATTATAAGTGCATCCATCATCAGAGAATATTTGTGTAAAATTATTACAAGCACAAATAACTCAAGCTGGACCTTAGAAAGATTAGCACTTTTAATAAATCCATCCCGATATCTTGCTTGCTTTTATTGTCTATGGAATCAGATCCCCTATGACATATGTTGACATGCACACACATTTATATGTTGTTTTTATTACACCCTAAACATTTGATAATTGTGTTGTTTGCTGAAATGTAATCAGTATTTCGGTGATATGCAAGATCAAATTCACGCTGCTTTATCTCTGGTTTCATAATAATTTGTAACAACCATATTACTCCGCGGCGTCACTAGAAATATGTACCCGATAACTACCCCTCACAAAAACTAGCCATTGTTGTCTATCGATATTCTTACCTTATGATTACGAATGCACTTTTTACGCGGTATATGAATGCAACCAGGAAATCTTGTGATTAGCAACAAAATTCAGGACTCCATATGAATAATATTCCATTAAGAAATTAAACAATGTGCTACATAAATTTTAAGTATTTTGTCGTTTGTAACAGGCTATAATTACCATGCAACTTATCAACGCTAACTCAAAATACTTATCAGCACAATATCAGGATGGTCACAATTCTTTAATTAAAATGTTAAAATGTTAGATTGCTTTCAAGTAAATGTAGGTAAACTTTCGCGTAATATATAAACAGTTTTGGTCTATATTTTCTTTTAACGTGAAGTCGACTAATGCGGAAACGTTTACTTATTATTTGAATTAAAATTCTTGTTTTTTATTTTATAATAATATTATACTTAACATTTAAGCATTTTCAGATGTAAAGAAATGTATGTGATGTAATATCGGCTCACAAAATGTTTGGTTATACGTTTCCTGAAGCCTTTAATGCTACAAAGCTTGAATGCCATTGGATGAACCGTTGTTTCTGCGCTGGACCACGCAGGATGAACCAAAAACTGGTCATACACTTCAATGCAATATACGGGAAATGTACGGAATGAACTTAAATCCCATAGCTGGCCGGCTATATTAGATGATTTATCATCTATTTAGGATAGCCCTTCAAGACGCTGGTTCCTCACCGAATCTAAAAGAACAGATCGTTAATGCTTCACGTGGGCTCCATGGTTGCTACCACGGCCTGCGTGTAGTTTTTACAAAAGGTTGTATTCGAGTGCACACATTCTCGACCTCTATTCATATTTGGCCCTAGTTTGCAACATTCCGTTTCTCATGGCGCTCCTACACTTATAATCACAATTCAGCAATCCTCAAAAGTTCACACATAAATATATTATTTCTACTAGTCATGTTAGTGGATTTTATGTGTACGCCAATATGTTTAACGTGGATATCACTGTTCTGTTTATTACAAAAATCACAAAATAGCATTCATTGCGGGGTAACATAAAAGCACTAATCCTTAAATACAGAAATCAATAAATTTGTTATATTTTTACTGCATAACATAATCTGAGTTAAGGTTGATTTTAAACTTTCAGAAATGTGTTTATCGAGAGATTTACGTGGGTTTAGAGCTTGTTTTCTTTAAGCAAACTGGTCAATGTTCGGCCTAAGACTTGATAGCGTGATTCGAAGAACTCTTCTTTCGGTGATATCGAACATCCCTGTTGTTGGATATACAACTCGGATTTCTCCCTACTCAAATATATATGGGTTACACAATAATGGGAAAATATTTTAGCTATATTTCACAGTCGGTGAATACTGTTAGCGGCAACAGTCTTTTTCATAAAAACACTTGTATATGGCTTGCTTTGAGGTACTGCTGGTGCGTTAATTAAATCAACATAATTTCTTTATTATAACAGTTAACGCACTCATGGAATACACTTCTGGAACCAAACCCCACTGACCATAGAAGAAAAGTCGTTCTTAAAGAGCAGCACTCGGAAATGCGTAGCATTGAGAAACTTGGCATTAGAGAGAAGGACAATTGAGACGTCTTTACAACACAATAACCATTGTATCAAGTTCGCCTGAGGGGAAAACTTAAAGAATCTTATGGTCCTTGTAGGAAATATTTGCTCTAAACCGAAGCTGATATCCATAAAGTTTACAAATGCGCCGGGTTAATCGCGGACTTCTTGCTTTGCATATAACATGCGTGTTAGCATAAACACGCCAAAAGGTGCCAAAGTTCTTGTAAGTTATCTCCAAGTTGTGCGGTTACCCTGCACCATGCGTACAAAGATCATGTCGACATCAGGCTTAAACTACATACCTTCAACAACCGCAGCTGTATCGAAACGGCTGATGCGCTTGCGCGAGTACTGCTCCCTGGGTGCGGGCGGCAGTCACACCAATGTGATGAAGATTGCTGACATGAATATATTTTTACCATTAGCAAAATTCTTTCAGCGACGTTTTAAGGAGATGCACTTCCACAAGATGTAGTGTCGCGGAATCATCACTGCAATGTACTTAATTCTTAGCCTTGCATAAACAGCAAATTAATGTCTAATAACACTTCTTCCGGTGGTAACCAACGTCACGGAGTCCGTTTTAGTTAAAGTACTCATGAAGTACTTAATGTGTAGTAAATTATCATTACATAACGGTATATATTACGCGCAAATCGGTGTTTTACTGCTAATATGTTGATAGCTCTTGTAAGCTGTAAAGAATAATCTGGACGCCGGTCCAAAAATTGCCGCAGTTTTTGAATTTCTCAAACGCAATCGAGCGCCAGGAATATGGCGTTCTATTATAAAACATATTGGAATTATGCTACTAACCAATGCATTCTGGGATAAATAGGAATATTTCTTGTTTAACAACACCTGAATTTAAGGGAGCACAGCATCCTTCGAAACCAACCGAAATATACTAAGGAGTACCTCCGTTTTCAGTGCTCAGACCGTGCCTTATTCTGTTCTTCAAAAATAAAACTGTATGATTTTTGTACTCTAAATGTATACTAATTGCCGATGATTTACAATTTTGTCGAATCGTACTAAAGTAGAAGTTCATATAGACCTCATAATGCTCTGAAAAATCGTTCACATAATCCGTAAAGATAATTCAAATCTAACATGTACAACATCTTGAGCATGCCCAGACAGAATACTCACAAACCGCCTATTGGCACAATTACTACAGCGCGCTTCTTTGAGCGTAGTCTTGACGTGTTCGTCCAAGAGGAATTTGCGTGTTTTAGACAGACGGCAAAGTCATCACCGAAAGCAAATCAGTCCATCGGTCTTAGTTGTAAGACGTTGGGGACGTCAGGTGCCTCAGTATTTTCGAAAACATTTGGTGCGTCAATAAAGCCACACAAGAAATGCTTTATCCAATGCGTTATCCTGACAGAAACACCACCCCAAGTTCCTCCTTACTGCATGTCGTAGGGCAAGGAAGAACGAGTATTCAGGAATGTGAAAATTTCGGATATCCGATATTTTGGCCTACCCATCCAACAATTTGGAGAAAGTGATAATGGATTCTTTACTTAAGGAAAGATTATTCAAATTAACTTAAAGAGCTTTATTTAAAAGTTAAGTTTATAAGACGCCTCAAGCAAAATATACTTTTGACTTAGCCGTTAACACTTTTTACTGATCGGCTCCAGAAAAGAAATTGATGACGGTGGCCCAGAGTGCACCAAAACAGCGACGCAAGTAGCCAGTGGAGAGCCATTTAATCCATGTACTCTAAAGTATAACTTGAAAACCCCGTTATTCTCTTTATACAATTGCAGGGAAAGAGGAAATTTAATATTAGTAGAAAAACCTTTATATATTCTTATTTGTGAACTAGCTAGATAGCTATTCTTATCATCTTTTCTGTATTCTTGCTGTTGTTTAAACGCTCTACTGGGTTATCCAGATTGGTACAGCTAAGTCAATGTTAATGGACGCTCCTGGTCATGTCCTTTTCAGAAGCGCTATTCGCAAGATCACAATATGAGGATTTTTATTCGCATCTGCTCTACTTGATTATGTTAAAGGAATATTTAGTTGGCATACGATTATTGTACTAGTTTTCAATTTTGGGTATGCACCTGTTATTCTCGTTTGTTTGGTAAAATTTGGTTAAACGTTACATTTCGTTATTCAGTTTGGCCAGTGCCCGTCAATGTAAATGGATTTTCGCCTTAGCTTGGAGTACCATGATGTCATTTTTATGAACATTTGCGATTCCCTCTTGAGTACACAATTGCTCTCTCGCCCGTTGCATTCGACGTTTTTCCTTCTGTCTGTTGGCTCAAGTGTAATATAGTAGCTTCCCTTCATTTTGCCTTTAAAACTACATAAGCAACTCTGATTTCATGTATACCATCCTCATTCTGACGCGTCCTTGGACTTCGCCTTGAGGTCGTGGGAGAAGGCGTCAGCGACGACACAACATAGTAGATGGCGTAAATTGATATGTTTTAACTAAATATATAACATTTGAACGTGAATGCTTTAACGCCCTCCAAAATACCTAGCAGGTTTTGCTCTGGATGAATCACACCGAATATTAGCAATGCCTAGTGGTTGCACATGTAGCTATATTCTGTGTTGGAATGGAGTTTCTATTCAAACCAATATTAACTATCGCCAATATGAGACGACCGCTTTATGTTTTGAAGTTCCCCTGTAAGACCAAATATTTCATTAATTTAGAAATAATTGAAGACTATGATAGATGACATGAGGAGGACGTCCTTGTCTGCTAAATTATATTCATCGAGTTGTTACCAATTTTATGGACATTAGTAAAGTAACTGAATTACGTTCTATCTTCGGACGCATCACATAAATTCGCCTACCTACAGAGGATTGCTGAACGGAACGGCTTGAACTATTTCTTGCGCATTCAAATTAACAGGTCAGATATTCTTATTAATGATGAAGGCAAGCAGTATGTTCTCAGGAATTGTTTGCACTGCAATTTTTGACCATTAAATTAACGATTTTATGGAACGCCTTAGGTGCATTCGCTTTTTCATGCCACGTCAGAAGAAGTTTCTATAGTTGGTCTTTTTTAAAGTATTCCTCATCTTTCTGAAAACAATTTATAACTTCTTGATTTTATCCTTGTGAACACAGTTTCATTGGGTTCACAGTCTATTTTTGCGTTTGCTTTCCTTTAAACGAATATTCTGGAAAGCTATGCACAAATTTACGTAAAAAGTTTTGAATTTATGCACTAAATCTAACTGAAATGTATTTGACGGATTACCGCTAAATATATCCCTTGACGAGGAGTTAAATTCTGAAATATGTGACAGTAAAATGTCAATATGCATATGTATATTGCTTTGGTTTGTTTATATTATATATTGAGGTAATGAACCTTTAATAACACAGTTTTACAAGGCGAAACACGCATGTAATATGAACATTTGGTGACGGTAAATGTTTTCTTGTTTAACCGTGATGTTTTTATTCATTGGCAAGCATAATTTAATTGTGTGTTTGCGGTTTCAAGATAAACAGGTAAACGTCAAGGAATTGTTAGGGGAAAACCAGATGCAGTCCCTGAGGACGATTTTGAAATTAACATGGATAGCTAAGCTGAAAGGAATTCTAATTGACATAAGCAAATACAGAAAACAAATGGAGCTCCCAAATGTGTGCTCACTTGACACGCATTACAAAGTGCTGGGTCAACAATCGACCAAAGGTAAAATGAAGGACTGAAGAGAAAACACGGAAGAAAATGCCTGGTGTTTCATGAACCCTACTTGGAAAATTCAACAAATGAACAAATTATGCACATAAGATATTCCGATACCTGGCGCCCAATGCGTGTGATTTGGGCAGCTGATTATTATGTGTTTGGAGAGGTATTATTATGTAAACGTTATTCTATATATACTCGCCGGACCAACCGTATTCATGCACATATGTTGTTAAACTGCTCGCTAATTTGAATCGTCACGTGAACTTAATGGCTTATATGTTTGAACACTTCGCCGGAATGGAAAAATTTCTTCAGGGCTAGTATCTCATTGCTGGCTAATGTGATCTAGCAACCAGATTTACACGAGAGCGGGGACTAGAAACGAAAAACGCGTAACATGACTTCACCAAACGGCAAGCCCAATGAGAAAGATTGACGGACACATGAGTTGTAACACAAACTGAGCAAAATTCACTAAGCATTAGTGTGGATTTGTGAGGTAAATGTCGCTGTGTTCTAAAGTGAGTTCGCGAGGTTCACTGCGTAAGTGCCCTTAGTAAACATCCGTTGGTTTACTGCAGGTGGGCTTCAAAGTCCTGAGGAAGAATCGGTGGTTTACAGCGCAGTATAAATTGTCCCATGGTGTTGGTGTGTCCTTGATTTGCCTGGTGAAAGTTTGCTCAAGTTTGGCGGAGCTATGCCTGCTCGACAACAGAAAAATTGCCCGGTCTGTCTTCGACAGCTTTTGCAAAATCCAGTTGCGAGCGTAATTCATTTCACTGGCAAAGAGATCATTGCGTTAGGAGCAACTAACATAACACTAAAGCAAGCATTTTTATTAGTGTTGCCATAGCGCCGCTTCACAGCGTAAGCACCTAAAGCCACCCTATATATTTTCGATTTTCAGGGTCTCCCGTGAATTATCTTGGTTCCGATGGGGGACATATGGCTTCCGTTGATAATGGCTGGTTATTATGATTCGCTACCATTGGCTAATCCTGATTGGCTGCACTTCGCCCAACACTGACTGATCGAATAGCAGACTTCGTATTGTGCGTCATCGTTTTCCATATATACATCCTAAGTGTCTATTACAATATATTTCTGTTCATATACGTTTGTCCGATACATCAATTTGCGTCGCAGATACGACCATGAATACGTCATTCTGGACGTCTTCTGAATGCAACAAGAGTCAGATAAATCTCTGAATGATTGTATTACTAGAATTCGTGGTGCAGTTTAGCTTGGCGAGTACGGATGCATGCTAACGTAAATGTTTAGATTTTAAGTTATTGTTAACCGAATACTTGAAATGCTGCTACAGAAAGACACTCGAAATCTGACCTTGAATAGAGCCTGCGATTATTCCAATGTGAAAATCGAGATCGAGCTACAGGCAAAAACTTTTGGTTTAATAAAACTGAACAATGTGGCAAAAATGCCGTCGACTCATCCCGTTAGCTGGGCTAAACCATCCAGCTACTGTTGAGGTTGTACCTCCAGCAAGAATAACTTCGGTTATTGTTTAGCCCGCCGTATCACGCCTAATACGCTGGTAAAATAGGACAACTTGCATGCTGTTGACGAACCCAACGCATCACACAATTTGAACAGGACTCCGTTCCCAAGCACAACATAGTGGATTCAGCCAAGCAATAAGTTTACTCATTAGTGTTGTTGTCAGCCACTTTGGAAAGATGATACCTGATGACTAGTAGTGAGGAATTTTTATTCAGCCAATTTATCATTTTCACTCCCATCAGCAGGATTTTGCGAACCTGAGAAAGCTAAAGAGGCAGGCGTTTCGACCTTCTGTGTCTCGTCAGTGCTGCGCCTCCAAAGGCACACCTGCTGTTCCCCCTCATGACTTCAGGATGCCAGCAGCTAGTGCGACTTCGCCATGGGTGACAGCCGCGGACCTATTTGTTTGACACTTGACTGTGATAGAGCCCAGATCAACTTCCACTCTCATACCAGTTACGAACTGCGCAGTGGACAGTGGATAGCCTCACGAGCTATCGCCCATTTACGACAGAGGATAAAGAAGCTATACGGATAGCTTTAGAGTATTGATGAGTACTGACATGTAGGTGGAAGATAAACCGAGCTATATCACAGTCAACTATCAAGCACGCAGGTACGTGGATGTCACCCATGGTGAGGTGCCACTGGCTTCTGGGAGCGGAACATTGCGGAAATCCGCTTAGAGGTGCACAACTGACAAGATCCAGAAGGTCTAAAGATCGATGTCCAGTGCTTTTTCATACTAGAATAAGCCTGCTGATTTGGAGTGAGGATGAAGAATTAGGTGAAATGTGTTATCCGTTGTTGAAATGAAAGTTCCGTCTGCCGGTATTCGAATTGTATTATTCCCTAGGAACAAATGTGTTATCCCTAAAGATGTCGAATTGGCTTTCGCTTCACCTTTTACTGTTGGGCCCTTCAGATTCTACATACGTTATTTTCCGGAACACTTTACAGCTAAATGCTCACACATTCTGGCGTTGGAGTGACAACAAATTAATTATTCACCGTTTTTTCATTGTACCTCTCCGCATCAGCCCTATACCTGCGTATGTAGCAGTATACCTTTAATCATATAATAAAAACGGCGTCTGGGATGAATGCAATTGTTGATATATTATTTACGTCAAGTTTTAATCAACTGTCTCTTACTTCCATTGCATTAACACTAAAAAACCGCTATCCAAAGCTATTTTACCTTACATCGCCTTTCCTTACCTTACATCATTTGGTGCTTATCGCATCTAAACAAAACAGGATGCGAAACTCGTTTTCATCAGTCAACATCAAACGATTCCACTTTTGAAACGCCATGCTATCTCAGCAGCTTTCTATGTCATTTTTGAGAAAAACTTAATGGGGCAAATCGATTGATTCGTGTAGTTACATCCAATAACGAGTACTTTTAACAAAGACGGCGCTATCATGACACCTAAAGTTTTAAAAGGTATAAACAGACAAATAGTGATCGACATATTTATGCTACCTTCTTGTGATGTGCTAAGAGTTCGCCATTCATTTTCCATAGTTTTCTCAAAATTAGATTTATGAAACTGCCTTTCCCTGATCACTGCAGGCCGCTAACCGTCTTCCCAGCCACTGATGGAGTATTTCAGTACAAAGATTTAAATATTTGTCAGAGCTCAGTGCTTGCGGCCTGGCGGGATTCCATGACTCGATTCTGGTAGCTATAGATGGACAGATTGCATACTTTGACGATATTTGTTTAATCCGTCTCTACCGGAAGATCATGACGAGCGCTTGCAAAAGGTCCATTATCAACTCAATGAAATCCACCTCTGCCTAAACACGAAAAATTGCGCAATACACTTCTGAGGTTCGCTGTCTAGAGCACAGTCTTTCACACAGCGGCATCCCCTATTAACGAAAATATCCGAGCCATAACTGACTAGCAAACAGTAGATTAACAGTATTAAATTCTTTTATGAGTACAAGCGCTTAAAACTTACAACCAGTTCGGCAGTTACCAACCGTAGGAGATCCACTCTGGAAGCTGTCAACATTCACCTTTGTTTGAAAAGGTGAACGGCACAATAATTTCGACGAAATTAAACGAAGGATTTATTTTGCCTCATTGGTTGCCATCTGACGCATCATGTCATACTTTTGTCAACTGACATTTCCGATGTCTACCTCGGTGCTGTTATGTTACAAATTAAAAACGATGAAGATAAGGTTATTGCGTCTGATTCACAAATGCTTTAGACTCTAAACGTCAATACTTCGCTAGCGGAATGGAATATGTTGCTTCTGTTTGACTTGACATGGACGGTAACTTTACTATCTTGGCCGATATTACGGTTTACGAACAGTAAGCTCCACTATCAAAACCCAGCAGAAGAATGGAATTTAAAATCCTCCAGATGCGAATCAATCGTAAGTACGCTAGGCTTGGCAGTTTACATATCTAAATCGTCTAACGGCGAGGCTGATAGAATCAGAGCGTGGATGGATTATTCGCCTAATATTGGAACTGGGTGCTGAAAAAGATGCAGAAGAAGGAATGACAAGGTTGTCTAATCTTGGACCTGATTTCTTCGCCCTGATGATTGTTGCACTACAAATGGATAATACCAGAGTCGCGAGGATGTATCAACTCGTGGATTCGGTTCAGCGTGGGTTGCCGAAGAACAAAACACTCATGTGATTTGTTTTCGTATTATGCAATCCGAGGGGAAGGAGTAAACAAATGTGCCAGGTTTTGACGCCGGCGCATTAAAACATCAATGCTCTCCAAACAGCCATTTTGCCACAATTTACTGGTGCATATTGATGATGGATGCACTCTGTTAAACTGATCCAGTAGGTTTAGATAATCTGCGTAAGAATCACTGACAATGAAAGCGTTGTCCATGTAACGGTAGTATAAAGCAAATGAATAAATTAGGGTGTACAGGTGTCCAGATTTGAGCTTGGAAAGGAGGATGTCGGCCAAAATGAGGTTTAAGGGTGAATCCATTGCGACTCTATCTATCTGTCTCCAATATCTTCTATATCAAAATGCTTTACTTATGTATATATTAAACAGAAGTTTGATGAGGAATGTGGAACAGAGAATCGATTTTTTAATGCCTTCGTCACAATTCAAACATAAATATTTCTATTAGCAATTAAACCATGACGTTTCTACTAACGCCACCGTCGTGAACAGTGATTCCAAGTCAACCGAAAGCATAAAGTTATCTTTCACGTTTAGGTATTCTGTTCGGTTGACAATAGAAAACGTTTCATTGACACAGTGAATTAATAGTTATTTACTAACCGGTTCCAGCAAAATTGTTTCATAATTTGTGACGGAGTGAAAAATGGAAGTAGGATTGTCAATTATTGGTCCCACTGGAACATTTGTTTAGTGCACTTTTGACAAACCGTAGAGACTTTGAGGGATTGGGTCAAATTTGAGAAGAGTGCATCAGTTATGGGCTTCGACGCACTTGATTCTTTCGAAATATAAAAGCTTTTGCCTCCCTTTACGAAGTGGTCTCTTTTTGAATTAAGTCTCCTCGGAAATTGTTGGTGTCGCTCAGAATTGTTGTTAGTTTAGAGACTTAAGCAGACTTTTTCATAACTAACTTGCCAGATCCTTAGTCTGGTCGGGAAAGAAATGATACTGTGCCTGTTAGCCTAACTTTGCCGTGCCCTCGGTATTTAAACCCCTTCGGTACTCTAAAACAGCCTCTCCACTAGTTGTGATTTTATCGATCCGAGTGATGTTTAGAGCGCGTGAATCCAGAGTGTATCGAAGTCTTAGTTATGCCGTATGTATCATTTATCGCTGAACATTTCCTTTATTTTAATGCTTCCTGTTGATTAAACGGGCTCAGATCATCCGTATTCAAACAGCCTAGTTTCCGGTGTCTGGGAGCCCATAGATGGTTAAAAAATTAAAGTGTGGAAGAATGCCGTCATTTGCGTGTTCTGCGTTTTCGCGTTTTATAAAGGAATTTTGATAACCGTTCGTAAAAATCGTCAGGCATGGTACGTCAATATGCTTGTTTATACCTACGTATGAAACAATAAATTAGCATATATTGTCAGCCCCTGTATCTTTGCAGGTAGTTTGCTTTCTTACTGCTTTTATATCTTGATATTTCGTGGCTTCTGTTGCATTTTACAGAAGAGCAGATGATTAGCTTTTCACTCTTCTATCATCATTCCGCAAAATCCGCTCATATTATATCTGATTGATCCACAGGATTTACGATTCTTGAGTCACATTCCCTATAAATTATTTAGTGGGCTAGCGCTTTATGCAATAGTGCTGCAGGGTTATCCAAGAACATTGTTTCAAGAAGTAACTGCCACCGCTTTATTACTTGAATACCGGCCTTTTTAACATTTGTCAAAACAAAGCTACTGCACACCATGGATACAGCTTGTGTCTTGACAATCTTTCTTGCGTAACTTTTCTGTGATGTATTTTTATCGATTAGGGAAGTTTATAAGTGACATCAGTATGTAAACCTATCCCACATAATCAGAGTTATAGCGCCGTAGCAGCGAGAAAAATCTAGTTTTACATAAATTGAAGATTATTTTTCAACTTGATTAAATTTGGTTTCTTTATTGTGTGCAAAATACTAGTAACAGCTACTTCTTATTAGATCTGTGAGTTTGGGTTTGGTTTCAACAAATCACAGTGAGATATATTGGTAATCGTCGCCAAACAGGTTTGCCCGCTTTGGGTGTACTGTTGGTTTTGCATGTTTTAGCACACAGCATAGAGCTAGTGTTTAATCTATTGTGTTTGCCACAACTTTTTTTATTCTTTTGTCCCACCATTTGCCGTATGTTATTGGTCTACTATTTTTCAATTATGTAAGTTGGCTTTTCGTTACGCGTAAGACAGGATGGGCGACCATTCCTCCGGGTTTTGTGGCAACGCTGCAATTGTGACAGTAGCACTGGTTCATTTTGGCCTGACACACACAAGTGCCTATTGGCCATTTGGCGTTGAAGGACCCTGATTCCCTGTGTTAGACACATCAGAAAAATTAAAATGTATATTAACTATCCCTTTGAGCTTTAATAATGCAGGCATGGAAAATAGAAAAGAATGTTGACAATATGATAGCCGCCTCAGTATCTGGTATTTTATCAGACTTAATATCCAAGGCAACATTTTACTCTGGCTCATTCGCAATCATCCAGCACTGGCATTCTTCCATTTCTGTCTTCGCACCTATCCGAAATCCTTGCGTCGCTTGGTAGCTACATGCACTACAATTAATAGATACAGCACCATACTATGAGCAATCGGACAACATACATTTTGACAGTACTCTGTTGTATGTCACTGGTTTGTGTTCAGTTTGTGCTGTCATTATTACCGAGCCAAATTCATGAACTTTAACAGAATCATAAAATTATACGCTGATTAGTTCGTATAGCTGTCGAATAATGCAAATTCGCAGCAAGCTCTAGCTTGAAACTTTGTATTCGTATTTCCATTGTGGTTTAATTTGCAGATAGTGGGCAGGGAATAAAGACAGACCTTTCATGCCGTTCCTCAGATTGATTTATTCGGAGTTGATAAATTTTACCGGCAAATCGACATTTGCAGATCACAGTGCAGCACGTTGAAGTCGTTCGGGCTACAGTAACCCTCTAGATATCCTGTCATTTACACACACGGTACAGGATTTTATACGTCTTTGGTGCAAATAAGGAACAAACAGATGCTATTTTTCTAATTTGGGTAACGTTACAATTGCATGGTAACATTGGATATGCTTTCCAAATTTTCTGCCCCCGTTTTACTGCTGCAGTCGGCAAGCTTCGCCACATCTACAACAATAGTATGAGATGGCCGTCTTATAGCAAATATCAAACATTTTGTTCAATCCATTGTACATCACCTCGCTTGGCTTTCGCGCATTCGGCTTCTACAGTCATTTGTGCCTCAGCAACAGCTGCATATCATGAGACGTTATTGTTTTGGTTTCCGTAGTTATTTGGATTTCGGCAGCTGCAGTAAAATTACCACCAGCTACTAAAGTAATTTGCCTAAAACAGAGCTAAGTAAACTTGCAAATGATTTTTCAGCTTGTATGGTTCAAAGCAATTTGGAAGTGCTTTTTACTAGCTTGCAGCTATTGTTGTTGACGCGTCTCAACTTCGGTGTGTGGTCTGCTAACCCCGTAACCCGTAAGTATGATGATCGCCATTAGTGACTTGAACCTTAGTATGTGAGTGCCATCTGGTTCAGCAAGATTTACTTCGCTTAGACAAAAGTATAAATCCAAATAATCGACATCATTTGTAACCCTATCGGGTTATTTAAATGCTGTTTAAGTGGAAGACCGTACAGACGCAAAGTCTTATTCAAAAACGGAAGGAAAATACACTTCCATTACGGATGCGCGATCAAAGTTATATTTTTTTCGGTCAGAACACTCTACTTCTGCTTGCTTCACTGCAGTTCTGATGTGCAACATAACCTAATGAAGGTTTCTATTGGAACTCTCTCCGCCAATTTAGCAAATTTATCATCATACTGCCGAGGGTATGTGCTTTCGTGCTGTCGCTGGAAGAGCCAGATAAGGGAAGAGTTTATGTGTTACAAGTTCCAAATTAAATTGCTACAACCTATTTGACATGCAAATTTGACTACATTGGCTCAACTCTCCAGTAGCAATTGAAGCATGATAAGGAACACTAATTTGCTCTTTTTAAAAACAAGAACGTGTTTTTGATTACGCGAACAATGGAAGCAACCGGTTTACTTGGGTAGCGGATTCAAATTAACAGCCGAAGTCAGGTTCCCATCAGTCGAAGCTTCTGGTTAGTTGGCATCTGCCTCTACCGGTAATGTGTTTGATCCTAAGCAGGGGACCAAGGGAATGTGCATCACTGAGGAGATATAATATGAATAATCACTTCACGTGTTTTTCCGCACTAGGCTTGCTATGTAGCTTGGAAATACTGGTATGACGACCTTAAACATATAGATCTAAAATCATGCTACTCAGGTATATTGGAAAATAAATAGCCGTTCCTAATATCAAACGCTGCTTATATAGCTTCTAGCGAGGTGACATCATCACCACGCAAGCTAGTCACTGTCAGTAGAAATTGACGGTATGTGGTGCTATAACCCAAAAAGCTTGCAGATTCTGTAGCTCAGCCGACGTCCCCATGGCCCAGTGGATTAAGCTGCTGGCTAGTTGGCATCTGCTTTAGCGATCAGGAGTACGAACCGCAGAAGAGCCCGAAGAAAAGGGCACCACCGACAAAACCCAAAAGGAAGAAAGGCGTCTTGTTCTTTTCCGGACTATGCTGTTCTACGCTGTCTGTGGACTAGTGGGAAGAAAAGGTTAAAAAAAACCTAGATTTTTATTACGGCAAAAGTGCGGTCTGTTGGTTACATAACCTAGAATAGAGATGAACGATCCTCGCACCACGCCGTTACGACCAAAACAATTAAGGTAGCTAGCTAACAGATTTCGTATTCTACTCATCTGCATTTTGGTACCAAACTACAAAATAACTAAGTTACCATAACATTGCGCTTTTCAGTGGTCAGTATTCCTGCTTGCGTAACAATAGTTTAATGTATCTGAGCCTTAAGAACTAAACGCAGGTGCCGATATGTTCATTTGCGCTAAATGCACCTGAAAATGGGCCAAATCATGCACAGTTATCTAACGATATACCATTTAAGTTGACAAGTAAACTGCAAAAATAACCCAGTTCAACGCAGCCAGCCACTGTATGTTTACACTTCGGATGCGATAAGCATCTTCCCTGCACAGATTGTGCAACGGTTTGTATCAATTTTGACTCTGTCAATCAGGCTAAACAGACATTGCAGCATTATGCAATAAATCCACCAGCTTCCGTTTAACTGCCAACGGCCTCTTATTTGTGTTTATACAGCATACGATTTTTAGCAAGGCAACTGAGTTTTGAATAAGTATATAAATCTTCACAGAATTTTCGATTGTGGTTGGTTTGTGGAATATTTTCTAATTTACATGCAATGCTCTGTCAAAATACTTGGAAGCCAAATATTTGTCGTGTACCCCTGACTCGCCAATTTAAATAATTACGGATATGGACGACAAAGTCATGCAACTCCGGCGGAGCGGTCAATCGTTTGAAAAATACTCTTCATCTTCAAATTCAAATCCAATGGAGGCAATTTGCATAATTTTACAACCAACGGATTTTTATCTACGTTACGTGGGTGCCGATTCAAGAAAATCTAAGAAATTTGAATAAGATAAACTTGGTATATCTTTTCCTCGTTCAAACTGTGCGCATGTAACTCTCTTATATCATCCGCTTATTTCTAAGACGTTTCAATAAGTATCGAAAATAAGCTTCCTGATCATGAAAATAAACATGTATTGAAGTAGAGTATAATAAAATATTTGGACTTTGGTAAAATAAATTGTGTAAATATGCTTATTGATTCAACAGTCTATTGCTTCAAAGAAGCTAAGCTGCACAGGTGCTGAATGCTGCATGCGAAATAAACAAAGTAACCGCTTGCTCCAAATCGTTAATTTAATGTATGTCCCACGTATGGCAAGAGCCTTTTTAACACGAACTCGCCATATAGAATTAGAAAATAACTGATAGATGCAGTCAGCTCTAAAGTTCTTTACAACACAGGCAAGCACAAGCACGCTGTATTTGGGGAATCAAGCGCACACAAGCGGTGGCTGGACCTTAGTACGCTCCACACTGAGGGCATGGAACCGCTCTTTGAGCCTAGCACGGCCACAAGGACCGTGCACCCCGTCATCTCCAGCAACGACCATCTGTCTCCTGGAGTCAGTATGGACGAGGTAGTAGGTAATAGACAGGTAGGCAACTTGTCAACATGCACATCAAACGCAGCCACACCAGGGATATTAAGCAACAGCGATTAACGTTACACGACAAACTGAAATAAAATAAATTCAATAATGCATAGAGATATGAA
Organism: Dicrocoelium dendriticum; assembly: GCA_944474145.2. NCBI lineage: Eukaryota > Metazoa > Platyhelminthes > Trematoda > Plagiorchiida > Dicrocoeliidae > Dicrocoelium > Dicrocoelium dendriticum. The sequence continues at coordinate 83,464,828 of OX104071.1, read as the reverse complement.
GTAAGTTGGTTAGCAACGAAACCGCGATAAGTAAGAAATGTCCAAGAGTAACTTGAAAATGCTACAAACGCAACAAAATTACCGAAGATAAGTGCAATTAGCGTAAGCAACCTGGCCAGTTAATACAACATTATTCAGGTAGGCAGAACAAACCAAATAAAATGGAATGAAATTTATCCAGCTTAAAACGAACTAGTTTAAGTGTAAGTTGGTTTAGCCCAGCTGCGGTGAAGAAACATGAAAAATGTATATATATATATATATATATATATAAGCAAAGTAAAGAATTACATTGATAAAGAATTGTTAACGAAATTAGAGCAATGGCCTTTTCACGGAAAAATTAAAGATGGTAAAATATATTTAATTTTTGATGCTAACTTGTTCTCACGTTCTGAGAGAAGAACGAAAATACTGTGGAACAACTTACCAAAACGCGAGTTTCCGATGAATTTTATTGGATGAATTATAAATGATATCGTTCGCATGTCATTAAAATTATATTTATTTGTTCAGTACAAAGTTGCTGTTGCTGATAAGCTACTCTGAGCATTATTCAATTTACTTAATGCGTATGCTACGCCTGGAACTAAAACGAAGAAGTACTTAATTTTGGATAACGTCGGTTAAGTGATGTGTGTGTCTGCATGATTAAAGCAATGCATTGATTCATACAGAGGCCTATTTGTGCTTCAAAATACGCCCGCAATATATAGAGTTTCCACTTGCTTAACATGCAAAACAGGATAAATAATCTGTCATTATAAAATATAATTTCTTTACTCGGATTTCTTTAGCCATTATATTGTGATATAATTCACTGGTTTGTATTGTGTTACCAATAGCTTTGTTGGATGTGCAGTGTTATTAGAAGCTTAAACGAGCTGACTTCGAAAATTTGCTCAACTGTCACTCAACATATTAGCTTGGGATTTCTGCATGAGATGCCAATAATTTCCCCAAAGTATGGATAATAGGATACGCATAAAAAACATCAGAAATGTATCGACGGGTTGAACGACAGTGGGGAAACGCGACGCCTACTTCATCACAATTTATGGTAACCTTAAAATTTTAACTGTCACTAGTGGTGTATTTGCTAAAGTTGCATATTGCAAATGGTATAAATAATCGGATTTTGTTCGTCGCAATTAGCAGACAATTCAGATATATCGACCAGCTGTCAGGAAAAGCACCAGACGGCCGTTTCGCAAAATTGGGGCTCATCGGTGGTGCGCATCCTTCGGTCCTCTGCGGAGGATCGAACCCATGACTGCTAGTGGCTCTTGCCAACTAGACCGCAGCTTATGCAACTGCGCCATGGAGGACGGTATCTGACTATCGTGAATTGTTAGCTAAATGCGATATAGCCCGACGCATCCTCCACTGCCATGCAGATGACAGCGGTCGGCGTACTGGCGTCAGGACTTCCCGGTTACGGCAGCTATGAATTGACATAGCATTTTGTGGAATCCGTACGGGCGAATTAGTATTACATATGAAAGGAAGGATTTTGGTAAGTACTTTTGTTCGTCGTAATTAGCCGACAATTCAGATATGTCGACCAGCTGTCCGGAAAAGCACCAGACGGCCGTTTCGCCCTATTGGGGCTCATCAGTGGTGCGCATCCTTCGGTCCTCTGCGGAGGATCGAACCCATGACTGCTAGTGGCTCTTGCCAACTAGACCGCAGCTTATGCAACTGCGCCATGGAGGACGGTATCTGGCTATCGTGAATTGTTAGCTAAATGCGATATAGCCCGACACATCCTCCACTGCCATGCAGGCACCTGCCATGCAGATGACAGCGGTCGGCCTTCTGGCGTCAGGACTTCCCGATTACGGCAGCTATGAATCGACATAGGTAATTGCGACGAACAAAGGTACTCACCAAAATCCTTCCTTTCAAATGTAATACTAATTCGCCCGTACGGATTCCACAAAATGCTATGTCGATTCATAGCTGCCGTAACCGGGAAGTCCTGACGCCGGAAGGCCGACCGCTGTCATCTGCATGGCAGGTGCCTGCATGGCAGTGGAGGATGTGTCGGGCTATATCGCATTTAGCTAACAATTCACGATAGTCAGATACCGTCCTCCATGGCGCAGTTGCATAAGCTGCGGGCTAGTTGGCAAGAGCCACTAGCAGTCAAGTGTTCGATCCTCCGCAGAGGACCGAAGGATGCGCACCACTGATGAGCCCCAATTTTGCGAAACGGCCGTCTGGTGCTTTTCCGGACAGCTGGTCGATATATCTGAATTGTCGGCTAATTGCGACGAACGAAAGTACTCACCAAAATCCTTCCATTCATATGTAATAATCGGTTTACTTAACATTTGTGGACTTCATTATAAATATTTTTCAGCTGCTGCCATTAGGCGCTCGGAAATCGTCTTAATCAATGCAACCGTTTTACGCAGGTTTTACACTATTTATCCAACTAAATACAAGCACGTGAACTTTTATTATAGGCTGCAATTTTTTTCTTTTCATATGATTGCACCATTTAACTTCATAATTTTACTGTCAATACCGGTCTTCTAATAAGCCACTAAGTTAAACATATATTTTTACTACTGGTTTCGTTTGATAACTTTCTCTTCTAATATTAAGTCTGTCTTTGCTTAAATTGCTAGACGTTAGGCTAACAAACGCAGTTGGCATTTGTAATCTAACAGTCCTAAGTGCATGTTAATTAAATTAAATCGTCAGAGAGATATATGTTGTAAAACTGAGTTAAATCTTAGTTGATTCACTATTCCTCTCTAACGTCTTAACATGTTTTGAAAAATAGCCATCACAGCCAGACAGCTGTCAATCTACTGCACATCCATGAAAACGCTAGACGGCGTTTTGTCATCTTGGAATTCGCTATTAGCGCACTCAAAGAATTCTCATAAATTCCATCTCATGACCTAGATGTTACGAGGTAGCAGCACATGCCGTGAGACAGGTGTGTCGTCGTGGACTCTATATGGCTGATATGTAACTGCAAATTAGCACGGCTTATCTATTTTTATCATGCAGGTTATTAATGTGCAGAAAATAGGGCTGAGTCTCAAAGGAACTACAACCATCTGGGTTAGTTATATGCAGCTGAGGGACTAACGACTTATTAGTAATAATATTAGCAGCTCACCAGCAAACTTGATTGGCGCCGGTTGCAGAGGAAGTCGTAACTCTGGACGTCAGCCCTATCAACTGAACGTTAATATCCCTCATGCAAGTGGATGCTGAGTAGCGCTATATGGGAGTCAGATATCAGTAATGGCAGTCTGCAGCCGTCAAACAAGGTTCGGTGGCATAAGTCGACAGCTGGTGAGAGTAAGTATTTAGGGTCGAATCAGGCAGGATTCAGGGAAGTACGCTAATGGTTGACACCTATAGGATGAAATGGCTGTCTAGTGCCTTCCTGCATGAGCGATGTATATATGGAGATGTTAGATGTTGAGAAGTTTCTAAACATGAAATATATCTTCCAGAAGAATGGATAAACTTGCATTCTTCTTGATATTTTAATGCACCAGATTTTGAATGGCAAAAAATAAAAAATGAAAAATGATTTAATAATCGCCAAAAAGCACAATAATTCAAACATCGCAGGGTAGACTGATAAAATATCGCAAGACATCAATTAAAATCTTATTTAGTATTTATACTGTTAAAAATGGATTTATCGTCACTTTCTTTGCAACTCAAGGGATTGCATAACATTAATGAGCGACAAATGTATATTTAATGTATTTCCCGGAAGAAGTATGGAGCCTAGCGTCAAGTAACAACGTGTAATTGACGGAGTGCGTCATAAAACTGACTTTTAAATAGGGCTCGCGTTGTTACAGAAACAACCGGTTTGTAGTGAGCATTCCATGTTTGACTTACACAAATAGAAATGAAATTTCCTAACCAAGCAAAACGACCGTATTTTCTGCTAATATCAAGACATAGACTGTAAGTTTAGTGTTGCTGCTGAGTTGCTGAGTTGTTTACTGTGCAGCATTTTAATCACATTCTCCTCATACTATTTTGTTTGCTGACAATACAACGTTCCTAAGAATGTTAATATTTCTGCTAAGTCTCACGGAAAGATTTTCGTTGATAGCTCGCGAGCGTCTTGACGCATTGAGCTGAATCTCTTCTATGGTTCTCTAGCGACTTCATTTCAGCTTGTTATTAAGTTTGGTAAAGAGACATATACTGCGTGGTCTAGTTAAGGAGGATAAAATGGATTTAGCGTGACAGGAGTGCGTTGTATACCTAAGTAGCTGCGGAGGATTCACAAGGCGGCGCATTTTCTTGATGAAAAATTAGCAATGATTTTTGCGGGTAACAAAGCAATTTCTTGAAATATCATGCAGGGTGGTGGGGGAAATCTACAATTATCAAAAGTAGATGAGTCTCTTGTTTAAAAGTTTATGTAGAGGCTAGGCTGCAGAATAATAAAGGTTTAATTGGTGATTGTATTTGTACTACGAGGCAAAATCAGGATTGTTGTAACTGATATACTCCGAGAGAAATGTAAAAAAGGAATATTAAACTGGAAATAATTTGGGTTGCTATTTCCAACACCAGTACATAACGAAAGTGGATTCCTTCTGGTTAATATAGTTAAGTCTGTACCGCTTTCAGGTTTTTGTAACAAGTTAATCCGGTTGGAGGGAATAACTAATTTATTCCTAAATATTGATAGGTAGAAGGGTAAATAAGCGATATCAACCAAGGACAATATCCACATTCCTTAAACTATAATAAATACAGAAGAATGAAAGACGTTTGTGTGATAGTGCTAAGTTTGGAGATCCCAAAATGGCATAATTCCGTCGGCTTTCCAGGTGGCAATAATTTGCGCATAATTTCAGAGGATTGTCTTTTAGATTGGTGGCATGTCTAAGTTACAGCAATTAACGGGGCACTCAATATCGGGTAGATTAATATGACATTGCCGCGCAACATTTGGTATCGGCCACAGGAAACCCTCCGAGATATATTCATGTGATGTTAGGACGGATTGCTTAGGTTGTTTATGATATATGTGGCCTGCGTTGTGGTTTCCCTAATACTTATAACTCGTGCTTCATCCATGCTTGCAAAGCTTGCATGGTGTATTCAAAGTGTCGGTTCACATAAGGACTTTCCATCATGCGGAAGATAGATGGATCGCAGTTTCCAAATGCTCTTCGAGCAAACCAAAGTACAAATTAGCTCTCTTCACCGCTGCCTCCGACTACTTTGTAAGTGCATTCTAATGGTCGCGTTCTTTGCAAGTTGTTTTCCATATATGTGACCCAGGCCTATGCACGTAGTTTTTCCTATGGCTAATTGGAACAGCGTGACATTTTCTTCCGTTGAACCGCATTGAGATCAGGAATGACCAGTTTGACACCGTGTTGAGTTCACTCAGGATCCTGGTATTCCCACAGGTAAGACAACTTTCTGCGCAAAAAATCCCTCAGGTGCGCTAGAATTTGTTAACATCATCCTGAGTTGATGCTTCGTTGGTAAACAACGTCTAGATACGTCAAACGACAGTTTCCACAGATTACAGAAAGAACTATCTTAACATAGTCATCGTATGTTTATGTGCAAGATCGTCCAAGCTTGGATTTGGTGCCAACCCATATCAAGCGGTTTTCAAATCACTTAAGCCATTCAAAGCACAGCGCATGAAACAGTGCTCCACATATACTAGGCTTAGAAGCAGAAATATTTTGGTAACATTTTGCCAAATTTGTAGCTAACTTGCAAACATACAGGTTTTTCTTTTAGCCGTTTCATTATATCTTTAGCACTCACCCTAGGGACAGGTTGTACAGATTCTCACTTCAGCAGCTATAGCTATCCAACTAACAGACAGACCGGAATGCGTCTAATGATAGTTCGTGGTCCGTTAAAGTCTCCACATGAACTCAGTAGCCACAGTACGCAAACGCTGTCATTTGCCTCGCTGTTTCAAATGGTCTGATTCTTTAGAACACCCTGCTAAGTGATTGCCGTTGCGAGTTATTCCCAATTGTTTGCGACATAGTTGGCGCCATGGACATCACCGTGGAACATCAAAAATGGCCTTGCGACACACATCGTAGCCGCAATGTACAGAGCAATAAAAAAATATAATCAATGGGGACAACGTTTTTAAAGTTCGTTACCGCAATGTCATTGGAATATAAGATAATATGTTTCTGACATTTGCGTTTCAAGGACTTCTAACATTGCACACTAAATACGTTGTTAATGGATCGATTCCGCACTCCATCTATGAAGATTCATTCTTCAATAGCATTAGCATAATTCTTGTTTACCTGAAGGGCTACAAAAACAAAAAATACAAAGCTACTACGCCATATCTGGACAAAACAAAACACAGTGAAACCAATATGTAACTTCTGAGAAAATGCCTACGTATCTGATAATAAATGGTTCTAAGATGAAACATTGTTTCCAATATAAATGGAGCAAAGGTTTCACAAACTCCACTAATTATATGTTCCTGTAACGGGCGTATCACGGGGTCATATTACCGTTTCCGTAGATCTTATTTTGCCCCAATTTACTTTATATAATTTCAATTTCTATCTTTGGTTCTGCACACAAGATATTTTTAAAACTCTTATAGGTTAAATTTTCCGAAAGCTTTCAGTATTATCTAAGACACAGTCTCACTTCACTATGACAATTTTGTTAGTGCCATAAATTGTATAAGTGCAACTACCATCAAAGTTACTTTTTGTAATATTGATGCCAACTGAAGCCTAATTATTATTGATCTTACTAATGATCAGCGTTTTGCTTTTATGCATCTCAAAACCCAGCCTGTGTTTACTGTTTATGGAGGTTAAATTCCCTACATTATAATACGTTAATATAAACATAAGCAAATGAGTTGTTTTAAGTAAACCACTAAAAATTTGATAAGCCTTTTGCTTTGAACGAATGTAATCAATATTTTTGTGCTACATCTGATCTAAGTTGCGCTACTTTATCCCTGGCTTCATATTTGTTTGTAAAAACCATATTGCCCCACTGCGCCGCTAGAAATAATTAACTGCTAATCATCCGCCCCAACCACTGGCCATGGTTGTCTCTTGATATTCGTATATTTTAATGGCGCATGTGCCTTTTAACGAGGTATATAAAGGTATTCAGGACATCTTATGATTAGGAACACAAAACATGACCGTTTATGAGTAATATTATATTAGACAATTAAAAACATGCACGCTAAATTTTACGTATGTTATCATTCGTAACAGGCTGTATTCATCCCAATACTTGTAAAGCGTCGTATGTTTTCAACATTAACTCAAAATAATTAAAGCGCAAGTTTAGGAGGTTTGAAATTATTTAATTAAATGTTAAAATGTTAGATTGCATTCAAGTAAAAGTAGTTAAACATTTGCGTATTTGGATAAGACATTTTGTTTTCTGCCGTCTTTTAACAGCATGTCCACTTATGCGGAAAATGTTTTTTACTATATGAATTAAAATCCCTGCTTTTTAAAAGTATAACAATATTAAGCTTAGCATTCAAACAGTTACAGAGGTGAAGATAAGTATATGGTGTAATATCGGCTCACAAAATGTTTGCGCCAAATGGTTCCTGTAGTCTTGACTTGCTGTGAAGCTTAAATTTCTTTATATGCACCGTAGTTTCTGCGCTGGGCCATGCTGGATGAACCACAATCTGATCCTACACTTCATTGTAATATACGGGAAGTGTTAGGAATGAAGTTGGGACTTGTGGCTGGCCGACCGTATTAGATCAACTATCGTGTACTTAGGATAGCTGGATCCTCACTGAATCTAAAAAATCAAGTCTTTAATGCTTCACGTGGGCTTTGTGGTTGCTACAGCGTCCTGCGTGTAGTCTTTACGAACGTTTGTAATCGAGTGCACGCATTTTTAACTTATATTTAGCTTTATCCCTAGTGTGAAAAATTACTATTATCATGGCTCTCCTAACCTTAGTCATCACAACTCAGCAATCCGCAGGGTTTCAGAAGCAAATATGTACATTTCGGTGATCATGTCAGTAAATTTTATGTTGCTGACCAAATGTAAAATGTTAATATTACCGCTCATTATTACTGTCCATTAATATTACTGCTCATTCCTTTTTAACCTTCACAGCCAAAAAATAATATTCACTGCAACGCAATATCAAAGCACTAATCCCTAACTACATATGTATTTAGCTATTGTTATCATTAACTGCATAATATATTATGAGTTAGGAATTATTGAAAATGCTTAAAATTATGTTTATTTTGCGATTTATGTGAGCTTAGGTTTTGTTTTCTGTTAGCAAACTTGTCGGTGTTCGTCCTCATACTTGACAACTTGTGTCGAAGAAATCCTCTTGCTGTGATGCCTAATCTGTCCTATACTTGGATAGATAAACTATTCTGCTTACTTGGAGTCCCATGATGCTATTTTTAAGGTCATATGCGATTCGCTCTTGATTACACGGTTGCTCATTCGCCCGTTGCATATGATGTTTTTCCTTTTGTTTGTCGGTTCAAGTGTAATTTATTAGTTTCGATTATATTTGGCATTCAAAACTTTATAAGCAACTGTGGTTTCATATATACAAGTCTCTTTTCGGCTCGTCTTGTACTTCGTCTTACCGTCGTGTGATGAAGGCGTCAGCGGCGACACAGCAGACGTTCTGGCGACGGAGGCTACGGTAAACATGACGATTTCGTTCGAGTGCATGCAGACGCTTTTTAAACAGCAGCAACTGCAGTTTGAAAAATCGCAACGACAGTTGATCGCGTTGCTATCTTAGAAGCGGAACATCCAGAGCGAATCCCGGACGACAACCGCAATGCCATCTATGGACGCCATTGCGGTTTCAACCGCAGAATTTGTTTTCGATTTATTGAACGGATTGGCATTTGAATCCTGGTTCCTAAAGTATGAAGATATTTTCGAGTGGAACTAGCAGACCAAAAAGATGCCTGGAAAGTTCGTTTGTTGTTGAGGAAACTTGGCGCAGTCGAGCATGAACGTTACACCAATTTCGTTTTCCAATAAAATGCAAGATACCCTAGGTTCGACGAGACAGTGAAAACGCTTATGCAAGTATTCGGTGAGCACGCCTCCTTGTTCATTTTTCACTGCAATTGCTTGAATTTAGTCAAACGCGATGCTATTGATGTTGCCACAACTTCCGGGATCGTAAATCGTGAATGCGAATGATTCAAACTGGTTATGATGGCACCTACTCACTTCGAGATTCTTAGTTTCGTGTGCAGTCTTCAGTCCCACGCTGATGCCGATATTCAAACACGAATCCTCCACAAGCTCGCACAAGCACCACAATGGACGCTGCAAGGGATTACAGACGAATGTCAGCTACTGATTAATTTGAAGCACGACACAAAAATCTTTGAAACTGCTGATCACAGGACAGAATCCTTGATTTGTTACACAGCTATCACTGGCAAAGTGATGAATTGGAGTCGGTCAAATCAGATTCCCTCGACCGCATGCTGGAATTGTGGCGCTTGGCAATTTGTGAGAGACTGTATATACAAAGGGCATCAATGTCACAAGTGCAATCGGTTTGGTTATAATGAAATCACTGTCGAAATGCGAACATCTTCAAACTTTCATTTCCCTCGAGTTTGCGCATAAACATCAAATTCAGAAGGGTGACGTTTCATGGACCTGCCCTAAAGGTAGTTCTCGCTGCATTTCGCACGGATTTCGCAGGCAAGAGAAAGTCTGTAACAGTAAAAGTCACTGATATTCCAGTCACCTTGCAACTAGTTACAGGGTCTGAGATCCCACTCATTTCGCGAAACACATGGAAGAAGCATTGAAGACCATCATTCAAGCGCACAACTCTGACGGTTCAGAATGCATCCGGGAAATCGCTGAGATTGGTTGGAGCGAGTGAATGTGAGGTAAGCTTCAATCAGCTACAAACCCCATGGCGCGATCTACCTAGTCGCATCCACCGATGTTGATCTTCTTTGAGTCGATTGAATTGAGAAGCTAAACTTGTTCATTGTACCACTGAATCATGTCTGTGCTGAAAGTAATGTCAAGGTGCACCATACAGCCCTACCGACTCCACCAAGTAAAAGCATCTCTGAACAGCTTTAAACGAAGAATGCTTTTGTCTTCCAATCGGAATAGGACAATGTAAGAACATGCAGGCAAAACTTACTCTGCTTCCGGATGACAGACCAGTGTATCGATCCAGGCGACCAGTCACTTATGCTTCCCAAGTATTTGTTGAACAGGAGCTTGATCGGTTGCAGTAGGCTGGAGTGATCGATCAAGTCAATTTCTCACCGTGAGCTGCGCCTATTGTTCTGATAATAAAACCGAACGTTTCTATTTTTTGTGTGCAGATTTTTCAACGGGCCTGTATGCTGCACTGGAGCCCTATCAATATCCGCTTCCACTCCCTTAGGACACGTTCGCAAAGCTGAACGGAGGCAAGTATTTTGCTAATCTTGATCTTGCAGACGCCTATTTGCAGCTGGTATTTGAACTCTAAAGCAGAATCCCTCTAACAATCAACATGCATTGCGGCCTCTACCAGTACAACCGTTTGCCATTTGGGCCAAAACCGCGGCGGCAAAATTTCAGCAAGTCATGGATGCCATGCTGACTGGTGTAGCTGGAGCGGCAGCCTACCTGGATGACATCATCATAATTGGCTCGACGAAAGATGAATTAGTTCAACGATTGGATGACGTGCTGCAGAGAATCAAAGATTATGGTATCCGATTAGAGCAGACATGTACAGATTTTTCCTGAAGTTAATTAAGATATTGCGTTTCGCGATCAATGAGAACGGCGGTCGACCCCATCCCGAAAATATCGAGTTGATAGACCGGTTACCTGCGCCATCGAATGTCGCAAAATTACGGTCATTCCTTAGGATGGTGAGTCACTATAGTGAATTCCCTCCATGCATGCGTCATCCTCTAAAATACCAGCTGATGAAATATGTTCAATGTAAATGGTCTGCGCAATGTCAACCGTAGTTTGAGCAACTGAAATCTCTCCTGAATTCGGACAATTTGCTTACGCCTTATAATCCGAAGCTTGAGATTATCGAGGCCACATATACTTCCCGCTATGGATTTGTTGCTTACATTTCACACCGTTTCCCAAATGGATCCGAAAAGGCTATATCACATGTTGCACGAGCGCTGACCGCATCCGAGAAGAATTATAATCAGAATGAGAAAGAAGCTTTGGCTATCAACTTTGCCGTTCAGAAGTTCCATAAATTGTATATGGTCGGCGGTTCAGGTTGTTGACTGATCACAAACCGCTTCTGGCAATATTTGGATCCAAAAAGGGCACTCCGGCACATACGGTCAGTCGACTTCAACGATGCGCAACTCTGCTCTTGGGATACGATTTCAGCATGCGGTACTTGCCTACTGATTCTATAGGGCAAGCGACGCCCTATGCAGTTTAATCAACATAGGTAAGCGTGAGTCAGAAGACGCAAACATTGCTTCCATCGCAGCCGAAATGAATGTCAGCTGTATGGTACATGACGCCGTGAATAATTTACCGGTCAATGGCACAATGTTAAAACATGCCACTGAACAGGGTTCAATGCTGCAAGAGGTATTAAGCTACACAAGACAGGGTTGGCCAAAGAAGTGTCCGAAAGAATCTTTGACACCGACTTTTACACGACGCAACACTTTGTCTAAGTTGTTTCCTGCCCGTTAGTTTGCGGATCGCATTGACTTTCCATAAATATTCAGATCACGAGTGTTACGGTAACACTACAAGAACCATCAAGGAATTGCTCGCATGGAGGCACTTGCAGGCAGCTACGTTTGCTGGCTCATGATGGATAGCTAAATTGAAGGCATTGGCCGATCGTGCTCTGGATGCATCAGTGCCCCCTAGTTACTGATATGTGTTACATTACAATCTTTGGCAAAATCAGAACCGCGCTGGTCGCAGATACACATGGACTTCACAGGATCAGTAGAAGGAGTGCATTTCCTCGTTATTGTTGACGCCTACAGTAAGTGGCCAGAGGTAATCGCTATGCAAAACACGTCGGCAAACAGCAAAAATTTTGCGATGAGTCATATCTTCAGTCAGCACGGATCTCCAGTAACAATCGTGTTGCATAACGGCTCATAGTTTACATCTTGTCAATTTGCTGTAATTTTCGCACATAATGGGATCTAACATGTGAGGACCGCCCGTATCATCCACAGTCAAATGGCCAAGCGGAAAGATTTGTTGATACCCTGAAACGAATATTGTGAAGTCAAAAGAGGAGGGAGCACTGAAAGAATGAGTGGAACGTTTCTTGTTGAACTGTAGAGTTGCTCCTAATCCTAATGCACCAGATGAGAAAGCACCAGCTGAAGCTCGTAAGGGTCGAATATTGGGAACCACGCTAGATTTGCTGACTCTAAAACGTCCGCCACTATAACTAAGGAATTCAGTGATGGAGCTTAAGTGCAACAGGCGGTATGGGACCCGGAAATGGGTTTTCAAGGTGAGCCTTCTTGTGTTTGCTGCTGCTAATCAAGAACGGCGAATCGCTTGGATACCAGGACGAGTCGTGCGACGCCGAGGCAAGTTTATGTATGGTGTTCAAGTTGGTACGAATGTATGGAGAATCAACATAAACCAGTTGAGGTCATCTTATACACGTGCTGCCGTCTTTCCGAAAGCCAAAGGACTTGACGTCAATAAATTGCTGGACAATGGCAAGCCTTAAACTCCCGCAGGTTGGAACGTTCGGCGAATGTGATGTACTGAAAACGGAGCCCGCTACAGGTCGATGAGAACAAGAAGATTCATGCAGCTTCTCCAGGTGGATCCGCGGCGGAAGAGCTATGTAGACTCCAGGTAATCCGTTTTATGAAGAGAGGTAGGTATAAGGAAAACAGATATACCCATTCAATTATATTGAACGGGTTTGATAGCTATTATTTACTCTTCCTGCTTACAATGTATTGACTGTTGTTTAAACTCTCTACCTGGTTATTCCGATCGGTACACCCATGCCATCCTCCAGGTTGGGGGTTGGAATGAGGGTGGCTCCTTATTCCTTAAAACGGACTCCTTGTAGGCCAGTGCCAAACCCGCTGCCTTGCGGAGAGGTTTTTGAACCAAAGGCTTTGGTTGAGAACCCTAATCGTTCTCCTGTCTAGGCCTAGGCAACCTGACAGTATCCTGCCCACGAAATACAATGAATCTTTCCCCAAACAAATTGCTGATGCTCTGGCCACCGCAGAGGATAATCAACGGTGCCCTATCTGCTGCATCGAGCAGGGTGGATAGGGGTTTGGATGCTACTGCTCAAGCCTTCCCATCTTCTTATTCCCCTTCTTGCGCTTTTTCACCCTTATCGTCCCGTTCCAGCTTCAATTTTATCCCCCCTGTTTTCAACCCCCCAATTCTCGGCCCTCCCCCACCTTGCTTCAATAGTCGCTTGTCTTTTAGTTTCAACTCACAGGCGAACCCAGAGCGTCATTCCTGCACTGTCAACAGGCCCATGTCCAAGCAAGCGGCCCATTCCAGTTCATCGGCTTCCATTTGGAGCCCTCGATCCTCCTTCAGACTGGCATGCCTCAATGTTCGCACTTTGCTTCAGATCGGTCAACGGGCAGCACTTGCCCGTACCTTGGAGACCTCTCGATCGATATCTGCTGCCTATCGGAGACCCGCCTGCAAGACTCGAGCTCTGTAGTCACTCTGCGATCCCCTTCAGGTGACACTAGCAGCACTTTCTCATTGCGCCTATCCGGTGACGATGCAGCTTCGAGCACCTGCCAAGCCGGTGTTGGTATTGCCCTGAGTCCCCGGGCTGAAGCTGCTCTGGTTGATTGGATTCCAATCAGTAGCCGGATGTGTGCGGTCCGATTGGCTGGCTCGTTCAAAACTTCGAAGTCGCGTGGGACTAACAGGTGTCTATTCGTTATCGCTGCCTATGCACCGACAAACTGTAGCGATGACTCGGTAAAAGACGACTTCTATCGCCAACTGAACGAACTGCTTCGCCACAGAAGAAGCTCGGACACTGTAGTGCTGGCTGGGGATCTGAACGCTTAAATTAGGAAATTGTCCGCGGATGAGCTGCATCTGGGCGGCCAACATGATGTAAGCTCCCGTAATGATAACGGTGAGCGGTTACTTCATCTGTGTGAGGATGCTCGCTTATTTCTTGCGAGCACTAATTTCCGACACAGCACCCGCCGGAGGGTGACTTGGCGCCCACCAGCCTCGAACCAGATATGGACGCAAATCGATCACATTGCTATCAGTTACCGCTGGAGAGGCTGCATCCAGAAATCTCGCTCGATTTGGAGCACAGGTGTTGACACCGATCATGCACTTGTATGTGCTGACCTGCGGATGCGCTTTGGCGGACGTCCGCGACGATGTTGTGAGCGCATTGACACCGGCAGACTGGTGAAGCCAGCTGTTCTGAACGCCTATCAAATTACGCTGTCATACGAGTTGGATAAACGCTCACTTGATGCAATTGAAGCTCACTGGTCTCATATGCAACAGGCCTTACTAGCAGCAGGCAAATCCTCATGTGGTATGTCTAATCGCCAACATGAACATTGGGTCTCTTCACAGTCTCTGGAACTTATAGATGCTCGCCGGCATATTCCGGCTGGAAGCGAACACAATGAAACTCGCAAAGAGCTCCGAGCGACACTCCGTGCTAGCCTGAAGAGAGACCGCGAATCCTGGTGGTCTCGTCGTGCAACAGCGATGGAAATGGCCGCTGCCCTTGGTAACCATCGTGAGTTATTCCGTCTGATACGGGAAACGGGCAGCAGGAGACCTGGTGTTAGTGAAACTATACGTGACGAGAGTGGACAGCCTATCCACAACTTATCAAAACGCTTGGAGCGTTGGGCTGAGCACTTTGAAAGGCAATTTAATCGGTCGGAATTGTTAGATTTCTCGCCGACCAGTGATCGCCCTGCTCCGTGGGCTGTTCCTTTGGATCCACCCTCTCGCTCAGAAGTCGAACATGAGATCGGACTCTTGAAGTTGAACGAAGCTGCGGGACCTGATGACCTTCCTCCAGCCCTCTTCAAATTCGGGGGACCTGCTCTTGTGGATGATTTACACGAGTAACTAGTCAAACTGTGGGAGCAGGAAACTGTCCCAACCGATTGGAGCCGGTCCATCATAGTCCCAATTTTTAAAGGAGGCTCACGATCGGAATGCGGCAGCCATAGAGGAATCAGTCTGTTCTCCATCGCCTCCAAATTGCTTTCCTCTGTCATCCTTCACAGACTGATTGGCACCCGTGGAAGCCAGATTCGCGAAGAGCAAGCTGGATTTCGCCGAGGTTGTAGCTGCATTCACCCCATCTTCACTTTGCGTCAGTTGTTGGAGCACCGTCACATATATTGGCGGCCCACCATTGTCGTGTTCCTCGATATCAAAGGTGCATTCGATTCGGTGGATAGACATGCACTTTGGGACTATCTACTAAGGAAAGGTGTACCTGAAAAATATGTGAACATTATATGAGCATTAAATGCGCGTAGCTCAGGCAGAGTGAGGGCTTACGGCAGGTTGTCGTCGCCCCTTAATATTTCCAGCGGTGTGAGACAAGGATGCCCGCTGTCACCTTCCCTCTTCAACTTCGCTGTTGACGAAGTCATGGAAATCGCGTTTACAGGACACGACTTAGAAGGTGTGGAGCTACTCACAGGAGAACGACTTCTTGATTTAGAGTATGCTGATGATATTGCCCTGATCTGTGACAGCTCACAAACGTGCCAAGCGGCACTGGACAGATTAGCACTAGCTGTCCGTCACTTCGGGCTTTGCTTCGCACCCTCGAAGTGCAAAGCGTTTCTCCAAGATTGGTCTGGACCGCCTCCTACGCTCACCCTTGGTGGGGATCAGCTAGAAGTCGTTCAAAAATTCAACTACCTGGGAAGTTGTATCAGCGCCCGTGGGATTGAAGATGAAATCACGAATCGTATAGCAAAAGCTCGGGGCGCTTTTGCTAACCTTCGCCACTTATGGCGCCGGCGCGACATCACTCTCACCCTGAAGGGTAGAGTGTACAATGCAGCAGTACGTTCGACCCTACTGTACGGTTGTGAAACCTGGCCGCTTAAAGCAGCGGACCTGAAGAGGCTAGTTACGTTCGACCACCGGTGCCTTCGTAATTTAGCTCACATCTGGTGGGAACACCGCGTGAGCAACGAGCGTGTTCGACGCCTTGTTTATGGCACAGGAAAAGGAACTGAACCGCTCAGCACCGTTATTTCACGCATCAGACTCCGATCGCTCAGCCACGTGTTACGCATGCCAGCCCACCGACATCCGCGACGTGTGCTGTTTGCGCGCCGGGGGTGTGGATGGAAGAAGAGGAGGGGTGGCCAAGCGATGACTTGGTCCAGAGGAACGAAGGCCCTCAATTCTGAGATGGCCTCGGTTGGAGCGTCTCGGCTCCCTGGTTGGGGTCCAAAGGACGATGAACGCGTTTGGTTGGACACACTTGCTGATATGGCTAGGAGCCGACCTCAGTGGCGTTCGTGCTGTGAGTTTCTTTGTCCCACCCCATCCCTCTTAGCCTCCCCCTCCAACCACGATCTCATTACTTAGCTTTATATAATCTTGCATAATATTCTTTTTCTTTTTGGGTGCACAGCAGCCGGCTGGTAGCTTACCGGAAAGATGCCCATCCGTTACCGGTAGCTCAGCCAGCTTGCACCAGTTGTTTTTTTTCTCTCATTTTTTCTCTTTCTATTGCGGCACAGTAGCTGAGGTGTTCCCCTCCTCTAGCTAACGTGTATGATGATGATGATGATGACACCCATGTCATCGTAAATGGACGCTCATAATCATGTCCTTTACAGCAGCGCCAGTTGCAAGAACCTAACCATTGGGTTTTTATCATCACGGTTCTGCTTGGCTACTTGTACTAGTTTTCAACTTTAGAGTCTGCATTCCTTATTCTCGTTGTTTCGTGTAATTTGTTTATACGTTTCATTTCGTCAGTCTGATTGACCAGTGCCCGACATGGTTAATGGACATTCGCTTTAAGCTTGGAGTCCAATGATGCTACTTTTAAGGACATATGCGATTCGCTCTTGAGAACACGGTTGCTAATTTGCCGTTGCATTTGACGTTTGTCCTTCTGTTTTTTGGCTGCAGTGTACCTTAGTAGCTTCCCTTCATTTGGCCTTTAAAACTATATAAGCAACTGCGGTTTCATATATACAAGTCTCTTTCTAGCTAGTCTTTCGACTTCATCATGCGATCGTGGGGTGAAAGCGTCAGCGGCGATACAGCACCATACATTCATGTTCTGTACTCGGGCTACTTGATGATCTGGATGTTCCGGCATCTCCCAAACTAGTAGCTTAAGGCCGACCTGCATACGTTTATGGGAAGCATTCCTGTCTTCAGCCATGTCTCTTTACCAATCAGCTTCAGTTCTGGAAATGAAGCATCTTTGCTTTAGTTATTATTCGCAAACGTAATGTTCAAGTTTGAGTGATCACATTTGGAGATCCCTCTGGTAAGGATCAACAACGAAATCATAATTTACAGCTTTGTTTTATGCGGGTAACCACAAGAATAAACTAACTTGTTTCTATCCATCACTCCCAATTACTTAATGGCAGCAGTTTTGAGTTATACCAGCTGGAGTTTCCGGATGACTTTTACATTTATAGTGATTTGTTGGACCGTAATGTCAACTTCTGTGATCTGGTCAACTCTTTATCTGTCAATAAAACCCTTCCTTCTTCTAAGGCACAATCATACATTCGGAGCAGCTTCAGGAAAACATGACAGTAAGAAACGCCGCGTGGCATGTGGGTAGAGCAAACCCTAGTTCGGACAAATGGAATAACCGTGCTGAGCACCGTTATCAATGTGCAACCTTTGTGCACGAGGAATGTTAACACACCAGCAGTGTCTAGCTGAAAAGTCTTGTGCTAACGAAAGATTCTGCACATACTTGCGAACAGCTTTCGGAGTGCGAAACGTTGTCTTCCCTCACCAGTATAAGCGAATGGATGTACGCTAACCGCCAAAGATGCAGGCAAATTTCTGTGCCTAAAATTTGCCCCAATTTGCCGAATTGTTGTCAGCATTTGTAACGTACACGTCCCATTCTCCCAGTTGCCGGTGTTCGACATGTCTCGTTCAGTTCTTGGACCATTTTGAGAAGGCCGCGGTCGTTGTGTACACATACATCCCCCAGAGTTGCCGAAATTTCCCCTGAAACACTGCATTTGGCAGCTAAGAAAATAGTTAAACAATTAAAGGTATTTTTCCAAAGATGCCTAGATGAACAGCAAGTCAAATGATGTGAATCCATGACATCCTTATCCTGATTTTCAAAAATGGTAGCAGTTCAGAGCCTACCAAATACTGCTCAGTGATTATCCTCCGGGTTCTATCCTAGGTGATGGAATTGATCCTAGCTGTTGTTTAGTGGGCTAATCGCAAGTTCTGCCATCATGGCACCCCAGCTATAACGATTTAGTCAGCCTCGGTCGTGCAGTACCAACTTTATACTTGTTCGTTGCAGTTGGACCGAGATAGCCGACAGTGGGGCTAGTGTTGATGGCATCTACCTAGAATTACATAAGAGAGTCGACCGCAAATATCATTTTCTGTTTCTCCAGAAGTTGCAAGCGTATATAGTTAGAAACCCGGCCCTTGGATAGATTCAAACGTTCGCTAGCAGCGTCGTCTTTAGGTTGGAGTTTGAGGTTTATTTTCTGCTCAAAGTATGTGGGCTGCTTTATTCCACATGGGCCGGTTTTGGGGCAGCTATTATTCTTGTACTTCATTAACTAACTTGCGAATGTCGTTAAGTTCAATTTCCTGCGTTTAGTCAACGACATCAATATATGGCGAGCAATGGACTGTAAAGAAGAGCATGATATATTGCAGCGAGAATAATACTGCGTTTTTAAAGGGTCAAAGTTAAAGTAACTTTCTTTTAACATGGACAAGTGCAAAACCGGACATGTCCACCACAAGCACACGTGCGCATATAAACTTGGAGGACACTCTGAAAACCGCCTCACAAGGCCGATGCATTCCAGAGGTGATCCAAGACAATCTGGACCGTTCGGCGTAGTTTTTAAACGCGTCCAAATCCGCGAACCAACATGTTAACCTGTTAAACAGGGCGTTGGGATGTTCGACCCATCCATTTTTTCTCAAATGCTCAATGCGTGGGGCCTCATTTAGTATACCCGACCTAGGCTTGGCAACCCAGGTTAAAACGCGACCTGGTTCCACTGGAGACCGCACAGCGAAGGACAACGAAATATATGAATCTTTCGTCCCACTTACAACGGAAATTATCGCCGTCTACAGTTGATCTCATTCTGTCTTACCCGATTTGATTAAACTCTGTCACACTTGTCAGCAAGTGAAGGTTAGCGGCAACACAGCATTGAGGGCTATAGCAATGAAGACTGGTAGCTCAGGTTGTTCAGATGGCTGTTGAACTGTTCGCTGAGCTTGGCAATTTTGTTGCAAACGTTTCTTCACCAATCGAGGTGACATCATCAATGCGTAGTTGAGTGGCATGCAATAGCGTAGAGTAGCGTAGGGTTGCCTCGATAAGAGTGCCGAAGCTCCCACTCTCACCGAGACTCCCCTACGCTTCTCTACGCTATTGCACGCCAATCAATTAAGCACTGATGATGTCACCCCGATTGGTGAAGAAGCGTTTGCAACAAAATCGCCAAGCTCAGCGAACAGTTCAGCAGCCAAAAGCATTGAGGGGTTTTAAACTTAAACTCACGGCCCAATAAAATGCCACTGGAATTATTTTTTCCTTCATGTAAGTCAAACGTGGAATGCTCTTTCCACATTCGTCATTTCCGCGCCAACCCTCCCACTTCTAAAACCTAATTGACGATGATTCACGCTGATTACGTTACCTGATCTTGTTTCTATTCATTGAGTGACGACAAAAAGCAGACAAACATTGTGCTTAGCAACCCCACGATATTGGGGTACAAGGAAATGCCTAGGTGTCAACTTCGGTAATATGGTGTGTTCACATATGTTTTCTTCACTTGTGGATCATAAATGAACTAAGGTTATTCCCACAAACGATGCCAGGGGACTTAGCAAACCTTGACTTTTCTATCCGTATTATCACATTGTTCCATTGTTTAGCAGAAGCAAACTGAAGATCACAGCCAAAGCGTATCCTATCATTTATAGGTTGCCACACAAAGTGGATAACGCCCTCTAACATGTCTCGCGCCATCGGGAAATAAAACATATTTAGTTCAATTGGTTCAAACGAAATGACATAACCGTAGTCAAACCGATGCCCTGGCAGGAAATACGGGAGTAACTGAATGTAAGAAAATATATATACGTAAACTGATAAGGAGAAGAATTTGCGTTGTAAGGGAAGGAAGGACGCGTTTATCTGCATTAACATTTTCCAAATCCTTGCTTCAGGCCACGCAAGTTTAAGGCTTGTTATCTATCAGCTAGCGACTTTATTATCATCGTGAGCATACTGACCTATAAGGAAGACTTAGAGGGTCATATAAAAAAGCTGACTCATGCCCTTACATAACACGACAAATGCGTTATCCTAATCTATCCAATACCACATCATTCTGCCCTGTTTCGCTGTTTCTTCTTAGATATTTGCTCAAATATAATTAACTATATGATAGGCAAATGGCAGTGAATTGGTCTTATTTCCGCTGTGAATAAAGTAGCATAAATAGTTTTATAACTCGCAGTTCCTTAAGTAACAATTCTACATCTAACACCTAAAAAATATCTACGACAAGAAGATAGTTAATTAACGCAAATAAAGGGCCATTATTCACACAGTCGCCGTGTATTCTGAATTTGTTCATTGCCATCATCATAATATCAGTTGGTGGTAGAAATATTATCTATGCATAACTTGATTTACTGCAGCAAACAAATGTTCATCATATTATTTCCTCTCTCACTTCCTGATTTCCTAGAAGAAATAAGAGGGACGCATCCAAGTTTCATTTTCGGAAGAGGTGGAATTTCAATCATTAGGTTACAAAATAAATCATTTTGAATCCCTAGGTTAAATAATACTTTATTTCTGAGACAAATATGTGTTGTGCTGATCCACTGAATTCTTTTTTTTCAAACTCCACCCTAACACAATTTGACTCGCCTACAACACTAATTTGCCCACATTTCTACTCATTCGAGCCGCTTAAAACCGACAGCGTCTGGGCAATCAGCATTCACTTGAAGCTTACTGAAATCAAGGCGCGAGATACTAACTCGATCAGGGAACTTCCAAAATGTCCTCATTTACTTGATTTTCCTCGTAAAATGACAGAGAACAAACTTACTTCCAAAAAGCGTGGGTTTTAGGGACTACATAATCCGGGTTCTAATAGTATCTCGATTTTTCACGTTAAAGCTAACGAAGAAAAACTTTTTATTTGGATTAGTGAGGGAGAAACCCTGACAACTTCGCAGAATAGAATACTTGATTATATCAAAGCTGAAACTGATATCCACACCTCTTCATGTGACCGCTGCTGATAATTTTGCTCAATCAAAATTGTGACCTAGTTTTCATTGATGTGATAGTCGCTGCTCAACTGTAATCAAATGTTTTCTAGGTAGAAAAGGAGTAACAACTTTTTGATTAAGCTAAGACGGCTTTCTCTTGATACACCAATTGCGACATCAGTCGTTTAGCAACATATTTTGAATGAATATCAGCAACATTTGCGAAAACGTCACCGAGTTTACGTGTGAACGATTCGTGTCACCATAGGCGAAGATGAAAATGGGCAAGGTATTTTTGCTTGAAATAATGAGATACTATTCATGCTACAACATCCGTTTAGCATTGTCCTTCAACATATAGAAAATCATTAAAGCATTAACTCGACTGAATTAAGTTTGTATAACTATGTTATTTGAATCTAACAGATTAAATAATTGGCCAACTTGCTGATAGTTTATGATGCATGGTTTCGTTTCGCGCAACAAAATTAGCTGGCTTCGCCTTAGTTAATATATTAGTTAAAGCCACCGTGGTAGCAACTAATCTTTGAACAAAATCAATTTTTAAACCGAACCTGAAACTCGCTTTGTGTGCTTGGTTGTATTGCACGCATTTTTTCTTCAAGTACTCATTACTTTTGGATCAAACTAGACTGCATTTATTAAGTTCATTCTACAGAGGATTTTATTCAACAAACTGATTCTCAGTCACGCGACCCGTAATTTAAGTACAACACAGGGAAAAAGTTTGTCAGCTGTGTTTACCCACGTGCCATTTCATCAAACCGGCTTTCATTATTGTTTTAGTGCCTCACATCTTCTCTCATTGGAGATCAGCAGTACACCGTAATTAGCACACTAATGTCTTTGCTATCGATTGCTCGCATATTTTCCGAAGGATGATACTTCCTATCCAGTTAACCATCCCGCTTCCAGAGTAGGTTTCTACCAGAATACTATATCCATGGATGTTGTAACTTGGTTTCGATGTTGTGTATGCGTTGTATGCAGCATAACGCTAAGTAACATTTGTCTTCTTATTTTCTTTGGCTGATTAG
This sequence comes from Dicrocoelium dendriticum, assembly GCA_944474145.2. Lineage (NCBI taxonomy): Eukaryota > Metazoa > Platyhelminthes > Trematoda > Plagiorchiida > Dicrocoeliidae > Dicrocoelium > Dicrocoelium dendriticum. Next base: position 83,442,266 of record OX104071.1, on the reverse strand, counting down.
ACCGGGCCGGCTAAGGGGAACTTAAAATACAAAGCTGAAAATTTTGTAACGTTGCTTCAAAATACGTCCTCTTGATGATGCCTAGAAAGAACACACTGGAAACAAATAAAGTCACGGACAAGGACACAGATGAGATCTGGGAGTAAAAGCAATTAGGGGTTCAAAAATTTTTACAATAGTATGATTAATGCAGTGGTCAACTGAGCGTTCATGTGCACATTGGGGAAGTCCACGAACTGAAGAAACAGAATTTGCAACGTTATTTAGAAGAGATTTATAACAAAGGTGTTTGTCTGTAAACTGTAAGAAAGCAAATTCAAACAGACCTCAAAGGCGCTGAATTCACAGGCACAATATACCGATTTGCAATCTGAGGACGGCTAAACTCTAAGTACCACATAGTAGCACTTTGGTTTACAGCTAAAACGGGAAATTTACTCGACTGCAATCAATAGCTTTAGCAAATGATTGAAACACGCATATCCTAAATCTTCCAACTTACAGTTCAAGTACATAGCAGCCCCGTGGCTTTCACCGTTGATTAAACCATCAGGTCTACGCAGCGCATGACCACCAAACTTGCCTTACTGCTTATGATATGCGGAAAATCAGTGAATGCAAGTACGTCAAAACGAGATTCGTCTGCAATGCGACCACCTCCGTGCGCACCTATATTTAGCCCCTCGCATTGTTGTGTAATATTTAAATGAACTCAACAGGATTAGTCTTGGTTTTTGGGTTAAATTTATAGGTTACGAAGGTGCGGATGTTTTTATCGGCTAATCATCTTAAAATGCACAATCCAAATGATTTGCTCGCCTGCTGCTCGCCTGCTTTTATAAATTCAAAAAGAAAGACAAAACGCGAAGCGTTAAGCGAACGATTGTATTTGATTACTTCTTCGTTAGGCCCGTAAAATAACATTCATTAGGGGAAGATCTGTTGCAGTTGTCAGTTTAACCAAAATACGATTGATTAGTACATTTATCTTGTAATCATGAAGGTATTCATCTGATCACAGGACTGAAAGCAGGTGGGTTTGCGGAGTACCACTACTTCTTTCTCTTCTGGTGATCGTCCACGGAAGTTGTAGTGTCTGTATCATCTACTTCTTGACATATAAGTCCGGGTTTGTCAGGTGTTTGCATACTGCCTCAGCGGTGACAAGTAGGCTTACTCTTACACAATGGTTAAACCTTGGTGGTATTCTGTAGAGAATGTGAATAGACGTTTGTTTTTTTATCTGGTGGCATGTTTGTTTAGAAGGTTTGCAAATACGCTGTAGTTTTTCCTGTTCTCGTGATTTGAGAGCCAACCTGGGAGGTATTAGTTAATGCTCTTACATAAATGCCGGGTCGTCCGGTTAATTTACCTGGCTCAGCACGCGCAGGTTAACCGGTGGATTACCACGGATTGAAGACGAACAGACACTGGTTTTTTTGAATCTCTGAATTATCAAAGTCTGTTCTTGAAAAGCACATTCAGTTGAGCCGCATTAAAGGTATTTTTGCAACCTTTTGTAGTCGACAAATGTGCCTCAGCTGCACTATTTAATATGAAAATAAAAGTCAGCTAAATCTGTTTCTATTCAACGGTTCATTCTGATATCTTTGTTACGCAGCACCTAATATGGGTCTCGATAAACAGCTCTTTATATCCATTTTCAAGATGCGATTCTTTGATTCGTACGAGTTCGTCTTATATGTTGACGTAACAAATGAGCAACCTGCTTACGTTGTTTTTGCTGAATTATATTGCTTCTTCCATCATTTTCCTGTACAATATCGACACAACTGACTGAATAACTGCATGTATTTTTTGACTTAGATTGTGAAGCTCCGCAATTTTCCTCTACTATATGACAGAAAAGACCACGTGACTTAGTATTTGCCTCATATTCATGTACCAACAGAAAAGCACTCAGATCCGGAATACTTTCTGTGTAAAACCAAAGGAGCAAAGTGAAAGGAATTGGGTGGGATGAATTATGAACCACTGGAGGTCGTCTAGTATGCTTAACATAGGAATACTTACCATGGATTCAGCAATGCTTAGGAAAATACTGCATCATTTCGTATAAAAATACATTCAACGGGACGTATTCAACCTAGCTTCTTCTGGTTAGACCCCATGTTTGATCAACTTATCTGCAAGTAGCTCTACGCGTTATTATGTCGAACTGGCTAGGATTATTTTAGCGTAATTTTTGTGCTTAGAATGGCTTGAACTGCCAATTAAGAAGTAATAAGTGCACAAATATGAACTAACCTCTAAGCTGGTTAGCCCGCATTAAAACCACGGTGGCACACGACCAGACTGATTATGGCGGTGAGGATGAAAACTCTCCTGGGACTATCTCGCATGGAATCAGACAAGTGCAATTGCCGTATAACTTCAATTGAGCTCGCTTACTACACACAATACAGTTATGCTGTCGCGGATCCTGTTCCTCATTATTTCTTAGCAATCATCTTGTTGTCTTCCCAAAATCTTCAAAATTTATTCATAAAGCAACTTACTTGACTGCACCTGCACTCTCTTCTTTCCTTTTATATATATCAAAAACGGTTTGCGATCCGTTCGCATTCCTAACCACGCGGTGTATGGTAGCCTGTAGAATATCGCAATTTGCTGAAAGTGTATGGACAAGTTTGTCTAGCATGACAAGAAATAAACGTACATTTCATAATTACTTGAATGTTCCCATTACAACATTAACAAATCATTTTTGGTATTCATCCACGTTATCTTGCAATATATGTCGCTCAGCCAATGTCTTCCATGTATCAGTTGCTTTAGCTGCTGGCTAGTCTGCATCCGTCCTTTATGGTCATGGGTTCGATCTCCAGTAAGTGATGGAGGGAATGTGTACAACTGACCAGCCCCATTAATCCGAAACGTGTTTGGTGTTTTTCCGGACTAATCTGTGTTATGTAGCTTGTGGAATACCGGCATGAATATCAAAAGTATAATACTAATATCCTACTACTGAAAAGTAATATAATATACAAATAGCCTTACCTAGTTTCAAAATGCTATGGGCATTATCACCAAGCCGGCTAGCCAACGGAACTGACCGTAGGATATAGATGTGCTATGTCCCATTTTGTCTGCAAAGCATGTAGCTTAGCTAACGTACCCATGGCTCAGTAGCTCAGGCTGTCAGCTAAATAAAATCTGCCTCTAACGGTCTTCGGTTCGATCCCCAGTAAAGACCGAAAGAATGCGCAACACAGACGAGCCACAAATAGAGTAAACACGTCTGGTGCTTTTTCGACTAGACTGTGTTAAGTAGTTTGTGAAATACTGAGTGATTAATTTAAAAATTACACCTATACCCTGCTACTCAAGGGTTATATAATTAACAATTCTGTGGCACGGCCACGCAATCCCTGGTATTCCACATGCTACTGACGGCTGCAAGAAAAGCCACTAAGCTTACCTAGGCTTTTAAACCTTCCGTAGCTCACAACACATTTTGCTTGACCAATTCACACCGACATATACATCTAGCTTTGACTGGGTACTAAAATCTCCAGAACTCCACTTTATTTGCATACTGGCTTACTTGGTACAAGAGGTTGAGACTTCCAAAATGAAGATGGAACCAGAACGGTGTATTATTTTTAGCTTTTTCCATTATTCTTAAAGCTGAGGAAAACTGCATAAAGTAATGCGCAATTGCTACTCAAAATAAGTTGAATGGAATCAAACCGAACTAATAATCCAATTGTGTATTACCCACTGATTCTGATGGATGGCTGGAATTATTTATCCCGTTACTATTCCTTTCTTGTCCATGAATTCGCCGCGCTAACTGTAGCCTTGATTTTCACCGGGACCAAACAATCGCAAACGCATGTGCGCCGGTCGAAAACAATAGCGAAAACCCGGACTGAAGTCCATCCAACAACGTCACTTATGTATATTCATGTGGATAGTTGTATAGCAACCTTTTCTACTGCATGATTGAGCTTGTTACACATGTAATTTTGATCATTCACTTTATGCAGACGGCTTCATGGTACCACCGGAAATATATAAATATTATTATTATAAATCAAAAACCCACATGGCTTTAGTTCCGTCAAGCTTGAACAAAGGCTCGCGAATAATAGTGATCCGTTTCCACCTATTTCCCTTTAGTTTTGGAGACCTACATTTGTCGTCAATTGAGGCATGGTGGAATACACGATCATATATTAATTTCATATAAAATTACCTACAATGTTTTTACGAAATAACACCAGTTATGTTTGATCTTCCACCACAGCAATTTGAGACACCCTCAGTAATTATATTCCATCGAGATTGTTAGTCCTCTCCAAATATAGTGGTGTATGCCTCGAAATTCCTATCCTTGAAACCTCAATTGTTTTTCCATGTTGCGTGAATTTCCTTGAACCCATTGCGCAGAATATTAAAGAAAAAGGCGGTTTACAACTAATGCTGTGGATCTCAGTCTCCTAGGCCCAACATAAGATAAAGCGTCATACGACTCATTATTTTTCACTTTACAACATAATCTTCTATAGTTTGCATTTACCTGTTACAGCAGAGCTCAAGCATAGCTTAACCGTTTGGAAAAATTGTAAGGACATAGACAAAATTGCTTCGCACAACAGGAATGTAATTATTATTGGCATATACGTGATCCCAGTTGTTAAGTTTCAGCTTGATGAACAAATACATGTTTGTTGGGACTATATCTGATCAACAAGAATGCCGTGACCGCGATTTTAATTATGCATATGACTGAAGTTCGGGTATTCCGCTCCAGAAATATGCTTCAAATAAAGTCTTAGTAATAGCACCGATCAAGTATAACTTCAAAGTGAACGGTAATCTGCATTGACATTGCGCGTCGCAATCACTTCACATAACCAGTAATGCAAAATATCTTTCTAATCATACATATATATATTTCATGACATGGATACTTCTAAGGGAGATAAAAAGGTGCGTAATCATACAAATTGGAACATTTCATTATGAGTTTTCTCTTCGATATTGTTCCCTTGATTATTAAGTTTGGCGCAGTCCTGAAGCGTAATCCATCCGTGCGATCCCTTACCCTCTAAGCAAAGCGACCATCATTGTAGTAAATAAATCCTACTGTTAAATGTAAACTCAATGTTTTCAAACGAACATGTTCTAAATAATTCTTTTTACGCTTGTAAAATTATATGCAAAAACGACCAAAATCTAGACACAGTAATAGGACCGGTAAAGCACCCAATTTCAGTCAATGTCAATCACTGCCCCCTAGGACACGGTTGTGTCCAGTGCATAATTGCTTGGTTTGGACGGAGCAGTTTGTCTTGGCCAAGACAAACACAGCGTGTGAGTTAATCTTTTCTTGACGCACAAATCCGGCTCGTATAGCCTGATCGTTAAACTCAGCCGATTCAAGTAATTGCTTTACAACACACTTTGATCGGTTTTCAGGCTGTCGATAGATGATTTTAATGCTTCGGCTAGGTAAGGGATTGTCCCGTGTCGGCAAGATGCGTGCCGATGGATTAGTTGGTTAGCTTTCGGCATCCGGTCGCAAGCCGGGCGACAGGTGTTCTCTCACCCTGCCAGACAGTCGCCTCTTCGTCCAAACAGTATACCCTGAACCACAGAAAGAGGTGTATGAGTAACCACACATGGAGTCTGCGTGAACAGGTCTTTTGCCTTTGGGTTACATTTCACCATCGGGCTATTGGTAAAGTGAAGCTGCATTTTGGCTGCTGGAAAGGTGTACCTGAGAGCGCGAGGAGTGCGACAAGTTTGAAGTATAGCCACGATTTCTTCTTTATACGGTAATTGCCCCAAATTGATTTAATTCCCTCAAATCCAAATAATAAATAAAGGAAGCAGAATTACTATACCGAAAAGTTTCGTGATAATAAGTGCTGCACAAAGTGCAGATTCTCGACAGACAAAGGTAAACAAAAACGACGCTGGAATAAGTAGAGCCAGAGAAAGAGAAAAACGCTTGAAAAATGATTGACGAAAATCGAGTGGTTTGCAGCCCAACAAACTAGCCCTACTGATGCTATATTCATGGAACCATTCCCCTCTTGTGCATAAATACATATCTAGGTAGGCTACGAATACTACCTAAGCGAGTACGCGCAATTCTCCAAATTGCTTCCGCTTGACATCGCTGCCTTCCGTTTTGTTAATAAACAGGTTATAAGCGATAGCAACGCAATCCGGAACTGTTACCAATACTATACCGCGAAACCTTTCCCTGAATATCCTTATCATATCCTGCGGGCCGCACCAATCATAAGGGATTTAGTAATGCGATATCCATTCACCTGCGCTCTTTTCCTCGTGCAAACGATTATCCTATAACCGCTGTCATCAAGATTGCTACATCCATGCTTTGCAGAACGGCACACATCCGATTTCTGATATGTCTGTGATGCATACGTAAACTGCTACGAAATCTACGACGAGAAACGAGCCAGCATTTCCGATGAACCACATCGCAGCTTATGTGTTATCAGTAAAGCATATCGCAATACGTATTTCACGGCACACATACGGAAACCGGTACGCAGAGCGACGTTGCGCACTCCTCTCTAAACGGGCGACGGTGAGTTCCACTATCGCGAAACTGCATCTTGCAAGTGCGGCACGTAGCATTCCTTGCAACCACCGGGCGATGAAAAAGGAAAACACTACTTCTATGTATAAAATGGTATGTTAATCAAATGAAATTAGTTACAAATCGTACATGTGAATAGCAAATCCGTAATTCCGTGTCACGTGCTGAACCCTGTTCTCGCAGTGGCGCGGCGTCACACGTGATCGTGCCTCTGACACAACCTGCTCCAGGAAACTGATACCATTGATTGTTTATTGGAATCAGGTGACCAGTTGTTTGTTGGACGCCCGTTTGACGACATCAACAATGATTGATCCATAATATAGTAGAAAACGCTGTTTGTTTGGGATTTCCGCTTATGTTCCCAACGACTGTGGTCCTGGTGCTTCAAAGGACACTTTATTGTCGCCAGCTTAACGCTCTACTGCGCAGTGCTACTAGTTCAGATATTATAATAATTGCAGGGCATGAAAGTACAAGTAGGGCCTCTGAGCTTTTCAATAGCTCAGCTGGATTGCATTTTTGGTCTTAACTCCCATCGAACTGACAACGACGAGCGACCGCTGCAATGGTTTGTGGAGTACCAGCTGTTTCTTAGTACCACTGAGTTTAGACTCAGTGAGTGCCGAAATTCCACTTTACGTCCTACTTTGGCCGTTCAGCGATGGGCCCAAATTGGCCACTCTGTCATAATTTACAAGTGCCTTGGTCCCATCCTGGATTTCCGCCCGTTCTGGAATCCTTATGTCGCCTCTGATTATGCCTTGTTACACTGTGGTTATTTTATCAACTTTACCGCGAGGCGCAGCAAGCGTCTCCCCCGATTGTTATTTGAGCCTTCAGACAGGCAAGCCTATCAGGGCGCGCTGCGTAACGTACAATCCCTGACTTGTCCTAATGACACTGTTCTTCAGTGAAATATGATCTCGGCCGCAATGCAGAAGGTAAGATCATTTGCTTGTGGCACTATCAACCGTCACCGCACCAGTCACTGTAAATCAGGGAGGTTGATGAACTTGCTGCAATCCAGAAGAAATCTGCAGGCTGACTCTGAGCTCAACGTGACCGGACGGAAAATTAGGCACAAAATATAGCGGAGCCTGTGAGTTGACAATGAAGCCTGGTTGACCAGTCGGGCTAAAGAAATGGATCAGGCAGAAGCAGTAAGCAATTGCTGCAAGCTCTTCCAGCAGCTCCGCACAATGGCTCCGAAAAACCCGGCGTCAGTGAGACAAGCAGAGAAAATGCGGGTGTACAGATATAAAATAAGGCGAGTGTAACGGACAAATCACAGTCATTCAGATACAAATTGAAGCGTGTCAAGGTGTCGTCCCTAATCCCCTTGTTTTCATTCCCCTTAATTTCATCCATATATCCCCACGTTCCATAGTCACATTCTCCATCGATTGCCCTTCAGCCATTCTAGCAGTGAATCGTATCATCGTTCCAGGACACATCTTATTGTCTGAGTGAGAAGGCTGGATTCACCCACCTACACACGTGTGTTTGTTTGCGCTGTTCACTGTTTGACCGACTGACGATTGATCACTTCGCTGTAATTCAGTCCAGAAGACTCCGGAACATCCTCGCTTAGGTTTGCTTATCGGTTGACCGTTGCTATTGTTTGCCTGGCTTGACAGTACGTTTCATTTGAGAGCCGAATGACAGCATACACTTTGTCTGGATATTGTTTGGTGTTAGTTACCATATTATTATCTAATCATCTGAAAATTGCACCGTAGGCCTTCTGGCTTTGACTTTAATAGTAAACCGGGTGCTACATATTGCTCAAGTTCCATGACCGATTTGTCGATCCAAGTGGGCAAAGAGCACAGTAATATTTGTACTTCGTTGAACACAAATCAATGACAACAAGAAAAAGACCATCAAGAAGGAACCCTGAGAATATTAACGATACTCGGGACGTTGCACATTGGTTGTTGCACAGCGTGACGTAATTTACTGCCCTATTTTGCTTGTCAGTCATACGTTTAGTGGTTGCAACAAAGTTATTGTTGTTTATAATGCCTCGGAAATAGCATTGAAACTATTCAAATAGAAAGAGTACAAGATGGTGGCTGAAGACGAAGTCGAGCGTTATAGGCGTTTGTTTTTGAGGAGACCAAGCCTAGTAACGGTTTGTCCGAAAGGTGTGATGGTAACAGAGAGTGGAGTGAAAGGCATGCGTCGGTTGTTAAAGCACGCAATGCCAAACGTTGCCAACACAAACAATTATCTTGGCTGTTGAACAACCCATTCCTGATTATCTGCGGGGTAATGACTGATTATGACGCGGGGCAGAGGATGCCCCCGAAAGATTTCTCGCTGATACTTCTTTATCTTTGCACGATAACCAGCTTTTTTGAAGTTATATCGTTGAAAAAGTGCAGGCGCCTTGAACATGAATGTTTGTTTAGGGCATTAAATTTATCAGGTAAGACAACATTCTCTCCCTCTTATTATTCTTCATTGCATAGATAATCACAGTTGTATTACCGTGAATCATCAGTTCGAATGACGGCTGTAATTCTGCTGCTGCTGTTGTTGGTGTCGTTTTGATGATGATTGTGGAACCAGCTTAGCATAAGCTTTCCAATGCTATCTGCACTAGCACGGATAACAGTGGCTTGTATGGCAAACGATCCAACCCATTTGCATGTACAGGAACATTTTTGTGCTTACTCTTCCCCCGTCAGTGATAATTTTATGTTGATCGATGAATTGCAGCTAGCAGGTTACGCAGGAGCCCCTTGAGAGAAAGCCATACTTTGAGGATTAAACAAATCAGGTTTGTATGAAATTGAACAACCTTCTGCCTGACTATTCACATGATGCAACACATGTGTGGATGGAAATTGGGTGTTGCCCGCTTGAAAACACTGCCTAATCAAGACGCGTTTCGATCTGATTAGCTCTCATCAGGTGGAAATAGCGGCCCTTGAAACCGCGACCATTAAACTATAATCTAAATCCTCTACCCCCTTGTCTACCGCATCATGACCGGCATCGCTTGGCACAACGGTCGTTGACAGATTGGTGGGTCATTATACGCTACACGTTGGGTGATTGGATCGCGACGAGCAATCTCAAAGTACACTGCGTTTCACTTCAATATAAATGGCGATCTACTTACAACTCAGTATACAAATAAAGGGATACTAATTCCTGTGGATGCTTGCGCTTGCCTTATACTGTTTCCGTTTTATTAATGAAGGGGTGGTTGTGGATGTATTAAGAGTTTATGCGAATCGATGATGTTAGTGGATTGTGGTATTCTCCGAGATAGACAATATTTTGCAGATGTTCTGTTGCAAAGCTGGGCAAAATCCTCAGTGCGGCTGTAGAGGTCTGCTTTGCAGTTTCGTATTCCACATCCAAGTGACCAGTTATCGTCTCTTGCTTTGAATGGCTCTTCGAATGACTCACGTTGCTCGGCCAAATGTTCACCTCTACGCCCGGTCGATCCGCTATTTATTGTTTCACCTCACCTGCAGAGCTTCCTAGAACCATCTAATTTTAGTTGCTTGTCGATTGAATTCTGCCCCGAATGCCATGCCTCCATGAACTAACGGGCTTTGCGGTTCTTAGCTCTTCCAAGGACTTCAGGTTCCCCAAATCGAAATGACGGCCTTTGGCATCCATATGTATTGACAACAGTGCTTTTTCATCCTGACGGCGGATGACCAAACTGTGTTCGCTCATTTCTGTGCCAAGTTTCCTCACTTTCTTACCCACGTAGTACTTGTCAAAATTTTGCGACAACTGTTGAAAATCACACGTGATGTTTCGTCTCTACTCAGTTGGTCTTTTCTCTTAAAAGTCTAATCCGAATGGTTTCCGTAGCCTCCTATGTAACGTTGATCCCGTGAGTCATTAAAAGCCTCGCTGCACTTCAGAAATTCCGTAGATGTTAGGTAGGGAGATTGTTTGCTTTTCTCATGCGCATGTGGAAGCGGGCTGTGATGGATATGTTCGAGCTCAAGCAGCGTAGATTAAGGTAATATTTCCTCTGATACATGTTAAATAGTTGATCTTTCTCTACCCTTATGTGTTGAAGCGGGCTACATGGTTGTGTGACCCTTTTGCGAAGTGTCCTCACGTAACTGCGCTTGTAAGTGGCCGGCTAGTTACTGCGATTGTTCACGATCCAATCCTTTTGCCTCGGTTTTCGATAGTCTGTTGTTTCCAAGGACGGGAAGCATGTCGTTTCACAAGCATGTCCAACCATGGGAACTGGGCCTTTTTCTCTTTCTCTGATGAAATGGATGCCCGGGAAAATATTATTGAGCAGGTGCTGTTTCATACAACCTGGAGTGCTTGATGATGACAAGGTATCGTCCACGTAAAGTATCAAAATTTAGACTCCGTTTTAGAGTCTTTTGTTCCAGTGTCTCACTGTTTCGGCTGCCAGCCTAAAGATTGGTACACCCATTGGAGTGCTCATAATCTGTACGCCTGACAAATGAAAGGGAAGTGTGTGGTGGGACAGAAATCAAGCAACTCCATCATTTATTTGAGCAATGAACAATGAACATATAAGGGTTATAAGTAATGCTTTACGTGTCCCGTTGGGTCGTATTCCAAAGATGTTAAAAAATAAAAACCTATGGACTATGTAACATCAAAGTAGGGACTTATCATTTGTGTCGCTATAGTCCTGCGATCAGTGTAGTTTCACAGTACAAACATTTAACAGCAAATAAATGCAAAGTATATATTAGGAGAAAGTTGGAGATGTCGTACTAGGTAACAAAGTGTAGGTAATTAAGTGAGTCATCCAAAAGTCTTTTCAATTTGGGTAGTGATGGTGTAGAAATGACCGATACTGGAAGAGCATTCCAGAGGTGACACACCCGGACGGAAAAGAAATACCTGCAGCAATCCAGGCGCCTGGAGAGTTCTGCCAGTTTTAGTGAGTGATCTCTCAAGTTGGTATTACTGCCGAGTTGCAATAAACAGCGTCACAGCTTACCTCGCTCGTGCAGAATAAAGTACACCATTATCAAGTCACCTCGTAAGCGGCGGTAACGTTCACTGAACACCTCCAATCTTGACAGCCACTTTCGTATGGAAAATGGTGTGCATTCCAATAACGTACTTTGATGCTCGAATTTGGTGTTGCTGCAGTGCACTAAGTCACTGTTTTAGCCAGTGGGTGCCAGGCTTGAATTGCATATTCGATATGAGGGTGAACCTACGGACTAAGCATCTGCCAGAGAATCGAGCAATCTACTTGTCCGAAAGCCCGTCGTAACAGACCTACATGTTGGTTACCAGTTTCGGAGGCTTTTGCGGATTGCCTGACACAACCCAGATCATTGTGAGCCAGCACGCCCAAATCACATGCGGTGGCATCTCCCTGCAGCACATGCATTCCGAGCCTTTTACAGTTGTTGCTCTGATGTCTTGCGGAGAGGATCATTCATTTACTCACATAGAATTACAGTGAATTGTAGACGGACCATTTATGTGTTGGGTCTAGGTCACTCCGAAGCGGTTGCTGGTCAGTATTCCCCTGAACCTTACACCAAATCTTGACGTCATCGGTAAACAGCAGAGAGTGATATGTAAGTACCTTTGTCAGGTCACTGATTAACTCTAAAAGCTATCAAGGAGCTAACAAGGAGCCTTGAGACCCAATACAGTAAACTTGTATGGGGTCAGAGAACAAGCTCCGAAATCTGAGCATCGATTGTTACTGAAAGAGATAGCTGGCAATAAACCTCCCGACGCATGTAAGTGACGTATTATACCCACACAATCAACCACCCAACGGCGGTTACCTTCTGTGGTATTGGCCGCAAAACAAGTATTAACTACATGTGTCTTCCTGTTTACGAGGTAATCATTTCGAAAAAGGGAAGAACGGATGTCCCAGGCGAACATCGGAAACAGAATTTTTTAGTCTGTCTTATCGCCACATCCTCCTATGTTTTATGGGAGTAAAATTACAATGTGTTTGTCTTTGTTATCCTCACCCATGTGTTATTACGAAGCCTCTGTCGCGTTTCCGGACCACGTCTGATTAACCCCTTCTGTTTTCGCCAATTATCGACCCACGTTTTTATGTTCATGTCGGCTTTGTTCAGGAGTATCACGAAGATACACACCATGCTGGCCACAACTACCAAATTCAGTTCTCGTGAATTTTTTTACGCGACATGACTCATCGTCTCCCGCTGACACGTAGCCGACAAATTGGTCCCCAGGATACCTTGGTCAGGCCAGAGACTGGCCTGGTTGCAAAATCCTTATCTCGTAATCGGGATGTTGATAGCTCCAGCTACTTAAGACAACCAAGCCGTGCTCCTCTTCCTACGGCAACCAACTACATTTGTATCTTTATGTAGGTGCTTCATAATTATTTGACTTAGCCTGATAAATTTGTGGTTCACGTCTGTACACCAGTATTCAGCAATGGTTCAAATTTGTTATTGGTTCTTCACGCCAAAAAGGCCATTTACGTAGGCAGAGCGTTCGGCAATTTATTGAGGCTTTCTGTCATTTGTGCTCTTGGTCATGATGCTACTGGTGAAGATATATTGGAAAACACCTCACCCTTCTGCAACCTTTGGAGTGTTGTTTCGACCGACCAGCATGGGAGCCAAGTTTTATTAACGGAGCGGATGCAGAACAGAAGCATTGTTGACTAATTGGGGAATAATGCGCACAAGACGGCGGCTGGGCCGTAGCTCCATCCACACAGGATGGAATCAAGCTTTGAGCATAGCACAGGCAAAGCATCGTGCACTCCGCCCCCTAGCAACGAACCACGTGCTCCTGGATCCAGAATGTGAAGTGAAAGGTGTTAGACAGGTAGATACCTGGTCAAACTTTACATCAGGCGCAGCCACACTGGGGACCTCAATCAACATCTAACCACCAGAATGCAAGAATAATTATCACACTATCAGAAGCAACGCATCGGCCTTAAGGGACCGGATTATTAAACCGAATGGAAGCGGACGCATCGCAATTCTCCGAGTGCAATAGTGCCTTCTCTAGTACCAGTGCAAAATCTCTCTTTATCAGCCCACGGAATCCGCATCGATCAATTTGGCCTTTGATTCCCAACACCTGAAGGCAACACACATGCTTGATAAACGCACCTTGCTCATGTGCTGATAAACCTGTTTTCTTTTTGCCTGCGTGCCTATTTTTTGCACTAAGTTAGCCGTACAAATCCTACAAAAGTAACTTCGTCGATTTATTTCGTTACACATATTTATAAAGAAAAATGTCATCTGAAAGTAGTAATCGCGATCCCCGCTGTCTGCATTTCTGTATTGGAACACAATGAAGCGCCCCAGCCTTTCGATGAAGAAGGAAAAGACAGTCTGCTGCAGATCGACTCAGGGCGCTGTAGGCATCCCACCGTAACGGCCCCAAGACGTTTGCAAGAGACACATCAAAAAAACGTCCCTCAGCCGATCCAACAAGGGTCAGCGTAAATTCTCGGTAAACCAACGTATGTTCAAACACGCTTCTAACATCCGTAGTTCTCAATTGCCTTTATACAAACGCCCAAGGGCTTCTAAGCAAATTGGCAAAACTTCGATCTCGTCATAGCTCAATGTGTTGGGACCTCATCATGATAACTGAGACGTGGCTGAACGACATGACTAGTGACGCTGTGATCGAACTACCTGACATGTCACTACTGCGTAACGATCGACCCACCAAGGGCGGCGGTGTAATTCTCTACTACCGTTCAGACCTTCTCATCGAGCTCATGAACGACCCTGGGATTCAAACCGTAGACTCCTTATGGTGCTGCCTACACCTAAAGCACGGCGATAATGATTATTGGCCATCGTATATCGTCCACAAATGTCCACTTTAGAAATGGACAAGGCCTTGTCTTCTGCTTTGACGAATTTACTGGAAAGGTCCTACAGTCATGTTTTGCTGGTAGGAGACTTCAATCTGCACGGCCTAGAAACCCCAGCCACCATGAGTGAACCATTCAAAGCCGATCTACAAGAGCTAATTGCAGGATCACCGCTGTACATCCATGTCACATCTCCAACGCGATTCATGACAGGAAACAAACCATGCCATCTTGGACCTCGTTTTCACCAGTGAGGAACTGGTGATTGACGTAGTAACCACATCCACTCCCTTGGGCCGCAGGGATCATGCGACACTATTGTTCCAATGCTTGTGTTATGCAGATTATTCTTATGAAAGCAACGTGGAATCTTACGTCGTAACCAACAACGATAACCTGGCAGAACTCATTAGTGCTACGAGCTGGTCCTTCTTAACTGAGTGGCCCCAGAAGTGGCATGCGGGAAATTTGTCAACAAATTCAACACGCTCGTAGCATTGGCATCTAAAACCAAAATCCCCCGACCCGACAAGGCGAAGTCGTTTCTCAAAAGCAGGACCCGGAAATGCATGGGATTGAGGGATCTGGCATGGCCGCGCCCATATAGCCTCTCCGAGCGAGGATACTTGGAACACCTATATTACACAAAGAAACCACTGTGTCACACTCGTCAGGGAGGATAAGGTAAAGAGCCAACAAGATCTTGTGTCAAAGTTCTGCATTAACCGAAAGCTACTATACAGACACATAAATATGCTTCGCCGCGTTAAGCGCGGAATTCCGGCTCTGCGCACAGCTTTCGGATTAGCACATACGGCACCGGATGCGGCGAAAGTCCTAGGACAACACTTCGGCCGCACTTTCCAGTGTGTGCAAACATCCTGCACCATATCTAGGCAACTTATTCCGCCATCAGGCCTTAACCACATTTCCTTCACAACTGCAGCTGTATTGAAGCGGTTGATGTCGTTGCACGAATTTAGCTCCCCGGGTGCGGACGGCATTCGGCAGAAAGCGCTGAAAGTTTCCGCCACGAGCTTAGCTGAACCTTTAGCGACACTCTTTCAGCGATGCCTTAACGAGATGCACGTCCCAACGATGTGGAAGCACGGGATCATCACTCCAATGCCACAAAAATGGTAGCCGTGCAGGTCCAACTAATTATCGTCCGATTACCCTTCTTACGGTAATCCCCAAGATCATGAGTCCATTGTAGCCGAGAAACTCATGGAGTACCTGGAGAAAAACAACATCCTCGTTCCGGAGCAGCACGGATTTCGCCAAGGCAGGTCCTGCACAACTAATTTGCTGATTGCTCGTTCAAACTGGACAGAGTCTGTGGACACCGAAGTCGGAGTGGATGTAGCCTACTTAGACTTCTCTAAGGCATTCGACAGACTGGACCATCGGATTTTACTGAACAAGCTGCAGCATTATGGTATCGGCAATCCTATTCTAGGATGGATAGGCAAATTTCTCGCTCAACGTCACCTGAATGTAAGAGTCCGAAATACCCTGTCTGAACCAATCGAAGTTCAGTGGGGTGTACCTCAGGGCTCTGTACTCGGACCTCGCTTGTTCATTGTTTTTATAAATGATCTTGCAGCTGCACTATCTTACAAGTTTCTGCTGTTTGCATGTGACCTAAAGATATGACGTGCTATAGCTTCAGGAGAGGATCACTCAGCCTTGCAGGATGATTTGGACAAAACATACAAGTGGTCAAATGAGAACATGCTACAGTTCAACACCACAAAGTGCAAACTCTTGAGCACCCGCCATCAGATTGCGTATAAATACCGCTTAGTACCTGACATTCTACAGCGGACCTCACATGAGTGCGATCTTGGCGTGCTTGTACAAGAAGATCTTGGGTGCTTGATGCAGACCGAAAAGGTCTCCAAGAGAGCAAACCAACACTTTGGCCTTCTGCGTAGAGCGTTTGGAAAGTTTGACGCCTCAATCTTTCCGAAAATGCTTAGCGCTTTTGTTAGACCGCACACAGAATACGCTATTCAAGCGTGGCAACCATGGCAGAAGTGCCACCTCACTGCACTCGATACTGCACAACGCAGAGCGACAAAATTCGTCAAAGGTCTTTCCAGCCTTCCCTACCCACTCAGGCTGAAAACTCTTAACTTATACAGTGGACGTTACCGTCGTTTGAGAGGCGATCTCACATTGGTGTACCGGATACTGAGAACCCCCAACCACACGTGTCATTCCCTTTTGAAACGTAGTCAAAACGCATCCCTAAGAGGTCATCAGTTTAAGTTGATCACACAGTAGAGTCGACTGGAATGTCGACGCAATTTCTTCTCCCTCCGAGTGTCACAACCTTGGAACGCCCTTCCAGAACATGTAATTAACGCTCCCACCCTATCCCTTTTCAAAAAACGCCTTGACGAAACTCTGACACGATTGCACTATGTGATATAACGTGCGACCATCGGATGATGTTATTAGTGAACAACGAACGTGGACGGAATCCACTAAAAATTCCTATTGGATTACTTGTTTATGTGCATCTCCAATCCCTTGGTGAGTCATGCATTTCACACGTACTTTCATCGATACGGTTTTATAACTTTACGATGTTAATTCTCATCATCTTACGGGACCTGTCAAGCATTGCTTTTATACCCGTCATAAACCATTGTTCCATTGTTGTTCCAATAAGATTGATATTATTCGGTGCAGAGTATTGGTAGGTAATTTGACAATGCATTAAATTTTAAAAAGTATTGGTAAAAATACACCCAAGTAAGTTTTGTAACTTGATTAGTTAAATGCCTGCCACAAAAAATATATGTTCTGACTGCAGTAACAAACGGATTAACATGGCAATGTCTGTTACGCTTTTGGAAAGCCATATATTATCTTGCGAAGTAAACTATTTTCCAAAATGTGGTAGGTGTGAATAAAATTACATCATCGCTTTGCCGTTTCATCATGGCTACTATTCTGTATGAAGTACAAATAAGCATAGATGTGAGTTAATAGCGTCCAAGTGTATCAATATGCATATCGTCCCGTTACGCACTCATTCCCTCTACATTGATATTCTTGGGGTCACTAATTTCGCAAACTTTAAATTAGATAAAATTTTGGATTATGCAATTCAAAAAATTTAAATAGTTGCGTTTTGTTTTATTATATCTGGGGATAAAACAGCAGGCTTTGAAAGTATGCATACTACCTCAAATGATACCTTTCAAATAAATATTTTGCATATAAAAGCGAATCAAGGAACATTTACCAACGTCACTCGCCACCCAACGAGAGAAAGCTCAGTTGAGTGCCATAACCAACCATCTGATCTGCACCAATCATCTGATTGATAAGGGCAAGTCTTTTGAGATCATATATCGAGTTCCATCTCAGCTACACCATCGGTCGTGATCTCGGCTACGCGCTACCGCTGAAGCAGTATGCATCAGGTTGACAAAACCAAACCTATGCATTCAGAAGCAACATGTACAAGCCTTACAACTACCTTGGCCAGCCAGTAATAGAGATGAATCGGACTTCACTCATTGGTATCACATGCCTTCAGTCACCTGACCACCTGACACGTTACGTTAAGCACTTAAAATGTTTTGTTCAATCAATAGTTACTCATTGTTTCCCCTATGAACTCCGCTTCTAAACGTATATTTCTGTACAAAGCCTGATGATGAATAAATCGAAAACAATTGTTCGCTTTTAGCGTACCGCTTGCGTTTCTTCTTGCAATATAAAATATAAGAAGCTATAACATTTTAGTGTTGCTTTTCTAGCAATCTGCCATTTAGTGCCAATAATGACCATTGGCATTCGCCACACTTAGCATCGGACCATGAGTCAATATCACAGTCCGTATCATTGGATTAAATTGAAAATGGTAAGTTCACAAAAGTAGACACATTTTTTCAACGTAGTTCCGGATTGTAAGAAAATTTTAGATAGGCTAGCGCCTTTTGTGAATGAAGATGAAGCCTCCCAACAAATTGACTGTATTCTCCTTTATTTAGATGATATCGGGTTCTGAGCGCACCATAACTGTACACTTCATGAAGCGTCTCTAAGTTGTTTGACTCCATAAGTCAGAGCAAACTCGCACCATTAAATACCTTTTTGCGTGGTAAGTTTGTGTGTTCAGCTTGAGGTGTCCTGGCATAAAGAGGGAAATCATTAACATGGATCAATTCCATCAGTTGCAGCGCAACTGAGCATTTATAAGTCGTTTATTGCCTGATATTTCCTTGTAAACAATGGGTGCTTCAAAGTGATTCATTCAATACAAATCGTCTGGTTGTTAGTCATGAATTGATTAGAAAATAACCACACTGCTTGCATTTTATTAGTAAGTTCCTTAATTTTGTATAGCCAAATAAAAATATTTAACAACATTTACTAAATAATGGCTGGAAGTTATTGTATAAGAAAAAGCTAGCAACAAACCTGCGTTATTGGTTAACACTCATGGTTTTTCTTTATGCAGGCTTAAGTAGGCATTTGGCCATCGGGACAAATGCTTTCGATTGAAACGAACGCCAAACGGTTACAATAAAACAGGTTCAGCAAGAGTCTGACAATTTATTTTTTACTGAGTTTGTAATCCATAAAATATCCCTGATTGCATGATATGACGTAAATATATAAGACGTAGACATCACGTAGAGAATTCGTAGGCGAGCTTGCATATCTCAAAATTATAAACCTAATTTATTTTCTTTCATAATATAATGCTAGGCAAGTAAAATGGGAATTTATAATTGTTTAATCGGAAGGCCCTCAGTAAACAGAATGAACTGCAATCAAGTAATTGGATGAACGCAAATTCATGGATGTTTCAAAACTACGTTTATTTAATTCTCTTAACAAACCCAATATAAAAATATTCACAGTATTTTATTTGTAATATTCTCTGTCTCTTACCCTGCCCTGTGTTTTTTCTAAGGAAAGGAAGGGCTGTTATTTAAACATTGACGGACAACTTTCCTCTAAGCAAACTGATGGCTTAAGCACTCAACATATAGGTTTGCGTTTTAGTGGAAACACTGCTTAACCATACGCGGTTAAGATGCCAGTACAGAACCGCCAAAGACATAGTAATATGACCGAGCTAAGTGAGATGGAATTTGAACTGATACTAACTTACTAATTGGTGGCAAATATTCACGGAGGATGTTAGACACACATTAGGACGTACATGATTTGTTCTTCACAGCAAAATGTGCTAAGACATAACCCCAGCTTTGCGATTGATGTATCATAATCCTGTCCGTCCATTCTGCCTAGCGAGCGATGACCGCCTACTATTTCATTGCAACATTACGGAAACAGCTGCGAAAGAAAATCCAAAGTAAACCGACAAAGTGCTTTCGGGAGTGCTCACAATTAAAATTCAATTCTCACAGTAGATATTAAAGCAATCTGGGATGTTGAAGATTTTAGCATTGATTTGCGGTGATTACAAATGAAAACATCGTTGTTACGATTCGAGAGAGTAAAGTAGATTCAAGCTATCGGCTACGAGTATAAAACATGTTATATGCGCAAAATGTGTACTCAACAAAGAACTAAGTACAGTGCAAATCAACCACCTTCTGTACCACATAATACTTAAACAGAAACCTAAAAAGCTTCTATGAAACAACAAACTAAAGCAAACAATGGCATTGGTCGTAAAGTATCTGTATGATAAAAGATACCTGGTAAAATTAATGTCTTTTATAAGTAATCACATTCAGCTAGGAACATTGTTGACTCTCTCAAGTGACTTTAGAGTTTAAGGATTGCCTCTGCTAATCTTTTTGTCCAAAGATTATACAGAGGCGTTTCGAATCATACGGCCACGGAAGATATGCTGAACACTCTGCAGTAGTGCCCTAACCAAAACCAGCGCACAAACAATTTTGATAGCGAAGAGAAACTGGAGTTTGAAACAGTACTCCTGCATGCTAAACTGCTGTTGTATTATGAATAAATAAACCGTGAAATTTACTGTCAATATATCAAAATTTTGCCTGAGTTCATAATTGACTTAAAATGCATTCGGGAAGGGCACCTTCCCCCTTACCGACTACCATCTTTTGACATAAAGAAACCAGCGTTGAAATCCATTTATTCCATTGGAATGATGCTGTGATTTTCGTGAGTGCACTCAACTGTACAATTCTATGTTGTCGTGAAACACCACGAATGAAAGTTGTAAGCAACATGTGAGTAAAGTCTGTTGGAATCATATCGCATTGAGTGAGAAATAAACTGTATATGTGGGAAGAGAGGAGTACATAGCTTTCTATGGATTTTCATGATATATCATCCACGGTAACCAAAAGATACACATGTTTCCGTTTGTAAATATTATGGTGGATAATAAGCCCAGTTTCAGCAGTAAAATTTGATAATATGAAACACACTACAGAACCTAATTATAAGGCGATTCTATTTATGATAACACATTGATGCTATGTTAAATTGTCAACCATCATATCCATTTGTTAAAGAATATTATGCTGAAAAGATAACTTGGAGTAAGCTATATTTCTCTTTTTTATAAATTATGCACATAATTACTAAGAGTTTATTGTGAATGGAACTGCTTACCACATGTAAATTCGAGTGTTTTAATCACTGAAAACAACCGAAAGATCGCTCATGCGTAGTGCAACAGCCGAAACACATGTAAAATGACGCTGTATAGAATTTCGAAACGTGTTAGCTTTATGAGTTGTAAGAAGTTCATTGCTAACGTAAGCAGTTTAGCCTAGATTTTAGATCACATACCGGCAGAACTGTTAAATACGGCAACTTTATTATTTCGGAATTTGGCAATTATATGAGATTGTTCCCTTTAAAATACTATGGGCGTATTTGCATTTACCGTCGGCTGTTATGGGTGAACCATCTCAAAGTAGCTACGCAGGCGTAAACCTCCGGCTTGAACGGTGACATCTTGTCTATACGTTGTCCTGTAAATCTATTCGGACATTCTTCACACCGTACAAACCAAATGTCCTAGTACCCAAGCAAACCAGTCCAGTAACGTAATATACTGAGAATAACAGAAAGGTTAATAATTAACCTGCGATATTCGAGATTAGTTAAATGTGAAGTAAACATAAAACAAACGTTTAAAGAATACCAATTTCGGTCAAACTGGGGACAAATGGAAGCAGAACATCAAGTAGAATGACCGAGTGCTTCCGCTTAATCTAATTTAAACATTGGAAAATAGCCTGGTCGATATTTCTATTGCATGTGGGTCTTTGGTAGTGGCAAAATCTTACATGCGGAAACTTACTAAGCGGAAAATAGTTTAACTATTTCCTACAGTCAATATGTTTAACCACCGAAGGATGCCCATGTTACACATCAAGCTTGAAGACAGGGATAAATAAATTTGGGTCTAAAAACGCAGAAATTCATGCTGAGTATTAAGTGTGAGGAACGCCTTTTTTGGATGCGGAATTTGTAGATTCCGGGTGTGTATCATCGGAACAATGGAACAAATTTCTATTTTTAGAAATCTTGAATTTAGTACGCATTTTCCATAATAAGTAAACAATATTGCATAAACATGTTACTGTTGCATCTGAAACGGTGGCCTTGATATTAACGAGAACAATTCTGTAAATACTAAAGCGCAGCAGTGGAAAAGGTTTTAGCCTATTCATTCATTAAAGTCTTTTCATAAATAAACATGAAACAAATATAGTTTCATAAAATCATTATAGCAGGTGCATTCGAAGGAGGAAATATGTGATACTTGAATATAAACCTCACAAGTATGTGTTATACGACAATGCATAGCAATCGAAGTAACGAAGTCATTATCATCGAACTGGTAGAGAGAAACGGATGGAATGGAGCGCAGATTAATGAAAGTAGCCAGGACTCACTTTTGAAAAGTGTGGCCATGTGTGTATTGTCTACTTCTTCAGCACAGTTATCCGATAAAAACGTTAGACAAGTAGAGTAATTTGTATTTCCTTGTTTAATGGTAATCTCAGCCTACCTGAATGACCACAAACCGCATACATTTCCCAACATTTAATATTTGCCGTGTAAATTGATTCTGACAACATGTTCTATCTACCCGGAAGTGCTGATTTATCGATAAGTACAGTATGCATTCCTCGGCTATGTCAACGAACCGGAGATGACCATGGTTGTCCCTAACGTAGATATCTGAACTTTTAATGAACTTCGATGTCCATAAGTTTAAACCAAGCCACGCACCTTAATGAGAAAATGTCGTCTGTTTTAGCTTGTATTTTCCATTCAGTTATGAAACTACACTTACTAAAATGTTCACCCATTGTGTGCCTATTAGCAGAGAAATTCTTTACAATTTTGTGCACAAATAATGAATCTTATTTTACTTTATTGCATGTGAGAAGAAATAATAAGTTTCAATGTTCTCGTTTCAGTTTATCAGACTTTGTGTTCCTTAAACAGCTCTGCTAAGATAGATAATCATCCGTACAACATTTCGCCGGATACCGTCCGCCAAGTGGCACAGATGGCTACATAACTGCACCAACAGTTTCAGTGGGGCTGTAAAACACTTCATCATGAAATAATCGAACGCATTATTGTTGGTTCATGCACCTACTTTATGCTTCCCGAACAAAATGTGGTCTATTAAGCAGTCCACAGAAACAACAATAATATTTGTTCCGTCACATGGAGTGCAATACAGAACTATACTCGTCAGGTTTTGTAACGACATTTCCATCAGTCCCGCCTCCTGGAGTCCTATATTAAGTCTTATAAATTGATCGGCAGCAAGCAAAAGAAGGGTATTGAAAACTGCGAGAGTCTAAAAATACTTTATACAAAAAAAAAGCAATTAACACACAACCAACAGATATATGTGAATATCTAATCTATCACGTCTTGTGAATACATCACTGCATTTTACAAAGAAATAATTTATGAAGTAATGCTCATGGTGATATATCTGACGGACGAAACCAGGCCTCGCCATCAGACTAAAACTTTGGAGAAATTATTGATCCACATCCTAGCTGAATGCACTACTTCTGCGCGCATAAATCTGCCAAAGACCCGGTAGGACATCGAAACGGGGGGTGGGCATGTCTTTTTTTTTCTT
>OX104071.1:83089856-83418225 GCA_944474145.2 Dicrocoelium dendriticum | reverse complement strand
CGCCACATGTGGCTCATCCATCGCACCCTGGTGCGTGGTATAATGGTGCTGAGCAGTTCACTCGCTCATCCTGAACCAAATCCGCGACACCGAACACGTTCATTGCTCACGTGATGTTCACACCAAACATCAGCTAAGCTGCGAAGGCAGCGATACTCAATCTGATGGGCCAGGTTTTACAAATGTATAGTAGAGCTGAACGGCCATTAATAATCAAAAATCCAAGCCTTACCAGTATTTAAGGTTTCTTATTGGATTTACGGCGCTGGCAATGGAAGACCTGACCATGACGGCCAACGACTGTCCTATGCACGGGCAATTACTTGCACGGCAGTGGAGGATGGGTCGGGCTATATCGCAGTTATGTTCCAATACGTAATGGTCGGCGGTCACCCCCAGGGCTCCGTGACATCTGCTGTTGGCTAGTTGGCGTTGGCTTATAGCGTTCATGGGTTTGATCCCCAGTATTAGACCGAGGGATGCGCACCACTGACGAGTCCCAATAGGGCGAACCGCGCGTTTGGTGCTTTCCGGATGGGTAGCTTACCTTTGTGGCTTGGAATCTAATTGCGATGAACCAACTCGGATGATACCCGAATCTGTCTACTCATTCACTTTTAAAAGTTGTTGTCGCCCGAAAATCTGTAACTAACGTCCAATCAGCCAAAATCCTAACGCATCACAAGTGATGGAGTGAGTAGTATAAGAACAAGGTTATGAATCTGCTGTGGCGCAGGTTAAGTAATATGTCGTACCACGCCTTTTATTTGAATACATCCTGTCCGACGTGTCAAAAGAAATTTATACAGGCCATGCACATTTCATCGTCTTCCTTGGTATGAACGAGGCTTTTGACCGGGTCCCGCACACTGGTCTATTGAGCAAAATCTAGTAGTTCAATATACCACTTTGGCTGCTGTTATGGTAAACACCATAGTTCACATGGAGTACAAAGATGCTAAGGCTGGATAGAACGGAATCAGAGTGTAAGCCCATCAATTGTTGCGTTTCCAAATCAGTGTTTTGTTAACAACAGTCGTGAGTGGCGGAACTCTTTGCCACACTTTCCGTAGACCAGTAAAGTGCTTATACGGAAGTAGGTGATTAACACTGAAGGTTTTTGCCATGTTCTGCTGATCCGCGGCTTTGTCCTCTCTGAGCAATTGAGAGCACGGGTTCCGTTGTGATATGTGGCCATCCTATATTTCCGGTGTTGAAGATAATCTATACTCGATACACTGATTTTCGTACTGACAAAAAGTTTACAGTTCTGATCCTTTCGTAAGTAATTGTTTTTAACCGTTTGCAAATTTTTGAAAGTGGAACGCGTTGAAGTTTACTAAACGCAT
Organism: Dicrocoelium dendriticum; assembly: GCA_944474145.2. Taxonomy (NCBI): domain Eukaryota; kingdom Metazoa; phylum Platyhelminthes; class Trematoda; order Plagiorchiida; family Dicrocoeliidae; genus Dicrocoelium; species Dicrocoelium dendriticum. Next base: position 83,416,876 of record OX104071.1, on the reverse strand, counting down.
TTGAATGACGGAAAGCGAGCCAAGCAGCTGCGCCTTTAGCATTTGCGAATACGTTCCACTTTTCATCCTCAAATACGCTGAACAGTCTAAGGACATTTAGAACATACTAATTAATAGATTAATAAGTTTTATTATGCTCTCTAGCACCAGAGTTTAACATTTCCCTATCATCTGTTTCGCACGTTTGTTCATCCTCTTATGTTAACTGGTATACAACGAAAGAATCCAACGCACGGAATGGCAGGAAATAATTTTTCGGTCTGTGTGTTTTAAAGCAGCGTTGTAGCAGAAAAACAGTGCCACGGTGTTAGTATGAGAAAATAGAATAAAAATTAAAGTAGACTGTACTAAATGTTAAGGGTAAAATTAGAACAATGCCAATCTCTGAAGTGTTAAGGCTTAATATACAGACTAATATTTGTAAAATTAAAATCGTAATAAATTATTAATGAAAATATCTGATCATACATTTGTATATGCTTACATGCAAACTTTTATCAGTTCTCATTCCTTCTTCTTTATGCATAAGGCTCTCCAATAAATGCTTGTTGCCTGCGCACCCTGGACCTACACTAACCAAATTTCGGGCGGATTTTGTTCCCTGCGTTATATACTGTTGGCGTACAACTAGGCAAATGGGTGACAACTTGAAACTTTAAGGATGTTACACACATTATTTCTTTCAGATAAAGAGTCAAAACATTGACTAAGTTTACTGCAGTCAGCTTATTAAGGCGAGTCTATTTTCAATTAATATATATCGCCGTATTTGCTTTACTTTTCTGCTAGCATTGGAAAGCACCTGTCTACCTTTACCATGAACACCAGAACAACTCTTCCACATATCCTTGATTGTTTCCCCCTCAACATAATGGAGACACATGTAATGACCACGGATGGACGACGAATCAAATTATCCAATTCACCTGTTGCGTTGCGGGGAGTAAAAAAGGAAAAACCTATGCGTATAAATACAGAATAAGCTAAACAAATATTTAAAGGAACGTCCGTAGCATTCCTCTGCTTTCCTTCGTTTTCTCAGTGACGCAGCATAATGACTCATAATTTGTACACGCAAATGTATGTATATACCTTGTATATATACATATTTATATATACAGGTGCACAAAAGACTGTTGCTCACTCCGCTGGATATTAGTCATAACTGGAGCCCAAAACACAATCTTATTCATCTTCTTACTGAAGTTGCGTAGACGATTTTTGCAGTCGCGTGGCAGGGAGCCTTTACTGACTGTTACCCTGACTCATCAGTTAATTTGCGTGACTAGAAATATTGGTAGATTGTGTTGGGTGGGCGGACAGACCGGTAGGCGGGCGGACGGTTGCTTGATCGACTGTAACGCCCTGGGCTTCGGTGTGACGGCCTCACCTTCTTAATCCTCAACGTATGAGTCAGCCTTCTATACAGTACACAGGCGAAGTATTCACGGCTTCAAAGCTAACCCCGTGTTATACTCCTATAGGCAATGATTAATCGTCATCAGCTATTAAGCAAGCTTCAGCAGGTTCAAATTTGCCGGATTCTCCTATAATTGTGTCACTTGGACTGACAACTGGTTTTGTTCTATGGATTATACTAACGACTATATTAGTTAAAGAATGACTTATTAGTTATCAACTATTAGTCATTGCCAAACTGCAATGAAACGAAAACTCACGTTGCTGCTAACTACAAGCTCAATATAAGCGCACCATTTACTTTTGACGAAATATACGCAACATCATGGCTCCTCAGGTTCCGTTGAGTACATTTTGGACGGCTTAAGCAGAATTTTACACGGCTTTTTTAATATAACATTAGAAAATCTCACACTGCAGCGTACCTTTTACACTGATACACTCGTTGCACATGAGTATCCTTGCTGATAGACCGAAAGTAGCTAATTGCAAAGGCATTGAATCCTACAGACTTGCCAAATACGAACGAAGGGACAAGAAAAGGCTGCTCAGGATAACTGCTATAAATATTGTATTACAGCAGAGTAGAATGCGAGAAGCACCGAGGCTCATCTTGAGTACATTGAAATGTAACCGGTTGGCGGATTTCCTTGCTTGCTATTTGGTACATTCCCTTGAGTAACGGTGTCCACAAAAGGGAGTTCGTCATTGGCGCATGGACCATCATTGTAGTTTTCACCTTCTGACGACCAAAACAGTGTGACACAAAATACTTCCCAACTCACAAATGGAGTATACTAACCTGGTGTTTTTGAGTACTACTTATTACCCCTTAAAATTTTACTCGAGGTTCCCATCAACGCGAAAAACATAGTGAGCCCTTTTTGCTTGTTGATTGAAAACAGTGTCCAGACCGCTCAGATAGAGGTCAGCGAATTGGCGCCAGTAGGTGAGTCACAGACAGCACGTCCTAGTATATGCATGCCCACGCTCATGAATAATTTCTCATTCCTGTCACTGTGAATTTCAGACAGGTGCGCAATGGGAGGTTAGCAAAATGTACATGCCAGTCAGGCTGAGTGTCATGAGAACTTCGCGCTGTTGTCGACTGCGCAGAAAATGTTACTGTAGCATCATTAACTGAACCGAAACTTCTGTTACTTCAAATTACCTGGTATGAGTTGGTAACTCTCAGAGTGCATCAGCGTTGTACAGCTAGTTTGCAAATGGAAAGCCCAGTCTTTGCTTTCGGACTGTTGGATGGTGTGCATAATTGACAAAAGCGATTGCGGAGGTCCTCTGGAGATCTGCCGTCTCCCTACTTCGTGACAATAAATAAATTGCTACGGGAGGAAGATATATGTTCACTTATTTTAGTCCCTTGGCGGTTTGTGCAAAGGAAAACTATTATTACTTAGGATTGATGTTGGCAATGCTCATACGTAACTGGAAAAATGCATCTACCACAGGTGACTGTAACTTTTGTCGTATTGGAAAGTCCAATAGGAAATAGTGAGATAATAACCAGTAGCTTTATGTGGCCCGGCGGCCTGTGGTCGAGGGGTATAAATCCTGGGATTACAGCCCTAAGGTCAGCGGTTCGAATCCGCGTAGGGTGGGCCTCTTCGCGGTATACATAGCTCACGCGCGACTGGTAGTGGTCACACGGCATCAAAACGTTGTTAAGGCGTAAAGCTGACAACTTATTATTATTATGATTATTATTATTATCATTTTTTCAGTACATAGGCCCATAATACTTGTGTATAGGATAACAAGAGATCATGGATGGGGCCAATCGGAAAGCGACTATTTGAAGACTGAGCAATATATAACCCTTAAGTTTCAGGCAAAATCTCACATCAAAGTGAATAAAATTTATTTATTTGCGGGTCAATTACCGACGATTTCCCCATTCACCACCTATCCGTTGTTTAACCATCCGACTTTCATGTTTCAGTCAGGTCATAAATATGCAGCTTTATTTAGCTTTCAACTTTATATACCAACAACACCGCTTCTTATATCTGTAACAAGGTTACAGCTAAATATATTAAACGGATTGTTGTTGGAAACACAAATATCCTTTTAGCGGCTCTCATGTAAGACTTAGCTTCCTTGTATGGCATCGAAGGGAGACCTTACAAGAATTAGGATGAGAAAATGGATGCTTCAAATTCAAGGAAAGAAAGCATCTTTAACAGTAGTCCTTCAATTTAAATCAACCTAAACAAAATTAACATAGTAGATGAAGTGAGAGTATTTCCCAACGAGGTTTCACTTATTTGAACTTCGCATCGGGGATCATCCACCGACATAGTGATCTGTTAATGTAGTTCAACCGGACACATTCTATACTGTTGATGTTAGATACTAAATCTGTGCTTGGTTTAAATGTTTTCATTTATCGCTTTTCATATGAAGACGATTCGCTCTAAACTAATACCTGATGTCTTGTACCTTGTTCAATCATTATATAAACTAGCTCGGTGTTCTCTTCCAGGTGATGGCAAGTATAAAGATTTGTGGTGGTACCATTTACTCCAAGGTGTCATGGTTTTGTTTGCGATCGGGAACCACTGTTCGCAGTTCAATCAGTCTAGTAACAAGATTGCGCTTACCAGTTAAACCAGATATTAAGCTGCTCAATGTTTTGTAGGCGAAACTTTTATAAGTAACTTCTGCGTTTGCAGGAATGCATCATGTTAATATAAGGAGAAAATGTAATTTTACAATCGTTTCGGTGATATCGAATTCCAGCCGTTTGAAGTTGGGATAATCTGCAATCCATTCTGAAGTTTCAGTAAACTTAAAGAATGCATCAGCTTGCGCACGCTGAAACCAATTAGGCAGATGAAAAGGCTTGAATTCCCATGGCAGTCATTCGTACTTGAGAGAAAGAAGGCGTGACTATTAAACTACGTCCACCAAATAGGCGCCAGAATAAGCGTACACTTGTTTCCACTGTTCACTCAAACATTTATGTGATAATTATGAACGTCGATTATGGAGGTTATCTTAGGGAAATTTCTTAACAAGATCTCTAACAGAAACAAGGATATAAGTTCGTTGTACCTGGTAGAACTTATGCTTGGCGATATAAAACACGTGGCCATAACTGCAGAAAGCGCGCAGTGAATACAATGCTTAGTGCTAATGTTCCTTAAGACCCTGTTTAATGAGGACTCCCGTCATTAGGCTGCACAGATTTTCCTCCAAACAGTAATAAGTTGCATTCCGGCGCCATGACATGTCAAAGAGGAAAGTTTGGGATCTAATTTCTATTCAAACACTGTGCAGGGAATATTCACGTGTGCCCGAAGATAACTTTGTTACTTGGCGCCTTAATTAAAATCTAAAATATTTGGCTCCTACTTGCATGCCTAAGTCGCCAACTAGACCTCCTCCGATATTACAAAATGTTTTACCCTAACATATGAACAAAAATCTATTTTGTATTATGCTCCTTTCCATATTCTTTCATTGGGAGCTGCCAATTTGTTTTTACAACTTTTTAAATCGGTTATATGCAAACGTGGAGTAAGATGACTTTACTTAATAAAGGGCCATGTTAAATTACACGTTGTGTGAATTGATTGTGAAGCGCAACCTCGTTGTGTACCCCGATTCGCATGGAAGTGAGCCTTGGTCAAATCGATTATTGGGATCGTAAATGCAGTGGTAGGCAGACATCATATGTTGCCTGTAGCAAAATATGTTACTAATAAGTTCGTTACTATTAGACTGTGGTTTTGCGGCCAAAATTGGCATAAATCCTGTGCGTACAGGAACTACCATGCACATGCATGAGTAATATTATGTCGTGGCGAAAAAAACAACGGTATATTACTCTTTGGTTTGAGGTACAATCCAACGTGTTGTTACACTTCTCGTTGTACTCCGAAGTCGCAAGGAGCAACTGTATTGTTTTACTAATTTCCAAAGGAGTACTCTAACTATATTTTGGCGGATATGAATTATAGATCGGTTAAATTTTTCTGGAAAATTAAGAAGTATATATAAAGGCAAGTTTAGTTAAAGCAAAATATATAATTGAAGTAACAGGACCATCCATTTAATCTTCTCCTGGGGATCTACTATCTTACGGGTTATTCGCTCGATGGGTTTGTGCATTAACCGTGGCAAGTCTTACGTCCTATTTATCCGTGCCCTTGAACCCTTTGGCACATACGATTTTGTCGGTTGTCTGCTCAAATATGCCACTCTCGCGAATGACCTAAGAACTACTGTGTCTCCCGATCTCAAGACAACCCACGATAGTTTGAGGATGTTCAGCGCTATAAGAAGATCTTTCTCTTGATTGTCAACAGACATTTTCAAACTTCAGTTTGTCTCGCAAGTGCGGTCTATTCTTGAGTATGGCTTACCGGCTGTTTACCCCCACAGGAAGTTTGAATGCAAAAGAATTGAAAGAATACGAAGTCATGGTTCCATATCAGTCTTGGTGTTTAGGTCGTATGACCAACGATGCTCGTCTACAGAAGATGAATATGTTTTATTCGGATTATCATCGTCGCCGAGGAGACGTGAATTACACCAGGCGTATTCTTGGGGGAGAAATGGGGACCGAGTTGTAAAATTTATTCCAGTTGCACACAGAAAGCTCGACGAGCGGAGACAATTGGAAGCTACTAAAGGCAAACATTCTCCGTGTCCGTCCGGAGATCACTCGGTGTTGAACGACCGGAAATCCCTACTGGAGTTTATTGTCAACGCGTTCAGTAAGGAAAGTTTAACGAGATTGTTTAAACTCCATTTGCTGCGTATGCCGCGATCATCGTGCTTTAGATACAGTTATGACGGTCCTTTGGGAATGCAGTTTCCCAACGTCACGCATCATCTCTGCTCTGACCTGGATCCGTTGAAGCTGACAAGCGCTTCCGTTCTGATTTCTACAATTCAGTGGTTCAATGGTTCAATTTATTTATTATGATCATTTAGCAAAGAGTTAAGTTGTTATATCTGTATGCTTTACTCGATGCCTATTATTTGATATTGTCAATTCTAGTGATTGGCTGTTTTCTGAAATCCCCGGTGTGGCTTCGCTTAATGTGTACGTTGGCAAGTTGCTTAACTGTCTAACATCCTCCACCTCGATTATTGGTTCCAGGAGACTGTGAATCGTTGCTGGGGAGAGAGGACGTGGTGCACGGTAGCTGTGGTTTTGCTAGGCTCGAATCTTGGTTGTATCCAGTGTTAAGCCGATTTTGATCTAGCCACCGCCTTGTGTGCAATTGATTCCCCAAATTCAGTGTGCTTGTGTTTGCCTGTGAACGAGCGTGGGCTGGATCCGTTGATGAAAATTGGCTCCTATCCACATGCCTTCCGGTCTGATTCCTTCAGATTTACTCTGGATAGGTGGGATGTAGATGGACCAATGTGTGGTGCAGCAAAAGCCACCCACGGTCCATCTTACGTGCAGGCATCCTGCGGCTGTCCTGTAGAACCATGGTAACCGTCAAATCCTGAGCCCGATACCGCCAACCAGGTGTTTGCGTAGGTGGCTACCTTGAGTGAAATCGTTAATATGACTCTAAATTAGTTATATTGTTCGGTTGGTTCACCAATGTAAGTAGGAATCAAAGTAACTCTTCGGAGTGGATGACGTTCGAGAAATAGGTAAAATCTTCCGAAAAGGCAAGAGACAGTGACTTCACTTAGTGGCCAGTCACAACGACCACATCACAGTGATGTTAAACATCCATTTTTTGCTGTTTCTATGGAAAGGTTTGCCAGACGGAAATATACCATATCTTGAAACGCTTCCATTGAGCCATTGGCTGGAATGGGATTATACGGAGCTACACAGCTGGCACCACGTGGAGGTTGATAGGTTAGTCAGCCGAAATAGTAACAAAACGTCCATCGAAGTTCTTGTAAACCATGAGGCCAATCTATGAATGAACTTATTTTTGCTCCCAGCGTATGGGCATTCTAAAGGGTGATACAAAGACAAGTGATGAAAAACACTTAGACTGGGTGCTACCAAACTTAAGCAGACTGTGGTCCAAGTAAACTTCCTTATAAATCTGCGAAGGTTCACCTGCCCTTGTGTTCATAGGCATATCATGAGTAGTTAACCGAATGGAGGTTCAGCCCTGTCCACACGTTAAAGTATTAACTGAATGTATAGATGTTTCTGAAGTGCCAGTTTTGTGTGTTGACAACGACACAATTCCCAGACAAAACATTAACCTGTTTCGCATAGGCTTCCAGTAACCGATTTCGTTTGGGACTCGGTTTGAAGTGAAGTACGTTTCGGCATATGGTAGCAAATCTACATATGTTCACCTACCGATGAGTGCTTTCAGTGAATCTCTAGCGAGTATACAACCGTTGTAAAAAGCGTGACCTGGGGTGAGATAACGAAGGGATGACCTGTTGGCCAGTTGCTTAGCAACAGAAGCAGCGGCCGTCTTATACCTCCATCCCTCATATACGTTCCAAAGCATGAAATGTCTGGGAATTATCGCTGTTTCTATTGTCTTATCGTCACCATTATGCAACACCACTTTTACTGCCGAAGCTGTGTTGAAGAAGCAGTTGTCCATGCATTTCTATAGTTTTTCTGGAATCGGTAATAGTATACCAAACTAATACAAGTAGCAGCCAGTAATGTGGCGGAAACTCTAGCTCTTTACCATCAGCAACTACAATATGGATGCTGGGGATCATCACTCCTATTCATTAAGAAAGTAGAAGCACTGACCCTACAAGTTTCCTTCCGAAAACGCTGCTTCCTGTGCTGTCCGATAATATGGAATAGGTCTCGATGTACTTATGCTTTCTCTAGGAATCACAGAGTAATGCCTCCGAAGCAATATGGCTTCTAACAAAACCATTTAATAGCTATGAACCTGTTAATTACACGGAATTACTGTACAGAAGCAGTTGGTTTTGGAGCAGGGGTGGATGTCATTTACCTGGACTTCTCAAAAGTGTTCGATCGCTTAGACCAGGTATTCTCAACCTTTAATCGGCCGTGGCCCCCTTTTAAACCTTTCCATTTCTCCCGATTTCTCTCCCACCCTTGATCATCTTAATTTCAGCATTCCGCAACACGTAACCTACGTAACTCTTTGATTTTCAGCGGTCATGTTGGTGTGATTTATTAGTATGGCTAACTCTTCTCTGTTGATATCACAGCTGTTCCCCTCATAAACTTCATCTATGTAACTTTTCCAGGCGCAAGATAATATTTATTGTGCGGCAACATTACGCCGCTTGTCTATACTTACACAAAAGTCATCGTTATTATTTTGAATAGCATTTAACAATTGTTTGTTTTATCGTGATTGCATGTCATGGATAAAGATATGAAGTTATTTCGTAAGGATAAGTTTGTCGTGGTATTAATGCGAACCATGAGCCTGATGTCTTTTAGTAAGCTTCCTCATGTCCGGCTCCCTAGTTGACAGCGAGATTCGAAGATCTCCTGTTAATGTAATATCTAATGTGTTTCTACACTTTGTTATAGAAACCATCATACTGAATCCACATGCATGCTATATTATACTTATACTTAGAAAATGCAGCGAGTAGAGGTGCGTCTGTGTAGCTGCACCAACTGATTTTCAAGCAAATCTATCTATTATGATGGGGATTATTCTTGCAATGTCAATTCGGCAATGTGTGAGTCAACGGATTTCAAATCGCAGCTTGAGCGTACCACGAGATCTTTCACAGATGGCGATGACTGTAACCGTTGGTCAGCCAGCTTCTAGACTAAGCTGTTACTAACTAAGTATGTGGATGGCAAAGAAAGAAAATATTTTTCGGCTATTTACCAAGGTCGGGATACCTGTTAGAAACATCAGTCAGATTGCGTGCATTTGGATCTTGCCAGTTAGTCACTTTGTAGCTCTGTGAGAGCTTGCTTGATTTTGTCTCAAACGTCACAGAGCCGTTAATTCAATTCGGGTTTTCTATGTCAATCTGGGCATGAAAACTCTCTTCGTTACTTTTTGGAGTTGCATATTACTGACATAAACCAGCAAGTTTTCATCCATCATCTTCGTGCTTGTAGCTGGAAAATGAAACTGTTAAAATTCCCGAACTCCGATGTTCTGGGCACACAATTCCAGCTTTTTTAAGAAAAGCGGTAATGGATTCTTTATTCTAGATGAGATTACTCAACTTGACTTGAGGGGTTTAACTTAAGTAGCTGAGTTTTTCCAAAACGTCAGCCAGATGAAACACTTGGTGCTTAGCTGCTGACACTTATCTTTCAATAAAGGAAAGTGACGATAGAGTCCATTAAGCAATAAGTGAGCAAAGACAGTTGCCCTTTGAGAGACATCAAAAATATCTAGCATTATTTACTGTTCTCTTCACACAACTGCTGGAAAAGATGAGTTTGAAGAGTGGGCGTATTGATAGTGTTGGCAACTATCATCACAGTTGAGAGGGGATTGTTTAAGCCCCCTCCCAATTTCCTAGCTACTAAATGCTCTCGATGAATCACACATTTGATGGTATGAGCAGAGAAGAGAATATTTTCTAGACGGACAATAAATCCATTCTATCATCCAAACATTGCGTTAGCGCCGTCTGTTGAATATGCAACTGTGTTCTGTAATGGAATGGATTTTACGTCAGATAACTATTGACTACCTGAAATATAGACTGGCCATTTTTATGCGTTTTACTTCTCCTCGCCAGCAACATCTTTTCCGCTAATCCATTATTAATGAGTAATAGGATATATGCCACGAGGACAGCGTCCTTGTCAGTCAAAGTAGATACATGTAATCTTAATGAAAATTGGCTGGACTGTACTAAAGTGACTGATACTTTCTATTTTCGGAACCGGCTCATCTTCTTGACTGGATACAGTCGGATTGCTGAGCGGCATGGCTTGAATTGCTTCTTGTGGATTCATATTCATCAGGTCAGATGGTACCACTAATCATGAAGTCAAGCTAATGTTTTTCCAATTAAATTTGGACTGCAAACTTTAGCAATCAATTTGCTGAGTTTATAAGACGCCATAGGTTCATCCGCCAATTTGTTGCCCTGTCAGAATCCAGTGTCTTTAAAGTTGGTCTGTTTTCCAAATTATCCCGTAGCTTACCGAAAACATCCACAGACTATCCGCCTTCGTCCTTATGAACAATTTCCAAATGATTATTCGGGTTAGGTAGTCGCATGATTTCATTGGAAATTGCTTTGGCAAACTGGACACATGGGTAGGGTGTGGTTGTGTGGTGACGCGATAAATGCAAATGAAAGTATGCCACGGAGTACCGCCGACAATTCTCCTTTACTGAGAAGCTTATTACTGAAATACATCATAGTTGTTAATAGGATATATATAGAGAGAGTGCGTTCGTTTTATTTTCCTACAAATTCATATTATGAGTATAAAATAACATAATTCAACAAGATGAAACACTTAAATTGGTACTAGATTTATTCTTGCTATACCGTACGATTAAAAAACATTTGGTATGCATATATTTAATATGTTTTGGAGGTTATGGCTTTAAAATGTAAACGTACTTAAGCAATGTTAGAGACAACCCAAAAATAATTTCTGAGGATTATTTTGAAAATACCGGGGACGCGTAAATCGGCTGAAAGTCAATAAAGAAAGAAACCCAATGAAACCCTGCAACTAGCAATGCTCACTGGATGCACATGCAGTAAGGAAAGTTGTAGCGAACATGTACGACAGATAAAAGCAAGGCCATAAGAGAGAAACACGGAAAAATGCCGGATTTTCAAGCAACCTACACAGGCGAGTCTAAAACGAAACTGATAGCGTACCCCGGCTAATATCCAGCATGGCACCCAATTCATGCTGGCAAACATTTTGTAGCGAGCACGACACGACAGGGGGTAGACGTTTATTGCACACCGAAAATGGGCACATAAGGGTCTCACGCGCGCCATCGAATATCGACTAGGTTTCCGTCCCACAACGCAACACAGGTACGGAGGTTAGAGACGAGCCAGTGCTTTCGCCTCGGGAGCACTGACTTGGAAGACCCGCCTTCCTGTTTTCGCCTCGATCTCCACTTCTCTCTACCCGATTAGAATCGGCCAGGAGTTGTTCGAGAGCTCTCGACTTGCTTGTTCTAATCTTTGTCAATCGGCTCGGCCTCAGTCCTGTGGTCTGCGCTAGCGGCGTACACGTCTGGTTTTTTGCGCTGTCCACATATTCCCGCTCCGTAGTTCCGGGCCCAGGCTCGTCGCTAGCCGTCATTCTCGATCCGCTCTCAGCTTGCTCCGAAGAGCTCCCCCGAGGCATTCTTGGAAGCGGCCCCTCTACACCCGCCTCTTCTCGAGGACCTTTCTTCCTCTCGTACCATGGTCGCAAGAGAGCAGCATTCACCCAACGTTGCATTCCTCCGCAGTCGATTAAGAAGTTGCCCGCTTTCTGGTCGATAATGGTGTAGGGGCCTTTTCAGGGTACTCTGAACTTGCTTGCTCCCGGCTCGTCATGATCCGGCCAATCGTTGTTCCGTAACTTGACTCGTTCTCCATTCCTAAAAGGCCCCCACTTGTGAGCCTTATGCCTGGCGTCGTAATTTCGCTTATCCTGCGCTTGTCGTGCTTTGGTTTCGCTTCTAGCTTAACCTCGCAGTCACTCTTGATGCCCAGCTGGATGTTTCCGCTCACCCTGGTTCGGTAGGCAAGTATCGAGCGCAATCCGTGGTTCTCTGCCGAATAGTAATTCGAATGGCGAGATCTTGGTGGTTGATTGCATGCTGGTCCGATACGCGATCAGAACCTGAGGCAAAGCATCTTCCCATGCCAACTTCCTGCAGTTTATCCACGTCTTCAATGTCCGGTTGAACCGCTCGGTCATCCCGTTGGTTTGTGGGTGGTAAGGTGAAGTTCGCCGTCTCTGGATGCCCCACTTGTCCAACACTGCCTTAAACGCTTTTGACTCGAATCAGGGCCCTTGGTCCGTGATGATACACTGTGGAATCCCATACCTTGCAAGCACATTGAATTTGAATACTTGCGACAATGTCTCGCCTGTTTGGTCCTTGATTGGTATGGCTTCCACCCATCGAGTGAAGTGGTCAATCATCACTAGAATGTATCTGTTTCCTGTTCGACTCACTGGTAAGGGCCCAAAGACGTCCAGTCCCCAACACTGAAGTGGCTCATCAACCTCCATCGATCGCATCAGCGCGCTCGGGGACTCCATCTCCCGACTCGTTTGGCAGTTTGGGCACTCCCGAAGGTATGCCGCGACGTCCTTCCTCATGGTTGGCCAAAACACTCGCCTCCGCAGCAATTCAAAGACCCGCTCGAATCCCATATGGGCACCATGATGAGTTAGACGCATCACACGTTCTCGCTGATTTGGTGGAACAAAAGGCACCATCCGTCAGTCTATCGCCACCACCACGTTATCGTTTTCGACCTTCAACCTGTCCCAGATCTTGAGGAGTTCCTCCGCCTCTTCTGATGTGGCCTCCGGTTTGGTGCCAGCCTGTAAGTGAGAGCACATCACATTCACGAATTCATCTGTCATTTGACCTCCCAGCAGGTTCCTCTCCCCCATCGCGATCGCACGCACCGGTATGGCATTGTCTGGCATGATGTCGTCCAAACACGGGCGTGACAACATATCTGACAATACATTCTGCTTTCCATCCACGTGCTCAATGGTGAAGTTGAATTCTTGCAATCGGTAGGCCCATTGCGCAAGCCGTCCCCGCGGGTCTTTCGCCGTCATCAACCACGAGAGCGGTTTGTGGTCAGTGACGACCCGGAATTCATTCGCCAGTAAGTAATTTCTCCACTTCTCTAACGCCCACAAGATGGCCAAGCATTCTTTCTCCGTTGTTGAATACTTCTGTTCCGCCCCCGTCAGCACTCTGCTCGCGTTCTCCACCACCCCAGCCGGTTGAGACAAAACCGCACCGATTGCCACGTTGCTTGCGTCGACAGCCACAGTGAACCTCTCACCAGGATTGGGTAGCCGTAGACAGGTCGGGGCTTCTGCTATGCTGCCTTTAGATGGTCAAGGCTAGATCCGCTTCAGCTGTCTACACGAACGGCACGTCCTTGCGAAGCAGCTTTAACAACGGACTGACCTTATCGGCGAACTGGGGCACAAACTTTGAATCATATGCCACCACTCCCAAGAACGAACGGAGCTAACGCTTGGATTTTGGTTTTGCGAAGCACTTGATCTTCTCGCGTTTCTCCGGAAGTGGGTGGACTTGACCATTGCCCACGATGTGACCCAAGCATACAATTGACTTTTGGGCAATCTGCGACTTTTTACGACTGAGTTTCAGACCCGCTTCGTCCAGTCTCTGCAGTACTGCTCCAAGTCTGGCCTGTTTAGTATCAGAGAAGATGCTGATGCCATCACCATAAACAACCGCGCCTGGCAGGTTCACCAGGACCATCAGCAACAAACGCCTGAATGTAGCTGGGGCCTTGCACAATCCAAACGGCATTCTCAAAAACTCATACTGCTGGCCATTGACACTGAAAGCCGTCTTGTGACGATCTTCTTCTGCGATCGGCAGTTGCCAATACCCCAAACGGATATCAATCAGAGATATCAGTTTGGCACTGTAAAGGCTTGAGAAAACTACTTACATCTGAGGCTTCGGGAATGCATCCTTCACAGTCACCCTGTTTAGTTCTCTGAAATCGATGCAAAATCTATAGGTTCCGTCGGCATTTTATTCAATAGAACGGGTGATGAATACGTGCTGTGCGTTTGCCTGATGATTCCTTTCGATTCCATCTCGGTCACCTGCTTCTGTATCTCACCCAGGGTGTTCTGTGGAATTCGTCTGAAGATTGGCTTGCATTGTCCTCCTGGGATCAACGGTATTCGGTGTTCAACCCAACTGCAAAATCCGTAATCACCTTCCGCGTCTGTGAATAAGTGGGCATACCTGCTCAGTACGTTGCGTACTGCACGGTTCTGACAATCAGACACGACTTTGAGGGCACCAACCCGGTCGGTTCTCCCCTTGTTTATCTCGATCGTATCATTCGCCACGATCAGCACATCGTTTCTCAGGTCGATGGTGACACCAAGCCGTTTCAAGATGTCGGTTCCGATGATGGTTTCGGTCGTCTCCTCCACGATGAACATGTCATGGCGGATGAGCGTTCCTCCTATCCCGATTCGTAACCGCTGCGTGCCCGGCACTTTCAAAGAATGCCCGCCGACCGTCTGCATCGTGATTGAAGATGGGTTTACTGGAAACCCGTTGAACCTCTTCATAATTGACACTGTCGCTCCTGTGTCTACTATGGCTCGGACAGACACATCTTCTATAGTTACCTGGAGGACTGGTACTCGCCACCGACTCGGCATGGATAGAGAGAAACAATAGGTCACATTGACGTTGGTGCAGAATCTCGCCACATGACCACTCCGGTTGCATCCGAAACAGCAGCGACCGTTCCGGATTACCTGTACATTGCGTTCTGAAGTAGTGCTTGAGGCCTCTGTCGACAACAGCTGCCTAACCATTTCGGATAGGCGATTTACTTGCTGTTCCAACTCAGCATGCTGGATGCTTCTCACTGTCACTCGTTCCGACAAATTCTGGGCGACCGTCACCAGATCGAACGCTGTGCTGTCTCTTACCATCGACGCCAATTTCACCTGATCACGGAGTGGATAGGGCAGACTTCGGATAAACTGCTGTTTCAGTAGGCGCTCTCTTACGTTGCCCTCTAACTCGGGAAGCCCAATCGATAGATGTCCGTCCAGCTGCTAAAAAGGACCATCAAATCCTCCTGTTCGTCCAATCTGGCTGCGTGAAATCGTTGCAGTGCTCGTTCTGTCTCCAGATCTTTCCCAAATTCTTCACGCAAGGCAGCCCTGATCACAGCGAACGAACAGCCGTGTTTGGCCTTCCGAGTGAGCAGATACACCGCCTTGGCTCGTACACTCAGCCGTGTGCCCAAAGCAATTAGCAAATGTGCATCCCCTCACACACACGTGCAAGCCGCAAGTCCGTCGAACTCATCCAAACACGCCTCCACGTCACTGGCCGCAAATTGCTCCAACCGGGTCAACTCCATCGCGAATGGTCACGACACCAGTGTAGCAAGAACGACACGACAGTGGGGTAGAAGTTTATTGCACACCGAAAATGGGCACATAAGGGTCTCACGCGCGCCATCGAATATCGACTAGGTTTCCGTCCCACAACGCAACACAGGTACGGATGTTAGAGACGAGCCAGTGCTTTCGCCTCGGGAGCACTGACTTGGAAGACCCGCCTTCCTGTTTTCGCCTCGATCTCCACTTCTCTCTACCCGATTTGAATCGGCCAGGAGTTGTTCGAGAGCTCTCGACTTGCTTGTTCTAATCTTTGTTAATCGGCTCGGCCTCAGTCCTGTGGTCTGCGCTAGCGGCGTACACGTCTGGTTTTTTGCGCTGTCCACATATTCCCGCTCCGTAGTTCCGGGCCCAGGCTCGTCGCTAGCCGTCATTCTCGATCCGCTCTCAGCTTGCTCCGAAGAGCTCCCCCGAGGCATTCTTGGAGGCAGCCCCTCTACAATTTGACCATAATGAGTATTGGGATAAATATCCTTATGCATCCCTCATGTTCTACATACCCAACAAAGTAACCCTATGTCCTCACTTCTTATGTATGTTAACCAAACTGCTCGCTAATTCGAAAACTTCAGTTGAGCTTAATGTTAAGCAAGTGTTATAAAGCGTCCCAGCTTTTTCGACTCTTATTCATGTCGAACGAATATTTTTCTGCTATAGTACCCTAACTGCGCAGGCAAGCCACTCGAATTCATAACATTGATGACTAACGTTAACTAGCTGCCAGGTGTACACGCGAGTTTAGGCTGGAGACGAAAAACAGGTAACCTATGCTATCACACTGAGACCGGAGCGAGAAAGACTGACCTGCACATGAGTTGTCATATAGTGGGAGTGCCCGGAAGAACATTAGTGTCATTGTGGCATTGTGCGGTAATTGCCACATTGTTTTGAAGTGACTTCGCTAGGTTTACTGCTGTAGGCAGAGCAGATGCATCAGTTTGCTGATTAAAGCTCAGTTGGTTCGCACTGGATGTGTAACATTGTCCTGAAGACGAATCGGTTGTTAGCTGTGCAGTCTAAATCGCCGTATGGTGATTATATGTTTGTGGTGAGCCCGGAGAAATTTGCGCAAGTTTGGCGGAGATATGCCACCTCCGCAACAGAAAGTCGGTCCTGTCTGGTTTTCATACTTTTGTAAACAGCCCCTTGCGGGCACGTAGTTTATTTTCCTGACAAATACTTACCAGGGCATATTAGGGAGCGGACAGAAACTAACGAAAACTTTTAAAAGGAATGTTATTTGTGTTCTCAAAACGCACTTTTCACAGCATGGCCCCTCTAACAATTTTCTAATCCCAGGGCCGACTGGGAATTACCTATGTCCCCTAGGGGAGCCACATGGGTCCGGTCGAAAATGGGTGACTTAGGCAATTGAATTATTCCTTATAAACTTTTGACCAATGGCTTTCTGACCAATTCCTAAAGTGGATATGTAATTGCTCGAAAGAAATTTGGTTGGTAGTGAAGGAACAGTAACCGTGTCCGACACAATTGTTTTGGCGTGCGGTGTACCCCAATATTTGGGGCTAAGGTTTCGAATATTATTGGTATTCATAAACGACCTAGAGGGGCAATTACTTCAACTTGCCTAATATTCGCTGTTGGTATCACGTGATGGCGTGTGAGCAGGGAACCGAACGGCCACGAAGAGACGAAACGTGACTCAATGCGCTCTTAAACTGGTCAGTTGTCAAAATCTTACTAATCAATGTAGCAAAAAGTCGCGCTTCTAAACTACGCGATCGGCTATGTGTTTTGCATCGGGTGACACACATTGCAAACCACTTCAAAGGAACGCGAATTCCGTTCTGTGTAAACGTAACTGTTCGCCCAGACTGAGGTAGCTGCAAAGAGATATAACCAAGACGTCGACCTGCTGCGGAGGGCATACTGAAGTTTTGACCCATACATCTTCTCGAGGATACACAACGCCTACCTAGGCGCTCACATTGAATAGGTCCTTAGATTTTGGTAACCTTGTTTTAAGCGTGACTTAGAAGTGATAGGGAAACCAAAATGCAAAGCCACAAAGAACGCCATAGGCCTACGAAATCTGGAAATTACTGAGCATACCTGTAGCTCGGGGTGTGGATGAGAGCACTGTCCTGTTCTCTTGGCATTTCGGTTTCAGACTTTTCTTTACCAATCTAGGCAACATCTTCAGTGCGGCTATTCAGTGATGATTCGCCGTCTCGAAAACCAATGTTAGATCCGAGTGACTATTGATTACTGCCTGCTTCAAACGTCAGCCTTCGATCAGTTCACGTGTGTTGGTCGAGTGGTCACCTCTTCTCCTTGTCGATGTGGTGCCTAATGCTGGCTTAAACTGCAAAGCTATAGACACCCTCCAGCTACAGGTGCTTTATGATTGACTTCTGGCCAGAATACCAGACACCTAGTAACTCACGCGCTCTGCGGTTTCTGGCTCTTTCAACTATTTCAACGTTCTCCAGATCAAACGGATGGTTCTCGCCATCCATAAGTACTGACATTAAGGCTTTCTCATTGTGGCGGCGGATGGCCAGACTATGTTCGTGCAGTCTTGTGCCAAGTTTTCTTCCAGTCTGCCTACATATTATTGTTACAGTTCTTGCAGGAGATATTGTAAACTAAACCCGATGTTTCTTTATTATTTGATTTGTTCTTCACCTTAAAAGTTTACTTCACATGGTTTCCGTTTCTTCGTGTGCAACAGTTATCCCATGAGGCATTCGTAACCTCGCTGTCATTTGAGAAATCAATGGATGTAACGTAGGATAATCGTTCTTCTTTATGTTTTACATGTGGATGGGGTGTATGCATGGCGCTTATAATAAAGCTTCTGGGGTACGAATTTCGCTGAAACAAGCTAAATAGGTAGTCTTCCTCCGTTTTCTTTAGTTGCAAGGAGAGCAATGATGTGTCTGGGCCCGTTTGAAAAGCGACCTCACGCAACTTCGCTTGTGTGTGGTCGAATGGTTACTGCGATAGTTAAAGATCTGATCGGTGTGGGTCGCTTTTCGATAAACGGTTGTTTTCATTGACTCAGAAGCATGTCTTCTCACGAGCACTTCCAAGAATGGCAACTGATCATTGTCCTCTTTTTCTTTGGTGAAATGGATGCCAGAAAATATATTGTGGAGTAGTCAATGTGTTTCTTGAAGTCTGGAGCGTTTGATGATGACAAAAGTATCGTCTACGTAACGTACCCAGAGTTTGGGCTTTACAATTGGCAATGCCTTCTCTTTGCATCACTGCTTCCGCTACCAGTGAATAGATTGGCGATCCCATTGACTTAACCGTTATCTGAATACTGAATACTGAATACTGTATTATAGAGCAAGTAGAAATGGATTCTGTACAACTCTTTCGAGATATGGCGAAAAACGTTATAAAAGTTGTCAACCTTGAATATCATTGTCGTTCTCATGTAATATTTAAAATATGCGACTTACGATATTTCAGGATTCACAGGATTTATCTGTTTGTAAATTTGACCGTCGAAAGTGAAATGCGTGGTGAGACAGAAATCAAACAACTTCATCATTTGTGTGCATTCAATTGGCTTTCTAGTATTTACCGCTCAGTGTTGTTCAAGCAGAGTCCTCATTGTTTGCCTCGCCAGCGTCTTGTCAATTGATGTGAACAAAGCTGTAACGTCAAAGGAGACCATTATCTCGTCTCTTTCTATTGTTATTCCCTTACGTTTTTCAAAAAATTGTTCTGCTGACTGGATTGCGTGCTCTTAGCAAACGATTAGGTGTTTCAACTGTTTCCAAAGTTCCTTAGAAAGCTTGCAATTTTGTGCCGCGGGTAATGACACGATAGGGCGAAGCATAACCCCACTTTTTGTACCTTAGGTAGGCCGTAGAACCGTGGCAGCACTAAATCCTCGGGTTTTATCTTGCTGGGTTTTAACTTCGCGAGCTATCCCATTTGATCCGGTCTTTGAAGAGTTTTGTTGATCTTGCTTTCCAGACGTTTTGTAGGGTCTTCATTTATCGGCTGGTATGTGTTCACATCGCCGAACAGTTCTTTGCTTTCTTCATGTAGTTAGATTTGTCCATTATGACAGTAAGATGTCTATTGTCAACCGGTAATATAAAAATAGTTTTGTCTTTTCTGTAGCTTCTCAGTGCTTTTCGTTGGCTTACAATGCATATGTTGGTTTCCCTTTATGACTCAGAGGGGGATGATGCTGTGTCTAATTGCATGTTGGACTTCATTTGTGATGTTTGATGTGGTCAGCGTTGATTCAAGTGCGGCAAGGAAATCAATGGGATTGGGATCTTTGTAACTGATTTGCAAAACTAGCACAATAAAAGCTCTTTCTGTATATTACAGGGTTCGTTTGGATAGATTCTTAATCCACGCGTCCTCTTCGTTTGCTGGTTTTTGTTGCAAGATTCTGTCAAATTTCCTTTTTAGTTTCGGGTTTATTTGGAATTTGGTGTTATGGCAATCGTTTTCTCAAGCTCTCTGGTTAACTGTTTCCCGAGGTTGGTCAAGCAAATGACCTTTTGTTGATCGATTGTTCATTGATACTTTTGCCATCGGTGGTGTGCATCCGCGATCAACAGACGTAGCATTCGTCGTTCATGTTGTTCGGTGATCTTCCAGGCCAATGGATTGTTGATGGGTGGAAGATAGTGCATACTTGGTGGTATGATATGTCGGAGAACAGGACAATTCTCTCTTCTACGAAACTACTTCTACCAGCAAGGGTTGGATTCACTGTCAATTTTCAGTGGACAGCACCAAAGTTTACACCGCAAAGTCATATTTCTCTACTTAATATTTTGTGACCGTAGTCGCGTATGCCATCACATGTTAACACATAGACATAATGCCAAGTGCACAAGTAATGCTCGGAAACTAAGTGAAGAAAACAGCCGTCTGTTATGTTGATATATTTAATATTTTGCTAATGTTTACCAATCCCAAAACGCTTGCAAACTGGGTTGTTTCGTCACCCACCTTGGATATTTCCAAAAAAATTTTGGATGTTTCCCTTGGTTCCCATCACTTTGTGTCGTAAACTCTGCTAGTTCTGAATATATATATTATGCCTGCAATCCGGATGTATATGTAACCTAGAGCTAAAGAGGCAGTACACATGAGCGAGTATACTTGTTTTCAATTTGCCTCTTTGTGCCCCTATTGTTTGTATTCAATTCTCACGCACACCATTGTTATTCAGTGGCGCATCTACTATTCCGACATTTAAACTGAAAATCAAATTTCTTTTGATGTTGTAATTCTACCATTACGGTCATG
This sequence comes from Dicrocoelium dendriticum, assembly GCA_944474145.2. Lineage (NCBI taxonomy): Eukaryota > Metazoa > Platyhelminthes > Trematoda > Plagiorchiida > Dicrocoeliidae > Dicrocoelium > Dicrocoelium dendriticum. Next base: position 83,396,118 of record OX104071.1, on the reverse strand, counting down.
CAGGAGTTGTAAAGCAAATGCTTTTTACCGGTAAGCAATCATCGTTTATTGTGGGTTTTGTGTGAACTTCCACTATTTTTGCCCAGCGAATTAAAACAAGGTAGTGCTTTACCACCAGCAGGTATTATTTAATTTTTCTAGCTAGTTTTTGATTTTGCAACTCACGATGACAATTATAGGTGGATGATTAAACAGCGATATCACTGTCGATTAATAAACTAATGTTCCACTATCACAATGATAAGCGAACAGTAGTAACTGACAGCCGATTTCGAAGGGCAAGCATATCCTCGATTTTTGCTGCAACACAGCCAAATTAAAGAAGCAGCCTCACTGGTGACGAACGAGAGCCATGTTCTTAATATCTTTAGACAACTATGAGTTGGGGGCAAGGGAGAAATATGACCCTCTTAGTGCTCAGACTACTTTTTCCACTGTCAAGTCTTGCGGCGCCAGTATTTATCCCTGGGATGCACAATAAGCGGTACTTATCATGTGTCCCGGTCCAAACAGCATATTTAAGTATTTTGTGATCATACCGAACTAAACGGACTGACTATCGCTGAGGCTGGCATGTGCAAATTATCGCTGCAAGCCCCCTAATGTCACCAGATACGAAGGATGCTAAATGGACGAAGGTACGAAACCGCTCAAGCTTCTCACTGTTGTCTGAGGAAGCGATATTCATTGTGGGGCTGTTGCATGTTCTGGTGTGACAAATGGAAACATACAAATTTAATAGGTTGCATATACAAAAATGTGTTCCATACTTTCGTAATCTTTAAACAAATACTAACCGCGCACACATCTTGGCCAGCAAGTACGACGAGACAGATAATCTCGCTCCTATTCTTCAACACTCAACGTTCTAACAAACAGCCATTGGTAACGAGCATACCTTTTTATCTGAAAGTAACAGTCAAAAACGAATAGGATAGGCCAGCAGTTTGAAAGAAGCAGGTAGTCCTAGGCACCAGCGTTTTTTAGGCCTAGTCCTGACATTTACCTTGGCACCATCTTCAACAAATTCCCTTTACCAACTAGTCGCTACCTCATTGTAGAGAGTGGTGGCGTGTACAAACTGGGTTGACACAATGTGGGTACTGACTGTTTTATGCGATCTGTACACAACAACCATTTTCTTAGCTTTTTATCCATTTCCCTAGTGTCTTAATATTCGTCCCGTCACACAGGTAGCGGTGACACGCTTTTCCTTCTGTTTCTGTGGTAGGCGCGCAGCTGACAACCGTCAGCGGTAAAAAGAATGCCACAGCAGCGAAACCGTGGACCATATGGCGCGGAAGCACAAATAAGGATGACAGGAGACGGGAGTAACAACCTGTTAGTTGAATGTCGTCTCTAACACGTCGCCAGATGCTTATACTGTGTAGCGCATCAGATTGTCTCTTCTTCAACTCAACAAGCAAGAGGTCCTAGAGCTTAGCCTGGATTACGATTGTTGTTTCCTGTGCTCTTCTCATTTCGTCTTCGGTTTGATTAAAGCAAAAGTCTCCGGTTGGTTTTCAGGTCATTCATCTGGTCATCGCACGCTCAGTCGTACATCGGCAACTGTGAAATTACATTTGCCAAAGTGGAAAGATCATAACGACTCACAATAGATATCTGGTGTTTTATCGTGTGTTCAACCATTGCATTAGTCAAATGCGTACTTCCACTCCTCCAAAAGTGCGTCCGGCTGGCAGAAGAAGTTGAACAACGGATGAACGCTGAAGCTAAAGCACTTGAAGTAAGTGTGCACCCAGGCAACACAGTTGCTCCTAAGAGAAGCAATTGCCCAAAACTTGGCTTACTCGAACAACGAGCAGCAAGGTTCCCATTGCTGTTGGAAGAAGGTCAAGCGAAAGCGGACCATGGCACAAATACCCAAACGGTGCTCAGAACCAGGAAAATCAGGCACCACTCGAAACGTGTGTTCGGTACAATTCACCCAGTGTTAAATACTTCTATCACTAACAAGGATAGGGCAGGTCGACCCGAGTTTACTGCATCTGTATCTCACGCATGTCTGTTAGAGAGCAAATCCGTCGGGCCTTTATTCACACATGCAGAGGTCACTGCTTGTCTCCACTGTTGTAAATTCTGCTAACGCGAATTGAGCGTCATCCGTCATCACTTGGCGTAAATCCAGGCCCAACTATCACCGGAGCATGTAGCTTAACTAAAAATACCTCCAACAATTATGCCCGACTGAAGTGTGCACAAATATTTCCGTACCTAACGCCATCCCCTTAAGGGGTAAGATGCCTGATGACCAAGACCAGTGGAACGCCTGACGCATTTTGATGAAGGTGAGAACCAAACCCAAAAACTATTGAGAGTTACTCCTAGTCCGAAATCTTCACAAGAAGTTGAACCCAGGCTTACTAGGGTGACGGCAGAATGGGTCATTGATATAGAAAACGCTTTACTCTCTGCAAGTGCACTACAACATGTGTGTACAGAAGGATACCAATCTACTCTGTGGTCCCTTGGGGCATGCAAAATCTTTAGTTGTGGCGTGTCAAAACTTGCTTCCCCACGATAGTCATGAGGCCAGTAATCACGATCCGGAACAGTGGTGGTTCATTCTTGAAACCATTTTCTTGGACTATGTTATGTCGCTATCGCTCAATATGCTACCTCTGTCAACATATTATGAAGGAAAGAAACTAAGAATCATAAAAGGCCTTGTTCAATTATAGCACACAGCAACGAAACTGTTAGGAGGTTGGCGCCGTCACCGGATACACGTTTCATCAGAACTTTGTTCGAAACCTACTAAAGACTTACAAATACCGTAAATGAGTTTACTTAAAAATTTAATCCACCAGGGATTGAGCAAGAGCATCAGTTTACCGCTCGGTCACGCCATTTTCTATAGGTCCGGACGAGGAACCGGACGAACTTGATTTGATCTAATTGAGAGCGACGTGTCATCATCATCTCATCAAAAAGCGAAAAACAGCCGACCTGTTTTTGTTGGCATTTGATCGCAATTGAATCCTTAGACTCGCTGTGAGCTCCTAAACACGGAGAAAATAACCTGCTTTATAGCAAGGCTCAGCGACTTTTCCATAACCTGGCCAAACTGAAAGCTCACCAAAACGCAAAGTCATGTCATACCATCGGTTTCACGAAGACACTGTTGCCCACTGGAATGACTGACCACGAAGTCTCCCTGCTGGGCATATCAATCTAATGAAACGGCAGTCTTAGTACAGGAGGAGGGGTAATGCTTTATTACCGAAGTGACTAGAAGTGCAAGGATTTTGGAGCTTTGGACTCACAGTTTGCCGATTCTCCTCGGTGCCGCCTGTAACTATATTGCAGAGATATTTGACTTACAGATTTGGCCTACAGCCCCCAAATATCCACGCCGGAAATCGACTGCCAACTTACGACAGCTTTGAGATGAAGTCTAATGTCAAGAAGGCAAACACGCAAATCGTAGGTGATTTCAACGGACAGTGTTTAGAAACCCCTGCTACAAACGGAGAACAATTCAAAGCAGATCTGTAAGAGCACATAACCAGTGTTTAATTTTACAATCACGTCATTATACCCACTGGTTTCAGAACAGGTAGGAAGGCGTCCGTTACAGAAAGTTGTGTGTCCCGGGATGTGAAGAGGTGTTTCTGGTGAAGTGGTGGATTACCCTGATGCGGTAACGAGAACCATCGGAGATCTATGTAAAAATATAGGGAGCGTAGTAGGTGTATTTTGTTTTGATTGTTCAAAGGTTAACGAGAAAAGCTTTACTCGGCTCATAGCAAAAGATAGCTGCATTATGGGGACCAAGTTCATTGTCATCACGTTTATCAGTACTCGCTGTTATCTTGCATCTTCCAAAGTTTGTAGATTTTGATGCTGCAATTATGATCAAAGTATTGTATACATCCGTAAATACGGTAGGTGATAAGGGCATGGCGGATGCATTAGGGAATTAAACGTAACGCCTAGTACCAGAGTATTGTATGCAACTGCTTGATGAGTGGATGATGACCTGGTACTCAAAATGTTATCGCAGTCCTTGCAGGGGTTGTCATCAACCGTATCTGAGTTGGTAGGAAACATCCTATACTGGATGCAGATAATTTGGGAGGCTTGAGACAGATATAATTCTAGATAAATAATATATGACAAATGCGTTTTTCATTTGGATTCTGTTTTGCGAGTCGGAACTGGACACATCCCATTAAATCGTCCAGGCCTGGCTAAGAGTGAGACAGATGCCCCAAGTTTTTGAAGGGCCAGAACCCATTAGATATAGGAGTGGAGTTAGCCTTGCTCCGGTATCCGGGTAGTTCAGTCAGTCAGTCAATTTATCTCGCCAGTGCTCATGGAGGTACGATCAATGTTGCTGAGCAGGAGGGTACCAGTTGTAATATTGAGGGTTTAGTGTATGCAGCAGATGTGAGTGTCGGAGTAACGGCGTGGCCTTCTGATATCGAGGTTTGACTTGTGTCTTTTCGGATGCACAGGCGATGTTGATCCTGCAGCTGACGAGAGTAGTTTTAAAGACGTTTGACCATGGATGCCTTGCGTCTTTTAGGTAACGTTTTTACCTACGACGAATAGGGTAAGGGGGAGAATTTTGCAACTGAATATCTTCAGAGCCTGTAGCAGCATGATTTCAAACTCACTGTCTGCATCCAACTTGTCGGATTTCTGTTATGTGCGTCGGTTGTGGTCGCATTGATAGCATCATAATCAAAAAGTGGAATGAACTTTGCGGGGTCATCGATGGTCTCCACTGTCGTTCGCGACGCAGCATTATATTTGCTTGTGGCTGAATTTGCCTGCCTTGTGGATGAATCTTGTTTTATGCCTAGCATTATGGTCAAGATAATAGATATTGTATCTGTGAAACAGAGCAACTAGTTTAAACGACATAAGACGCACTTGAAGGCAAAATAGCTCACTGTCTTATTAGGTTTAACTACTCGAAAAAAACGTACGCAAATAAGCTTAAGTTCCATTCCGGACACTAAGAAATGGAAAGAAAGTAGCGTTACCTAAATGACGGATGCAAAGTAAAACATTCAAAAAAGGAAATCCCAAGGTTGTCCACCTGGTTTCGTAAAGCTAGAAAATGCTTCCTTTGGTATTAAAATTATAAATGAATTGTTGCTTACTCTGGCAGCTAGCAGCACTCCAGGTTTGATCGTTTTGTATTAGGTTACCATGTTACAATCATAAATTACAAAATATGGAAACACGACCGTCTTTACTCTCGTTAGTGACTACCATGACTCTTTGTTTTTTATGAACCAAACATTCAGTCTTAAATTGGATTCGCCGTTACACCTAGCTTACCACCTTATAGTTAGCCAAATATAAATGACTATAGTGGTGTAACCTACCGGAAGAATGGGTCAGCTATTATTTCAAATAACCTAGGGAAGCTATTAAATATAGCACTGCGCTTTTTGTATCAGCGAATATTGTTTCCACATATGTGCATATGTGCAGTGAGACTTAAGTACTCAAAATGAATAACCAATTGTGTTTTCCAGACATACTGCATATCTGAAGAGCACGTCTGAAGAGCAACATACAAAATATTTAACATATAACATATATATAATATATAATATATAATTTTGCTGAATAATTCATTACAGCCTGAAGTACGATATTCTGGTGAATGGTATTATCTACACATCATGGCATCCTTAAGTAAGCGCAAATCTGAACCGATAAATTCGGTTTTTGTTTGCACAAAACAAGGATAGATGCTGTGTTGTACACTATCAAAATGGGTGAACCGCAGAAAATCTCAGACAGGACGATGCAGAGAGGTGGATTATTGATTCTGAATAACTCGAAAGAAAAAGTCAAGATTTAACTGCAAAGTCAAATCACTGAAACCAAAGCAATGAAGAAGGTGAGATAAATTTATTAGCCCAGGTTCATGCATGTCTCTGAATTATTTTATTAATTGGCATCCCTTTTTCCGTCTATTTGCAAGTGCCATTTACAGACGTAAAGAAAAATTTACAGTGCAAGCTTCAAGGCAACGTACTGTTCCGAGTAAAGCAATCAAATCCATATAAGGAAGCGATACGTGATAAAGCTTGCTTAGCTAAATTCTTTCTAGCAGAAAGTAACTATACCTAGTGAAAAATAACAGTGCGTAAATCCCAGACAAATAAGTGGTAATATACGAGTATCGGCAAGTAGGCTTTTATCTATTTCTTGACAGCAGAATCTGTCTGTTTTGCGTCATTTGACGCATAAGCATTAATAAAGTTTAAGGACAAATCAGGCACTCTGTCAGAGAGGGCGCTAACTAATTAATAAGTAGAAAGGGCAATAATTCAGACTTTTTGGCCAAATGATAACGTACTTGAACATAAAACACTGAGCTGCATGTTGTCAATATTAGAGGTTGATTTATCGCCAAAAATTTCACTGCAAAGTAGTTAGTGGTTGTTTACTTTGTGCTCCTTTTGTAGTGATGCGGGTGACGAAAATTTCTAAGTGGCGTCTTAGTATACATGGTTAGCTCAGGAAGTACCTGTAAAAGCCACCCGATATTCATGACGTCGCTGAACTGTTGAGTGAGGAACGACATATGATGCATCAAAAAATGCTAGATTCCTTCATGGAATATACTAAAAGAAAAAGTTCGTAGTTATACGTAGTGCGTCAACGGATGTGCTAGGAATGAGGCGTTAGGTTGAATGAAATTGGTTGATAGACAGACTAGTCCGAACTTGTAGAGGTCAAGTAAAGCGAACACCTATTTTGAGCAGAAGTTGTGATGGTTCTCTTGATGACAGCTAACAGAAAATCTTTTATTCCTTGTCTACCGAGCATCAACAAATGCACTAAATTAGCTCCGATCATATGCAAGTTTCTAGGCAAAATTAGATCCGTAATCTATTCCATAAGGTACAGGGAAAGCGAAAACACGAGTTCTAAGTTGAAAAATTGTCTACGAGTGCACGTCAAAGCACCCACGGAAATCATTATAGTTCTTCATTATACTTTGACCACATTACAGGTTATCTAATATGCACAGGAACTCGAAGCGTGGTATGGTTAATCAAAATTTTTATTCGCCTTCCTGCACTGGGTTCACCTTTTCTGCTAGATAATACTTAGATACTTGACAGCCGCACCGTTGGTGTGTGCGCCCGTGTTCGCATAATCAATGTTTAGTGGATATGGCTCGCTGCAGCCGCAATGCCTTAAAGCGTAGATAATTGGACTAGACTTCTGAAACCAGGAAAGGGTCCAATGTACATAGGTCGATGTATGATTATAGAGTTGGGTACCTGTCACATGTCATACGGTAAGGTTGCAGATAGATATTTTGAAATGTTGTTAAAAGATGTATTCTTTTATAGGAAAGTGGCAAGATAACTTTGTTTATAAATATTTAATAGGTTGGCTCAAAAAATATATGTTTTCTTCGTTTCGCTAATTCTTTTAGGAGACTGAAATAATTTGTCAGTTATATGCAACCTTTATTTGGAGAGTTTTCTTGCAGGGTTTTTGTTAAGATATAATCGCTTTTTTGTTCCTACTGAAAAGTATTTGTGACTGGGAGAACATTTAGATAACAATAAAAGCAGCTGCACTACGGATGGCCGTATGAATTTACTTAGACTGCTGGCTATATCTACCCTACATTTGCTCTCAAGTTCTCAGCATTTTCTTAGTTGTAAATGATATAACACCCAAACAATCATTTGGAACTATATTAAGAATTCGAGCTGTCCGATATTATTACACCAAATGATCTTACCAAATAATCGATGTGCGTCTTGCATTGTCATCAAATATCTCCTTGAAATTAATAATGTAAGTGCCATATTTGGTAACTTAGAGGATGTTTGGGTCTCCAGAGCACGTTGTTTAAAATGAGGATCAAGTCAAAACTGTGGGAAAGTATAACACATCTCTTTTAGATGATTTTTATATAGCAAAATAGGTTTTGAAAAATCCGAGCAACTTTTACAAGCCATTTGAAAATGTTTATTGGTGGCTTACGTGGCTATTCTATTTCAATATTAACTAGGAAGCATTGCTGGCAAATATGGTCTAAACGACGCATCAAATACATGCAAAATATCTTCAGTCTCGAAAAATTAAAAGTAACTCCAGTGTAAGATTGTGTAGCAGTGGAAAATTAAGTGTGTGGCGCCAAGTTTTCTGCAAATTTCAAGCTGCCTCCTGTAATTTGTTGCTTAAGCCCGCAAGTCTTAAACATTCGACTGTTGCCCATCTTGTGTCGAGTTGATGCGGACTGCTGAAGAGACGTAAGTACGCACTCCCCAATAATCGTAAACACCAACGATTGTGTGTTCGTTCTGGGGAGTCGCATACGGTAAACAGCCACCCATGAACCAGGCAGAAAGTCATAAATGTGGATACAAATTTAAGAAAACACTCGCTACCGAAGTACGTAGCAAACTTGTGTCCGAAATCTTGTCGTACAGTCAATAAAATAACATTGAGTAACTGTTCCGATTGTTAGAACTGTGTTACCGTTATCTCTTCGTTGCCATAACTTGTGAAAATTACACATATTGTTAGACGTCACAGCTGTTTCTGAAAACATGTACCGCCGCCAAAATGGTAAATGTCAGATGTAAGCACAATTTTTGATAAATTGCTGGTAATATCAAAGGATATTTACGGGTCATTCTTTGAACCTCGACAATGAAACACTACGCAAAACGTAGCTGCACCTACGATAAAAGAGATAAGATGTAAGGGCAACCGTTTTGTCATGAAAACTTGAAGCGCAGTGAGAACAAATGTGCAGCGAAATGTAATTATTTAACTTATTAAACATTGGCTAAACAAGAATCAAAATTAGTTCATATTAAGCGGGAGTTCTTCTTCTACTCTCTAATAAGGTGATTTTAAAATATATTATATTTATTAAGACATTAAGAAATAATCCAGTTCGGTTTATGTTTAATTGATTTTGTTTGAAGAACGTTTGTATGACAATCAAAGAACTGCGGGACGTTTACGCGTTTTAAACTTTAGCACCAAGGACCACTACAAACGCTTTGTTATTAGAATTGCGTCATGAATTATAATGTGACGCAATATTACGTACGCAAAAGCCAACCATATTGCCAGCCAGTTATACTTGAATTTCCACTCCTCTATCCTTCAACAGACTAAAGATATCTGATGTCTTCTCTTCCCCATTTAAGTATATCAATAGCCGCATTCTCGAGGTTTCAATTTTGTATTGGATCCAGCTTTGTGTCATATTAAAACCTTATCAGGTTGTATGTTTCCTGAAACGTCGCAAGGTATATATCATTGTTGGTTAGTTGAACCGTTGATCTTCCTTTGTTAAATCTGTCGAACGTTCATGTACATTTCCCGCAATAGTTTTATCCGACTGAATATATCAGAATAGTACGTTCACTATGCTACCCATGTCTTATCCGTTTCATCATTAGCATATCATTTACAAACTTTGCTTAAACCCTTGCGCAATGATTTTTACTTTTATGACGACAACCAAATTTATTTCTTTATGCACCCTTTCAAGCGCTTGCAGTATTTTGTTCTTTTTTGCTAGCTTGCTGAAATTATTTTTCTTCTTTAAGATCAAAACTGATCAATGGGCTAAGCTTCATTACACTTCTTGCCTAAAGTGTATAACTCACGCTGTTTCTTAAGCATGAGCACGTTAATTTAGTAATCGTATACTTATCCTTCCGTAAACTGTTTCTCAGCACTGCGACAGATATACCTTTACGTTTAAAAGTTGACCAACCGATATATTTTCAGAGTCAGAATTTTAAAAATCAATCTTGACACATTACCTGTATTGCTGGTGCATACCTGTTAAGTTTGACCGCATTTGTGCACCTATTATCTCTGTATGGTTTAACTGTGCGTTCTCGCAATCCTAAACAGTTTGACCTTGGTTAGTGAAGACCGTTGTCGAGGTTGTTTCCAAAGGTTACACGAAGTTTAGTCACTATCATTATCCCTACAACGAATTTACTAAACTGGGAGGATCACTCATCCTAATCCAAAGGTAGTCCGTTTTGTTTTAGTTAATGAATTTGATACAATCCAAATGGTGAGTACTTGGCATGTCCGAAACAAATAAATCACCCACACCATTGTACTTATGTGATTTGCACCAATGAATTGTTTTCTAATGCATAATGTCTAGTTCATGTTTTCTACATAGATCATGGGATCAATTAAAAATGTAGAGAATAAGCGTATCTACAAAGCTCCATAAATATACAAATGACAAGATTATGATTTCGTTTAACTGCACTCATTGTTTATAGGCACATGAATAAGTGATTAAGTAGGCGGGTTAAGTAAAAAAATACACTAGTAAATATGAAATTTGCACAACGTGAACATTTAACTTACACAAGAGATAGACTGTTAGACTGTTAGCTAAAACATTTCAAGAAATATATATTCAGTTGCTTGAACTACTCGGGCACTAATGAACAACGAAAAATGAATTTATACGGGTTAAAAAGCATTGCTTTACAAGTCCCGTTGGATTGTTGGTGGGGACATCGAAATAACAATAAGAATGATAATAGTAAAACAGTCATTACTTCAAATTTGAAAAGAATGACTTATCGTTTGTTCCGCCGTAGTGCTGCAATCCCCTTAGATCCACAGCCCCTGCATTTAACCTAAAAGTACGTCCATGGTAAACTGCAGGTGTCGGATGGAGACGTAGTGCTATGTGGCAAAACGTAAGTCGATGATTGCATAATCCAACCGTCTTTGAAATGGTGTTAGGCACGGTGCAGAGACGACCGATTCTGCGAGAGCGGTTCATGCGTGAGAAACACGAATGGAAATAAAATAACTGCAGCACTCCAGGTGGCTATACTGTACCGCGAGTTACAATGATTGGCCCTTCGTATTTGTATTGGTGCTGAGTTGCAGCTAAGGTTGGCAAACATGATGTGGATTTCGAAGAATCAAATATGACATAATCAGGACACCTCGTAGTCTGCGATAGCTTCTACTGAATACCCTCATTCGTTGCAGCTTCACCTGGGTTGAAAGATTGCGCATTCCAATTACGTTCCTAAACGCCCGAAGTTGAAACTGCTCCAGTGCATTAAGGTCGTGCTTCAGCCATGGATGCCAGGCTTGATTTGCGTACTCGACATAGTGGTGAACGTACGCACTGAGCATTTGTCGAAATATAGAGCAGTTAATTTGTCCAAATGCGCGTTCCAACAGCCCGGCATATTGGTTCGCGTTCTTCGAGACCTTTCGGGATTGCCTGGAGCAACCCAAATTATCTTGAAGTAGGACACCTGGGTCACTTTCGAGAGTTGATCATTGTAGTAAATTCATTCCGAGCCGGTGTGAGTAGCTGCTCTGATGTCGGATGATAATCACTTTGCACTTACTGACCTTTAAATGCGGTAAGTTTTGTATTGATCATTGATAACCCGTATCGAGGTCACTCTGAACACATGTTGGTCGGCGTTCACTTGGATCATGTGCCACATTTTGGTCGTCGGCAAACATTAGGAAGTTTGTAGCGATCCCCTGTGGAGAGGGGTGGTTGTAAGGCCTCAATGCGCATGGCGCTAAATTATGAAAATTTGGAACAATGAATTTATCACGCATGTAAAAAGAAACGCTAAACAGTTTTTCATAAGTTAAGAGTGAGATTAAAAATGATGTGTCAGGAAACATCCGCAAATCACAAGGATGCACATTGTTTAATTACTTTGTTGCGTTCACATTAACTTGGATTAAACCATGTATTGCAAATGGTGTAATGCATCAGCAAGCCGAGTTTTGAATTCGGACAATGTAATAGTAGGTATGATCAAATACAAAATAACTTCCAATGCCGGGATACACGAATATAGAAAAGGTTCCAGCGCCATTCCCATTGACTATACCAAGTTCAAATGTTGGCCTCTTACTGTGATCTTGCGGCTGAATTAGAATATGGGATGGCTCGGCTGATTAGTATCATTGATGATCTGATACACAAACGTGAGATCACCTGGCAGAAGGCATTATTGTTTTATTTTTGTTGTGGCCTCTCCAGAGCAGTGAGGTCATTTTTCCACTAAAATCAAGCTGGATGGCGTATTCAACGTGTAGTTTCACGTGAGCATTGAGTATTTACGAAAAGATGGCCGGAATAAACCGGCCAGAAGTCCTCCGCAGTAGGTGCAAATGTTGGCAGCCTTTTACACTACCAATGCAGCCTGCCTCGAACATACAAGATTTTCCTGATAGGTAGCAAATTACCACATGAAAGAGAAGTGCATTGCAGGACCGGTAATCCAAGTCGATACTGGTAGGTGTTCTGGCGGCGTATGCTTCTTATTATGCACTTGAGAGGTGACATCTGTAACTAAACCATACAATATTTTTTGAATACACACTCAAAAAGATAGTTACATTTGTTAGGAGGTTTGCACATTCTACATCCGATGCCCTGTAGATATCCGTGATATGAATCGCACAGACGCAAAAATCAATGATTTATCTATTATGGTAACGGCACTTTGTTAGACTGTATGGCCGCATCGGTGTGAAGACTGCTCTGGAAATCTGTTGATCAATGCAACAAGCGTCTGTAGTCACGGACTTAAACAAGGTTTATTTACGTCAGAACGAAACCTATTTTGATTGGCATGTTTATGGTTTAGGAAAGGATTGCATATTTATCCCGTAACATAATGCCAAACTAATATTAATGATGATATTAGTAATAATAAACAGTTGCGATACAGTTGTAACAGTCAAAAATAATTAGAAAATCGCATGCCTTTTTCCCAGGAATCACAAAGTGAAAGTTGTCAAATGTGTTACTTTGGATGTGATCACATATCCTTGACTTAAAGCCAAAAGCAGAAATTTGTCTAGGGAGAAAGTACTCAGTGACCTACAAAATAAGCTTCAGAAAATGTTGGCTGGTCGATAACTGAAGACTGTATGCAACAGTACGAGATATTCCAGTTAGCAGCATTCGTGCTAAAACGAAAAATCTTATGGGTGCTAACTCACTACAGGATCATACAGGATCATCATAGACACATACATAGACATCAAGTGGAACTGGAGTCCAGTATACAACAGGAAAATAGTAGCAATTAAAGGAGTAAGCACTGCATGCAATTTTGCTTTAAGTACGTAAATAATTAGAACCAATCCTTTTGGTTGCTAAAAATAAACTTTAAATTATGATGCTAAATTTCAGAGTAGTTTTTTAATAAGTAACCAGGGCCATATTAGGGAACCGAGGCATTAGAGAATGGCGGAGACTTTATTTTAGGTATGTTGCCGGTGTTGTTATCAGTATGCCAGCAATTCCTGGGAAATTTTGCAATAAAACGGCTCTCCTATAAACGTAACGTTGTTGGCTGTGTCTAATTCAGAATTTCACACGTTTTGAAACAGCCTGCTCTTTCGGATAACCTTGCAAACATTTTCACCAATTTATACGTAGAACAGGGTTTGAAACTCCAGAAAATGACTTGGCTTCTTTCAAAAATTAACGTTGGAAAGCCATGGTTAATATTTTCCACCCATAAGATGAACTTTTGTAATTTCTCGTGTCATGGTTAGCTCGGTTTGACTGTTCAGGATTTGTCACTGCGCACCGTAGATATCACCTGGCCTACTGATGAAACGCTTGCAAGCTAATCCGCAATATGGGACGAGCTTATGAACAAATGAAATCTCGTGATCAAATGGTTTGTGCGCTTTTTAACATCGAAAGTTACATAAGCGTCACTTGTTAGTAGCTGTAAGCAGCAGATCAGCGAGGCAATGTGGTGAGAAAAGCGCTCCTTTTCAAGTTACATCCGTCTGTTTTTACACCGAAAATGTTTAAAGAAAATTTACAAACGCAATTATGTAGATTCTTTACTCGGGGCAAGTAATTGCTGCCATAATATGTCAGGACAAAATAACCTTTAGCCTTTATACCTATCTTCAAAAACCTAAGGTTATGCCAATACTAAAGATTATTTGACACCTGTAGTATACATTTCTCCGTTCAAATTTTCGTTTAATAACGCCACTTCAATCGCCACCGCAACCTAAATTGTTGTATGAAATATAAATCTTGTACTGGTTTACATTGTTTAGGTTGGCGGATGAACTGCTTGTTACAATTACACTCTCACTAAAGTTTCCTAAAGCTGTGCTACTAAACCCTAATAAACAACGCACTGATTATTTCCTTCCGATTGATGACGAAAAGTCTGCAATAAAATTGCCATGCACAGCGAACAGTCCCAACCGCAACCTTAGTTAGCTTACTTGTGAAAGACATTATTTTTTGGGTCTATTGTTTCAAGTGTATGATATGTATGTTTTCATAGTGGGTAATAACTTAGTTGGTATTAAAGAGCATGAGAAATTTTAACAGGATTGGTCAGGATTCGCCTTTTTCGTTGTTTCCACTAGAGGAAACTTATTCACAATTGCTACAGAACATCTTGGCTATTAAGAAATATTGTTACTAGCTAACCATCAACGACTTGCAGTTCAGCTAATCACATAGAATGACAAAGATTTACCACCTATCAAATGCAACAACGTTTAGCTAAGATTCGGCTCGATGTCATTAATAGAACAGTAAGTATGGGGCAAAAACGAATTTGATCAAGAAGCGGAGTGCACTAAAGGTATTGGAAACGTTTACACTGTGAATAAATTTATCCTGTCGTAAAGACCGTGTTTAAATCTGAAGTTGTGGGGTCAACTAATTTAACACAATTTATATGTTTAGTCCGTGCTCACCACGCCTAACAGTAAATGAATTTTGTTTGCTGTGCGGCAGCTCATTTACTTTTGTTCATTTAATATTTCCTACCATTCACCAACGTACTTTGTTGCCAAATTAAAGGCACCATTTGCTGAGTAGAATTAGGAGGTACGGTTCTGCCAGCCATATGAATAGTTAATGGTGAGATTTCAAGTGTCCCCTCATATGCGAATATCGTGAACCTTACTATGTACAGGTGTGCACTAATGAAATAGAGTTTACACTTGGCAAGAAATGAGGCAGTGTTGATATAGTTTGAGACTATTTTTCTGTCTCAGTATTGCAGCACCCGTCTGATCGAACACATTCCTTGGGGACGCGAAATTGGAACCAACGTAAGGTGGACCGTAGGCCGGACTGCTGAATAAGTATGTGTTAAGCAGTTTTGCAGCCGAGCTTACAAAACAGATCAGTTCAGAGACGGATGTTACCAGACAGATCTAGGCAAATCATTTTGTTTCATCTCTGACGCAATACGGCAGAAGCTAAACGCGAAGAAGGAAACCATTTGCTTGTATCCTTCCTGCGCTACAAATATCCACGCAGTTTCATCCTGATACATAATCTACAAGCGTTTAAATATCACACCCTTAACCAACAACAAAGTAACGGATCGCTTTTCCATGCATCAAGAACGTGTCGGAACAGACTGCTAGACTCCTCAAGTCTCACCATCTTGTTATTGGCTTACATACCCAATTAGACTCTGAGAAGATCTTTGTCTAGACCGAAAGGGAAACGAGATCACATGAACGCCGGAAAGTTATTTACAGGATACAGTGTAAACATTGTGATAAGAACTATGTGGTCCGAACAGCAAGAAAATTGTCTACAAGGCTACAAGAACACAACACCTTGCTGAAGAAGCGCACATGTTTGATTGGAAGAAAACGGATATAACAGCGCAGGCAAAAACAAAAGAAGGGTGAGATTTCCTCGGAATGTGGTTATCTACAGACAGTTCCATAAACCAGCGCATCGACTTAGTTCCGGTATACCGGCAGCGGCGAAAAAAGCGTTTACGCTGGTCATTTGGCACATGAGTCGAAAAGATGCGGCGCCCGAACTGTAAACTAGCAATGGTCAGGTGACGTCAATCGGAGTGGCCAAGTTCAAATGCCACTCGCTGCTCGGTAAGAGACGACAGAACAAAGTTTCCTTATTACGCCCTGAGGAAGTCACTATAAGTGGTGATGAAATGTTTGCAGTGAAACTGTTTAGCGCGGAGAACAGAACCAAACCTGAGCAGATCACTCGAGCTACAGATATTCTGATTTATTGCTAATTCTCAAATCTGCTGTTTGATTAAAGCAGAAATCAAGGTGTAGAGTGAATCGGACCAGTTGGTTCTTCGATTTAATACATAGAACATTTGTAAGAAGTTCATTATAGTTAAGGAACATGATGTGATCCGTTTTGAATGTTTTAAGAACGACGTTTAAAGTCCCTATTACAGTTGAGCTGGTGGCCGTCTGGTGTGAGATATAGGCGTCCACCATTGTTAAGCAGGTTATCCTTCCAATGAAAACGGTGTGTAGAATATCTTCTCCACTTTATATCGGTGAGGTATCAGATTAATTTCAAACAATTGGAATAGAAACTATTGGGTTGCTTTCATTGAATTATGTTTGCACACAGATGAAGCGGCCACACGTGGTTGTGCATCAAGCAAACTTTACAATTGAAGTCTAACTATTCGGCTATCGTATTGAATGTCCGTATTGTATAAGACAGTTGTGAGTTCAGCAAGGATGTATAGAAGAGATCGTTTAAGTATAGAACGGCTTATATAAAGTAATTCAAGTAATAAACATAAACCTCGAGAAAAGCAGTTGACCTCTCTTTTGTGAAGAACCAAAAATTTAACTATGCTAATTATTCACCATACTTTTTGCAACATTTCGCAAAGTAACCAGATAACATGCCTTTAGAACTCGTGGTTAGTCCCACGTCTTAAGTGTGATTTCCTCTACTGTTTCGCCTCTACACATTAAACAAGCAACTTGCTACAGTCGCAGGTTGCCATGAATGAATTAAATGGTGCAGTTGGATCACCGCTACATTTCTTAATACGTAGTTCATGAGATTTCTCGTGTTACTAATATAAGAAATAATGCAAGAATTTAAATAGATAGATCTCGAATGTACTTAATGAAGCTGCTAGCACTATGAGTACATCTTGAAATGGGAATGTCTAGAATCCTTCGATAAACAACTACTAGTTAAGTACAAGACATGTTTCCAAATCATCAGTAGGCATCGTGCCCATCATCAAATAAAAAACAAAGAAGCAAGAGATGTCGTGCATCTTTAGGAATGTACCTTATGAGCAATTCTCTTTGCAGCACGGGTGCGCTCACTGATCTTAAGTAGTGCTCTTGAACAAAGACAGTCATTGAGATTTCCGTCGGTTACCGTACAGAATCTATAGTAAGAAGCGGCTAATTTTCGGCGAAAAGAGTATGTTGCCTTTATTTTACTGGCAGTTTGGTGATCAGATATAATTGTTTTAGTTTGTGCCTGAGAGGAAGGTGTTGGCAAAATTATTAGTGTTCACATCAACCGCCTAGTGCTTGCCATTATCCGGGTAGCCAAATAAATGTCAGATATATATCCAACAATTAGTCGTATTGCTGTCCTATTCGGGTGTAAATAGGTGCTTCGTTGATAAGTTTTCACACGTTAGGTGGGACAAAGAAAAATAAGCCTATCCCAAAGATATCCCAGTTGTGCCACACATTAGCAAACTATATTTTCAACATCTCCACAGACGTGCACCGTTATCTCACTTGCAGTAGCTAACCTCCCACTTTCCGCTAGTAGTAGCTGGCAGTGAGCTAGTGGTTGGACCGCCTGTATTAAGTGATTTTTTAAATCTACGTGTTAAACATTTAACGCAGCTCATGTAGGTCGTTCCTACCATTGTCAGGTCTAAATTCCAAAAGGTCTGACGCATTTGAAACTTCGGAGCAAAACCCTGATGAACTGATCCTACCCGGGTCCAGTGTGCCCGGCATCATGAGTAGAGTTGGTAGGCATCACACACATGGTCCCTGGAAAATTAGTTAAAATATGTTGCTTGCTAATTCAGAAACTAAATGAGAACACTACGTCAGCTATCACTGAAGGATTTGGTATGGAATGCATCCAACGTTTTTAAATCGCAAATGACTGACGGAATTTAAAATAATTATGACATGGTGTATTATTTATATATATACATATACATTTATATATATGTAGTACAACTCTGTACACACTTAGTATGCCAATACGCAGTTTTGCCTTGCGGTCCATGAAAGGAAAAGCGTGGCACGCACAGTGACGTGTTTAAGATACCAATATTTTCTAACAGTGTTGCATGTTGATGTTGCATTACGAATAAGACACTTCTCAAAATCAGCAGCGGATATAAGATTGAGGACGTTGGAGGTTGGAAGGAGGATGGCTCCTTATTTCTTAAAACGGACACCTGGTAGTCTATTGCCAAGCCTGCTGCATGTGGTCAGGTTTTTAACCAAATTCTTTAGTTGCGTACCCTAATCGTTCATCTGTATATGCCTGAACAACCTAACGGATTTCTGCCAAGTCAATATAATGAAGTACTCTTCAAACTGTTGCTCGATGATATGACCGTCGCAGAGGACAATAAACCGCGCCCTGTCTGCTACATCGAGCAGGATAGATAGAGTTCGGATGCTACTGCTCAAGCCTATCCAGCGTCTAATTCACCCTTACGTATTTCAACTCCTATCTTCCCGTTTTTGCTTCACATTTATCCCTTAGTT
The DNA here is from genome assembly GCA_944474145.2 of Dicrocoelium dendriticum. Taxonomy (NCBI): domain Eukaryota; kingdom Metazoa; phylum Platyhelminthes; class Trematoda; order Plagiorchiida; family Dicrocoeliidae; genus Dicrocoelium; species Dicrocoelium dendriticum. The sequence continues at coordinate 83,377,548 of OX104071.1, read as the reverse complement.
TTCAAGCACCCGATTCTTGCCGTCCCCTTGCATGCTTTGTTAGGCATCTATCTACTGGTTTCAACCACATGCCAACGCGGAGCGTCATTCCTGCCGTACCAGCAAGCCCACATCCAACCAAGCATTCCACCCCAGTGCATCGTATTCCATTCGGAACCCTCGATCCTCCTTCACATTTGCATGCGTGAATGTACTCACATTACCGCAGACTGATCAAGAGGCAGCAACCACCTGGACATTAGAGACCCTCTCCATCGGTAACTGCTGCTTATCGGTGGTCCATCCAAAAGACTTGAGATCTGTGCTCACTTTGCGATCCCATGCAAGTGACACCAGCAGTCCTTTCTCACTGCCTCTATCCGTTGAAGAAGCAGCTTCGAGCGCCTGCCAATATGGTGTTGGCATTGCCCTAGATCCCCGGGATGAAGCTGTTCTGGTTGATTGGACCACAAACAGTAGGCGGATTTGTGCGTTCCCATTGGCTGGATCGCACAAAGCTTCGAATTCGTACCTAGCTAATTATTGTCAATGCGTCATTGCCTCCTACGCTTCCACAATTGCCTTGATTCGGTAAAAGCTGACTTTTACCGTCAACTGAACGAAATGAAGCATGGAAACTGTTGCGCTGGCGCAGGATCTGAAGGCTCAAGTTGAAAAAGTATCCACTGATGAAATGTCTCTGGGCGGCCTAAACGGTGCAGGCTCCCGTAATTATAACGGTGAGCGGTTACTTCATGTGTGAGGATGCTCTCTTACATTTTGTGAGGAGTAACTTTTGACATAACCCCTGCATAAAGGTGCCTTATGGCCCACCAGCCTAGAACACAAATCGATCACATTACGATAGGTGACCGATGGAGAGGCCGCATCCAGAACCGTCGCTCGATTTGGCACACATGTGCGGACACTGAACATACACTTGCACATGCTGACATTCGGATGCCTTTTGGCAGAGGCCAACGAAGATGCTGTGAGCGCATTGACAACAGCCAACTGACAAAGCCAGCTGTTCTGAATGCTTATCGAAATACCTTGACATGCTGGCTAATGAAGCGCTCACTAGAGACAATTGAAGTTCACTGGTCGCATGTTCACCAGTTCTGGCTAGCAGCAGGCAAATCCTCATACGGTAAGTCTAATAGCCAACATGGACGTTGGGTTTCTTCCCGGTCTGTGGAACTTATCGATGTGCGCTGGTCTATTCCAAATGGAAGCAAACACAATGAAACTCGCAAAATACTCCGGGCAAAGATCCATGCTAGCCTGAAGAGAGACCGTGAATCCTGGTGGTCTCCTCATACTTCAGAGATGGAAGTAGCTGTTACCCTTAATAACCCTCGAAAGTCATTTTCTCTTGTACGGGAAACGGGCAGCAGGATATCTAGTTTTAGTGAAACAATTTGTGACGAGTTGGGACTGCTCATCCACAACAAGTAAAAACCTTTGGAGCCTTGTGCTGAGTATTTAGAAAAGCAATTTAATCGGCTGGAATTATGCGATTTCTTCCCGGCCGGTTATCGCCCCGCTCCGCGGGCTGTCCATTTGCATCCGCGTTTTAACTGCGGCAACCATAGAGGAATCAGTTTGAGCCCCATCGCCTCCAAATTACTTGCCTCGGTAATCCTTTACACACTGACTGGCGCTTTGGAAAGCCAGGCTTATGAGGAGAGGGTCGTTTTTGTCGTTGTCGTGGTTACATCGACCACATCTTCACTTTTTGTCAGTTGATGGAGCACCGGCACACATATTAGAAGCCCACGGTTGTCGTTTTCCTCGAAATCAAATGTCTGCGATTTGGTAGGTCTATGTGCGATTGAGACTGTCTACACAAAAATGTGTTCAAGTGATTTATAAATATTATCCGCATACTATGCATGCGTACCACAGGCTGAATGAAAGCTTATGGTAAGCTTTAACTGCTCTTGAGTACCTCCAGCGGAGGGAAAAGTGGATGCCCGCTGTTACCTTTTCTCTTCAACTTCGCTAGTGACGAAGCGATGGAAATCCCATTGACAGAACATTAATTAGAAGGGGTGGACCGAATCCCAGGATAATAGCTTAATGATTTGGAGTATGCAGACGATATTTTCCTCATCCGTGACAGTTCCCATGCTGCCAAGGTGCACCTGACAGAGTAGCGCTGGTTGTCAGCCGGCGCGGGCTTTGCATTGCACCATCGGAGTGCAAATCTCTTTTCAAAGCTTCGCAGGGATCGCCTCCTATCGTGACCCTTGATGGGAATGAGCCTAGGAGTTTTTTTACTCCACGCCCTAACCGGCGCCAATTTAGAAGCATACTATGCGATGGAAGACGGGACAGCTACGCAACCGTACAGTAGGGTCGACGAAAGCCTGCTGAACATTGTTCACGCTAGCCTTCCGGGCCACTTATGGGCGTCACGCGTGACGCCCATTAGTCGCCCGGAAGGCTAGCGTGAACAATGTTCAGCAGCTTTTCGTCGACCCTACTGTACGGTTGCGTAGCTGTCCCGTCTTCCTTCGCATAGTATGCTTCTATATTGGCGCCGGTTAGGGCGTGGAGTAAAAAAACTTCTAGCTCATCCCCATCAAGGGTCAGGATAGGAGGCGATCCCAGCGAAGCTTTTAAGAGAGATTTGCAATTCGATGGTGCAATGCAAAGTCCGCGCCGGCTGACAACCAGCGCTACTCTGTCAGGTGCACCTTGGCAGCCTGGGAACTGACACGGATGAGGAAAATATCGTCTGCATACTCCGAATCATTAAGCTATTATCCTGGGATTCGGTCCATTCCTTCTAAGTCATGTTCTGTCACTTGGATTTCCATCGCTTCGTCACTAATGAAGTTGAAGAGAAAAGGTGACAGCGGGCATACTTTTTTCCCTCCGCTGGTGGTTCTCAAGAACGGTAACAGCTTACCATAAGCTTTCATTCAGCCTGTGTTACGCATACATAGTATGCGAATAATATATATAATACACTCAAACACATTTTTGAGTAGACAGTCCCAATCGCACATAGACCTACCGAATCGCAGACATTTGATTTCGAGGAACACGACAACCGTGGGCCTCTAATATGTGTGCCGGTGATCCATCAACTGACGAAAAGTGAAGATGTGGTCGATGTAACCACGACAACGACAAAAACGACCCTCTCCTCATAAAACTGGCTTTCCAAAGCGCCAGTCAGTGTGTAAAGGATTACCGAGGCAAGTAATTTGGAGGCGATGGGGCTCAAACTGATTCCTCTATGGTTGCCGCAGTTAAAACGCGGATGCAAATGGACAGCCCGCGGAGCGGGGCGATAACCGGCCGGGAAGAAATCGCATAATTCCAGCCGATTAAATTGCTTTTCTAAATACTCAGCACAAGGCTCCAAAGGTTTTTACTTGTTGTGGATGAGCAGTGCCAACTCGTCACAAATTGTTTCACTAAAACTAGATATCCTGCTGCCCGTTTCCCGTACCAGAGAAAATGACTTTCGAGGGTTATTAAGGGTAACAGCTACTTCCATCTCTGAAGTATGAGGAGACCACCAGGATTCACGGTCTCTCTTCAGGCTAGCATGGATCTTTGCCCGGAGTATTTTGCGAGTTTCATTGTGTTTGCTTCCATTTGGAATAGACCAGCGCACATCGATAAGTTCCACAGACCGGGAAGAAACCCAACATCCATGTTGGCTATTAGACTTACCGTATGAGGATTTGCCTGCTGCTAGCCAGAACTGGTGAACATGCGACCAGTGAACTTCAATTGTCTCTAGTGAGCGCTTCATTAGCCAGCATGTCAATTATTTCGATAAGCATACAGAACAGCTGGCTTTGTCAGTTGGCTGTTGTCAATGTGTTCACAGCATCTTCATCGGCGTCCTCCAAAAAGCATCCGCATGTCAGCACGTGCAAGTGTATGTTCAGTGTCCGCACATGCGCCAAATCGAGCGACGGTTCTGGACGCAGCCTCTCCATCAGTAACCTATCGCAATGTGCTTGATTTGCGTCCTAGGCTGGGGGGCCATAAGGCACCTTTATGCAGGGGTTATGTCAAAAGTTACTCCTCACAAAATATAAGAGAGCATCCTCACACATGAAGTAACCGCTCACCGTTATAATTACGGGAGCCTGCACCGTTTAGGCCGCCCAGAGACATTTCATCAGTGGATACTTTTTCAACTTGAGCCTTCAGATCCTGCGCCAGCGCAACAGTTTCCATGCTTCATTTCGTTCAGTTGACGGTAAAAGTCGGCTTTTACCGAATCAAGGCAATTGTGGAAGCGTAGGCAGCAATGACGCATTGACACCAATTAGCTAGGTACGAATTCGAAGCTTTGTGCGATCCAGCCAATGGGAACGCACAAATCCGCCTACTGTTTGTGGTCCAATCAACCAGAACAGCTTCATCCCGGGGATCTAGGGCAATGCCAACACCATATTGGCAGGCGCTCGAAGCTGCTTCTTCAACGGATAGAGGCAGTGAGAAAGGACTGCTGGTGTCACTTGCATGGGATCGCAAAGTGAGCACAGATCTCAAGTCTTTTGGATGGACCACCGATAAGCAGCAGGTATCGATGGAGAGGGTCTCTAATGTCCAGGTGGTTGCTGCCTCTTGATCAGTCTGCGGTAATGTGAGTACATTCACGCATGCAAATGTGAAGGAGGATCGAGGGCTCCGAATGGAATCCGATGAACTGGGGTGGAATGCTTGGTTGGATTTGGGCTTGTTGGTAGGGCAGGAATGACGCTCCGCGTTGGCATGTGGTTGAAACCAGTAGATAGATGCCTAACAAAGCATGCAAGGGGACGGCAAGAATCGGGTGCTTGAAAACTAAGGGATAAATGTGAAGCAAAAACGGGACGATAGGAGTTAAAATACGTAAGGGTGAATTAGACGCTGGATAGGCTTGAGCAGTAGCATCCGAACTCTATCTATCCTGCTCGATGTAGCAGACAGGGCGCGGTTTATTGTCCTCTGCGACGGTCATATCATCGAGCAACAGTTTGAAGAGTACTTCATTATATTGACTTGGCAGAAATCCGTTAGGTTGTTCAGGCATAGACAGATGAACGATTAGGGTACGCAACTAAAGAATTTGGTTAAAAACCTGACCACATGCAGCAGGCTTGGCAATAGACTACCAGGTGTCCGTTTTAAGAAATAAGGAGCCATCCTCCTTCCAACCTCCAACGTCCTCAATCTTATATCCGCTGCTGATTTTGAGAAGTGCCTTATTCGTAATGCAACATCAACATGCAACACTGTTAGAAACTATTGGTATCTTAAACACGTCACTGTGCGTGCCACGCTTTTCCTTTCATGGACCGCAAGGCAAAACTGCGTATTGGCATACTAAGTGTGTACAGAGTTGTACTACATATATATAAATGTATATATGTATATATATAAATAATACACGATGTCATAATTATTTTAAATTCCGTCAGTCATTTGCGATTTAAAAACGTTGGATGCATTCCATACCAAATCCTTCAGTGATAGCTGACGTAGTGTTCTCATTTAGTTTCTGAATTAGCAAGCAACATATTTTAACTAATTTTCCAGGGACCATGTGTGTGATGCCTACCAACTCTACTCATGATGCCGGGCACACTGGACCCGGGTAGGATCAGTTCATCAGGGTTTTGCTCCGAAGTTTCAAATGCGTCAGACCTTTTGGAATTTAGACCTGACAATGGTAGGAACGACCTACATGAGCTGCGTTAAATGTTTAACACGTAGATTTAAAAAATCACTTAATACAGGCGGTCCAACCACTAGCTCACTGCCAGCTACTACTAGCGGAAGGTGGAGGGTTAGCTACTGCAAGTGAGATAACGGTGCACGTCTGTAGAGATGTTGAAAGTATAGTTTACTAATGTGTGGCACAACTGGGATATCTTTGGGATAGTCTTATTTTTCTTTCTCCCACCTAACGTGTGAAAATTTATCAACGAAGCACCTATTTACACCCGAATAGGACAGCAATACGACTAATTGTTGGATATATATCTGACATTTATTTGGCTCACCGAATAATGGCAGGCCCTAGGCGGTTTATGTGAACACTAATAATTTTGACAACACCTTCCTCTCAGGCACAAACTAAAACAATTATATCTGATCACCAAACTGCCAGTAAAATAAAGGCAACATACTCTTTTCGCCGAAAATTAGCCGCTTCTTACTATAGATTCTGTACGGTAACCGACGGAAATCTCAATGACTGTCTTTGTTCAAGAGCACTACTTAAGATCAGTGAGCGCACCCGTGCTGCAAAGAGAATTGCTCATAAGGTACATTCCTACAGAGGCACGACATCTCTTGCTTCTTTATTTCTTATTTGATGATGGGCACGTTTCCTAATGATGATTTGGAAACATGTCTTGTACTTAACTAGTAGTTGTTTGTCGACGAATTCTAGACATTCCCATTTCAAGATGTACTCAGAGTGCTAGCAGCTTCATTAAGTACATTCGAGATCTATCTATTTAAATTCTTGCATTATTTCTTATATTAGTAACACGAGAAATCTCATGAACTACGTATTAAGAAATGTAGCGGTGATCCAACTGCACCATTTAATTCATTCATGGCAACCTGCGACTGTAGCAAGTTGCTTGTTTAATGTGTAGAGGCGAAACAGTAGAGGTAATCACACTTAAGACGTGGGACTAACCACGAGTTCTAAAGGCATGTTATCTGGTTACTTTGCGAAATGTTGCAAAAAGTATGGTGAATAATTAGCATAGTTAAATTTTTGGTTCTTCACAAAAGAGAGGTCAACTGCTTTTCTCGATGTTTATGTTTATTACTTGAATTACTTTATATAAGCCGTTCTATCCTTAAACGATCTCTTCTATACATCCTTGCTGAACTCACAACTGTCTTATACAATACGGACATTCAATACGATAGCCGAATAGTTAGACTTCAATTGTAAAGATTGCTTGATGAATAACCACGTGTGGCCGCTTCATATTTGTGCAAACATAATTCAATGAAAGCAACCCAATAGTTGCTATTCCAGTTGTTTGGATTTAATCTGCTACCTTACCGATATAAAATGGAGAAGTATTCTACACACCGTTTTCATTGGAAGGATAACCTGCTTAACAATGGTGGACGCCTATATCTCACACCAGACGGCCACCAGCTCAACTGTAATAGGGACTTTAAGCGTCGTTCTTAAAACATTCAAAACGGATCACATCAGGTTCCTTAATTATAATGAACTTCTTACAAACGTTCTATGTATTAAATCGAAGAACCAACTGGTCCGATTCACTCTACACCTTGATTTTTGCTTTAATCCAACAGCAGATTTGAGAATTAGTAATAAATCAGAATATCTGTAGCTCGTCTGATCTGCTCAGGTTTGGTTCAGTTCTCCGCGCTAAACAGTTTCACTGCAAACATTTCATCACCACTTATAGTGACTTCCTCAGGGCGTAATAAGGAAACTTTGTTCTGTCGTCTCTTACCGAGCAGCGAGTGGCATTTGAACTTGGCCACTCCGATTGACGTCACCTGACCATTGCTAGTTTACAGTTCGGGCGCCGCATCTTTTCGACTCATGTGCCAAATAACCAGCGTAAACGGTTTTTTCGCCGCTGCCGGTGTACCGGAACTAAGTCGATGCGCTGGTTTATGGAACTGTCTGTAGATAACCACATTCCGAGGAAATCTCACCCTTATTTTGTTTTTGCCGGCGCCGTTATATCCGTTTTCTTCCAATCAAACGTGTGCGCTTCTTCAGCAAGGTGTTGTGTTCTTGTAGCCTTGTAGACAATTTTCTTGCTGTTCGGACCACATAGTTCTTAGTACAATTTTTACACTGTATCCTGTAAATAACTTTCCGGCGTTCATGTGATCTCGTTTCCCTTTCGGTCTAGACAAAGATCTTCTCAGAGTCTAATTGGGTATGTAAGCCAATAACAGATGGTGAGACTTGAGGAGTCTAGCAGTCTGTTCCGACACGTTCTTGATGCATGGAAAAGCGATCCGTTTCTTTGTTGTTGGTTCAGGTGTGATATTTAAACGCTTGTAGATTATGTATCCGGATGAAACTGCGTGGATATTTGTTGCGCAGGAAGGATACAAGCAAATGGTTTCCTTCTTCGCGTTTAGCTTCTGCCGTATTGCGTCAGAGATGAAACAAAATGATTTGCCTAGATCTGTCTGGTAACATCCGTCTCTGAACTGATCTGTTTTGTAAGCTTGGCTGCAAAACTGCTGCACACATACTTCTTCAGCAGTCGGCCTACGGTACACCTACGTTGGTTCCAATTTCGCGTCCCAAAGGAATGTGTTAGATCAGACGGGTGCTTCAAAACTGAGACAGAAAAATAGCCTCAAACTATATCAACACTGACTCATTTCTTGCCAAGTCTAAACTCTATTTCATTAGTGCACACCTGTACATAGTAAGGTCCACGATATTCGCATATGAGGGGACACTTGAAATCTCACCATTAACTATTCATACGGCTGGCAGAACCGTACCTCCTAATTCTCATCAGCAAATGGTGCCTTTAATTTGGCAACAAAGTAGGTTGGTGAATGGTAGGAAATATTAAATGAACAAAAGTAAATGAGCTGCCGCACAGCAAACAAAATTCATTTACTGTTAGGCGTGGTGAGCACGGACTAAACATATAAATTGTGTTAAATTAGTTGACCCCACAACTTCAGATTAAACACGGTCTTTACGACAGGATAAATTTATTCACAGTGTAAACGTTTCCAATACCTTTAGTGCACTCCGCTTCTTGATCAAATTCGTTTTTGCCCCATACTTACGGTTCTATTTATGACATCGAGCCGAATCTTAGCTAAACGTTGTTGCATTTGATAGGTGGTAAATCTTTGTCATTCTATGTGATTAGCTGAACTGCAAGTCGTTGATGGTTAGCTAGTAACAATATTTATTAATAGCCAAGATGTTCTGTAGCAATTGTGAATAAGTTTCCTCTAGTGGAAACAACGAAAAAGGCGAATCCTGACCAATCCTGTTAAAATTTCTCCTGCTCTTTAATACCAACTAAGTTATTACTCACTATGAAACATACATATCATAACATTGAACAACTAGACACAAAAATAATGTCTTTCACAAGCAAGCTAACTAAGGTTGCCGGTTGGACTGTTCGCTGTGCATGACAATTATATTGTAGACCTTTCGTCATCAATCGGAAGGAAATAATCAGTGCGTTATTTATTAGGGTTTAGTAGCACAGCTTAAGGAAACTTTAGTGAGAGTGCAATTGTAACAAGCAGTTCATCCGCAACCTAAACAATGTAAACCAGTACAAGATTTATATTTCATACAACAATTTAGGTTGCGGTGGTGATTGAAGTGGCGTTATTAAACGAAAATTTGAACGGAGGAATGTATACTACAGGTGTCAAATAATCTTTAGTATTGGCATAACCTTAGGTTTTCGAAGATAGGTATAAAGGCTAAAGGTTATTTTGTCCTGACATATTATGGCAGCAATTACTTGCCCCGAGTAAAGAATCTACATAATTGCGTTTGTAAATTTTCTTTAAACATTTTCGGTGTAAAAACAGACGGATGTAACTTGAAAAGGAGCGCTTTTCTCACCACATTGCCTCGCTGATCTGCTGCTTACAGCTACTAACAAGTGACGCTTATGTAACTTTCGGTGTTAACAAGCGCACAAACATTTGATCAGGAGATTTCATTTGTTCATAAGCTCGTCCATATTGCGGATTAGATTGCAAGCGTTTCATCAATAGGCCAGGTGATATCTACGGTGCGCAGTGACAAATCCTGAACAGTCAAACCGAGCTAACCATGACACGAGAAATTACAAAAGTTCATCTTATGGGTGGTAAATATTAACCATGGCTTTCCAACGTTAATTTTTGAAAGAAGCCAAGTCATTTTCTGAAGTTTCAAACCCTGTTCTATGTATAAATTAGTGAAAATGTTTGCAAGGTTATCCGAAAGAGCAGGCTGTTTCAAAACGCGTGAATTTCTGAATTAGACACAGCCAACACGGTTACGTTTATAGGAGAGCCGTTTTATTGCAAAATTTCCCAGGAATTGCTGGCATACTGTTAACAACACCGGCAACATTACTAAAATATAGTCTCCGCCATTCTCTAATGCCTCGGTTCCCTAATATGGCCCTGGTTACTTATTAAAAAACTACTCTGAAATTTAGCATCATAATTTAAAGTTTATTTTTTAGCAACCAAAAGGATTGGTTCTAATTATTTACGTACTTAAAGCAAAATTGCATGCAGTGCTTACTCCTTTAATTGCTACTATTTTCCTGTTGTATACTGGACTCCAGTTCCTCTTGATGTCTATGTATGTGTCTATGATGATCCTGTATGATCCTGTAGTGAGTTAGCACCCATAAGATTTTTCGTTTTAGCACGAATGCTGCTAACTGGAATATCTCGTACTGTTGCATACAGTCTTCAGTTATCGACCAGCCAACATTTTCTGAAGCTTATTTTGTAGGTCACTGAGTACTTTCTCCCTAGACAAATTTCTGCTTTTGGCTTTAAGTCAAGGATATGTGATCACATCCAAAGTAACACATTTGACAACTTTCACTTTGTTATTCCTGGGAAAAAGGCATGCGATTTTCTAATTATTTTTGACTGTTACAACTGTATCGCAACTGTTTATTATTACTAATATCATCATTAATATTAGTTTGGCATTATGTTACGGGATAAATATGCAATCCTTTCCTAAACCATAAAACTGCCAATCAAAATAGGTTTCGTTCTGACGTTAATAAACCTTGTTTAAGTCCGTGACTACAGACGCTTGTTGCATTGATCAACAGATTTCCAGAGCAGTCTTCACACCGATGCGGCCATACAGTCTAACAAAGTGACGTTACCATAATATATAAATCATTGATTTTTGCGTCTGTGCGATTCATATCACGGATATCTACAGGGCATCGGATGTAGAATGTGCAAACCTCCTAACAAATGGAACTATCACTTTGAGTGTGTATTCAAAAAATATTGTATGGTTTAGTTACAGATGTCACCTCTCAAGTGCATAATAATAAGCATACGCCGCCAGAACACCTACCAGTATCGACTTGGATTACCGGTCCTGCAATGCACTTCTCATTCATGTGGTAATTCGCTACCTATCAGGAAAATCTTGTATGTTCGAGGCAGGCTGTATTGGTAGTGTAAAAGGCTGCCAACATTTGCACCTACTGCGGAGGGCTTCTGGCCGGTTTATTCCGGCCATCTTTTCGTAAATACTCAATGCTAACGTGAAACTACACGTTGAATACGCCATCCAGCTTGATTTTAGTGGAAAAAAGACCTCACTGCTCTGGAGAGGCCACAACAAAAAGCGACAACAAATGTGAAGTGATTACTCCACATTTCTTCTAGTTAAGATTAAATATTCCAAATTTTCAGGGAACAATAATGCCTTCTGCCAGGTGATCTCATATTTTTGTATCAGATCATCAATGATACTAATCAGCCGAGCCATCCCATATACTAATTCAGCCACAAGCTCACAGTAAGAGGCCAACATTTGAACTTGGTATAGTCAATGGGAATGGCGCTGGAACCTTTTCTATATTCGTGTATCCCGGCATTGGAAGTTACTTTGTATTTGATCATACCTACTATTACATTGTCCGAATTCAAAACTCGGCTTGCTGATGCATTACACCATTTGCAATACATGGTTTAATCCAAGTTAATGTGACACGCAACAAAGTAATTAAACAATGTGCATCCTTGGGATTTGCGGATGTTTCCTGACACATCATTTTTAATCTCACTCTTAACTTATGAAAAACTGTTTAGCGTTTCTTTGTACATGCGTGATAAATTCATTGTTCCAAATTTTCATAATTTAGCGCCATGCGCATTGAGGCCTTACAACCACCCCTCTCCACAGGGGATCGCTACAAACTTCCTAATGTTTGCCGACGACCAAGATGTGGCACATGATCCAGGTGAACGCCGACCAACATGTGCTTCAGAGTGACCTAGATACGGGTTATCAATGATCAATACAAAACTTACTGCATTTAAAGGTCAGTAAGTGCAAAGTGATTCTCATCCGACATCAGAGCAGCTACTCATACCGGCTCGGAATGAATTTACTACAATGATCAACTCTCGAAAGTGACCCAGGTGTCCTACTTCAAGATAATTTGGGTTGCTCCAGGCAATCCCGAAAGGTCTCGAAGAACGCGAACCAATATGTCGGGCTGTTGGAACGCGCATTTTGACAAATTAACTGCTCTATATTTCGACAAATGCTCAGTGCGTACGTTCACCTCTATGTCGAGTAAGCAAATCAAGCCTGGCATCCATGGCTGAAGCACGAGCATAATGCACTGGAGCAGTTTCTACGTCGGGCATTTAGGAACGTAATTGGAATGCGCAATCTTTCAACCCAGGTGAAGCTGCAACGAATGAGGGTATTCAGTAGAAGCTATCGCAGACTACGAGGTGTCTTGATTATGTCATATTTGATTCTTCGAAATCCACATCATGTTTGCCAACCTTAGCTGCAACTCAGCGCCAATACAAATACGAAGGGCCAATCATTGTAACTCGCGGTACAGTATAGCCACCTGGAGTGCTGCAGTTATTTTATTTCCATTCGTGTTTCTCACGCATGAACCGCTCTCGCAGAATCGGTCGTCTCTGCACCGTGCCTAACACCATTTCAAAGACGGTTGGATTATGCAATCATCGACTTACGTTTTGCCACATAGCACTACGTCTCCATCCGACACCTGGAGTTTACCATGGACGTATTTTTAGGTTAAATGCAGGGGCTGTGGATCTAAGGGGATTGCAGCACTACGGCGGAACAAACGATAAGTCATTCTTTTCAAATTTGAAGTAATGACTATTTTACCATTATCATTCTTATTGTTATTTCGATGTCCCCACCAACAATCCAACGGGACTTGTAAAGCAATGCTTTTTAACCCGTATAAATTCATTTTTCGTTGTTCATTAGTGCCCGAGTAGTTCAATCAACTGAATATATGTTTCTCAAAATGTTTCAGCTAACCGTCTAACATTCCAACTCTTGTGTAAGGTAAATGTTCAGATTGTGCAAATTCCATGGTTACTAGTTTATTTTTTTACTTAATCCGCCTAGTTAATCACTTATTCATGTGCCTTTAAACCATGAGTCCAGTTAAACGAAATCATAATCTTGTCATTTGTTTACTCATGGATCTTTGTAAATACGCTTGTTCTCTACATTTTTAATTGTCACATGATCTATCTAGAAAACATAAACGCTCTGTTATGTATTAGAAAACAATTCATTGGTGCAAATCACATAAGTACAATGGTTTGGGTGACTTATTTGTTTCGGACATGCTATGTATTCACCATTTGGATTGTATCAAATTCATTAACTAAAACAAAACGGAATATCTTTAGATTAGGACGAGTGATCCTCCCAAATGAGTAAATTCCTTGTAGGGATAGTGATAGTGACTAAACTTCGTGGAACCTTTGAAAACAACCTCGACAACGGCCTTCACTAACCAAGGTCAAACTGTTTAGGATTGCGAGAACGCACAGTTAAATCATACAGAGATAATAGGTGCATAAATGCGGTTAAACTTAACAGGTATGCACCAGCGCTACAGGTAATGTCTCCAGATTTAATTTTTAAAATTCTGACGCTGAAAAAACATCGGTTGGTCAATTTTTAAACGTAAAGGCATATCTGTCGCAGTGCTGAGAAACAGTTTACGAAAGGATAAGTATAAGATTACTAAATTAACGTGCTCATGATTAAGAAACAGCGTGAGTTATATACTTTAGGCAAGAAGTGTAATGCAGCTTAGCCCATTGATCAGTTTTGATTTTAAAGACGAATAATAATTTCAGCAATCTAGCAAAAAAGAACGAAATACTGCAAGCGCTTGAAGGGGTGCAGAAAGAAAAATTTTGGTTGTCGTCATAAAAATAAAAACCATTGCGCAAGGGTTTAAGCAAAGTTTGTAAATGATATGCTAACGATGAAAAGGATAAGACATGGGTAGCATGGTGAACGTACTATTCAGATATATTCAGTCGGAGAAAACTGTTGCGGGGGAACGTATATTATCTTTCGACAGATTAAACAAAGGAAGATCAACGGTTCAACTAACAAACAATGGTGTATACCTTGCCATGTTTCAGGAAACATACAACCAGATAAGGTTTTAATATGGCACAAAGCTGAATCCAATACGAAATTGAAACGTAGAGAATGCAGCTATTGATTTACTTAAATGGGGAAGAGCAGACATCAGTTAAATTGAGTCTGTTGGAGGATAGAGGACTGGAAATTCAACTTTAACTGGCTAGCAATATGGTTGGAGTTTACGTACGTAATATACGTCAAATTATAATTCATGACGCAATTCTAATAACATAGTGTTCGTAGAGTTTTTGGTGTTAAAGTTTTTATAACTCGTAAACGTCCCGCAGTTCTTTGATTGTCATACAAACGTTCTTCAAACAAAATCAATTAAACATAAACCAAACTGGATTATTTCTTAATGTCTTAATAAATATAGTATTTCTTAAAATCACCTTATTAGAGATAAGAAGAAGAATTCTCGCTTAATATGAAATAATTTTGATTCTTGCTTGGACAATGTTTAATAAGTTAAATACTGACATTTTGGTGCAAATTTGTTCTCACTGCAGTTCAAATTTTCATGACATATCGGTTGCCTTTACATATTTTCTCTTTTATCGTAGAATTTAGCTACGTTTTCCGTAGTGTTTCATTGTCAAGGTTCAAAGAATGACCCAGCGATTTATCATAAATTGTGTTTACATCTGACATTTACCATTTTGGTGGCGGCACATGTTTTCAGAAACAGCTGTAACGTCTACCAAATATGTGTAATTTTCACATGTTATGGCGACGATGAGATAAGGGTAACACAGTTCCAACAACCGGAACAGTTACTCAATGTTATTTTATTGTCTATACGACAAGATTTCGGACAAAAGCTTGCTAAGTCCTTCGGCAGCGAGTGTTTTCTTAAATTTGTATCCACTTTTATGACTTTCTGCCTGGTGCATGGGTGGCTGTTTTCCGGATGCGATTAACCACAACGAACACACAATCGTTGCTGTTTACGCCTCATGGAGAGTGCATACTTACGTATGTTCAGAAGTCCGCATCAACTCGACACAAGGTGGCCAACAGTCGAATGTTTAAGACTTGCGGAGTTAAGCAACGAATTACAGGAAGCAGCTTGCAAGTTCCAGAAGACTTGGCGCCACACACTTAATTTTCCAGGGGTACACAATCTTACACAGCAGTTACTTTTAAATTTTCGAGACTGCAGGTATTAGTGCATGTATTTGATGCGTCGTTTAGACCAGATTTGCCAGCAATGCTTCTTGGGTAATATTGAAATAGAATAGCCACCTAGGTCACCAAGAAAGCATTTTCAAATGGCTTGTAAAATGTGCTCGGATTTTTCAAAACCTATTTTGCTTCATAAAATTCATCTAAAAGAGATGTGTTATACTTGCCCACAGTTTTGACTTGATCCTCATTTTAAACAACGTGCTCTAGAGACCCAAACATCCTCTAAGTTACCAAATATGTTATGTTATGTTATTCATTTCAAGGAGATATTTGATGACAATGCAAGACACACCTCGATTATTTGGTAAGATTATTTTGTGTAATAAAATTGGACAGCTCGAGTACTTAATATAGTTCCAAATGATTGTTTGGGTATTATATCATTTACAACTAAAAAATGCTGAGAACTTGAGAGCAATGTAGAGTAGATATAGCCAGCCGTCTAAGTAAATTTATACGGCCATCCGTAGTGCAGTTGCTTCTATTGTCATCTAAATGTGCTCCCAGTTACAAATACTTTTCGGTAGAAATAAAAATCAATTTCATTTTAACAAAAACCCTGCAAGAAAACTCTCCAAATAAAGGTTGCATATAACTGACAAATTATTTCAGTCTCCTAAAAGAATTAGCGAAACGAAGATAACAGGTGTTTTTGGAGCCCACCTATTTAATATTTATAAACAAAGTTATCTTGCCACTTCCCTATAAAAGAATACATCTTGTAACAAAACTTTCGAAATATCTATCTGCAACCTTACCGTATGACATGTGACAGGTACCCGACTCTTTAATCATATATTGACCTATGTACATTGGACCCTTTCCTGGTTTCAGAAGTCTAGTCCAATTATCTACGCTTTAAGGCTTTGCGGCTGCAGCGAGCCATATCCACTAAACATTGATTATGCGAACACGGGCGCACATAGCAACGGGGCTGCTGTCAAGTATCTAAGTAATACCTAGCAGAAAAGGTGGACACAAAGCAGGAAGGCTAATAAAAATTTTGATTAACCATACCACGCTTCCAGTTCCTGTGCATATTTGATAACCTGTAATGTGGTCAAAGTATAATGAAGAACTATAATGATTGCCGTGGGTGCTTTGACGTGCACCCGTAAAAAATTTTTCGACTTAGAACTCTGTGTTTTTGCTTTCCCTGCACCCAATGCAAGAGATTACGAATCTAATTTTGCCTAGCAACCTGCATATGATAGGAGCTAATTTAGTGCATTTATTGATGATCGGTAGACAAGGAATTCATGTTTTTTCTGTTAATTTTCCTCAAGAGAACCATCACAACTTCTGCTCAAAATAGGTGTTGGATTTACTTGACCTCTACAAGTGCGGACTAGTCTGTCTATAAAACAATTTCATTCAACCTAACGCCTCATTCCTATCATTTCCGTTGAAGTCCTACGTTTAACTACGAAATTTTTTCTTTTAGTATATTCCATGGAGGAATCTATCATTTTTTTGATGCATCGTATGTCGTTCCTCACTCAATAGTTCTGCGATGTCATGAATATCAGGTGGGTTTTACAGGTACTTCCTGAGCTAACCATGTGTACTAAGACGCCACTTAGAAACTTTTCGTCACCCGCATCTCTACAAAAGCAGCACAAATTAAACAACCACTAACTACTTTGCAGTGAAATTTTTGGCAATAAATCAACCTCTAATATTGACAACATGCAGCTCAGTGTTTTATGTTCACGCACCTTATCATTTGGCTAAAAGTTTGAATTATTGCCCTTTCTACTAATTACTTTAGTTGGCGCCCTCTCTGACATAGTGCCCGAATTTTCCTTACATTTTATTAATGCTTATGCGTCAAATGACGCAAAACAGACAGATTCTGCTGTCAAGAAATAGATAAAAGCTTGCATGACGATAATCGTATATTACCACTTATTTGTCTTGGATTTACGCACTGTTATTTTTCACTAGGTATAGTTACTTTCTGCTAGAAATAATTTAGCTAAGCAAGCTTCCTCACGTATCGTTTCCTTATATTGATTTGATTGCTTTACTCGGTACAATACGTTGCCGTGAAGCTTGCACTGTAAATTTTTTCTTTACGTCTGTAAATGACACATGCAAATAGACGGAAAAAGGGATGCCAATTAATGAAATAATTCAGGGACATACATGAACCTGGGCTAATAAATTTATCTCACTGTCTTCATTGCATTGGTTTTAGTGATTTGATTTTGCAGTTAAATCTTGACATTTTCTTTCGATTTATTCAGAATTAATAATCCACTGCTCTGCATCGTCCTGTCTGAGATTGTCTGCGGTTTACCCCTTTTGACAGTGTACAATACAACATCTATCCTTGTTTTGTGCAAACAAAAACGGAATTTATTGGTTCAGATTTGCACTTACTTAAGGACAACATGATGTGTAGATAATACCATTCACCAGAATATCGTACTTCAGGCTGTAAGGAATTATACTGCGAAATTATATATTATGATGTTATATATATTATATATTATTGTATGTTGCTCTTCAGACATGCTCTCCAGATAAGCAGTATATCTGGAAAACACAACTGGTTATTCATTTTGAGTACTTAATTCTCACTGCATATATGCAAAGCAGGCCGGTATGTGGAAACAATATTCGCTGATCAAAAAGCGCATTGCTATATTTAATAGCTTCCCTTGGTTATTTGAAATAATAGCTGTGACCCATTCTCCCGGTATTTTATACCACTGCAGTCATTTATATATGGCTAAGTGTAAGGTGGTAAGCTAGTGTAACGCCGAATCTAATTTAATACTGAATTTTCGGCTCATAACAAACAAAGGGTCATGGTAGTCACTAACAAGAGTAAAGGAGGGTTTTTTCCATATTTTATAATTTTTTGATTGTAACATGGTAACCCAATACAAAACGATCATACCTGGAGTGATGCTAGCTGCCAGAGTAAGCAACAATACCTTTATAATTTTAATACCAAAGTTTCTAGCTTTACAAAACCGGGTGGACAACCTTGGGATTTCCTTTTTTGTGTATTTTACTTCGCATCAGTCATCAAAGTAATGCTATTTTCTTTCCATTTCTTAGCGTCCGAAAAGGAACTTAAGCTTATCTGCGTACGTTTTTTCGAGTAGTTAAGCCTGATAAGACAGTGAGCTATTTTGCCTTCAAGTGCGTCTTCTGTCGTTTAAACTAGTTGATCTGTGTCACCGATACAATATTTATTATCTTGACCATAATGCCAGGCATAAAACAAGATTCATCCACTAGGCAAGCAATTTCAGCCACAAGCAAATATAATGCTGCGTCGCGAACGACAGTGGAGACCGTCGATGACCCCTCAAAGTTCATTCCACTTATTGATGGTGATTCTATCAGTGCGACCACAATCGTTGCACATAACAGAAATCCGACATGTTGGATGCAGACAGTGAGTTTGAAATCGATTACGCCCCTCTTCATGCTGCTACAGGCTCTGAAGATGTTCAGTTGCAAAATTTTCCCCCTCCCCTTATTCGTCGCAGGTAAAAACGTTACCTAAAAGACGCAAGGCATCCATGGCCAAACGTCTTTAAAACTATACTCGTCAGCTGCAGGATCAACATCGCCTGTGCATCCGAAAAGTGACATCTACCAATGGCACAAGGCAAACCTTGATATCAGAAGGCCACACCGTTACTCCGACACTCACATGTGCTGCATACACTAAACCCTCAATATTACAACTGGTACGCTCCTGCTCAGCGACATTGGTCGTACGTCCATGAGCACTAGCGAGAGAAATTGACTGACTGACGGAACTACACGGATACCGGAGCAAGGCCAACTCCACTCCTATATCTACTGGGTTCTGGCCCTTCAAACAACTTGGGGCATCTGTCTTACTCTTAGCGAGGCCTGGATTATTTAACGGGATGTGGCCAGTTTCGACTCGCCAACTGAATCCAAATTAAAACGCATTTGCCATATATTATTTATCTAGAATGATATCTATGTCTCCCAAATTATCGGCATCCAGCACCGGATGTTTCCTACCAACTCAGATACGGTTGATGACAACCCCTACAAGGACTGCGATAACATTTTGGGCACCGGGTCATCAGCCACTCATCAAGCAGTTGCCTACAATGCTCTAGTACTAGGCGTTACGTTTAATTCACTAATGCATCCGCCATGCCTTTATCACCTACCGTATTTACGGATGTATACAATAGTTTGATCATAAAAGCAGCATCAAAATCTACAAACTTTGGAAGATGCAAATTGCCAGCGAGTACGGATAAACTTGACGACAATGAACTTGGTCCCCATAATACAGCTATATTTTGCTATGGGCCGAGCAAAGCTTTTCTCTTTAACGCTTGCACAATCAAACCCAAATACACCTACTACGCTCCCTATATTTTTACCTGGCTCTCCGATGGTTCTAGTTACCGCAACAGGGTAATCCACCACTGCGCCAGAAACACTTCTTCACATCCCGGGACACACAACTTTCTTTAACGGACGCGTCACTAGCCAGAGTGGTGGATACCTTATTTAAATCCATGAGGACTTTCGTGCGTATACGTTTGAAGTCTTGTCTATTGGTAAACCCGAAACCTGTGATCAGAGCAGTGGGGAACACCTGGACCTTTTAATTTATTGCATTTAGAACAAAACACGCACTCCCAAGGAACATGCTAGGGTACTTGATTAAATTATCCACTGAGCTTTCGAACTACCGTCAAGCTCGCAAATTAGTAGGTCACTTAATTTAGCCGAACATCAATTGGGACTCTCTGAGAGCACCACCAAAATATATGGCTCTATTAGACACCATCGCGGCATGCGATTGTACTCTGCGTGTATGTGCGCCCACCAAACAACATAATGTTCTTGATTTATTTCGGAAGCATGAATCTCCCGTGCATCCGCGAATGTGTTAGAGAATATATAATGTTGTGAACATAAGGTAATGAAGCTCTCGTTTGAGATAACCAGAGTGAAGGGTTGCTATAAAAGACCAGTGTTCGCCTATCGACCATTCCGGAGTATTAACTGGGACAGCTTCATCAACCTCTTCAGATCCATGCGTTGAGTTAGGTAGTATTTGGAACTTGATATTTGTTGTCATCGTCATCACCATTATACACGTAAGCTGCAGGTAGAAAAGACTTCAGCTATTGTAGCGCAATAAAAAAGAAATTAAAAGCAAGAGAGACACGGCGGCTGAGCTAACAGTAACGGATGGACAACGTTCCGGACAGCTAACAGCTGGCCATCATGCTGTAAAAGAGTTACATTATGCCTAAAGAAGGATATCGTGGTTGGGTGGTGAGGCTAAGCAGGAGGAGGATGGACAAAGGAACGCACAACACAAACGCCATTGTGGCCGACTCCTAGCCATATCAGCAAGTGTGTCCAACCAGACATGTTTATCGTTGTTAGGTCCCCAGCTAGGCAGTCGGGATGCACCAACCGCCGCCAGTTTCGAAATGAGGGTTTTTGTTCCTCTCAACCAAGTCATCTCTTGCCCTCACCTCCTCTTCTTACAACCGCACGCCCAAAGCGCCAACAATGCACGTCGCAGGAGTTGGAGTGCTGGAATTCGCAACAGTCGGCCCAGCCATCGCAGCCTGGTGGGTGATATAATGGTGCTTAGTGGAAAACTGGCTCACCCTGCACCAAATCCGCGACGTCAAACACACTCATTGCTCACTTGGGTAGCAATACTTGACCTGTTAGACCAGGTTTCACAACTGTATAAGGGGATCAACGGAAGGCTGGATTACATACTCTGCCCTTAAGGGCGAGAGTGGGATCTCGTTTGCACCACAAGGGAAGGAGGCTATCAAACGCACCTCGAGCTTTTGCTATACGGTGCATAACCTCTGCTTCGATCCCATAGGCGTAAATAAAGCTGCCCAGGTATTTGAATTCCTGAAAGATCTGGCTGATTACCATTAAGGGTCAGTGCATGGGTGGGTCCTTGCCAATCTTGGAGAACTTCGCATTTCAATGGAGCAAACCATAGCCCAAACCGAATGACAGCCAATGCTAATCGCTCCAGTGCAATCTGGCACATTTGTTGTTGTTGAGGCCACCAGCAAACTGTACCAAAATGTTGTATTCTGTCTAGATATACGCGCCCCAAAGTAAAGCGGACTTAGACTATGCTATGAACCAACCCCAGCAATGTTAAAAACAGTGAGCGCCAAACTCAAAAATTGCGATCTAGATAAAAGAAGAAGCAGTTCCATATTTGGTATGCACATCAGTGAAACCATGTTGCAATGGAGAAATAAACAGTAATCAGTTAGGTCAGTACAGGCGATAACCGCGACCTTAAGCGCAACTCTGTCAAAATCGCTTACTAATTTACTAAGGCATAGGAGCTCTCATAATGTGACACCCATCATGTCACTTGTGCAACTGGATGAAATTGTGCTTACCGACCCAGAAGAAACATGTGAGATGCTAGGCATATCTTTCTGTATCACTTTTAATGCTACTAGTATGAAACCAAAACCGCACTAACTTAGATTTACAGAAAATGTGCTATCCGGCATTACCTTTGATCTGCGCAGCATGGCTAGCGTGATGAAGTCGCTCAAGTTGCTCTACTACCGTGGCCCCGAAGGCTTACCCACCGTAGTCCTAAATCTAGATGATTCTAAACTTCCCGTCATCCTCCTGAACACTATCACTATATCAATGAGAAGCAGCACGTTCCTTGCCTCCTGAAACATGTTGCTGTCCTATCGAGAGAAATGTGGTTGTCATTCGAGTTTGTTCAATGTAATTTGGTTCCAAGCCGCATTTAGTAATCTAACATTGTTATGGTTCCGGCTGACCTACCGATGACCTGCTGCTAGCGTGCACTCTGATCAGCCCGACTTCCCAAAGCAGGAGACCGGCGTACGGCTGGCAAGTATATTTGCTTAACGTCCAACTAACGGTACATTCAATTTATGGCCAAATCAATAGCCATCAGCGTAAAACGCTCTCATTGGCTGGTTCCGTCCCATTAACACCTTCCCCCGCAAAAGTTGACATAAGACTTCATTTTTGGATCCAACTGCATTCTTACGACAGGTCTCCGTAGTCGATCAGTACAGCGCCGGGTCTGGACCTTCGGTTCCTCTGAGACTTCTGTGCGGGATGCATCCGAATTGCTTTGGGGATTAGATGGCATGTCGAAACTCTCTAGTAGAATATCTAACGGTAGTAACCGAGCGCTTGTGCCCGCAGGGATGCTAGTTGGTCGCAGCTGATTGGAATGCCTGGTCCAAATCAAATTACCCACATTAACCTCATATAGCACCTGTCCAATATTTCTCCGTATCGATCCTACCACCCATTGCGGGTTTCCCGCGCGATAGTCTCTTACTAAGACACGCTGTCCGGGGTAAAAGCGGCGTGCTTGAGTTTTGTGCCGCTCGTTGTAGTACTGCTCCATCCGAACGTTCCTTTCTTGCTCATCAGTACACCTCGGAGTTAGCAGAGAATTAACAGTACGGAGTTTTCTTCCCATTAGTGCTTCTGCCGGCAACAACTGGTTTGGTACTTGGGGATTTGAAGTTGATCTGTACACGAGCAACATTTATCAAGTATCTCCTGTGTGGTTCCTTCCCCCCGCAGCTTTAGCAGCGATCGCTTAAACGTGTCGACGAAGCGCTCTGCTTGTCCATTTGACTGAGGGTGAAACGGTGGCGACCGTAGATGCGTGATACCATGCTGTGCGCAGTATTCGGCAAATTGGGAAGAAGTGAACTGAGAAACATTTTCAGTGACCAAGGTTTCTGGTATTCCGTGTTGACTGAAAAGTCTCATCAAAATGTTAATTGTTGCACCACTTGTCGCACGCTCCATACAGAAGACCTCAGGCAATTTGCTATAGGAATCAACAACTATTAGGTACTGCTGACCGTTTAGGGTACCAAAGAAATCAGCGTGCACGCGTTCCCACGGTTTTGTTGCCAACGGCCAGGAAGCTAAGTCAGATTTTCTCGGTGCCTTACTAGCAAGCGCGCATCTGGGAAATGATTTTACTAGTTGCTCGAGTTCCGAATCAATGTTTGGCCAGTAGACAAAACTCCGAGCAATGCTTTTTATTCTGTTAATTCCAGGATGTGCTCGATGAAATTGCTGAAGGACTCTTTGTCGAAGTTCTTTGGGTATGACAATTCTCTCGGCCAAAAGTAAACACCCATTTACGATCGAAAGTTCGTCCTTTCTCCGAGAGAGAATTTGTAGCTCTCCGGATAGAGTATCACTTGGCCACTGCGTAGTGTGAAATTTGATTACCTGGCGCAAGAGGGGATCTCGCACAGTTGCGTCACGTACCATGTCGAACGTCACGGGAGGCGTCCTAAAATTCTCCATCTCACAAAATGCCATCCTCCGCATTGCCAGCAATGTGATGGGGGTTTGGATTGTGGATATCTGCTAGGTTGAGCGGTCGGTGGGTTGTTTTCCTGAAATTTGCTGGACAGATATATCTGCGGAATGTGCTCTCGAATCTTCCACCATAGCCGTATCGTGCTTTAAATTCATGATTATTTGGGCTTCAGCAATGGCGTTTTGTAATGTAACATCTGTGTCGCGTTCCAACATACCAAGTATTCTCGTTCGTATCTCGGCGTCTTTTGGGGACTGTAGACTGCATACTAGTATCAAACACTCGAACTGGTCTTCCGTGAGCGAGTTCAGTTTGTATTTCTGGCATTCACGTTTGACTATCGCCGCGTGAGCAATAAGACTGTCATTGTCCTTTTTGCATAGCTTTAGACAATTGTATCGGTTATTGAAAAGAGACGACTGGTCTCCAAACAACGCTGTGAGTAGAGCAACTGTATCATCAAAGCTGAAATCATGCGCGTTGTTTGGCAAAAGGTAGTTAATGTATCTGTCATGTTCAACCGTTCCGAGTTTTCGTAACAAAAGGCGAACTTTAGATGCATCATCGAGACCTGACAACTCTGCCCTGAAAACATCTTCATAGCGCCTGAACCACGCATCGAATATTAATCCTGAGTCAGGATCGAATATGAACTCATTAACACTACTGATCATCGCATCCACCGAAGGCTTCCCATTGTGCTGAACGACCGTAGGCTGCACAGATAACATTTGGGTGAGGGTTTTAATCATACGCAGCTGTGCTGTTTCAAATTGCTGCTGTTGCTGCAACAAAATGATTTTCAGGTCTTCCGCTGAAATTGACATCTTGATCCACTACCTTCCGTCGCCAAAAATATATGTTATGGTTTCGGCTGACCTACCGATGACCTGCTGCTAGCGTGCACTCTGATCAGCCCGACTTCCCAAAGCAGGAGACCGGCGTACGGCTGGCAAGTATATTTGCTTAACGTCCAACTAACGGTACATTCAATTTATGGCCAAATCAATAGCCATCAGCGTAAAACGCTCTCATTGGCTGGTTCCGTCCCATTAACAACCATCCAGAAATGCACCAGACGTGCGTTTCGTCCTATTGGCGCTCGTCAGCTGTGCGCATCCATCGGTCCCCAACTGCGGATCTAACCCATGAACTCTAGCGGCTAACGACATCTAGCCAGCAGCAGATGTCACTAAGCCATGGGGAACAACAGCCGACCATTGCGAATTGAAACCTAACTGCGATATAGCCAGACCCATCCTCCACTACCGTGCAGATTATTGCTAGTGCAGAGGACAGTGTTTGGACGTCAAGGTCCGGTTTTCGCTTGCCAGCGCCGTGAATCCACACAGCAACTTGGAATACTGGTAGGAAGAAGCGCGTGTCTGGAATCATATCATATTGGCAGCTTACCTATGCCCCTTGGAATACAATTGCGATTAACCAACCCGAATGATGCCCTGATCCATCTACTCATTACTAAACAAATATCGGAGACCTACTAGTATTCAAATTTGCTGTGTGGATTCACGGCGCTGGCAAGCGAAAACCGGACCTTGACGTCCAAACACTGTCCTCTGCACTAGCAATAACCTGCGCGGTAATGGAGAGTGGCTCGGGCTATATCGCAGTTAGGTTTCAATTCGTAATGGTCGGCTGTCGCTCCCATGGCTCAGTGGCATCTGCTGCTGGCTAGCTGGCGGTAGCCCCTAGCGTTCATGGGTTCGATCCGCAGTAGGGAACTGAGGGATGCCCACCCCTGACGAGCGCCAATAGGACGAAACCCTCGTCTAGAGCTTTTCTGGATGGTAGCTTACCTATGCGGCTTGGAATCTAACTGCGATGAACCAACTCGAATGGTACCCGAATCCGTCTAATCATCACCTTTCGAAAGTGGTTTTCGCCAAATATTTACAACTAACGTCTAAGAATCCACAATCCTATCGCATCACGGGTAATCGAGTGGGTAGTATAAGAACAAGATTTATAATCTGCTGTCGCGCAGGTTAAATATTATGGTACAACATGCATTATTGAATACATCCTGTCCGACTTGTTAATGCGAGTTTCTAGGTATTCTTACAAAAGAAATTTATTCAGGCCATGCACTTGTCATTGTGTTACTTGACATGAAAAGGATTTGGACCGGGTCCCGTACACTGGTCTATTGAGCAAAATCCAGTGCTTTAATATGTCCCATCAGCTGTTGTTATGGTAAACATCATAGTTAACAATTCGTACAAAGATGCTAAGGCTGGATAGAGCGGAATCATAATATAAGCCTGGTACTTGTTGCGTTTCCAAATCAGTGTACTGAGCCCACTACCATTCCTCCTGTAACAGCGTATTTGACTGCTTCATCCACCGTAAACTATTCATATTTGCAGATGATGTTACAGTTTTTTTCCTTTTTTGATGCTAACGGAAATGCAACCTCCATGTCTCATATTCAGAGTGACCTAAGGGCATTACATCGGTGGTGCGACCATTGGAAAATGGAATTCTTATTAGCTAAGTGCAAAGCCATCTCCAATCCTTGTAGTCTGCCCTTTAAATGCGTTGAGAATAATTGGATTCCAACTTGCCAATTGCGCTGAAGTATGTGATTGATGAGTACACTACTCCAGTTCATTAAACGTCGGCGAACACGTGAATTACAGCAAAGCCTAGTGAGGATAATTCACTGGCTACCGCTGTAAGTCGATGGTGCTTAGGGAATACAGACTTGCTCTATATATGTGCTGCGCTCAACATACGCTAGAATACTGCTTCTTAGTAACAACGAACTAGCGAAAAATTGTGAGCATAGCAATTGTGGGAGTGCAAAGTTCGTTCACTAAGTAACTACTGGAAACACGTACCCTGAAATTTCGTGGCAGATGCAAAAGCTCCAGCTTGACCAATTGTGATGCGGGAGCCTCAAAAGCAACCTGCGATTCATCGTCCAGATATTGCATTAACCAAAACCCTAATACCGTGTTTTTCGTTAGACCCAAAGTGTATGAGCCCTACCCACAATAGAACCTACTCGATCATCTTACCGAAGTAGGGTAATAAGCTCTAGTTTAGTTATTAATTATATGGGTTCACTCCAAACAGGCTATTAATGAAAATCAGAGCGATACCGATGGCTGCAACCTTCCGCATTAATTTACACCGGTTTCTCGACGCAACTACTTTTGCAAAATTTCTTAGCCCAGAACAGTAGGAAGGTTAAGTATGAGAACGATTTCCAGATAGATTCGGACCTTGAAATCTTGTATTGTATCCAACCGAGTAACCCACCATCATCATTAGCAGCACAATTCCGCTCATCCAGCCGCACCTCCTGCATGCCGTTACTTAGCCTGCATTAGCGTACTTCCCCTAGATATCCTCCTCTTCCTGTGCAACGTAGCGCCTTAGCGTCGTACGTCTTATTAATTACCTGACCATCTACTGGCTCCAACCGCGTTGGCTCCTCGCTGTAGATGGGCATCGAGCACCACGGCTTAGTTTCATTGTTCTGCCTTTTATCACTTTGCTTCTCCCAACAGGGAAAGAATACTGAATTACACTGTGAGACACATAGTCCTGCTCATGGATCTACTTATTTGCCTCGACCGATTTGCCTCTTCACTGTAACCCGAGGTTCAATGCCACCACCTGCTTTCCATCGTTCCATTCGCATTAGGATTTGCTCTTATTAAGATAGGGCGACTGATTCACCCTACACGACGCATAGATACTACCATGTATATTCAGACACTCACGTTCCCTTTTCTTCTCCTTGCTCTTATCAGGCATTGAGCACCAACGCGTATATCTTTGCACCATCCGCTGCTGACCCTTTCGTAAGAACACATTAATATATATATATATATATATATATATATATATATCAGCCCAAACTCAATGTTACTAAAGGGGTTTCATCGTACCTACACTCAAGCAAGCCGTCATAATTGCCGGAGGCTGGACTGGTCGCTGTGTGACTGGAGTGCTTCACGCTATCTTGATTGAGACCACGGTTTACTTTGAGGAAAACTTCCGCTAATTAAATCACGGGTCTAATATCCGAAGTGGAGAGTTTTGGAGCCGCTCTCTCACAACACTGCACTCTAAAACGTTGGGGCAAGAGCAGTTCCTGAAGGCATCAAGCTAGCTTAATGAATCAGAAAATTTGTCGAACGACACTCCCATCCTAAAAGGTTTGGAAATAATCGGAAATCCGGCAGGCATGTTATAATGCATCCGCATCGTTACCACAACTTCAGAAGCAAGGGCATATAAAATAACACCGTATCTACGCCAATGCAGCAAACCAGTTTTGACATTATGTTTTCACGGGGTTGTTTATTCACAGATTATACATCGCTTCCCGATGCCCCATTGAACAATGAACAACGCATTTACACAAGTAACAATGCTTTACATGTCTAGTTGGGTGGTTCAGTAGGGTTATCGATAAGTAAAAATTAGCGGGTTATTTACGTTTACAAGCAAAACGCATCGTTTGTTTCGCTGTACTCCTGCGCTGCATGTGGTATTACAGCAAAATCCTATAACAGTAAGTAAATCCAAAGTATATTTCAGGAGTGGGATGGACGTACCACAGAGTAGGCGTGAAAGTGAGTCAACCAAACGTCTTTTAAATATTGTTCGCGAGAATGCAGAAATGACCGATTCTGAAAGAATTTTCCATAGGTAATACACGCAGACGAAAATGAAATTACTGCAACAATCCGGGTGGCTATAAATTTCCGCCAGTTTAGTGAGTGATCTCTTAAGTTGGTATTACTGCTGAGTTACAGTGAAGAGCGGCACAAGTGATGTGGATCTTGCAGAATTAAATACATCATTATCAAGTCAACTTTTAAGCGGCGGTAACGTCCGCTGAGTACTCCCAATCGTTCCAACCTCACCTTGTTTGGAAGATGATGCATTACAATAATGCATTTTGTTGCTGGACATTGGGGCTGCTAAAATGCACTTAGGTTGCGTTTTAGCCATGAATGCCAAGCTCAATGAATTTTGGAAAGACCATCGATGTAACCTGTCTAGGTCACTCTGAAGCAGTTGCTGGTCAATATCCCCTGCGATCCACCTTAGAAAAAGGTCAATAATTCCGTAACTCTGTAGCTTGGAAATGAGTATCTGGAGACCTAAACCATCGTATTCTTTTGCGAAATTCAGATAGATCACATTAGCGTCCTCTCTAGCGTCAGCTGACTAGGTCCAGATGCCCTAGGCTATTAGCGAACCCGTTGTGCGCGGTCAACGTCTACAGAAGCCGTGTTGCTCAGAAATATTAAGGTCAAAATTTTTCAACTAGTCAAGCAGCGCATCGGTTATAATGAATTTCGCTAACATGGACAGTTTAGGGATAAGGAAAACTGGGCGGTAGGTTGAAGCCCCGGTTCTGCTGCCACCTTTGTTAATGGATGGTATTGTTCAAATTTTCCATTGGCAGAAACTAGGTTCTGGTTTAAGGACTGCTGGAAAAACTGAAACATAGCTCTGCCAGTTGTATTGCTTTTGCTGTCAGTGCCTCTGAGCGTAAAGTACCGACACTCTTGTGTTCGCGTAGAGTGGTTGCGTTCTGAAAACCGCTTCGGCGGTAAAGATGTGAGTAAATCCCGGCTGCGGGGCGAGAAAAGTTGGAGGATCTCCTGATGGAAGCTGGTGGCATCCTTTACCCGCAGATCGTTTGCTGCTTCTGTATCAGCTGTGTTAGATAAACAACCGCCGTGAGTGGCGGAAATAGTTTCACACCTTCTGTAGACCAGTGAATTGTTTATACGGAAATCGGTGATTAGAACTTCAGGTTTTGCAATGTTCTCCTTATTCGCGGCCATGTTCTCTCTGAACAATTGAGAGCACTGGTTCCGTTTGGATACGTAGCCATCCTGTCTTTCTGATGTTGAAGACAATCTATACTCTCGATACGCTGAGTTGTGTACTGCCAGCAATTTTACAATAATGATCCCTACCTAAACGACTCTTTCTAACCATTTGCAAACTTTTAAAAGTGGGATGCATTGGGGTTTACTGAACGCATTGGAATGACGGGAAGCGAGCCAAGTAGCTGCGCCTTTAGCACAGGCAACTTCAAGCCACTTTTCATCTTCAAATTTGTAGAACGGTCTAGGTACATTTATAACATACTAATTAATAGAATAATAAGTTTTCTTATTCACACTAGCATCAGAGTTTAAGTTTCCCTATCATCTGCTTTGCACATTTGCTCGTCATCTTATATTAACTGGAATACAAGGAACTCATCAAAAGCATAGAAGGCCAGGAAAATAGTTTTTGGCTTGTGTTTTAAAGCAGCGTTGCAGCAGAAAACAGTGCACGAGTTATGTGGTGAAATGAAATAAAAATGACTTTTTATAAAAAGTGAAGGTAAAATACTAAAATCAATGCATTGAATTGATATGCTTTAAGAAAGCGACTAAAATATGTTACTTTAAAATTGTAATAACCTATTAGTTACAATATCTGACCATATATTTTTATTTGCTTAAGTACAACCTTTTATCGCTTCCCATTCCTGCTTCTTTTATCTTTGGCTCCAAATTGCTGCCGTACCAGACCACACAACCAATTTTTGGGCGCTTTTCGTTCCAAATGTTGGATACTGTTTTCATACAATTAGGCAAATCTTTGACAAACTGATAAATATAAGGGATTTACCCACACTAAATTTCTTGCAGATAAAGAATGAAACCACTGTCTAATTTTACTGGAGTCAGCTTATTCAGAGGAGTCAATTTCCAAATATAATATATTGCAGCAGTTGGTATACTTTACCGCTAGCTTTGGAAAGCACCTGTCTACTTTTCAATAAACACCAGAAAACTCTTCCCCATATCCTTGATTGTTTCCCCACTCAACATAATAGCGACACATGTAAAGATCATTGATGGTTGATGAATCAGTTATATCCTACTTACATGATGCGCTGCGTGGAGTAAAACAGAAAAGCCGTATGAGTAAAATTACAGAGTAGGCTAAACAAATCTTAAAAAACCGTCAGTACAATTATTCTGCTTTACTACGTTTTCGCAGCGATGCATCATAAGGAATTATAATTTGTACACGTGAATGTATATACGTTGTGTTTATATGTATATATACAGGTGCGCAAAATACTGTTGCCCACTCCGCGGGATATTAGTCATAACTGTAGCCCAAAACACAATCTTATTCATATTCTTACTGAAGGTGCGTGGACGATTTGTGCATTCGCGCGGCATGGAGCCTTAAGTGACTGTTACCCTGACTCATCAGTTAATTTGCGTGACTAGAAATATTGGTAGGTTTTGTTGGGTGGGCGGACAGTCTGGTAGGTGGACGGACGGTTGCCTGATCGACTCTAACGCACCGGGCTTCGGTGTGAAGGCCTCACCGTCTTATTCCTCAAGGTATGAGTCAGCTTTCTATACAGTACACAGGGCACGTCTTCCAGGCCTCAAAGCTAACCCTGTGTAATACTCCTATAGGTAATGAATAATCATCATCGGTTATTAAACAAGCTTCAGGAGCTCCAAAGTTGTCAATTCCTCTCTAAGTGTGTCATTTGGACTGGAACCTGGGTTTGTTCTATGGAATAACAAATATTTTTAAGGATTATAATGATGTCTACATTAGTTAAAGAATGGCTAAGTAGGTGTCAGTTATTAGCCGTCGCTAAGCTGCACATGAAACAAAAGCTCACGTTGCTGATAACTACAAGCTCAATGTGAACGCACCGGTTAATTTTGACGAAATATACGCAACATCATTGCTTCTTAGATTCCGTTGAGTACATTTTGGACAGATTAAGCCGAATTTTACACGGCATTTTTATATAACCGAAGAAAGGATCTCACTACAGCGTACCTTTAACACTGATACACTGGATTGCACAAGAGCATCCTTGCTGCTAGACGGAAAGTAGCTAACTGCAAAGGCATTGAATCCCACAGAATAAAAGGTCCCCGCACCCAGACATCCTGAACACGAAGGAAGAGACAAGACAGGCCTGTTAGGAATAACTGCTATAAATATTGTATTACAGCGACGCAGAAGCCGAGAACCATCGAGACCCATCTTTGGACTTTAACCGGTTGGCGAATTTCCTTGCAGGCTATTTAATACATTCCCTTGAGTAACGGTGTCCAAAATAGCGAACTCGTCCTTGGCGCATGGACCATCATAGTAATTATCCCAATCTGACGACCAAAACAGTGTTACACGAAATACTTCCTAACTCACAAATGGAGTGGAGTAGCCACGTGTCTTTCTGAGCCCTAGTTATTCCTCCTTCCAATTCTAGTCTAGGTTCACATCAGCCCAAAACGCAAAGTAAGCCTCTTTTTGCTTGCAGATAGAAAACGGTGTCCAGGCCGCTCAGATAGAGGTCAGTGGACTGGCGCCAGAAGGTGAGTCACAGCACAGCTGGTCCTAGTATACGTATGCGCCTGCTCATGAGTATTTAATCATTTCTGTCATTGTGAGTTTCAGACAGGTGCGCAATGGAAGCTTAGCAAATTTTATATGCCAGTCAGCCTGAGTGCCATGAGAACTTCGCACTGTTGTCGCCTGCGCAGAAACTGGTACGGCAGTATCGATTAAATGAACAGAAACTTCTGTTACTTCAAACTAGTTGGTATGATTGATAACTCTCAGTGCGCATCGGCGTTGTACAGGTGGTTTGTAAATGGAAAGCACACTCTATGATTTCGGACTGTTGGTTGGTGCGCATTAACGGCAAAAGCGATTGTGGAGACCAACTGTCTGTGGGCAAGATAGTAACTTTGTCCACATACTTCGGGACAACAAATAAATAACAAAGGGAGAAAGAGATACGTTCACTTATTTTCGTCTTTTGGCGGTTTATGCAAAGCAAAACTATTATTATGTAGACTTGATGTTCGCACTGCGCATACGTAACTACCAAAAATGCATCTAACATGGTTGACTGCAAATTTGACAGTATTGGATAGCTCAATATGAAATAGTGTGGGAATAATCGCTAGCTTTATGTGACGCGGCGGCCGGTGACCGTGGGGTCTAAACCCTTGGTTTGCAACCAGATGTTCACCGTTTCGAATCCGCGTACTGTAGGAATCCTGGCGGCATACACAGCTCACGCGCGACTGGTACTGGTCACGCGGCAGCGAAGCGGCGTAAGGCGTAAGACCTAGGCCCATAGCACTTGTGTATAGTATGGCAAGAGTTCACGGATATGGCCATACGGAAAGAGACAATTTGAAGACTGAACGATATTTAACCCTTACTTTTCAGGCAGAATTTGACATCAAAGTGAACAAAATTTATTTCTTTACGGGTCAATTACTGACGATTTCCTCATTCACCACACAGCTTTGTTCATTCATTCGAGTTTCCTGTTTCAGTCAGTTAATAAACAGGCAGCTTCATTTAGCTTCTTAATTTGTATACCAACATCTCTGCCTCTTATGTCTATAACTAGGTTACAGTAAAATTGTTAAACTTATATTACATTCTTGTTGGAAATACAAAAATTCCTTTGGCAATTATCATATAAGACTCAGCTTCCTTGTAGGATATTGAAGGGAGACCTTACAGGAATTACGACAAGAAAATGAATGCTGCATATTCAAGTGAGAGAGAAAATCATCTTTAACGTTAGTCCTTTAATATAAATCTACCTAAACAAAAGTAACAAAGTCATAGTTGATGAAGTGAGAGCATGTCACAACTAGGTTTCACTTAGTCGAACTTCTCATAGAGGATAATGTACCGACTTAGCGATCTGTTAATTTAGCTCAACCGGAAATATTATATACTGTTGAAGTTAGATACTAAAACTGGGGTTGATGTAAATTTTTTCATTTATCGCGTTTCATAAGAGGACGATTCGTCCTAAACTAATACCTGATGTTTCATACTTTGTTTACTTTTTATATAAACTAGCTGGATGTTTCTTACAGGTGATGGCAATTATAAAGATTTGTGGTGGTACCATTCACTCCGAGATGTCATGGTTTTGTTTGTGATCGGGAACCACTGTTCGTGGTTCAATCAGTCTAGTAACAAGATTGCGCTCACCAGTTAAATCAGGTATCAAGCTGCTCAGTGTTTTGTAAGCGAAACTTTTATAAGTAACTGCGTTTGCAGGAATGCATGATTTTAATAAAAAGAGAAAATGTAATTTTACAAACGTTTCGGTGATATCGATTTCCAGCCGTTTGAAGTTATGATAAGGGCAATCATTTCTACAATTTCTGTAAACTTGGAGAGTATATCAGCTTGCGCACGCTAAAACCAATTAGGCCGAAGAAAAAGCTTGCATTCCCATATCAGTTATTCGTACTTGAATGTAAGAAGGCAGGACTATTAAACTACGTCCACCGAAAAGGCGCCAGAGTAAACATACACGTGTTTTATCTGTTCACTTAAAATTTTATACGATAATTATGGATGTCGAGTATGGCTGTTATATTAGGGAAGATTCTTGACAAAATCTCTAACAGAAACAAAGATACCAGTCCGTTGCACCTGCTAGAAATTATGCTTGGCGATATAAAACACGTGGCCGTAACTGCAGGAACCGCGCACTGAATAAAATGTTTAGTGCTAACGTATCTCAAGACGTTGTTTAATGAGGACTGTCATCGTTAGCCTGCACAACATCTTTCTCTAAACAATAATACTTTGCAAATTTTGGGATCTAATTTTCTATTCAAACACACTATGCAGAGAATATTCACATGCGCCCAAAGATTACTTTGTTACTTGGCGCCTTAATTAAATTCCACGGAGTTTGGCTCATTTTTACATGCTTAAGTCGCCAACTAAATCCTCTCGGATATTACAAAACGTTTTGTAGCAACATACTAACAAAATCTATTTTGTATTATGATCATTTTCTTATCTTTCATTAGGAGCTGCCAGCTTATGTTTACAGCTTTTTAAGTCTGTCATATGAAAAAGTGAAGTAAGATGACTTTGTTTATTAAAGAGCCATTTTAATTTACTCCTTACATGAATTTATTGTGAAGCGCTTCTCGTTGTGGACCCCGATTCGCATGGAAGTGAGTCTTGGTCAAATCTATTATTGAGATCCTAAATAAAATGCTAGGCAGACATCGTATGTTGCGGGTAACAAAAATGTTACTAATAGGTACATTACTATTAAAGTGTGAAGCTTCGGCCAACTTCGGCATAAATCACTTATGCACAGATACTACAGTGCACATACATGAGTAATATTACGTCGTGGCGAATAAAACACAACAGTAAATTACTCTTTGGTTTGAGGTACATTCCAAAGTGTTGTTACAATTCTTGTTTACCCCCAAATCGCAAGGAGAATCTGTATTGTTTTACGAAATTCCAAAGGAGTTCTTTAACTTTATTTGGGCAGACATGGAATTATCTCCTGGGTTATTCCTTACGGGTTATTCGCTCGATGGGTTTGACCTGCACTTCCATGCTCCATCTGACCGTGTGCCGGTATGGCTTTTAAAGCAGGTAAGCCATCACTTAAGTAACACATATCTAGCACCGTTTTTCTGTGTATATTTGGAGACAGTCTATCCCGTACCAATCATCGCTTTCTGAATCATGCACATTTTCTCGCCAGTGAACCTATGACAAAACTTATTGCATGGGTATAATTATCAACGTTCACCACCAATTCTGCTCAAAACAGTCGTGGCTAGCAAAGGAGTAAAGAAACTTATAAAACATATGAAGGTAGAAGGGTAGTAATATTATGATGTCTAATAAAGTAATATCAAGTTTCCCTTCTGCATAAGAAAGAGTGATCGATCAATTAGTAAAAGGAGAGTGTGCAAAACGATTGGCAGCTTGAAGTAGCGACATGCAGGACAGTTCTGACAGAAGCTTTCTGGTTCATCATCATTTGCATGCTTTTGAATAATTCAAGATTGATGGCGTTCATCAATGAAATTCTCTTTCTTCTTCTGGGCTGTCACCTTCGTAAAAAATGGATGTTTAATATCATTGTAGGAGTTCGGTAAAGATAATCATAAGCAGACAGGGACAAAACAATAGTTTATATATTGGTAGTACGAGAAGTGAATCGTGTGGTTAATTCGATCACATTTGCAATTGAATCGTCAAGAAGAATTTCCGTTCAATCAGTTCATAAGGAAAGTGTTATGAGTCGGTGTTTCAAACATCTGGTGCAGCCGAGGTGTGTAGAGTGTGATATCGACTGTTTTCGGTAATTAGTACATACTTTGTTCGTTGATACATCTGGACAGAAAAGAGAGTTAGTTAGAAGTGCAAAACAATGGTGTTTTATACACAAAAATCTGGTCGAGGTAGGTTGGCTTCAAATCAGAGAATTTGAAATTTCCTGTTTGACACTCAGACTTTCCTCCTACAACGCGGTTATACCCACTTTTAATTTGAGCATGTAACTTATTGTATTCACTGTCACTTTTGTGTTGACAAGTATGATTAAAAACCCGTGCTAAACTGTTCCACAAAACTACGCAACGGTTAAGAAAATTGTGCTTTATTTGGTACGTGCTTTTTCGATTTGTAAGGTGTTGCGTCCATTTCTCATGTTGTACTTGACGGAAGATTGAAGTACAACTTCGATGTCTGAGGTAAAACGCGTATGTAGATCATGTCAAACAAAAAGCGCAGGTTAAATTTGCAGCTCCATAAAAAGTGTTTCTGTATTCATTTCAAGGCAGCGAGTAAATGAACTAAGAATACCGGAGTTCCTCATTTTTTGCTTTTAAAGGAACGTGGTATCGTTTTTATTGCCGTTGTCACTTTTTATCTGGTTTTAGTGGATAAATGAGCAATATTATAATAGGGAAGTGGTGGGGTTTATATTGGTTGATTTTGGAGCTATACAAAACAAAGGATGTAAGTTTAATCCCTCTTCGTTAACGGGATTTTACAACAATATACTTTATCTGTTCGGCAAAAATTCAGGAGCTCGAGTTGTGTAGCCCATCATCACAAAATGTGAATCAAACGTATAGTGTTTTAACGTCTAGCATTAAGCAATCTGTTGTAATATTGCGCGGATAACATGAGCAGCAACACTTCTCAAACAAGAGCTCTAATTTCCACTTGCTGCACCAACTTTCCGGTTCGCGCAGATTCGCTTGTCTGTCGGTTAGGGCGCTAATGACATCGTCTGTATCGAACTCATAAACGATTTTGATTTAATCGACAAACACCTATGGTTTGCCGTGTTAGGTGCACTCACAAAAGTAGTTAACGTATATTAAAATCAATAGAATCCCCACAGCACTTGCTCGGATTACGCCACTTATGTCCTTTCTATATGTAGAATTATTGCGTATTATATCAATTGCATGATGCCGGTAAGCAAGTTACGGTGATATCAACGTATGATAACTTGATAGTGCTGCCGAGGTAATGCACATTTAATATAAGCTATCCCTGTGGTACACGATCCGATGTTCTATGCATATCGGGAAATTTGATGCTCAAACGCTTGCGACGGTCAATGGATGGAGTAACAAATTTTAGAAACTGCTCTTGACAAGAAATACTTGACGGCGGAAATCTGCTGGTGTAGCTCCTCCCAACATTGGCATTCCATGACTGCGGTTTTGTCTTGGTTTGTACTCATCAGGTGGAGATAATGATGACTAGAAACCAGGACGAAACCGCGGTCCTGAGTTGTCAGTGTTTGGAGGAGCAACAATAAGATACTTCCATTACAAGCACGGTCCTTGCAATCGGAATGACCGAGGTCCACCGCAAGTGAACCAAGGTCTCAATAGAGGTAGTGTGTAGCAACTCAACCACACAGCGGGTTCTCCAAGTCTAACTTTGTACATTTTAGTGTTTTCTGCTAAATCTTTCATGGGAAATGTTGTTCGAATTCCGCGGCGATAGTCATTCGCTAATTTTGGTTTTTCTTCCCCTTTCCATTACTGTACACAGAATGGCGGTATGACTGATGGGCTAATAACTTTCGTGTATAAGACTTGGGCAACTTTTATGTCTTGGCGCAACCAGTGCATATTTCCACCCATGTGGTACGAACCCAGACTTCATGCCTAATGTAAAAATAAATCGAACATGTATGGGGACAACAGGGGTCAGAATTTGAGCACATGAGACTTTATTCCATCCGGGCTAGTGTAAAATTTTGAAAGCATTGTGTTTCTCAGGGTACTACTGTCCGATTGCTCATTTTCAATGTTATTGATGCAATCCGCAGTTTCAGCAAGGATGTCAATCTTTGGTAATATGCATGACGCCGTAAAAAATGATGGGAAATATTAATTGAAAACCGCGCAAATCTGAGCCGGGTTTCAGAAAGTCTGTTGTCAGACAGTATAATGGAAGTTGGTATATCAGAAAGGGGCTCCAAAGCTATAACAAAATTTAATTTAGTGTCATAACTATAATAGTGATTATGTTGGTACCGGACCTATTTTCTGTAGAAATATATTCTTAACTGATAGCGCCAACCTATGACTAAATATTTTATTACATATACTCCATTATATTATTCATCTATTTGGCCGAAAGCTTCCAATTCCTCCACGGGGTAAATAAGTACACGCACTATGTTTGCAAAGTTTGACTTTAAAGTGAATTATTTTCAAAGGAATTTGTAGAAAATATTCCGGCAACCATTTTGTATCAGAATGAGTACTGCACGACCAATTATTGTATTTGTTAAGCGTGTTGCTTCGCTTTCTACACATAAGCTTCTTTGGATTAAATGATGTGGCTAAAAATTCTCTTTGCAGGAGGAAGCTTATATGTCGAAACTGAAACGTCGTACACCCAACAAATACATTGGCCAGCCTTTCACCAAGCCTCCTTATATTATAACTCCCAATAGGTTCCAAACACAAGCTATTTCTGAAATAATTACAATTAATAAACCTATATTCTCAGTCTCTAGATAAGCTTGAAACTTTCGTACTTCTAGAAGAACTTATAGCAGTGCTCGCATTCGCAACTGTTAGCGTTCTGTTGATGGATATAAAGTGAACGAGTGATGGATGGTATATCAGTAGGGATATACACGTGAAATAACTCAAACCATTTAAAGGCATCGCTATGCAAGGAGAACGCTTGCACTGCCTTGGCAAAACGCTTGACATTCTCCAAAGAGCAATAGAGGAATTGCGGGGAACTTGACATCATGGTATTTCTATATTTTGTAATGTATTTGGCTATTATGCAAGATATTACGAACAACCAACAATTATGAAAATTATCACCACTGGCGTTTTGTGTTAACCTGTTCCGTTGCACCAGTGAGTAGTAAATGCACCTTCCTTCACTTATTTTAAGTAAAATAAACAACAGCGTATAAACAGTTAAGTTCCTGCCAATTAAAATGTAAGGTACCTGTGTGCAATGTGTCGACAGAACGGCGCAATGAGTTTGGATATGTTTTATCTTGGCAAATTTTCACATGCTTGACAACATGTACAAATGGATTGTTTATCCTTTTGCATTCTGAGTTGGGACTTTTTCCTTATGTTCACGACAGTCACCATGTGCTCCAACTTTATCCGTTACCTATTTTTGTTAACAGCAAGTTATCTGTCCAGCGGCATCTGTTGCTCCAGTCCATCAGGTGGGTTGTCTTGTATTCCCTAAGGTCAACATAAACCGCCTCCCAAATGTCAGCCGTACGCAGGTCTCGGCGACAGCAACACGCACCCAAGTCGGGATGAGTGAAGTCCGCACAGATGGACGGTAGCATCAGAGCTACTACATCTACCAATGTTGACCTGTATGCCGAACAAAGCTTATTAACAGATTGTCATTATATAAATTAACGATCATTTAGTGGTCCAGAAGACAGGAAAGCGGTGAAACCTTTGAACCGTCAAACCTGCCTGGGTAAAAGCGAGCTACTGATTTTAACTGATGCAGTTGAGGTAAACGTTCATAACTATCTAGCAGTTAACGGGACAGATTTGTTAGACAGATATTGACGATACATATTCGTACTTGGAGTGGGCACTTCAATTAGAGCTCAATTGATCCTTCATTTTTATCTCATAAATATCCTTATAAGGAAACATTTTACTATCCTAATGCACACAGAGCTTGGTGGAAGACATAAGTGAGTGCTTTGAAGTTTTAAGAGATCCGTACTAAAATAGTAATGGTTCCCTTCTCTTTCTGCGAACTTGAACATATATTAGACACACACAATTGGTTGGCAAACAATTTTGATATCAGAGACAGCCATTGTAAAAAAAGGTTTTCATAAAGTATTCATTGTATTAATTTAGAAAATCCTCCTAACCAAAAAGCTGTTTTGAAAAATCGAAATTGTAATCAGATCAATCAAGCGTGCTGAAGAATCAGGAACTATGGATAGTTCTACTGCAAGTAATTATTTTTCTTAGTTAAAAGTCAACCTGCTTACATTGGCGTGCTCGCATTTTAATCACACTTATGATAACTTTTGTGGGAACAAAAGCTTTTCTGTTTGACTCTTGTACTAGTTAGGTCTCACGTGTTGCCTATGGTCTAACTACTGCTATGTACAAAAAGCAACATTCAGCCATGTGGGAAATAAGTTGAATTGCTTACGAATTTAGGTAAACTATCTGCTTTTTGAGTTATTGATTGATAGCTGCTGGTAGTCGGCTCATATAGTTCAAGTAAGGGTTGCTTAACTTAAATAACCAGTTTCTAATAGCCAAAGGGATTTGCTTGAATTTAAATAATTTATAAAGAAAGACATTAGTGTTTTATTTTTAGGTTTGGCGTAAAAAGCAGACAGAAAGATTGATGGCAATGCACTATCTCTAGCGCGCCTCGACTCATAAAAGATGAAACCTGGTAGCATAAAAACGAATGCTCTGCAGCCACGCGCGAGAATTTGAGCAGACATGAAGTCACACTGTCGGAGCGAATATCGAATTTCTTTCTCTTGTTTGCTAAGCAACAATAAAATCGCCGATGGCTATAATAATAAAGTCACAAATACCGTTCGTTTCGAATTCAACATTTATATTTTTTGCATAGCTGAGAACAAGCGGCCCGCTTTTTTGATGAGATGCCGTTAAAGTTTCCTACCTAAAAATCGGCAAAAGGTTAACCACAAGAAAACCCGATGTGCCAGATTTGAAACTTTAGTAACTTACATGAATCCAAAGAACGTAAATAATTTGCAAAGGTTTATAATGGTTATTGTATCTACATTAGATGTCGAATCGATTCCCACTCATAAATCGAATACCTTCGGTATCATTCCGAATGCATAATTTAGTGTTTGATAGCATCAGTGATTGACTGGAGCAAGACAGCGGGACGCATACGCTGTGGTGTTCAAAGGCATGCAGTTTATGACGGACAATACAACAACTTACATGATGCTGATAAACTTACGGTTAGCGGAAAAATCATTTGAGAAAACATCTCTACCTGAACCAGATAGAAGCACAAATAGGATTAATTATAATTACTGTCAATTTAAGCTCTTCACTTCCATACATTTCACAGTTCAACGGAGTCGTCTCATAACGATTGCGAGTCTGAAATTAATTCAGTTACTCGATCAAGGAACAGCTAAGTAAACAGGAATGTGACATTTACTTAACGGGATATATTTTGAACGCTGTTCGTGGGTCGGTTCAAGCTAACGGCATGACAGTTACGGTAGGTTAGCTCCAACAAACTAGACCATCAAGGATGCCGTTTACCGACCTCGATACGTTAGTCATCTGCAAGTTTAAATTTACAATTCCTACACCCTTTCGCGGTACACCATACAAATTCATTTCACCAGCAAATCCTAATTCCCCAAAAGTAAACCCAAAAGGACTAAAAACCAACACTTTTGTCTGTGCGGCAGCATGACATACACCATTTCGCCATCATATCTAGTGCCTACTAACGCTGCATGCGCCACAAAATATGGTCATTGATAGGCAAGAAAATATAGGGTAAATGCACACATTTGGGTATGGTTGATTATTAATCTTAACCGGTGATTTCATGGTGAACGTATAAATTAAGATTAGTATGGCTGACTTACGGCTATTTATTCAAACCGAGACATGGTTAATGGTGGACTGTCTGGTTTATTGGTTGACAACCACGTGCTCTCGGGATAACCTGCACCTACAACTGACGATAACGTCTTCAGGAATTGTACTGTGGTTTCATCCTAGTCGCTTCCATTTCAAATTGTCTAGCGCCAGTCTTTGAACACACCGGACGGATGTTTCACCTTGTACTGTCTATCAGTGGCGCACAAATCTTGGTTAAATCAAGTACCGGACCCGAGTCCAAAAGGTGTCTGCGCAGGTTTTACTGGTAGATGACGCGGCAAACCACCAAAAGTTAATAGGGAATTGAGAATTGTCTAATGAGCACTAAGGTGATCGAATGAACCTATGCCCTTAAAGCGATCAAACTGATCACTCATCACGCTAGCCTTGATTCCATACACGAGTACAAAGACCGAGTACACAAAGCTGGAAATGTAAGAAGTTGGTGGATTTGAGTTCGGCTCAGCGAATGCTACGATGGAGAGGGCCTATGTTATTGCATGTTTAGGTCCCTAAGTACCCGGATGCTTGCTGACATGACCAACGTCCCCGCAGCAAAGGTCCAGTTAAGTACCAGTAATTGTTTTATCTCATTATCTCGAGGTACGGTGGAGCACGTTATATAACTGCCTGATGTTCACTGCTGTCGACATCCGTTTTCAGATTCAATCGCTACCATGATCACTCAGAAGGTCCAAGGGTTGCTTGCAACACATAACCCACAGTTTGCTATTATCCAGCGTAAATATGAAAGCAAAGACTTTGAAATATGCATATGGGAGTAATGTAAGTGCGCCTGAGTATTTGCATTGGGAATGTACACCTTATCGGGCCTGTATTCCCAAAGGTTAGACGGCTTTATGTAGACGCGGCGCTCATTTCATATTGCTATACATGCAAACGTCTGTAATACGTACTTGGGAATATGCGGAGAACATTTTCTTGAAATATATCATGCGGCAATCTTTTGTTCACTTTCCTGCTAAAAATTGTTTGGGAGCTACCCGTTACAATTTTCTCAAATGCAACCTCCCCAAATACACTATAAAGCGTCAAGGTATTGTTGAGTTAAACATAAAACTGTCAAAACGTACGAGCAAAAGGAGTACGTTGAATTAATTTTAAGTATAACTCTTTTCCGCTGCTAACTGCAAACCTACCGATGCAGAAACCACCATCGAATGCTAGGAAATTGGATGCAAATGACAAGGATCTATCTTTTGAAGACCACAGTGAATCAAAGCAATAAAACAAGGTATATTTGGCCAGGCAATCAGCAGTCGACAAATAAACTTTGATATGTAGTTTCAACTTCCTTAACTTTTGTCGGAAATCTAGTACGTTAAACTAAGAGGAACTGGAATGAACGTTCTGATAAGGCGCTGCATCGCAAGCTGTTTGTGTATATTTTACCATTTGAATCATCGAAGTAGATCACCAACCTCGCTTCTGTGCCAATGGCTTCCCTACAACTAGGGACTGTCTTATGGGTTAAAGATTTGTTTAACATCTGTAAACACCGGCAGCAGCCAAACCAACAAACAAATACAAACGTTTTACTAACAACTTGTTGGGCTCCCAGCAACCTCCAGAGATAACGAACAGTTGTTTAAGGCAAATCTCGTAGACGTTGGAAACCAGTATTGAAGCTCCAGCTATGGACAAACGTCTTCCATCGAAGTTGTACATTTAGAGTTCTCAAAACAACTCATAGAAGAAGCAAAGTTGATTGTCCTTCACCTAGACATAGGTTCTGGTGCTCCAGTATTATACACATTGTTTTATGTGGCAATGGTTTTTCAATGATCAGTGATTTTATATGGATTAGGAAGCACTGCTTTACAAGCCCAGTTGGGTAGTCTGGCGCGTTATCGAAAAACGGTAATGCAAAAAATGAGTTGTTAGTACATCGTAAGGATGGACTTATCGTATATAATGTAGTAGCACTGCACTCCAACTGTTTCCACAAATTTATTAGACAAAATATGTCCGACATATTTCCCGGGAGTAGGAAGGAAATTAGTGTCAAGTACCAAAAAATGTAAGTGTTGTAGTGCTTCATTCAACCGAATTTTACATAAAGCTATCTTTGATGAAAAACCCGATTTGGGGAGCGCATTCCTGATCGACACAAACAAATGGAAAAACTTTCTACGACATTCCAGGCCGCTGTACTGTTCTGCTAATTTCAAGAAGTGGCCACTACGTTTGATGTTACGGCTGAGTTGTAGTAAAGTGCGGCACAGATGATTTAGTTTGTGTAAACTTAAATACGCCATAATCAAGCCGTATGATATTCGATGATACCGCCCGTTGAATAATCCCAAACGTTTCAGCGTCTGCTCGGATAGATGGCGAACCATTCCAGCACGTACTTAGAAGTCCGATGTTGAAGATGGTCCAGTGCAGTAAGGCCTTGACCACCAGGCATCAATTGCCTACTTAACATCAGAACGAACGTACGCATTAAGCTTCTGTCTGAAAATAAAGGTGCCTGTTTGTCCGAATTCTCACCCTAGCAGTTCGACGTATTAGTTACCAGTTTTCCACGCCTTTATTTATTGTTTGAAACAATTCACGTTCTTCTGATTCAGCACACCAAGATCGACTTCGACGGATGATCGCGGCAATCCTTGCATTCCTACTTTGCATGAATTGATAATCCGATGCCGTATGGAAAGTACATTACAATTTGCCACCACGAACTGCAGCAGCTTTTGGGTCGACCATCGAGGAGTTCACTTTTAAGCAAATATTTTTCGGTATCCGCCTGAATCCTGCGCCAAATCTTGATATCATCTGTAAACATCCGGTAATTGGAAGTGCTTTTTTGGGTCCGGTCGCTAATGAATACCAGAA
Organism: Dicrocoelium dendriticum; assembly: GCA_944474145.2. Classification (NCBI taxonomy): domain Eukaryota; kingdom Metazoa; phylum Platyhelminthes; class Trematoda; order Plagiorchiida; family Dicrocoeliidae; genus Dicrocoelium; species Dicrocoelium dendriticum. The sequence goes on along the minus strand of OX104071.1, from coordinate 83,332,955 downwards.
ATAATCGTGACCCTAGAACTGCGCCCTGAGGCACCCCAGACTCGACTGGTATAGAGTCAGATAAGGAACTCCGGACACTCAACACCAATTGTCGTTGCTGGAGCAAGTTGGCGGTCCAGCTGTAGAGACTGTAGAGACTGAGGCAACCTTAAACAGTTGATTGAATTTACTGACTAATTCGAGCCAAGCGAATTTTGGTTGACTTTCAGAGATGAACGCTCAGGCTGGGGCGTTGACAAGCCTGGATAAGTCAGCGCATCAAGTGATGGTACGCACCATCTCAAGGTTACCTTGACGATATTCCGCATTGTAGATTATGTCAAAACTGATGACCGCAAGATCACTGCGACTCAAAGAGCGGTCTATTAGTTGTACAGCAATAATATGTTCATCGTTGGTGCACACTAGATCCAGCAAACATAATTTATTACTTGTTCTGATAAAAGGGGATATACTGACGTGGTTTAAAGTTAAACACCGGCTAGGTGCTCTTAATATCTGCTTTGAATTGTTCTCCAATTGTTGCAAGGGTTTTTAACCAGTGTCTGTTGAAATTGCCTATGATAACTGTGTGGGCATGTTTTCCTTTAGAATTCATCTCAAAGCTGTCGTAAGTTGGCAGTCGATGTCCGGCGTGGATTTCTCGGGGCGATACTCCAACTCTGTAAGTCGATTATCTCTGCCATGTAGTTACAGGCGACACCAAGCAGAATCGGCGAACGGTGAATCTAAAGCTCAAATAGCCTTGCACTTTTGGTCGCTTCGGTAAAAATCATTACCCCACCTCCCTTACTAGGACTGTCGTTTCGTATGATTGATATGCCCAGCAGGGAGACTTCAGTGTCAGTCATTCCAGTGCGCTACTGTGTCCGTGACACCGATGATATCGCATGGATTTGCAATTTGGCGAGCTTTAATTTCGGTCAGATTAGGGAAAGTCTTTGATCATTAATATACAGCAGGTTATTTCCTCTGTCTTTAAGAGCACACATGGAGCCGAAAGATTCAATTGTGAGCGAATGTCGACCAAAACGATGTCGGCTGTTTTTCGCTTTTTGATGAGATGATGAGGACACCCCGCTCGCAAATTGCTCTAACCAAGTTGTTCCCGTATCTCGTCCGGACATACTTCAAAATGGTGTGACCGAGCGGTAAACTGATGCTCATGCGCAATCCCTAGTTTGTTTGCTATTTTACTTAGACTCTTGTACCGTCTTTGCAAGGCTTTAGTAGCTTTTAACTGAAATTCTGATGGAAGGTTTTCCTGATGACGATGTCAACCTCCTGACACTTTCGTTGCTGTCTGCTCTGACTGAACACGGGGTTTTAGGATTCTTGGTTCTGATCCTTTATAATTTGTTGACAGAGGTATCTTTTTGAACGATAGCGACACAACCTAGTTCAAGAAAATTGCTTCACGAATGAACTACCACTGTTCCGAATCGTGATTACTGGCCTCATGACTATCGTGGGGAAGCTAGTGTTGGCATGTCAAAACTGAAGATTGTGTGTGCCCCAAGTTACCACATTAGATTGTCATCCTACTGGACACGTGTTGTAGCGCACTTGCATAGAGCAAAAGGTTTTCTACGTCAATGACCCATTCCATCGTTGCTCTAGTAATCCCAGGTTTAACTTCATGTATAGAGTTCGGACGACGAGTAACTCTCACTAGTTTTGTGGGTTTGGTTCTTACGTTCATCAAAATGCACAAGGCGTTCTACTGGTCTTGGTCATCAGACATCTTACCCCGCAATGTGATGGCGCTAGATACTGGAATATTTGTGTACACAGCAGTCAAGACACTATTGTTGTACATATTGTAGTCAAGCTGCAAGTTCCGGTGATCGTTGGGCCTGGATTTATGCCAAGTGATGACGGATGACACTCTATTCGCGTTAGCAATGTGTAAAACGTTGGAGACACAAAAGTATCCACCCAAAAGATTTGCAGCAACCTCTGCAAATGTGACTGAGGGCTCCAGGGATTTGCACTCAAACAGAGATCCGTGAGTTGCAGATGAAGTAAACTCGGGTCGACCTGCTTAATCCTTGTTAATGATAGAAGTCATTAACACTGGCTGAATTGTACCGATTCCATCATTCTGGTGGTGCCTGATTTTCCTCCTTTTGAGCAATGTTTGGGTATCAGAGCCATGCTCCGCTTTCGCCTGACCTTCTTACAACCTTGATGGAGATAACAACAACGGGAACCGTCGTGATCGTGGTTCTAGTAAGGAAAGTTTTGGGCAATTGCTTCTCTTAGGAGCCACTGTGTTGGCTTGCAGCACACTCAATTCAATTGCTATAATTCTAGCGTTCATTCGTTGTTCAAATGTTTCTGCCAACCGGTCGCACTTTTGGAGGATTGGAAGTACGCATTTGACCATGCAATGGTTGAACACAATAAAACACCAGAGATCCACTGGAAGTTGTTATGATATCTCACCCGTTGTTGGGAAAGGTGTGCACTTTAGATGATACCAATTCACAGTTGCTGATGGAGGACTGGGCGTGACTTGATCGGATGAATGACCTGTAAACGAACCGGAGACTTTTACCTTAACAAGACCGAAGACGAAATGAGAACAGCAGCGGGAACAACAATCGTAATCCAGGCTAAGATAGGCTTGAGGACATCTTGCTTGTTAAGTTGGTGAATTGACAATCGGATGCGCTACACAGTATAAGCATCTGGCGGCGTGATAGAGACGACATTCAACTAACAGGGTGTTACACCGTTCTCCTGTCATCCTTATTTGTGCTTCCAAGCCATATGGTCCACGGTCTCGCTGCCGCGGTATTCATTTTACCGTTGACAGTTGTCAGCTGCGCGGCTACCACAGGAACAGAAAGAGAAGCGCGCCACGGCTACCTGTCTGAAGAGGACTAATAGTAAGACAATGGAGAAATAGATTAAAAGCTAAAAATGGTTGTATTGTAAAGATCGCATAAAACAGGCAGCAACTACATTGTGTCAACCCAGTTTGTACACGCCATCACACTCTACAAGGAGGTAGCGACCAGTTGGTAAAAGGAATGTGTTGAAGGTGGTGCCAAGATAGATGTCAGGGCTGGGCCTACAAAACCGCTGTTACCTATGACTGCCTGCCTCTTTCAAATTGCTGACTTATCCAATTTTAAGTATTCGGGCTATTCGTTTTTTTCTGTTGCTTTCAGATACAAAGGTATGTGCTTTACACATGGCTATCTGTTAGAACGTTGGGTGTTGAAGCATGGGAGTGAGTTTATCTGTTTTGTGGTCCTTGTTGGCCAAACTGTGTGTGCGGCTACTATTTATTTAAGATTACGAAAGTACGGAATGCTTTTTCGAATATGCAACCTGTTAAATTTAAAGGTTCCCCTTTGTCACACAGGACAGGCAAACAGTTCCACAAGGAATACCGCTTCCTCACACAAAAGTGAGAAACTGGATCGCCTTCGTACCTTCGTGCATTTAGCGTCCTTCATATCTGGTGTCATTTGCGTGTTTGCAACAATGAGTTGCACAGGCCAGTCTCAGGTTAGTCGGGCAGTTTAGGTCGGTATGATCACAGAAATACTTAAGGATGCTGTTTGGACTGAGACACATGATATAAACCGCTTATTGTACATCCCACGGATAGATACAGGCGCTGCATGATATCACAGTGGAAAAGGAAGTCTGATCACTGGACTGGGTCATATTTCTCTCTTGCCTCAAACTCGTAGTTAACTCGATATATTAAGAACTTGGCTCTCGTTAGCCACCAGTGATGCTGCTTCTTTAATTTGGCTATGTGTTGTAGCAAAAATCGAGAATACGCTTGCCCTTCGAAACCGATAGTCAGTTACTACCCTTCGCTTATATTTGTGATAGTGGAACATTGGTTTATTAATCGACAGTTATATCGCTTTTTATTCAGCTACCTTAAATTGTCACGCTGAGTTGCAAAATCAAAAAATAGCTAGAAAAGGTAAATGGTACCTGCTGGTGGTAAAGCAATACATTAATTGCAATCGCCGGGTAAAACTAGTAGAAATTCGCCCAAAACGTACAACGAACAGTGATTGATTACGGGTAAAAACAAATGTTGCTTTAGAATTGCATGATCGTAGGGGTAACATTACAAAATCAACAGAAATGTGATTTGTCGTTTGGAATGTCTGACTAATAGACGCGCCGCTGAATAATATTATGTGCATGGCAATGGAATACAAACAATAGGAGCATGAAGAGGCAAATTGAAAAAGCATACTCGCTCTTGTGTATGGTCTCCTTAGGTCTATATGACATATAAATTCGGATTGAAGGTATAATTAATATATTCCAAAGTAGCAGAGCTTATGCTACAAAGTGCTCGGAACCAAGGGAAAAATCCAACAGTTTTTTGGAAATATGCAAGGTGGGAAAGAAACAACCGAGTTTTGAAGAGAGTTCTAGGATTGGTAAACATTAGGAAAATATTAAATACATCAACATACCAGACGGCTGTTTTGTTCACTTAGTTTCCAAGCATTACCTGGGAACTTGGCATTATGTCTATGTTTTAACAGGTGATGGCATATGCGATTTGGGTCACACAATATTAAGTAAAGAAATATGACTTTGCGGTGTAAATTTTGATAGCGTCCACTGAAAACTGACAGTGAATTAAGCCTTTGCTGGTAGAACAGGTTTCGTAGTTGAGAGGACTATCCTGTTCTCCGACATGTCCCACAAACCAAGTAAGCACCATCGTCCACCCATCAACAATCCGTTGGCCTGGAAGATCACCGAACAACATGGACGACAAATGCTACGTCTGTTGTCCACGGATGCACACAACCGTTGGCAAAAGCATCAACGAGTAATCGATCAACAAAAGTCCATTTGCTTGTCCAACTTCGGGGAACAGTTAACCAGAGAGCTTGAGAAAGCGATTGCCATTAGTACCCATAAGACCAAATTCCAAACCAAGCCGAAACTAAAAAGAAAATTGGACAGAATCTCGTAACAATACCAGCAAACGAAGAGGAGGCATGGATTAATAATCTATCCAAACGAACCCTATAATATACAGAAAGAGCATTTATTGTGCGAGGTTTTCAAGTCATTTACAAAGATCCCAGTCCCATTGATTTCTTTGCCGCACTTGAATCGACGCTGACCACATCAAACATCACAACTGAAGCCCAACATGCAATTAGACACAGCATCATCCCCGCTCTGAGTCACAAAGTGGAAACCAACGTATTCAGTGTAAGCAAACGAAAATAACTGAAAAACCTCAGAATAAGACAAAACTATTTTTATATTACCGACCGACAAGGGACGTCCTATTGTAATAATGGACAAATCTGACTACATGAAGAAAGAACAAGAAATGTTTGGAGACTGAACACCTACCAGGCGATAAGTGAAGACCCTAAAAAACGTCTGAAAAGCAAGATTAACAAAACTATTCAAAGACTGGATTAACTTGGGCAGCTTGCGAAGTTAAAACACAGCAAGAGGAAATCCGAGGATTTAGTGTTTCTCAACACAGCTGTGAAAGAATCTGTGTTCCGCGCTCTGTTCAGGTTGCAGTCACTCACCATTCCTTGTGACCTTGTCAGCCAGTGCGGCTGCATAACCCATCACACGGACCGCGCGACCACGCCGACCGCTCATTTGACCTTGCGACCACCACGCTCGTCTGACCGATGTGCGCCGCGCTCAAAGCTGTAAAAGTACAGAACGTTAACCAACCCACTGGGTCAGGTAACGACACCAAATTGAATGGCAGAAAGGCGAAACCGAAGAGACTCCCATCGAAAGGCATTTGCGGGTTAGGAGAATGTCATCGACTAGTAAACGGCGGTCTGGCTTGCTGGCTATGTTTGGAATGGTACCATAAGAAATGTGCAAATGTGTCCCAAAAACAGTTACGGGAGCTAAATAGCTCCCAAGATGCATTTTGGTTCTGTACGGCGTATTCCACCATCCCCATCGTTAAGTGCTTGCTTATTTTAGCTGGGAAATGCGACCGGGTTATCGCAGAAGCAGAGCAGAGGATCAACAATAAGATTACTTCAATGGAAGCGAGTATGGACCACAGAAGCGTAGCGGCTACTAACCGACGGAATGCTGGACAATCCGCTTCCTCTGCGCCGCATTCAGCCACGTCTCCATCTCCGTTGTCTTCTCCAACTTTGGTAGAACGCCGGGAGAAAACAGACTGTGCCTACGTGAATCAAACAATACTCACAGCAACGAAAATCAGGCACCATTAAAAACGTCTGGTTAAGCAAACTCCACTAGACCTGATATCTAGTATTAACAAGAATAAAGCAGCCAAACACCAACCCTTGGTACCTGTAGATCAAATATCTCTTGTCGAGACTAAGTCTCCCAGAACATCGGTTACATATGCAGAGATTACTGCAAAGGTCCACCGAGAGGACGCCGTTGCGTCCTCTGCCATTGTAAACACCGTTAACGCAAATAGAGAGAAAAAGAGCAAACAATCACTTGTCAACAAGTCAAGACAAATGATTACCATACCTTGTAGATCGACGAAAAAGGATCCAATAACAGTGCCCGGACTGTTGTATGTTCAAATGTCCCTGAATCTACCGCCATCACATTGCGGGATAAGTCATCAGACGACAAAGACCAATGGAACTCATTGTGTATGCAGATGAGTATCGAATCCAAGCTCATAAACTTGTTACGAATTACTCGTCATCCGAACTCGCCACACTATGGTAAGCCCAGACTTATTCGAGTAACTCTAGAATCCTCCACCGACGTAGAAAACGTTTTGCCCTCGGCAAGCGCGCTAAAACACGAACCCTGTGGGATACGTATCTATCCTGATGTCCCTTGGAGTGCGCGACAACCAAAACGAAACACCGAAGAGGGGCACAGCTAGCAAGACCGCCTAAACACAGTCTTCATACATGGCGTGCCAGAACATCCTTCTAACGATGTTCAAGAGACCGGAAAGCACGATTTAGAACAGTGGCGGTTCATTCGTGAAACACTTTCTTTGAATAATGTTGTGGCACTATCGCTCACCAGGATACCTCTCTCATCGAATTAAAGAGGATGCGGCCCTAGAATCCTAAAACTTGTGGTTCAGTCAGAGCAACAAGCAAAGGATGTTTTGGATCAATGACGAAAAAATCAGCAACATCTTCCTTCCGAAATTCGGTTAAAAGTCGCAAACAATTTGCACAGCTTAAATATTAAAACAACTGAAGCAGCAAGCATACTGACGAATGTACAGAAGTGTAACTTGACTGCTGCTTTAATTGACTCCGACTGAGGTCTAAACGAAGGCTGGGACGCGCCTTGGCCGAATCAAGTTGCAAACGATGTATCATCGACCCATCAAAAAAACGAGTAACTGCCGACCTCCCATCGGTCGGCATTCTCCCACACTTGACAGCTTCACCTCTCTGCGGGCTCCTAGAGACCGAGAAACTGGCCTGCTTGTATACAAATGCTCAGGGTCTTTCTAACAAACTGGCTGAACTAAAAGATCGACAAGCTTCCGGCTCGTATGATGTCATTGGTATCACTGAGACGTGGTTGCACACGGGAATGACGGACGCTGAAATCTCGCTACCAGGCATGTCGCTGATCCGGAAAGACAGGCTCACAAAAGGAGGAGGGGTAATCCTGTACTACCGAAACGACTTACAGTGCGAAGCCGTGGAGGATTTAGATCCGCAGTTCCCCAACTCTCTTTGGTGCTGCTTGCAGTTAAAAGGCAGGGACGCTTGCCTTATTGTCTTGGTGTACCGCGCCCCTAACTAAACACCCGAAACCGACTACCAACTAGCGGCTGCTTTATGGTGCAGTTTACAACAAAAGTACACTCACCTACTTATCATGGGTGATTTCAACGTACATTGTTTAGAAGCCCCTGCAACGATCGGAGAACAATTCAAAACCGATTTACAAGATCTAGTAACTACTGCTCCTCTCTACAACCACATCACTTTGCCCACTCGGTCCAGAACTGGTAACACGCCATCTGTGCTGGATCTTGTGCTTACCAACGAGGAGCATATGAATGATGCGTTGGTTTTAGACTGTCCGTTGGGTCGCAGTGATCACGCAGTCATCAGTTTCAACTTCGGCTGCTATGCAGAATATCTGAATGAGAACGATGCTACTGTGCGAACCATCACAAGTTACGACCGACTCGCCCAGCTAGTCAGCGCCACAACATGGTCTTTCATCGAATAAGAACCCCCGGAAGTCGCCTGTTTCGAGTTCGTCAACACATTCAGGCAGCTGGTTGCACAGGCTTCAGAGATAAAAGCTTGCAATAAGTGCAAATCAGTTTCTTTCGTTAGGAGCAGAACCCGAAAATGGTTGACAGTACGCAACGCAGCGTGGCGAGTGTACAAAGAAGCCCCAGCCCCAGAAACTTGGGACAACTACGTAACCCAACGTAACCAGTGCACTCAACTGTTAAGAGAAGACAAAGTCGCCTATCAGCAGAACATCGCAAAAGCCTTCAGTGCTAAACACAAACTGATGTACAACCACGTTAATAGACTACGAATGGTGACGCAAGGATTTCCTCCACTCAAGACGGCTGATGGCCCAACAAGAACGTCTATGAAAGCTGCAAACACGCTGCAGATGCAATACGCCCCCACGTTTCAAAGAGTCTTGCTACCAAGCGATCTACCAAGCTTTGTATTCTGCTCACCAGGACTAACCCACATCAATTTTACCGCAGAGGCTGTATTGCAAAAGCTGACTTCTCTACGCAAACACAGCTTGCCGGGTGTCGACGCCATTCGTCCTGAGGCATTGGGAGCAGCAGCAAACCAACTGGCAGGACATTTAGCTCAGTTTTTTCAACACTGCTTAGACCAGAACCAAGTTCCTGCCATGTGGAAGCTTGTAATAATAAGCCCGATGCACAAAGGTGGAAACAGAACTGATCCCTCCAACTACCGCCCAGGAACCCTTCTTCCTATACTCTCTAAGGTCATGGAATCCATAGTTGCCGATGCACTGGTGTGCTATCTGGAAAACTGCAACCTCATCACCCCTGAACAGCACGGTTTCCGTCGACAGCGGTCATGTACAACGAATTTGCTAAGTGCACGCAGTAGTTGGACTGAAGCAGCTGACGCTGGAGAAGGTGTTAATGTGATCTACCTGGCTTTTTCCAAGGCTTTCGATCGTCTAGACCATCGGATACTACTATCCAAGCTGCAGCATTACGGGATCGGAGACCCTCTTTTAAGCTGGATCCCCTACTTTCTATTTCAACGGCAATTAGTGGGCAGAGTTCGGAGCTATTTATCGGACCCCATACAAGTTGAGTGTGGTGTGCCGCAAGGCTCAGTTCTAGGTCCACGTTTGGTTTTGTGCTTATTAATGACCTTGCACAGGGAATCGCTTCAAACTTTCTAATGTTTGCCAACGATATCAAGATCTGGCGCAGGATCCAGCCGAACACCGACCAACATGTGCTTCAGAGTGATTAAGATACGGTGTAGCAATGGTCGATCCAAAACTTATTGCATTTCAACGTCAGTAGATGCAAGGTGCTTTCCATCCGACATCAAAGCAGCTACTCATACCGACTCGGAACGGATGTACTGCAACAATCAACTCTCGAACGTGACTTGGGTGTCCTGGTTCAAGATGACTTGGGTTGCTGCAGGCAATCCGAAAAGGCCTCGAAGACCGGGAACCAACACGTCGGGCTGTTGAGGCGGGCGTTTGGACAAACAAACAGCTCCATGTTTCGACAAATTTTCAGTGCGTATGTTCGCTCCCATGTCGAATATGCAATTCAAGCCTGGCATCCATGGCTGAAACACAACCTTAATGCACTGGAGCATCTACGAACGTAATTGGAATGCGCAATCGGTCCTAGCAGGAGAGGCTGCGACGACTGGGATTGTTCAGGGGAAGCTATCGCAGACTACGTGGCGACCTGATTATGGCATACTTGATTCTGAGAGACCCACATCATGTTTGCCGCCCTTTACTGCAACTCAGCAGCAATACAAACCTGAGGGGCCACTCATTAAAACTCGCAGAACAATACAGTCATCTGGAGTGCCGGAGAAATTTCTTTTCCATTCGTGTCTGTCACCCGTTGAATGCTGTCCCAGAATCGGTCGTCTCTGCATCGACACTTACAGTATTTAAAAGACGGTTGGACAATGCACTCATCAAGTTACATTTTGTTACTTAACACTACGTCTCCATCCTACACCTGGAGTATACCATGGAATTATTTGTTGTTACCTGTGGATGCTGTGAATCTAAGAGGATCGCAGAACTGCAGTGAAGCAAACGATAAGTCCTTATTTTCATATTTAAAGTATTAACTATTTTACTATCCTTTTCATCATAATTATTATGTTAATAGCCCCTGCAACTATCCAGCAGGACTTGTAAAGCAACGCTTCTTAACCCGTATAAATTCATTGTTCAAGGTTCTACGGCCTACCTAAAGTACACAAAAATGGGGTATTGCTTCACCTTATCTTGTCATTAGCTGGGGCCCCAAATTACAAGCTGTTTAAGGAAATTTGGGAACAGATGAAACACCTAACCGCAGGCTCAGAGCACTCAATCCAGTCAGCAGAACGATTCTTCGAAAAACATTAAGGGAATAAAAATAGAAAGAGACGAGATAATGGTCTCATTTGACGTTACAGCTTTGTTCACATCAATTAACACGACGCTGACGAGGCAAACAATGAGGACTCTGATTGAACAACAAGGAGCGGTAAATACCAGCAACCCAATTGAAGTCACATAAATGATGGAGTTGCTAAACTTCTGTCTCACCAGACATTTTACTTTCTGTGGCCAAATGTACAAACAGATAACGGGTAAGTCAATGGGATCGCCAATCTATTGAGTGGTAACGGAAGCAGTAATGCAAAGCTTGGAAGAGAAGGCATTGCTAATAGTGGAGCCAAAACTTTGGGTACGTTACGCAGACGATACTTTTGTCATCCTCAAACGCTCCAGACTTCAAGAAACACATCAACTAATCAACAATATATTTTCTAGCATCCATTTCACCAAAGAGGAAGAGAACAATGATCAGCTGCCATTGTTGGACGTGCTCGTGAGAAGACATGCTTTTGGGTCAATGGAAACAACAGTTTATCGGAAAGCGACCCACACCGATCAGATATTAAACTATCGCAGTAACCATCCAACCATATACAAGCGAAGTTTCTTAAGGGCGCTTTTCAAACGGGCCCAGACACATTGTAGCACGCCGCAACTGAGGGATGCGGAGGAAGATTACCTATTTAGCTTGTTTCAGCGAAACTCGTACCCCAAAAGCTTTATTCTACGCTGCCTGATGTTGAAGAGCCAGTCATAACCCGCATCTACAAGTGAAACAGAAAGAAGAGCGATTATCCTACCTTACATCCATCGATTTCTGAAATGACAGCGAGGCATCTAATGCCTCCCGGGATAACTGTTGCACACGAAAAAACCGAAAAACATGTGAAGTAAACGTTTTAAGGTGAAGAACAAATTCACTAAGAAAGAAACATTGTGTGTAGTTTACAAAATTACCTGCAAGAATTGTGACAAGTACTATGTAGGCCAGACTGGAAGAAAGCTTGGCACAAGACTTCACGAATATAGTCTGGCCATCCGCCGCCACGATGAGAAATCATTAATGTCAGTACACATGGATGCCGAGAACCATCAGTTCGATCTAGAGAATGTTGAAATAGTTGAAAGAGCAAGGAACCACAGAGCGCGTGAGTTCCTAGGGGCCTGGCAATCTGGCCAGAACTAAATCAAAAAAACACTTGGAGCTGGAAGGTGTCTATAGCTCTGCAGGTTAAGCCAGCATTAGGCACCAGATCGACAAGGGAATGAGGTGCCCACTCGACCGACTCACGTGAACAGATCAAAGGCTGACATTTGAAGCAGGAAACAATAAATTGTCACTAGGATCTGCAATTGGTTTGCGAGACCGCGAATCAGGACTGAATAGCCGCACTGAAGATGTTGCTTGGATTGTTAACGAAACGTCGGCAACCGAAATGCCAAGAGAAGAGGACAATGCTCTCATCCACACCCCGAGCTACAAATATTCTCAACAATTTCCAGATTTCGTAGAACTTTGGCGTTCTTTGTGGCTTTGCATTGTGGTTTCCCTAGCACTTCTAAGTCACGCTTAAAACAAGGTTACCAAAATTGGAGGACCTATTCAACGTGAGGGCCTAGGTAGGTGTTGTGTGTCCTCGAGAAGATGGATGGGTCAATCTTTAGTATGCTCTCCGCAGCAGCTACCTCAGTCTGTTCGAACAGTTATGGTTACATATAACGGAATTCGCGTTCCTTGGAAGTGGTTTGCAATGTGTGTCACCCGATAAAATACACATAACCGATCGCGTAGTTGAGAAGCGCGACCTTTTGCTACATTGAGTGGTAGGGTATTGAGAACTGACCAGTTTAAGAGCGCATTGAGTCACTTTTCGTCTCTTCGTGGCCGTGGGGTTCCCTGCTCAAACCCCATCTCGTGATATCATCAGCGATTATTAGGCAATTTGAAGTAATTGCCCTTGCTAAGTAGTTTATGAATACCAATAATAGACGAAACCTTAGCCCCAAATATTGGGATACACCGCACGCCAACACAATTATGTCGTACAGGGTTAAAGTTCCCTCACCACCAACCGACTTTCATCTAAGCAATTACCTATCGACTGTAGGAATTGGTCAGAAACGCCATTGGTCGAACGTTTATATGGAATAAATCGACTCTAAGTCACCCATTTTCGACCGGACCCATATGGATCCCCTGGGGTACATAGAGAATTCCCGGCCGGCCCTGGGATGAGAACGTTGTTAGAGGGGCCATGCTGTGAAATGTGCATTGTGTGATCACAAATAACATTCATTTTAAAACTTTTCGCTAGTTTCTGTCCGCTCCCTTATATGCTCTGGTAAGTACTGGTCAGGGAAATAAACTACGTGCCCGCAAGTGGCTGTTTACAAAGGTGTGAAAACCAGACAGGACCGACTTTCAGTTTCGGAGGTGGCATATCTCCGCCAAACTTGCGTAAATTTCGCCGGGCTTACGTCAAACACATAATCACCATACGGTGACTTAGACTGCGCAGTTAACAACCGATTCATCTTCAGGACTTTGTTGCACATCCAGTGTGAACCAAATGAGCTTTAATCAGAAAACTGATGCATCTGCTCTGCCTACTGCAGTGAACCTTGGGAAGTCACTTCAGAGCACTGTGGCAGTTACCGCACAACGCCACACTGGCACTAATTTTCTTCAGGGCACTACCACTAGGAGACGACTCATGTGCCGGTCATTCTTTCTCGCTCTGATATCAGTGTGATAGCAATGGTTACGTGCTTTTCGTCTCCAGCCTCAACTCTCTTGTACACGTCGCTGCTAGGTAACGTTAGCCCGCAACGTTCGGAATTCGAGTGGCCGCCTTGCGCGGTTGGGGTACTATAGCTGAAAAAAGTTTGTCCGTTCCAACTAAAAGTCGAAAAAGCTAGGACTCTTCATAACGCTTACTTAACATTCAGCTCAAATGATGTTTTCGAATTAGCAAGCAGTTTTGTAATCAAATGCCTTGCCAGCATGAATTGGGTGCCATTCTGGGTGTTAGCCGGGGTATGTTATCAGTTTCGTTTTAGACTCGCCTGTGTAGGTTGCTTGAAAAATCCGGCATCTTCTTCCGTGTTTCTCTCTTCTGCCCTTCGTTTTATCAGTCGTCCATATTGGCTACAACTTCCTGTAATGCACTGCATACAGGGTGCAGTTATTTTCGGAGTTCCATTTGGTTACTTTCTTCAATGACTTTCATAAATTAGTTATCCGCGGTATTTTCAAAATTATCCTCGGAATTTGTCTTTGGGTTGCCTCTAACATTACTTAAATAGTTTTACAGTTTAACACTGTAGCCACCAAAAGATGGTAACAGTATGCTTCCTAAATATCTTATAATCTTAGGGCAAAGCAAGAATAAATTTTATACCAACATGCATTCATCCAATTTACGTGTTTCATCTTGTCGAATTTTGTTATCTAAGACTGATGATATGAATGTGTAAGAAAATACAACAAACGCCGTAGAATATATATATATATATATATATATATATATCACCTATTAACAACTAGTACCTAGTTCACTAATGAGCTTCTCGGCAAAATAGGATTGTTGGCTGTAATCCGTGGAATACTTTCATTTGAATTTATCGCGTCACCACACAACCCCACCCTGGCTATATGTTTAGTTTGCCAAAACGCTTTTCAATGAAACTATGCGACTATGTAACCTGAATAATCATGTGGAAAATGTTCCTAAGGACGAAGGCGGATACTCTGTGGATGTTTTAGGTAAGATACGGGATAATTTGGAAAACAGACCAACTTTAAAGACGCTGGATTCTGACAGGGCAACAAATTGGCGGATGTATCTATGGCGTCTTATAAACTCAGCAAGTTAATTGCTAAAGATTGTAGTCCATATAAAGTTGGAAAGAAGATTAGCTTGACTTCATTATCAGCTGTAGTATTTGACCTGATGAATATGAATCCATAATAAGCAATTCAAGCCATGCCACTCAGCAATCCGACAGTAGCTAGACAAGAAGATGAGCTGCTTCCAAACATAGGAAGTATCATTTAATTTCGTACAGTCCAGCAAAGTTGTATTACAATTATATGGATAGACTTTACCTGACAAGGATGCTCTTCTCGTGGCATATGTCCTATTATTTATTAATAATGAATTAATAGATGAGATGCTGCTTGCGAGGAGAATTAAAAGCCTTACAAATTGCCAGTCTATATTTCAGGTAGTCAATAGCTATCTGACGTAAAATCCATTCCATTACAGAACACAGTTGCATATTCAACTGACGGTAGTGACACAATGTTTGAAAGATATATAGGATTTATTGTCCATCTAGTAAATATTCTCTAATCTGCTCATAAAAGTTAATGTGAGAGCATTTAGTAGTTAAGAAATTGGGAGGGCGCTTAAACGATTCCCTGCCAATTGTTATAATATTTGCTGACAATATCAATTCTCCCACTCTTCAAAGTCATCTTTTCCAGCAGTTGTGTGAAGAGAACAGTAAATATTGCATAGATATTTTAGATGGCTCTCCAAGGGAAACTGCCTTCGCCCAATTTTTGCTTTAATGGACTCCATTTTACTTTCCTTTATTGAAATGGTCAGGAAAGATAATTGTCAGTAGCTATGTCAGAAGTGTTGCATCTGGATGACGTTTCGAAAAACTCAGCTTCTTAATTAAAACCCATCAAGGCAAGTTGAGTAATCTCATCTCGAATAAAGAAGCCATTACCGCTTTACTTAAAAAATTTGGAAGTGTATGTCCGAAACATCGGAGTTCGGGAATTTGCTCAGTTCCATGTTCTAGTTACAATCACAGAGATGATGGATGAAGACTTGCTGGTTTATGCCAATCATGTACAACTCCAAAAAGAAATGAATAGAGTTTTCATTCCCAGATTGACATAGAAAGACTTAATTGGATTTGCGGCCCTGCAATGTTGTAGGCAAAAGCTAGCAAAGTCTCACAGAACTCCAAAGTGGCTAACTGGCAAGATCCGAATTCACACAATCTGACTGATGCTTCTAACGGATATCCCGGACCGTGGGAAATAGCTGCAAAATATTTCCTTTCTTTTCCATCCACATGTTTTGTTGGTAACGGCTGAGTCTACAATCTGACTGGCCAACGGTTACAGTCATCGCTATCTGTGAATGATCACGTGGTACTTTCAAGCTGCGATTTGAAATCTGTTGTTACGATGAACTTGCTTTACCGAAACGGACTGCGCTTGCTTTATTCCCTCAAACGTAGGTTTTACACTTGGTCCGCCTCATCTATTATCAGAGCAAAACTAAAGTAAAGCACACCCGTCTATTGTCCGCTCACGCGGGTCGGGGTTCAAAGGATTGAGTGGGTACAGCATTATGCCATAAAGCTCATCCCCGGTTTACGACGTTTGCTAAATGAAGACCGGTGCAAGAGACCAGGGTTGTACACCCTGTCTTATCGTCGAATGCGGGCTGACCTTTTCATGACGCAACGGATAGTACATCTGGGCGAATACCCCATCTAAAGACCGCTGCTGTGTCTGCTCGCACCAAACAGCACACGAGGACACCGGTACAAAATTGTCGTACCTAATTTGAAGCGGGTCGCTAACCAACTCTGCTTCGAGCGGAGGGTGGTGAACATTTGGAACAACCTGCATGCAGACATAGCCGTAGCGAAGTCGGTGTGGGATTTTAGAACATTTCTGGACTCGCACATTGCTGATTTGTCATTGCAAGAATAACAACCGTCATTTAAGGTAGATTTGCTTGAAAAATAGTTGGTGCAGCTATACAGAAGCACCTCTACTTGTTGCATTTTCTTAAGTATTAATATAACATGCATGTGGATTCAGTATACTAGTTTCTGTAACAAAGAGTAGAAACACATTGGACACCATAGCATGAGGATATCTTCGACTCTCGCTGTAAAGTAGGCAGCCGGACATGAGGAAGTTTACTAAAGGAGATCAGGCTCCATGTTCGCATTACTATCACGAAAAACTTACGATATGAACTTATTACACCCCTTAATTCATGACATGCAATCGAGATACAAAAACAACAATAATTAAATGCAATATAAAAAATATAATTGACTTTTGTGTAAGTATAGGTAAGTGGCGTAATGTTGCCGCACAATATACGTCATTTTTGGCGTAAAAAAGTTAAAATATTAAGCATATAAGGGGAACAGCTGTGATATCAACAGAGAATAGTAAGCCATAATAATAAAGCACATCAGCATGACCGCTGAAAAGCACAGAATTACGTTTGTTTCCCGTTGCGGAATGCTGAAGTTGGGGTGATCAAAGGTGGGTGGTCATGAGAAATGGAAAGGTTTAAAAGAGGGGTACTGCTGATTAAAAGTTGAGAATACCTGGTCTAGGCGATCGAACACTTTTGGGAAGTCCAGGTAAATGATATCGAAACCAACCGCTTCGGTCCGGTAATTCCGTGTAATCAACAAATGCATAGCTGTTAAATTTTTGGTTAGAAGCTATATTGCTCCGAAGGTGTTACTCTGTGATTTCTTGAAAAGGCATAAGTGCGCCGAGAGTTGTTCTATAACTTTGAACAGCAAAGGAAGCAGCTTTATCGGAAGATAATTTGTAGGGTCAATACTTCTAATTTCTTCATGAATAGGAGCGATGATCCTCAGCTTCCACATGGTTGCTGCTGACAGAAAATAGCCAGAGTTTCAACCACATTACTGGCTGTTGCTTGTAGTAGTTCGGTATACTATTACCGACACCAGAATAACTGCAGTAATGCGTGGGCAACTACTTCCTCTACACAGCTTCCGCAGTAAAAGTAGTGTTGGATACTGGTGACGCAAAGACAATAGAAACAACGGTAATTCCTAGTCCTTTTACGCTTTCGAACATATAGGAGTGATAGAGTTATAAGGGATCAGCTGCTTCCGTTGCTAAGCAAAGGGCCAACAGGTCGTCACTTCGCTATCTCATCCAAGGTCACAATTTTCAAGACGGTTAAATACCCTCTGGGAATTTATTGAAAGCACCCCTCCGTAGGTGAATATAGATATATTTGTACCCTATGCCGAAACGCATTTCACTTCAAACTTAGTCCCCAAGGAAATCCGTCACTGGAAGCCTATGCGAAACAAGTAAATGTTTTGTGTCGTTGTCAGCTCACACAACTGGCACTTCAGAAACATCTATACATTCAGTTAATACTGTAACTTGTGAACAGGAGTGAACCTCCATTCCGTGTGCTGCTCATGATGTGCTCATGTACCCAGGAGCAGATGCACGTTCGCAGATTTATAAGGGAGTTTGTTTGGCACTCCGTCTGCTTAAGTTTGGTATCACCCAATTTACGTGTTTTGCATCACCTCTCCATGTATCACCCTTTAGAATGCCGATACGACGGGCGCAAAAATAACTTCATTCATCGATTGGTCTCATGGTTGACAAGGAATTAGATAGAAATTTTGCTGATCTTTCGGCTGACCAAACTAACTACCTCCACGTTGGGCCAGTTGTGTGGCTCCGTTTAGTCCCATTCCAGCGAATGGCTCAACGGATGAGTTCCAAGATATGGTGGGTTTCCGTCTGGCGAGCGTCTCCGTATGAAAAACAACAAATTTCTGTTTAACATCACTGTGATATGGTCGTTGTGACTAACCCTTAAGTGAAGTCACTGCCTCTTGCCTTTTCTGAAGATTTTACCCATTTATCGAACGTCCTCCACTCCGAAGAGTTACTTTGACCCCTACTTACATTGGTGAACCAACCAAACAATATAACCAATTTAGTGTCATATTAACGATGTCACACAACGTAGCTACCTACGCAAACACCTGGTTGGCGGTATCCGGTTCCGGATTTGCCTGTCACCGTGGCATTCATAGGAGAGCCACAGGATGCCTTCACATAGAGAGGGGCTATGGGTGGCTTGCGCTGCGCCACCAATTGCTTCATCCACACAACACCTATCCAGTATAAATCCGAAGGAATAAGACCGGGAGGCATGTGGATTGGAGCCTATTTTCATCAACGGACCCAGCGCACTCATTTTCAATGCAAACACATGCACACTGAACTTGCGGAATCAAGCATACACAAGGTGGTGGCTATACCGTAGTCCGCTTCACACTGGATAGAGCCAACATTCGAGCCTAGCACAACAACAGCGGCTGTGCACCATGTCCTCTCCCCCCACAACGATTCACACTCTACTGGAACCAGTAATCGAGGTGGAGGACGTTAGACAGCTAGGCACTTTGCCGACGTACACATCAAGCGAAGCCACACCGGGTTGTCAAACAACAGCCAATCACAAGAAATGACAATATCAAATAATAGCTATCGAGTACAGAATACAGATATAACGACTTACCTCTTCGCCAAACCATCATAAGAAATAAAGCAACCATTGAACCACTGAATTGTAGAAATCAGAACGGAAACGCTTGTCAGCTTCAACGCATCCAGATCAGAGCAGAGATGATGCGTGACGTTGGGAAACGGCATTCACAATGAACGGTTACATCTGTATCGAAAGCACTATGAGCCCGGCATAGGCAGCAAATGAAGGTTTAACGACCTTGCAAAACTTTCCTCACTGGATGCGTTGACAATAGGCTCCAGTATGGAGTTCCGGTCGTTCACCAACGAGTGATCTCCGGACGGACTCGGAGACTGTTTGCAGTTAGCAGCTTCCAATTGTTTCCGCGCGTCAAGCTTTAGGTGTGCAACTGGAATAAATGTTACAACTCGGTCCCCATTTCTCCCCCAGGAATACGCCTGGTGTAATTCACGTCTCTTCGGCGATGATGATAATCCGAATTAAACATATTCATCCTCTGTAGAAGAGCATCCTTGGACATATCCCGTAAACGCCAAGAATGATATGGAAACACGCCTCCATATTCTTTCAATCCTTTTGCATTCAAACTTCCTGTGAGGTTAAACAGCCGGTAAGCCATACTCAAGAATAGACAGGACTTGCGAGACAAACAGAAGTTTGAAAATCTCCGGTGACAATCGAGGGAAAAATCTTCTTTTAGCGGAGAACATCCTCAAACTATCGCGGGTTGTCTTAAGATCTGGAGACACGGTAACTCTTCGGTCCTTCGCAAGAGTGGCATTATTGTGCGGACAACCGGCAAAATCGTAGGTGCCAAAGGGTTCAAGGGCACTGATTAATAGGACGTAACACTTGTCACTGTTATTGCACAAACCCATCGAGCGAATAACCCGTAAGGAAGTAGATCCCCAGGAGACGATTACATGGATGGTCCTGTTACTTCAATCGTATATTTTGTTTTAACTACGCTTGCCTTTATCTATACCTCTTACTTTTCCCGAAAGATTTAACCGATCAATAATTCATGTCCGCCAAAATATAGTTAGAGTACTCCTTTGGAATTTCGTAAAACAACACAGTTGCTCCTTGCGACTTCGTAGTACAACGAGAATTGTAACAAAATGTTGGACTGTACATCAAAGCAAAGAGTAATATACCGTTGTTTTTATTCGCCGCGACATAACATTACTCATGCATGTGCACGGTAGTACCTGTACATACAGGCGTTATGCCAATTTTGGCCGCAAATCCACAGTTTAATAGTAACCTATCTATTAGCAACATATTTTGTTACAGGCAACATATGAGGTATGCCTACCACTACATTTACGATACCATTTACGATCGATTTGACCAAGGCTCACTTCCATGCGAATTGTGGTCCACAACAAGGTTGTGCTTCACAATTAATTCACACAACGTGTAATTTAACATGGCCCTTTATTAAGCAAAGTCATCTTAATCCACCTTCGCATATAACTGCCTTAAAAAGTTGTAAACATAAGTTGGCATCTCCCAATGAAAGAATAGGAAGATGAGCATCATTCAAAATAGATTTTGTTCATAAGTTGCTGCAAAATTTTGTAATATCGGAGGCGATCTAGTTGGCAACTTAATCATGTAAGTAGGAGCCAAACCTTTTAGAATTTAATTAAGGCGCCAAGTAACAATGTAATCTTTGGGCATGTATGCATATTCTCTGCACAGTGTGTTTGAATAGAAATTAGATACCAAACTTTCCTCTTTGACATATCATTGCGCCTGATTGCAAAGTAGTATTGGTTAGAGGGAAATGTTGTGAAGGCTAACGATGGGAGTCCTCATTAAACAGCGTCTTAATTTACGTTAGCATCAAGCATTTTATTTAGTTCGTGCTTTCTACATTTAATGTCAAGTGTTTTATATTGCCAAGCATAAGTTCTAGCAGGTCCAACGAAATTATATTGTTTCTGTTAGAGATATTGTCAAGAATCTTCCCTAAGATAACCTCCATAATCGACGCTCATAATTATTAAATAAACGTTTGAGTGAACAGAGGAAACAAGTGTACGCTTACTCTGGCGCCTATTCGGTGGACGTCCTTTAATATTCATGCCTTCTTTCTTTCAAGTACGAATCACTGCAATGGGAATTCAAGCCTTTTCATTTGCCTAATTGGTTTCAACGTGCGCAAGCTGGTACACTCTCTGTCTACAGAAACTTCAGAAATGATTGCAGATTATCCCAACGTCAATCGGCTGGAATTCGAGATCACCCAAACGTTTGTAAACTTACGTTTTCTCTTTATATTAAAATCATGCATTCCTGCAAACGCAGGAGATACTTATAAAAGTTTCGCTTACAAAACATTGAGCACCTTAATATCTGGTTTAACTGGTAATCGCAATCTGATTGAACCGTGAACAGTGGTTCCCGATCGCAAACAAAACCATGACACCTTGGAGTAAATGGTACCACCACAAACCTTTATACTTGCCATCACCGGGAAGAGAACACCAACCTAGTTTATATAGTGTGTGCACAAGGTACAAGACATCAGATATTAGTTTAGGGCGAATCGTCCTCATATGAAACGCGATAAATGAAAACATTTAACTCAGGCACCATTTTAGTATCTAAATGCAACAATAGAGAGTATGTCCGTTTGAGCTACATTAACAGATCACTATGTCGGTGGATGACCCTCGATGAGAAGTTCAACTAAGTGAAACATAGTTGTGACATACTCTCAGGTTGTCTACTATGTTAATTTTGTTTATGTAGATTTAAATTGAAGGACTATTGTTAAATATGCTTTTATCTCTTTGAATTTGCGGTATTTATTTTCTCATGCTGATTCTTGTAAGGTCTCCCTTCGATGCCATACAAGGAAGCTGAGTCTAACATGAGAGTTGCTAAAAGAATTTCTGTATTTCCAACAACAATGCAGTATAAGTTTAACATCCTTAGCTATAACCTTGTTATAGATATAGGAGGCAGAGATGTTGGTATACAAAGTTGAAAGCTAAATGAAGCTGCCTATTTATGACCGGACTGAAACATGAAAGCCTGATCGTTAAACAATAGCTATGTGATGAATGGGGAAATTGTGGGTAATTGCCTCGCAAAAGGAATAAATTTTATTCATCTTGATGTGAGATTTTGCCTGAAACTTAAGGGTTAAATATCGCTCAGACTTCAAATATTCTCTTTCCGATTGGCCCCATCCATGATCTCTTGCCATTATATACAAGTAATATGAGCCTACGTCTTGAAAAAAGTATAATAATAATAATAATTTGTCAGCTTTACGCCTTAACAAAGTTTTGATGCCGTGTGACCACTACCAGTCGCGCGTGAGCTGTGTATACCGCGAGGAGGCCCACCCTATGCGGATTCGAACCGCTGACCTTCTGGTTGCAATCCAAGGATTTAGACCACTCGTCCACCGGCCACCGGGCCACATATAGCTACTGTTTATTCCCTCACTATTTCCTATTGGTCAATCCAATACGGCAAAAGTTACAGTCAACCGTAGTAGATGCAGTTTTGCCAGATACGTATGAGCATTACCAAAATCAAGCCTACGTAATAATAGTTTTCCTTTGCAAAAGCCGCTAAGATACTAAAAGAAGTGAACATATATCTTTCTCTGTAGTGATTTATTTGTTGTCACGAAGTAGGGGGACGGTTGATCACCAGATGATTGATCTCCGCCATCGCGTTTGTGGTTAATGCACACCATCCAACAGTCCGAAAACAAAGACTGGGCTTTCCATTTGCAAACTAGCTGTACAACGCTGATGCGCTCTGAGAGTTACCAACTCATACCAGGTAGTGTGAAGTATCAGAAGTTTTGGTCCAGTTGAATGATGCTACGGTACCATTTTTTGAGCAGTCGACAACAGCGCGAAGTTCTCATGGCACTCAGCCTGACTGACTTGTACATTTTGCTAACCTCCCATAGCGCACCTGTCTGGAACTTACAGTGACAGGAATGATAAATTACTCATGAGCAGGCGCATACGTATACTAGGACCAGCTGTGCTGTGACTCACCTTCTGGCGCCAATTCGTTGACCTCTATCTGAGCAGCCTGGACACCGTTTTCCATCTGCAAGCAAAAAGTGCTCACTTTGTTTTTCGCGTTAATGTGAAACTCGAGTAAAATTGGAAGGCGGAATTACTAGTACTCAAAAAGACACCTGGTTAGTATACTACATTTGTGATTTCGGTGGTATTTCGTGTCACACTGTTTTGGTCGTCTGGTTGTGATAACTACAATGATGGTCCATGTGCCAAGGACGAACTCGCTTTTGTGGACACCGTTACTTAAGGGAATGTACCGAATGGCAAGCAAAAAGTCCGCCAGCCGTTTGCATCTCCATGTAATCAAGATGAGCCTAGATGCTTCTCGCATTCTACTCTGCTGTAATACAATATTTATAGCAGTTATCTCGAGCAGCCTTTTCTTGTCTCTTCGTTCGTAGTTGGCAAGTCTGTGGGATACAATGCTTTTGCAATTAGCTGCTTTCGGTCTATCAGCAAGGATGCTCATGTGCAATCCAGTTTATCAGTGTTAAAGGTACGCTGCAGAGTGAGATTTTCCAATGTTATATAAAAATGCCCGGTAAATTCTGCTTAAGCCATCCAAATGTACTCAACGGAATCTGAGAAGCAATGATGTTGCGTATATTTCGTCATAAGTAACTGAGGCGTATACAATGAGCTTGTAGTTAGCAGCAACGTGAGTTTTCGTTTCATTGCAGCTTAGCAATGACTAATAGTTGATACCTACTAAGCCATCCTTTAACTAAAATAGACGTTAGTATAATCCTTAAAAAGATTTGTTATTCCATAGAACAAAACCAGTTTCCAGTCCAAATGACACAATTAGAGGGGAAACCGGCAAATTTGAAGCTCCTGAAGCTTGTTCAATAGCGGATGACGATTAATCATTGCATATAGGAGTATAACACCGGGTTAGCTTTGAGACCGAGTAGACTTCGCCTGTGTAATGTATAGAAGGCTGACTCATACCTTGAGGAATAAGATAGTGAGGCCGGAGCGTTAGAGTCGATCAGGCAACCGTCCGTCTACCTACCCGACTGTTCGCCCACCCAACACAACCTACCAATATTTCTAGTCACGCAAATAACTGATGAGTCAGGGTAACAGTCACTTAAGGCTCCATGCCGCGCGACTACAAAAATCGTCCACCACCTTCAGTAAGCAGATGAATAAGATTGTGTTTTAGGCTCCAGTTGTGACTATCCCGCGGACTGAGCAACAGTCTTATGTGCACCTGTATATATAAATATACATACAAGTCATATACATACAGTTACATGTACAAATTATATGTCACTATGCTGCATCACTGAGAAAACGTGGTAAAGCAGGCGAATTCTACGGATGTTCTTTTACAGATTTGTTTAGCTTACTCCGTAATTATACGTATACGGTTTTCTGTTTTACTCCACGCAAAGCAACATGTGAATAAGATATACCTGATTCGTCAACCAGCAGTGATCTTTACATGTGTTGCCATTATGTTGAGTGGGGAAACAAGGATAGGGGGAATAGTTGTTCTGGTGTTTATTGTAAAAGCAGACAGGTGCTTTCCAAAACTAGCGGAGAAGTAAAGCAACTGCGGCGATATATTTTAATTGGGAATGGACTCCTCTGAAGAAGCTGACTCCAGTAGACTTAGTCAAAGGTTTGACTCTTTATCGGAAAGAAATAATGTGTGTGTAAATCCTTAAAGTTTTCAAGTTGTCACCCATTTGCCTAGTTGTAGGCCAACAGTATCCAAGGTATGGAAAAAAAGCCGACGGATATTTGGTTGTGTGATCAGGTACGGCAGCATTTTTTGGAGCCATAGATAAAAGAAGAAGGAATGAGAAGTGATAAAAGTTTGCATGTAAGCATATACAAATATATGGTCAGATATATTCATTAATATGTTATTGCAATGTTAATTTAACTTATTTTAGTTCCTATATTGAGGTTTATCACTTCAGTGGATTGACGGTTCTATTTTACCTTGACTTTTGTATATTATTTTAATTTTATTCCATTTCTCTACAAAACCCATGCACTGTTTTTCTGCTACAACGGTGCTTTAAAACACACAAACCGAAAAATAATTTCCTGCCATTCCATGCGTTGGATTCTTTCGTGGTCTGCCAGTTAACATAAGCGGATGAGCAAACGTGCAAAACAGATGATAGGGAAATGTTAAACTCTGATGCTAGAGAGAATAAAAAAACTTATTACTCTATTAATTAGTATGTTCTAAATCCACGTATCCTGTTCAGCCTATTTGAGGATGAAAAGTGGAATGTATTCGCAAATGCTAAAGGCGCAGCTGCTTGGCTCGCTTTCCGTCATTCAAATGTGTTTAGTAAACTTCAACGCATTCTACTTTCAAAAATTTGCAAACAGTTAGCAACTGTTACTTACAAAAGGATCAGAACTGTAAAATTGCTGTCAGTACGAAAATCAGTGTATCGAGTATAGATTGTCTACAACACCAGAAAGATAGGATGACCACGTGTACCAACGGAACCCGTGCTCTCAATTGTTCAGAGAGGACACAGCCGCGGATCAGCAGAACATGGCAAAAACCTTCAGTGTTAATCACCTACTTCCGTATAAGCACTTTACTGGTCTACGAAAGGTGTGGCAAAGAGTTCCGCCAATCACGACTGTTGTTGACAAGACACGAACGAACCGAAGCAGCAAACGCGCTGCGCGTGCAGGATGCCCCCAGATTCCATCACAAGATCCTCCAAATTTTAGCGCCCCGCCTCCGGGACTGATTCACACCTCCATTACCATAGAGGCGGTCTTTAGATTGCGACCACTCTAAGCAAGCACAAATCCACGGATATTGATATTATTCACCCAGAGGCAATGGGAGCAGCAGCAAGACAACTGGCAGAGCCAATGTTTCAGTTCTTCCAGCGCTGGTTAGACCAGAACCTAGTTTCCGAAAATGGAAATTTGGAATAATGCCATCCATCCACAAATTGGCAGCAGAACCGAAGATTAAAACTACAGCCCAGGTTCCCTTCTACCTAAACTGTCTATGTTACTGGAATTCATTATAACCGATGCGCTGCTTGGCTATTTAAAAATACTAACCTTATAATTTCTGAACAGCACGGATTCTGTCGACGTTGACCGTACACAATGGAATCGCTAATAGGACGGGAAAGCTGGACCCAGTCAGGTGACGTTGGAGAGGATGCTGATGTGATCTCCCTGAATTTCGCGAAAGCATACGATTGATTAGGTCACCAGATACTCCTTTACAAGCCACAGTGTTACGGGATTAGTGACCCTTTTCTAAGCTGGATCGCTAACGATCTTCTTCAGCGGCAATTGGTGGTATGCTTTCGAAGCTATTCCTCCGACACCATGCAAGTTAGATGTGGTGTGCCTCAAGTCTCGCTGCTAGGTCCCGATTGTCTTCGTATATAAGAATGACCTCACGCAGGCAGTTACATATAACTGCTATTTAATTCGAGGTCAAGATTTGACACCGGGTGCAGGGGATACTGACTAGCAAATGCTTCAGATTGATCTAGGCACGTTACATCGGCGGTCCCTCCAAAAATTAATCGAGCATGGCATCCATGGTTAAAACAGAATCTTAGTCCTTTGGCGTAGCCCCAATGTCGAGCAACAAAATACATTATGTTAATGCACCATGTTCAAAACGAGGTGAGGTTGAAACGATTGGGGGTATTTAGCAGACATTACGGCCGCTTACAAGTTGACTTGATAATCTTGTACTTAATTCTGCAAGATCCACATTGTATGTGCAGCTCTTCGCTGCAACTCAGCAGTAATACAAACTTAAGAGTTCACTCACTAAACTGGCGGAACAGTATAACCACCCGGATTGTGGCAGTAATTTCATTTTCGTCTACGTGTATCACCTGTGGAATATTCTTTCAGAATCAATCTTTTCTGCATTTTCGCTAGCAATATTAAAAAGGCGTTTGGATGACCCACTCTTTTGTACCGTGTGTTACACTTCCATCCCACTCCTGGATTATAGTTTTGATTTACTTACTGTTACATGTTTTTGCTGTGATACTTCGTGCATTGCAGGACTGCAGCGAAACAAGCGATGATTTTCGCTTGTAAAGGTAAAAAACTCACTACTTTTTACTTTTAGATAACCATGCTAAACCACCCAACTAGACATGTAAAGCATTGCTACTTAGTTCGAATAAATGTGTTGTTCATTGTTCATTGTTCAATGGGCCATCGAGAAGCGATGTAAATTCTGTAAATAACAACCCCCGTAAAATATGTAGTCCAAGCTGTTTTGCAGCTTTGGCGTAGATGCGGCGGTATTTTCTAAGCCGTTGCTTCTGCAGTTGTGGTAGCGCTGCAGATGCGTTATAATGTGACGGGAGGAATTCCAAGCGTTTCCACTCCTTCTATATAGGGAGTGTCATTCGAAGCTTTTCGTGATATGTTACGGTAGCTTGGTGTATTCAGGAGCTGCTCTTGCCCCAACAATTTAGAGTGCAGTGTTGTGAGAGCGGATCCGAAACGCTCCACTTCGGATATTACACTCGTGAATGAATTAGCGGAAGTTTTCCACAAAGTAAACCGCGACCACCATCAAGATGGCTTGAAGCAATGTAGACCCAGCGCGAACCGTTCAATCTCCAGCAATTATGACGAGTTGGTTGAGTGTGGGTACGGTGAAACACTTTGGGTAACATTGACTTTTGGTTGTTCCGCTTTCAAGCGATCCAGTATGCATTGTGGTCTTCCGTTAGTGAGTTGTTTCTCAAAATCATTGCCACATGCCTCTGAACTGTAGCACGGGATCTATAAATGTAGCTTCGTGAGTTTTCAGGCTTATTCCAAGGGGTAACAGAAATCATCTATTAAAAATTGGTGCCATTGTACAAACTTGGATTTTACCCTAGGAGGAGCAGCGGTGATTTTCTATTGAGTAGCATAAATCCTTGCCCGATATTATGAATTGAGCGCACTGAGGGAACTCGTAAGTTATTTGGAGTCCAGTGTTGATTAAATAGCATATATGAAAACATACAGAAGTTTCATATCAAATGTTGCCAAAAACTTGCTCCAGCTTATTATTGAGTATTCTGAGAAAAGATTTTCTTAAGGAATGAACACCAGCCACCCAAGGTTTATTTTTCACTGAAGCTGAACTTTTGATACATTTCGACACAGAAGCACCTTTAAAATTCCATAGTAAAGCTTATAAAGAACTAAACAAATTTTACATCCTCACAGTTACATGCGACACAACAAAGAAGGTATGATCAGTTTTGTAAAATTGGATTTGCGAAATTGCTATTTGCTCAAATATCTATTTTGGCAAATATAATTGATAAGGTTCTTTAGATAGGAACATGAGATATGTTCATAGAAGCGGTTTACATGTTGAAATTGCAAATTGTTTTACGTGTGCGAGGGAATTGCAGGACTTGAATTATGAGTTTAATAATTGCCGCAAGTAAACGTAGTTTTAGTGACTTCAAGTGTGTTTCGGTCAGTCTGATTGGTTTGTCCTGGAACCGATTGCTTGCAGCGCTATGCACCTTCAACTCTCGTCTGTTTTTCGTCTGCCATCATAACGTATGTTGTCAGAATTCCTTGGGTCGAGTTAAATTCCTTTCCGTATGCAGTTGA
Organism: Dicrocoelium dendriticum; assembly: GCA_944474145.2. Taxonomy (NCBI): domain Eukaryota; kingdom Metazoa; phylum Platyhelminthes; class Trematoda; order Plagiorchiida; family Dicrocoeliidae; genus Dicrocoelium; species Dicrocoelium dendriticum. Next base: position 83,304,376 of record OX104071.1, on the reverse strand, counting down.
GGGAACCGTGAGCCTCATAGGAGTGGGGATGGGGATCGCTTATTAAGGACCAGCCTCCGTGATTGCAAAATTTCTCAGGTGCCTGCCAACGTGCCCCTATAGTTCGGGAAGAAGGGCAACTGACAACAGACAACCAGACGGAAATGTGATAGAAGCGTGCGATCAACTGCGAAAAGCAAGCAATAAACGATTAGTCTTTGAACCCTTATGTAACATGTATCTGCGTTTCCATGAATGTTATATATGTAATAAATCCTTACGAAAGGTAGGCAGCGGATGGTGCAAAGGGTTGCGAGTTGTAGCCGAATGCCTGATAAGAGCGAGGAGTAGAAAAGGGAACATGAGTGTCTGAATATACGAGGCTGTCTCGCTGCGTCGTGTAGGGTGGATCAGTCCCCCAATCTGTCTAAGAGACCAGAGATAATGCAAATGAAGTGATGGAAAGCAGATGATGGCAGTGAACATCATGTTACAGTGAAGAGGCGAATCCGTCGGTGCAAGTAAGTAGATGCGTGAGCAGGAATACGTAGAAGCTAAGGCGCGGTGTCGCACAGTTTAATTCAGTATTCTTTCCCTGTTGGTAGCAGTAAAGAGTTTAATGGGTAAATAATAAAAACAAGCCGTGGTGCTCGATGCCCATCTACAGCGAGGAGCCAAAGTGGTTGGAGCCAGTAGGTGGTTTTATGAGTACTAACACATCCGACACTAAGGCTCTGCTTCGCACAGGAGGGTTAAGTCTTCCCCGAATATATAGGGGAAGAAATCCAATGCAGGGTAAGTAATGCCATGCATGATGTGTGGTTGCTTGCGCGGATTTGTGCTGCTGATAATGACGGAGGGTTAGTCCGTTAGCTACAATGCCAGATTTCACGGTCAGAATCGATCTGGAACTCTTTCTCTTATATCCTCTTCAGATTTGTCTGGGCCAAGACATTCCGCAATAAGAGTTGCGTTGAGAAACTGACGTATATTTGTGCGGAATACCGCAGACGTAGATATCGTTCTGATTTTCATTGGCAGCCTGTTCTGATTGAACGCGTATCATTAAATAACGAAACTAGAGCTTATTCCCGTACAAATTTTCGGTAAGACGATCTAATAGGTTCTAGTGAGGGTAGTGCACATACACATCCTGTCTAACGAAAAAATCGTTATTAGGGTTTTGGTTAGTGCTATATCCGGAAGATGAATCGCAGGTTGATTTTGATGCCACCGAACCACAACTGGTCAAGCTGGAGCAATAATCTGCACGGCAGTGGAGGTTGGGTTGGGCTATATCGCAGTTAGTGTTCAATTCGTAGTGGTCGGTGTTGTCCCCCATGACGCAGTACCATCTGCTGCTGGCTAGTTGGCGTTAGCCTCTAACGTTCAAGGGTTTGATCCCCAATATTAGACCGAGGGATGCGCACCGCTGAAGAGCCCCAATAAAGCGAAATGCTCGTCTGGTGCTTTGCCAGATGGGTAGCTTATTTATGCGGCATGCAATCTAAATGCGTTGAACCAACTCGAATGAAAACCTATTTTTGTCTCGTTAGAATAACAACATGCTTCCAGAAGGCAAGAAACATTTTGCTTCTCATTGATATAGTGATCGTGTTCAGGAGTATGAGGGGAAGGTTAGAAACATCTAGCTCTTGGATTACAGGTAAGCTTTCGGGGACATGATATTAGGACATCTTGAGCGACTTTGTCACGCTAGAGATGCTGCGCAGATTAAACGTGATGCTGGATAGCATTAAGTCTAAGTAAGTGCGCTGTGGGTGTCATGCTAGCAGCATTGAAGGGGATACAAAAATATATGCCTAGTATCTCACATGTTTCCTCTCGGTCAGTAGCCAAAATTGTATCCGCTTGCACAAGTGACATGATAGGTGTCAAATTATGAGAGCTCCTATACGTTAGTAAATTAGTAAGCAATTTCACAGAGTTGCGCTTTAGTTCGCGGTTCTCTCCTGTACTGACCTACCGGAATACCTTTTATTTCTCCACTGCAGCATGATTTCACAGTTGCGCATACCGAAGATGGAACTGCTTCTTCTTGTATCCGCATCGCAATTTTTGCGTTTTGCGATCATTGTCTTTAAAGTTGCTTGGGTTGGTTCATGGCAAGGTGTAAGTCCGCTTTACTTTGGTGTGAATATATCTAGGCAGAATTCAAGATTTCTGTACAGGTTGTTGGTGGCTGCATCAATATCAAAAGTACAAGACTGCATTGGCTGTTAATGGCATTAGACTAATTGTTGCTCCATCGAAATACAAACTTCTCCAAGATTGGCAGGGACCCACCCATGCGCTGTCCCTTAATGGTAATCAGCTAGATCATTCAGGAATTCAAGTACCTGGACAGTTGTATTTAGCCTATGGGATCGAAGCTGAGATAACGAACCGTAGAGCAATAGCTCGAGTTGCTTTTGATAGTCTCCGCCACCTGTGGTTCAAACGCGACACCACCCTCGTCCTTACGGGCAGAGTTTATAATCCAGCCGTCCGTTCAGCTCTGCTATACATTTGTAAAACCTGGCTCATCAGGTTGAGTATCGCTGCCTTCGCAGCTTAGTTGATGTTTGGTGGGAACATCACGTGAGCAATGAACGTGTTCGGTGTCGCGGATTTGGTTCAGGATGAGCGAGTGAACGTCTCAGCACCGTTAAATCACGCACCAGGCTGTGATGGCTGGGCCACGTGTTGCGAATGCCGGCACACCAACTCCTGCGACGTGTAATGTTTGCACGCCGGGCGTGCGGTTGTAAGAAGAGGAGGAGAGGCCAAGTGATGACTTGGTCGAAAGGAGTAAAAATCCTCGTTTCGAAACTGGCCTCGACTGGTACATCCCGACTGCCTGGCGGAGGTCCTAAGAACGATGAATACGTTTGGTTGGACACACTTGCTGATATGGTTAGGAGCCGGCCCAACTGGTGTTTATGTTGTGCGTTTCTTTGTCCATCCTATGACTTCTTAGCCTCCCCTCCAATCGAGATAGCTTCCGTTATGCGTAACATAACTCATTTTCGGCACGATTGCCAGCTGTTAGCTATCGGAACGATGTCCATCAGTTACAGGGAGCTATGCCGCTGTCTCTCTTGTTTTTCTTATGTTTTGTATTGCGCTACATTCGCTGAGGTTTTCTCGACCTACAGCTAACGTGTATAATGATGATGATGACATCAAATATCAGTTTCCAAATACTACCTAACCCAACCCATGGATCTGAAGAGGTTGGTGAAGCTGTCCCAGTAGATACGCCGGAATGATCAATAGGCGAACACTGGTCTTTTATAGCAACCCTTCACTCTGGTTATCTCAAACGAGAGCTCCATTACCTTAAGTTAACAACATTGGATATTCGCTAACACATTCGCGGAAGCACGGGAGATTCCTGTTTCAGAAATAAGTCCAGAAAATTATGTGGGCACACTTACAAGCAGAGTCCAATCGCATGCCGCGATGGTGTCTAATAGAGCCATATATTTTGGTGGTGTTCTCAGAGAGTCCCAGTTGATGTTCGGCTAAATTAATCGACCTCCTCCTAATCTGTGAGTTTGACAGTAGTTCGAAAAATCAATGTAAAAGTTTGACAAGTTCCGTAGGATGTTACTTGAAAATGTATGTTGAGTTCTGAATGCAGTCAATTAAGATGTCCAGGTGTTCGCCACTGTTCTGATCCCAGACGGAGGTTTCGCGGTCACCAATAGATAAGACTTCAAACGCATACGCTCGAAAGTCCTCATGGATTTAAATAAGGTATTCACCACCCCGGCTATTAATGCGTCGATTACAAATAGTTCTGTGACCCGGGATGTGATGAGGTGTTTCAGGCGCAGTGGACGGGTGCCATGGTGCGGTACTGAGAGCCATCTGAGAGCCAGCTAATAATATATGGAGCCTAGTTGGTGTATTTAGGTTTAGTTGATCAAGCGTTAAATTGAAGCTCTTTAACCGGCTCATAGCTAAATATAGTTGCAGTATGAGGACCAAGTTCATTGTAGTCACATTTATCCGTACTTACTGGTATTTTGCTTCTTCCAAAGTTTGTAGATGATGCTGCTGCTTTTATGTTAAGATTGTTGTATAAATCCGTAAGTGCGGTAGGTTTTAAAGGCATGGCCGATGCATTGATGAATTAGACGTAAGACCTAGTGCTATGGGGTTGTATGTTGGCCAGGTGCCAATAATGGGATCGTAGTCCATGTAGGAGTTGACATCAACCGTATCTGTATGGACCGGAGCTATGTGTTTAGAAGACGCTAACTAAAGGCTTGAAACTGCCCTGGCCCAAACGGCCGTTGACCTCTTACCCACGAGGTCACACGCGGTCGATGGTCGTGGCTTAACTGGCAGCACTGTCAACATACAATTATCTATCTCCAATACTAATGACTTGTAATGTCTGTCTGTACATTTTGATTTGCATATAATTGTATAAGCCTGAAGATGAATTATCGAAAATATATGTTCGCTTACTCTGGCTTCTGATCATACTATGGGATTTTTTTAAACTGTGAAGCGCCGCTTAGATCCTCCTGTGTTAACAGCGCTCAACATATATGTGGGCTTGAGAACCAGAGTAGCGAAGGCGGATATGTTTCTCGATTTTCTCGCTAAGTGCATAGAAAGCAACATTTATCAGACGAACTACTGGAAAACTCTCAGTTGCTCAAGCATCAGACCGGATAATATTTGTTTGAAACGCCTAGCAATAAACCAGATAGATGACATTCGTATCAAGAGGGACGAGCTCAAACGTGTCCTGAGTCAGTCGTGTAACGCACTGGACAGTCTCTCAACCAAAGACCGATCAGAGCTAGAGAAAACATTAAGGAAATAATCACAAAACAAGGATCCATCTTGCGTCATTAGCTCACAAACACGCTTAAAACGGGGAAGCCCTCAACATCTTTTTCGGCCGAACAAAAAAGGTATGTTCAAAACTTGTCATGCCTGATGCTTGGTCGTGTTAGAATGGAGGTCTTATCATTTGGCCCTAAATTCTGTTTTCCTGCTAGGAAGGATAATAGACTAGCAATAGAGGTTCAGTTTGAAAATGTGTGCACACAGACCTCCCAGCTGATTCCTTCTTCTTAAATGCATGTGGAATATTTTAAATCATTTCTGATGCATGCATGCTACCAGTACCGATGTGCGAGGATAGTACATAACACTCCGGAAAAACAAGAACACCTTGAAGCCCTTAACCGTCTAGTTAGCAATGTTGAGGTCTTTTTCACTCGGCCAGATAAGGGCGTAGGCATTGATATTACGAACAGAGTGGACTACTTGGGCAAAATGAAAGAAATACTGGCAGATGAAACCAAGTTTCTAAGGGCCATAGGTGAGAAAGACAAAACAAAACGGATTGAAACTCAAATTTGCAACTATCTTAAACGGATTCGAAATGATATTTACATCAAGGCAGTCACTTATGAACATAATCGGCCTGTAGGAATGGTTACTCCAAGGTTATATGGACTAACAAAACTCACAAGCCTAACGTCTCCCTCCGTCCTGTCTTGGATATGAACAACTTCCCGTATCACTCGATTGCTCGGTGGCTGGTTTTGATGCTTACGCCTATTCGAGAGCGAATTGTTGTGCATAGTGTGAAGGATAGTTTTGACTTTATGAATACTGGGCGTGATGTAAAGTTTTCCAATCTAACCATGTGCTCCCTCGACGTTACTTCACTCTTAACCAAAGTGCCATTAGTGTAGACCATAAACTACATCTGTGAGTATGTTGATGAAAACCACATTAATGTTGGCATACCCACGATGATCCTAAAGGAACTATTGCTCAGATGCACGTTCAATGTTCAGTTTCTATTCAATGGCAAATTATACTGGCAGTGCGATCGGATAGCGATGGGTTCCCCACTGGATCCGTTCCCAGCCGACATCTTCATGGACATGCTCGAACAGCGAAAGCTAAAGCCAACGATCTCAAGTCTCGGTTTATATTGCCGTTACGTGGACGAAATTTTGTTTTGCTTTAATCGTCTAGAAGTATGGATGTACTAACAAACACGTTCAACCAAGGCCAATAAATTTCACCAGCGAAGTGGAGGAAAACAGTCGCTTTACTTTCCTCGATGTCGCGATGAAAAGACTGGATGTGGGTGCGCTACAGTGCTGCGTCTAAGGAAAGTACGTGGAATGGGCAGTACACAAACTTCTACAGCTTTATGCCACCCAGGTTTAAACGGAACTTGATAAATATCCTAGTTAGCCCAGCTGAACGTATCTGCTCGAATGACACGCATGCGGAAGAATTATAGTGCATTCGCTTAGTGCTAAGGGAGAACGGCTATCCGGAATGCTTCATCAGAGTCAACATGAAAAATAAGAAGAAAAAGCCGGTAGTTTTGACAGTGGAAAGTAAGCCAATCTTCCTCCAGCTGCCATACAAGGGTGAGGTTGTGACGTAACTTTTATCTCGTCGTCTTTCGTTTGCACTCAGACGCACCTATCCAGCAGAGCAGATGCAAATCCAGTTCACTAGCATTCCGATGGTGAGACTAAACTCAATGGATAAGAGGCTTGTCCACACATACTCAATGTGTATCTACTCATTTTTATGCTCTTGTGGAGCAGGATACATTGGTCGTACGACACGGCATCTATCTGAGAGAATGAAGGAACACCATCCAGTCGGGCTTAGAACTGGAAGTGGAAATACGGCGAACTCATCAATAGCCGCGCACCTAGCCGATACAGCACATGCCACAAAGTTCACTGATACATAATACTTGTCTATCAGGCCCCAAAGCATTGCTCGAACTACGTCCGTAAGCGACAACTAGAAGGTGCCGAATCAATTGCGATCAGGCTGTATGAACTGGAGCTATGTGTTCAGAAGAAGCTAACTAAAGGCTTGAAACTGCCCTGGCCCAAACGGCCGGTGACCTCTCACCCACGAGGTCACACGCGGTCGATGGTCGTGGCTTAACTGGCAGCACTGTCAGCATACAATTAACTCGCTCCAGTAGTAATGACTTGTAATGTCTGTCTGTACATTTTGATTTGCATATAGTTGTATAAGACTGAAGATGAATTGTCGGAAACATATGTTCGTTTATCCTGGAATCTACATTGGTAGGAAACATCCGGTACTGGATGCCGATGATTTTTAGGAGGTGGAGAACTAGATATTAACGCTATTTAAATGATATATTGCAAATGCGCTTTTCATTTGATTTTGGTATGGCGAGTCGGAACTCGTCACATTCCCTTCAAATGGTCCAGGAGTCGCTAAGCGTGAGAGAGATGCCCCGAGTTGTCTGAAGGGCCAATACCCAGTAGATAAAGGGGGGCAGTTGATCTTGCTCCGGTATCCATGTACTTCTTCCGTTAGTTGATTAATCTCGCCAATGCTCATGGAGGAATGGTTAACATCGCTGAACAGGAGGGTACCAGCTGTAATATGGAGGGTTTGGTGTCTCCAGCAGAGGTAAGCGTCGGGGTAACTGCGTGGCCTTCTGGTATCGAAATTTTACTTGTGCCATCGTAGATCTCCTCTCGGGATGCACAGGCAATTTTGATCCTATAGGTGATGAGAGTTGTTTCGAAGACGTTTGCTCTTGGATGTCCTTCGTCTTTTAGCTAACGTTTTTACCTGCGGCTAATAGGTGGAGGGGGAGAATTTTATAACTGAACATGTTCAGAACTTGTAGCAGCATGAAGAGGGACGTTCTCAATCTCAAGCTCACTATCTGCATCCAGCATGTCGGATTTCTGTTATTAGCAACGATTTTGATAGCATTGATAATAACATTAGCAAGAAGTGGAACGACTTTTTGGAGTCATCGACGGCCTTCACTGTCGTTCGCGACGTAGCATTATATTTTTTGTGGCTGAAATTATTTGCCTAGTAGATGGGTTTGTTTTATGCCTGGCATTATGATTAAGCTAATAGGTTTGTACTCTTTGGCACAGAGCAACTAGTGTACACGACAGGAGCCGCACCTGAAGTCAAAATAGCTCTCTGTCTTCTCGGGTTTAAGTATTCGGATAAAACGTACTCGGATAAGATTAAGTTCAATTCATGCCGCCAAGAAATAGAAAGAAATTGGCGTTACCGAGATGACGGATGATAAGTAAGATATCCTACCAGGGAATTCCAAGGTTGTCCACCCGCTTGCTTTGATGTTACAAGTAGGAGTGAACGGTTGCTTACTCTGGCAACTAGCATCCCTCCAGGTTTGCTCGTTTATTTGTAGGGTACCATGTTACAATTAGTACAATCGCAAAATATGGAAACACGATCCTCTTTATTCATTTTATTGTGTGCAATGATCTGTTCGCTTTCGTTTGTTATAAACAAAGAATTCAGTCTTAAATTAAATGATCAAAATTGATCAATGGGTAAAGCTTCATTAGCATTTTTGTCTAAAGTGTATAACTCACTGTTTCACGCGTATCAGCACGATAATTTAGTAAACTATAACCCATCCTTTGTTTAACTCAATCTCAGCATGTTGACAGATATACCTTTACGTATAAATGTTGATTAACCGAGAATTTGTAGGCGTCAGAATTTTGAATATCATTCTAGACACATTACCTGTAGTGCCGGTGCATACTTGTTAAGTTTAACCGTATTGTTGCAACTAATATCTATAAGGTTTAACTGGGCGTTCTTACCATAAAAACATTTTGACTTGGGTTAGTGAAGGCAGTTGCTGAGGTTATTTCCAAACGTTACATGAATTTTAGTCAATATCATTATCAATACAATAAATTTATTCAACTGGGAGTATCACTCATCCTAATCTAAAGGTAGTCCGTTTTGTTTTAGTTAATGATTTTGATACAATCCAAATGGTGAGTACATAGCATGTCCGAAACAAATAAGTCACTCAAACGATTGTACTTATGCGATTTGCACCAACGAATTGTTCTCTATTGCATAATGCGGCGTTCTTATTTCGTAGATAGATCATAGGATCCATGAAAATCATAAGGAAAAAGCGTAGGTACGTAGAGCCATTAGTAAAAAAACGACAAGATTATGATTTCGTTTAAAACAGCCAATACTTCAACTTTAAAAACAGGAGTTATCGTTTGTTCCGCCGTCGTCCTGCAATCCTCTTAGATTCGCGGCTCCTGCAGTTAACATTAAATAGATCCATGGTAAACTCCAGGTGTCGGATGGAGACGTAGTGCTATGTCACAAAACGTAAGTCGATGAGTGCATCATTCAATCCAAGTTATCTTGAAGTAGGACACCTGGGTCACTTTCGTGAGTTGATCTTTTTAGTATATACGCTCCGAGCCGGTAGGAGAAGCTGCTCTGATGTCGGATGAAAATCACTTTGCACCTACTGACATTGAAATGCAGTAATTATTGAGTTGGCTATTGATAACCCGTATCTAGGCCACTCTGAAGCACATGTTGGTCGGCGTTCACCTGGATCATGTGCCACATCTTGATCGTCGGCAAACATTATGAAGTTTGTAGCGATTCCCTGCGGAGAGGTGTGGTTGTAAGACCTCGGTGCGCACGGCGCTAAATTATGAAAATATGGAACAATGAATTTATCACGGATATAAAAAGAAACGCTAAACAGTTTTTCATAAGTTAAGAGTGAGATTAAAAATGATGTATCAGGAAACATCCGCGTAGCCTTGGACTTACCGCAAATCACAAGGATGCACATTGTTTAGTTACTTTGTTGCGTGTCACATTAACTTGGATTAAACCATGTATTATAAATGGTGTAATGCATCAGCAAGCCGAGTTTGGAATTCGGACAATGTAATAGCAGGTATGATCAAATACAAAGTAACTTCCAATGCTGGGATACACGAATATAGAAAAGGTTCCAGCGCCATTCCCATTGGCTATACCAAGTTCAAATGTTGGCCTCTCACTGTGATCTTGCGGCTGAATTACAATATGGGATGGCTCGGCTGATTAGTATCATTGATGATCTGATACAAAAATATGAGATCACCTCGCAGAAGGCATTATTGTTCCCTGAAAATTATAGAATATTTATTCTTAACTGGAAGAAATGTGGAGTAATCACTTCACATTTGTTGTCGCCTTTTGTTGTGGCCTCTCCAGAGCAGTGAGGTCACTTTTTCCAGGAATGTCAAGCTGGATGGCGTATTCAACGTGTAGTCTCATGTGAACATTCAGTATTTACGAAAAGATGGCCGGAGTAAACCGGCAAGAAACACTCCGCAGTAGGCGCAAGTGTTGGCAGCCTTTTACACCGCCAATTCATCCTGCTTCGTACATACGAGATTGTCCTGATAGGCACCCGAATGCCACATTAATGAGAAGTGCACTGCAGGACATATTATCCCATTCGATATTAGTCTGTTTTCTGGTGGCCTATGCTCATTGTTTTGCAATTTACAAGTGATATATCTAATTAGAGTATACTATTTTTCGAGCGCACACTCAAAGTGATCGTGATATTTGTTAGCAGGTTGTGTCCGCTTGACATCCGATGCCCTGTAGACACCAGTGAATTGAACCTTACAGACGTAAATCATTGCTATATATTGTGAAAAAGGCAATTTGTTAGACTTTATGGTCGCAACAGTGTGAAGACAGCTCTGGTAATCTGTTGATCAATGCTAGCAGCGTCAGTATTCACGGACTAAAACACTGTTTCTTAATGTCAGAACGAAACACATTTTGATTGGCAGTTTTATTGCATGGGCATTGATGGCATAATTATCCCATTAAATAATGTCAAATTAATAATAAAGATAATAGTATTAATAATACCTAGTTACGGAACAGTCGCGAAGTCAAAATTACGTGGTATATGCCATGCCTTTCACCCAGGAATAAAAAGGGTGACCGTTGTTAAAAGATATTATTTTGGTTGCGATCACATATCCTCGACTTAAAGCCAAAAGCAGCAATTAGTCTATAGAGAAATTGCTTAGTGAACTTTAAAAGAAGCTTCAGAATATGTTGGCTGGTCAATAATTAAAGACTGTTTCAACCGTACGAGATATTGCCTTTAGCAACATTCGCGCTAAAACGTAACACCTTACGGGTGCTAACTGAATACAGAGTCGAAAAGTCGCACCAAGACAGTAAGTGGAAGTAAATTTCAATTAACAACAAGAGAAGAATAGCAATTAAAAAATGAAGTGCTGCAAGCAATTTTGTTGCAATTACATAAATAATTGGTACACATCTTTAGGTTACTAAAAGTAATCGATTCCAAGTTTAGGTTTCAATTTAAGAGTTGGTTATTTAATTTGCAAACACGACCAGATTAGGCAAAAGAAGCATTCTAGTGTGAAGGAGACTATATTTTAATAATGTTGTCGGTGTTACTAACGGTGTACCAGCAATTTATTGGAAAATCTTGCAATAAACGGCTCTCCCATAACCGCCATCTTGTTGGCTGTGTTTAATTCAGAAATTCACACGATTAGAAACAGCTCGATCTTTCGGATAACGTTACAATCATCTTCAATACTTTATACATAGAACAGTGTTTAAAGTTTTAAAAAATGAGTTTGCTTCTTGCAACAATTAACGTTGGAGAGCCACGGTTAAAACATACCACCCATAAGATGACTTTTCGTAATTTTTCGTAACATGGTTAGCTGGGATTGACTGCACAGGATTTGTCACTGCGCACCGTAGATATCACCCGTAGTCGTGCTGTTTCTTCTGCTTGTTCCATCGAAGAGGTTTGAAGCTGTTATGGCTAATGCCCTACTGAGCTACCTGGAAAAATACACCCTCATGTTGTGGAATCAGCATAGCTTCCGGCAACGCCGCTCTTGCCCCCACCAATATATGGATGGCATGAAGTAGTTGGATGAAGCATCCAATGCTGACGCAGCGATTGATGGCCGCAATTTTGACCACATTATGACGTACGGTCAAATGGAACACCGTAGTTTGTTTCACGAGTTGCGAATCTATAGACTTGGAAATCATGATGGGGTGGATAGTCAACTCTCCTCGCAAGAGTACGCTAAGGTTGTGTTTGTGGATAATTACCGAACCCGCTAGAGGTTGAATGTGATTTTCCACAATGTTCAGTGCTAGCTCACCATCTTACCTTGATATTAATAATGAATTGCCAAGCAAAAGCGTCTATAATTTTCTGGTTTTGGCCAATGAGTACATAATAAAGCGGATATTCAATAGCAATATTGATAATTGATGCCTCCAAAGTGACCTGGATTGCGTTCTTAAAGGGTAGATCAAATACCTACTTAGGTTAAAGACAATTAACTGCAAATCCATTTACCTGTGTCATGGACCATTGAGCAAGTAAAAGGTCGAAGAATACAACACGCGAAAAGTCAACCAAAAGCCTGACTGCAGGAAAAGGGTGCTGGACGCAGTCGGCTAATCAAACTTGGCTTAAAATATCCGTAAAATCTCAAAACTCCATAATCAACCTTATCGTTTCACGTAAAACGTTTGGTTGTGTCCAACCTGCTTAAGGCCTATATGTTACACTCTGTGGCATATGCGTTCAAGAATTCGCGGCAAGAAGCACGATCTCGATGTCATTCAGAAGCCACAAAATCGGCATGTAGGCAAGTCTGTGGATCTTTCCATTTGCCTGAATAACCAAGCTTAAAATCCCTAGTATTTTTCGGGGATAGGTGGTAGAAAATTGAGCGAAGTTCACACTGTCTTACTCTAACCTAAATGATCTCAATTACAGCTTCTATCCTTTGGATCTAAGTCATATATCCAAGCAGAGGTGTTATGAGTTGAAATTCCCAGTAAATTATAGCCAGTTGCTATACCGCCGTGACTTATTTTATCGCAGCTTTTACCAGCCTTGGAAGATCTTCTCATCACGGATTATTTCTACCCCTAAATTAACGACATCTAGAAAACCGTTTTTGTGATTCATTGAGCCATTAGTAGTTCTCTTACAGCTTGAGATTTTCATGATGCAACACATCACGAACAAACACGTACTCTTAATTTTGAACCAGGTGAACTTTTGGTAACATGTACACCTCCGGGTGAGTTCAAGTAAAGTTTCGATAATCTGAATACACACTTGTGAAGTATTTTTAGCATACACACCGGAATTTTCCTGTTTGCATTTCATGATTTTGCTAGTTGCATGACATTTTCATCAAGAACTTTATCAACAATTATTTACCATGTCCCTAGTATTCCATTAAGAGTAATTTAATACTGGTCCTAGGATATGCAAGAAGATTTAGTATCAAATATACCAGTTAGCTATTGTTTTATCACCTTTCTTACCAATTCTAATGAGTAATCAAAAGTTTGTGCCAGTTTGAGGCATTTTCCGGAATATGGTCTTCTATGTGACTGTCCTGCTGTTTAACTAAATTGTAGTACTCGTTTGACCAGAAAGAATCGGAACTAGCAGCTCCTCAACTTTTGCTTGTGCAAGTAAGGGATTTTAATTTACAAGACGAATGTAGACAAGGAACCCACCAAATAAACTGCTGAATTCCAATAAGATTGCCCTAATCTAGTTGACGATTGTGTCAATAATCTAGGGGGTAATATGCTTGAAGTATACTAAAGACGCCGGTATCGGACATCTGCTTTACATTACTAAAGCGGTAAAATCAGCGATGCCTGCCCTGATCTGTTTCGAATTTTGCAATTCATCTTCGTTTTTACTTATTTGGATACGAACAGCGAAGCCTATTCATTGAGTCCCATCCAAGATAATATTTGCTAAAAGAGCTACTAAACACTGCTTACCTGATATCCCAGTTGAGTGCAAAGTTTTATTCTAGGCGGTAAAGTTTTTATCTAAAGCCAACTTCCGTTAACTCAGATTAGGTTTCAATGAGCAGAGGATCCACTTATTTTTCATATAGCTGAAAGATGCTTTTTGTACATTGCTGTAGTCAAACCATAGGCAACACGTGAGAATTAACCAGTGTAAGAGGCAAACAGAAAATCTTTTATTACCCAAAAGTTATCTTAAGTGTGGTTCGAATGCGCTCACGCCAATGTAAGCATCTTGGCTTTTAAATACGAAAAATAATTACTTACGATAGAACTACCCACAGTTCCCGAGTCTGTAACATGCTTGTTTGATCCTAATATAAATTTTATTTTTCAAAACACCATATACTTAGCAGGATTTTCTAAATTAATACAATGAATATTTTAAGAGAACCTCTTTTTACGATGGCTGTCTCTGAAATCGAAATTATTTGTCAACAAATGGCTTTTGTCTAATAAATGTTCAAGTTCCCAGAAAGAGAAGGCAACCATTGGTATTTCATTACGGATCTCTTAAAACTTCAAAGACGGCTGCATACAGCGTGCTAATCGCCCACTTGTGCACTCGTAGTTTTTTAACTGTGGTTCAGCGACAATTTGTCGCACACTTTTGGGTCCATACTCATTCGTCGTGCTTTTACAAGCTCTACTTTGTGATACCAGTTTCCCGAGTATACCCCAGTGCATCCTACATTTACCCGTGTTTCGTCGATATCCAAGCGCCAAAAGTTGTCTAACTCCAACCATCGGAGACATTGCTTGGTTTCACTCGATAGATCATCTCTGCGGCTTTCGAACTAACTGTCACTCGTTCAAATCTAACATAGCTTGGTGCAGCTACAGGTCTCAAAGCAAATTCATCCGGCGCGATCCATAGGCTTATCCACGAAAATTCTCAATCACACCTTCGTGTGTTCTGCCCCACGTTCAAGCCGACACGTTTAACTGGCACGCCAGAGAGGACAGTCTAAAAGTACACAACTGCAACATGACCACTGTGACCTTACCAACAACGTCAATAACAGAACGACCTTTTACCATAGAAGGTGAGTCAATCAAATGGTTCGTAACCTTTGCTCAACAAGCGTGATGCCCGGCGTGCCACAGACTAAGACCTATGTGGATCATGTTCCAAACTTGTTAAGGGGGCATTTTGTGCCGTAACTGTTGCAAGTTTTTCCATGCGAGATGCCTCAGAGTTCAACCTAGTCAGGCCAAGTTATTAAACAAACCAGACTAGCTATGGTTCTGTGTGGAATGCACATCGATCCCACTGATAAATAGCGTGCTCCTATTATCTCAGAAGTATGACCAGCTACTAGCGAAGTTTGAGGAAATGGTGATCACCAAAATCACTGGGATTGGAGTAAGCATAGCAGATTGTGCAACCCAATCCTCCCCCGTAAGTGCTTCTCCTAACCAGCGAAGAACTGTTAATAACACCGTAAGCAACACGACACCTAGAGTCCAGAACATCAACAGCTGTCCCAATACCACACATAACTCACATTTGACTAATCGGTTCCCAGTTCGAACAGAGTAACTACACGTAAGCTACTTCCAAACTCGCAATAGAGTGCGTAGAAAAAGAGCAAGCCATTATGAGCGAAAGTTGGGCTACAGTTGCCTCCAAGAATAGCTATCATTTAAAAATAAAATCACCCCCAACTGGATGGGAAACTGAAGAGCGTAGCGGAGTTTTCATAGTGCATGCACCACCGGCTTCCTGCGGTAAATCTCCGATTACTTTAGTCACTAACCGCGACATGTCGAAAGGTCTAAAGAAACAACTACCTGTACTGAGCGTACTGTGCTCCAATATCCCAGAATCAAATTCGACATCCATAAGAGGAAGGCAGTTGGATGACCTCAACCAGCGGGACATTATTAGTATTCTAATCGGAGTTGTACTGAAACCTGTACACATAATACGTATTACACGACACCCCAAATCTAAACATTTCGGAAAGCCAAAACTTCTGCGTGTTGTGCTGAACTCCATCACTGAAGTAGAATCAGTACTACTGTCGGCAGGTAGTCTCAGAAATGAACACTGCTCCATCCGTATCTTTCCAGACATCCCATGGGGCGAGCGTTATCGAGTTAACCGCACCTTAGAAGACTACCGGAAGGAAACTTCAACTAGAACCATACTTCTTCACGGGGTTCCTGAAACTGAAGCATGTAATGACCATGAAATAACAACCCATGATAAAGAACAGTGGTGTTATATTCGTGAAACACTCTGCTTAAATGATGTGTCAACGAAATTCGTGTCAAGACTCGTACCTCACCGAACTACAAAGGAAGTGGCCCGAGAGTGTTGAAGGTGGTCCTTCAGTCAAAACATATGGTAGCACGGATGTTAAAAAGCTGGTACATTTTCCGTTGTAAGCTACCATCTGAGGTTCGGCTGAAGACAATCAGCGATGTGCATCCTAGTGATGATATGTCACTCAAAGAACCAAACGCGATGGGATATATGAAAGAACAATGCACAAGTAGTGTGCTGAATGAGCCCATACAACTTGTAGAATATGATATTGACCAGACGCCTTACACTGTACGTCGAAGATAAGATACTGGCTAACTAGACGGACGATGAATAAGACGTTATACCCTTCACAAGTACACATCGAAAAAGCGATTAGTCGCCGGCCACCCACTGGTCGGCGAAACATCACGTATGAGAAGTACAACATCTGAAACACTGCTTAAATCTGGGAAACTTTCATGTAT
The DNA here is from genome assembly GCA_944474145.2 of Dicrocoelium dendriticum. Classification (NCBI taxonomy): domain Eukaryota; kingdom Metazoa; phylum Platyhelminthes; class Trematoda; order Plagiorchiida; family Dicrocoeliidae; genus Dicrocoelium; species Dicrocoelium dendriticum. The sequence goes on along the minus strand of OX104071.1, from coordinate 83,287,915 downwards.
TACACTAACGCCCAAGGGCTCCTCACTAAAATTACCGAACTTCGACTACGTCAGGTTACGAATGCTTGGGACCTAATTTCTATTACCGAAACTTGGTTACACCAAGAGGTGAATAAACTGAGGTTGGGATAGCCGGAATGTCACTCATCCGGAACGATCGCCCCAGCAGAGGAGGTGGGGTCCTACTCTACTACCGCAGCGACCTGCAATGTACTATACTTGATGATCTGGAAACACACGTTACCGACTCACTCTGGTGCCGTCTCCGACTGAGACACAACGACACATGTCTCATAGCTATCGTTTACCGCCCCCCAACGTCCACTCCGGTAATGGATTCCTGCTTGATCTGTGGCATAAACAGAGTAACAAGCACTAGATACAGCCACATTCTCATCTCCGGGGACTTCAATCTACACAATCTGGAGGTTCCGGCATCGCTCAATGAGCAGTTCAAAGCAGACTTGCAGGAACTGATTGCTAATATTCCTTTGTACAATCATGTCACCACGCCCACTAGATTCAGGATAGCAAACAAACCGTCCGTATTGGACTTTGTGCTCACAAATGAAGAGCTCATGGTTGACAATTGATTGATGGATAGTCCATTAGGTCTCATTGATCATGTAGTAATAACTTTTGTCTATGTGTGTTATGCAGAGTATCCATCTGAACACTCGGAACTAACTCATACAATCACACGCTACCAGGTATTGAAAGAACTCGCCGACGTAGCTGCTTGGGAATTCTCAAACAAAAGTCCCCTCGGCAACGGTTGGCCAGAGTTCGTTAATAGACTCATCGACATCGTCAACAAAGCATCAGAGACCAAACCCCGTTATCCCGCGAAAATGCCTTCAATTCTAAGGAGTAGGACTCGAACATACCTGTTGATAAGGGATACAGCATGGCGTGCTTACAAGATTAACCCCGACTCAGAGACTTGGAGAAATTTCCTGACCCATCGCAACAATTGCACTGCACTTGTCCGTGAGGACAAAGTAACTCCGCAACAGCGCCTAGCCAAAAAATTCATGGCAAATAACAAACTATATAGGCATGTCAATAAGCTTCGTAAAGTGAAGCATGTAATCCCCCCACTTTTCACGACAAGCGGTAGAGTACAAAGCGCCGAAGAAGCAGCTAATGCCCTGCGGCTAAAATACGCCTCAATTTTTGAATTCGCAACCTCTACCTGTCCCATAATATCAAGCACATTACCGACACCATTTTTACAAATAGAATTTTCAACCCATCAATTATGTTAAGGAAGTTACTCTCACTGCGTGAACATAGTTCTCCGGGAGCAGACAACATCCGCCGGAAGGCACTGAAGGCTGTGGCCAACAAGCTAGCTGAACCACTGTCACAGTTCTTCTAAAGTTGTTTTGATGAACAACAAGTCCCCACTATGTGGAAGTGTGGCATTATCACCCCTATTTTTAAGAGCGGTAGCCGTTCAGATCCTGCAAACTATCATCTAGTGGTTCTCCTCCCTGTGCTGACGAAGGTGATGGAAGCTCTCGTCGCTGAGGCTTTAATAGACTACTTGGAAAAATGCAACATTTTGGTACCGGGACAGCATGGCTTCTGTCAAGACCGGTCATGCACCACTAACCTACTTATTGCACGCGGTAGTTGGACAGAAGTGGCCAATGACGGGGTCGGGGTTGACGTCATCTATCTGGACTTCTCTAAAGCTTTCGACCGCCTTGATCACCGCATCCTACTTCAACGACTACAGGGTTACGGAATCGGAGATCCTGTACTTGGGTGGATTGGCAGCTTCCTTCACCAGCGAAAGCTTCAAGTACGTGTTAGGGGATCACTTTCTAACCCAACTGTGGGGGATGGTGGTGTCCCACAAGGCTCAGTGCTCGGACCGCGTTTATTCCTGGTGTTTATCAACGACCTGGCAAGAGTTATCTCCTCAAATTTCCTGGTTTTCCTCGATGATGTCAAGATATGGCAGGCGATTAGTAGCAACGAATATCAGAATCTGCTTCAACATGACTTAGATTGCATTTACGAATTGTCAAGTAGGAACAAGCTTCAATTGAACATAGCTAAGTGCAAAGTGATGCATCTGCGTCACCAGCCGGTGAGCGCTTACAAGATTGGAGACTACACCTTGGCGAAGGATTCTCAGGAGTGTGACCTGGGTGTATTGGTACAGGAAGATCTCGGGTGTTCAAAACAAGCAGAGGGGGCGACGAGAACCGGAAATCAACACTTCGGCCTTCTTCGCAGAGCCTTCGGTCGGTTTGAACCAACAATATTTCCCCAAATGCTTAACGCCTACGTGCGACCTCACGTGGAATATGCTATTCAGCGGTGACAGCCGTGGCAGAAACAGGATCTCGTTGCTCTCGAGACTCCTCAACGACGGGCAACCAAGAACGTCAGCGGCCTCTTTCATCTGCCCTATCAGTTTTGACTGAAATCTCTAAGAGTCTACAGCAGTCGATATCATCTTTTACAAGGGGATCTCATAATGGTTTACCAGATTCTGAAGAACCCAAACCACATTTGCCGTCCGCTGCTGGAATCGAACCACAACACTAAACTAAGAAGTCACCGTCTGAAACTGACAATTCAGTATAGCCGGCTTGAATGCCGTAAAAATTTCTTTTCTCTCCGCGTGTGCCAGCCTTGGATCGACCTCCCTAATTATGTCGTCTCTGCTCCCAATCTGGCGATATTTAAAAACGTGTTGACGATGCATTGTCTCACTTACATTTCATTTTATGACTTGTTAGCCAGGGGCTACAAAACGCAGTCAAACGGTGTCTTGCCAAACGCCTAACCAATGGATTGATGGATTTATACGTTTAATACGCGAACATCTCCAATATTTTACATAGATATATATATATATATATCTTTATATTTACATCAATGTTTCCAAATGCGTAAGGCATACTTGCGACCTCACGTGGAATATGCTATTCAGGCGTGACAGCCGTGGCAGAAACAGGATCTTGTTGCTCTCGAGACTCCTCAACGAAGGGCAACCAAGAACGTCAGGGGCCTCTTTCATCTGCCCTATCAGTTTAGACTGAAATCTCTAAGTGTCTACAGCAGTCGATATCGTCTTTTGCAAGGGGATCTCATAATGGTTTACCAGATTCTGAAGAACCCAAACCACATTTGCTGTCCGCTGTTGGAATTGAACCACAACACTAAACTAAGAGGTCACCGTCTGAAACTGACAATTCAGTATAGCCGGCTTGAATGCCGTAAAAATTTCTTTTCTCTCCGCGTGTGCCAGCCTTGGATCGACCTCCCTAATTATGTCGTCTCTGCTTACAATCTGGCGATATTTAAAAACGTGTTGACGATGCATTGTCTCACTTACATTTCATTTTATGACTTGTTAGCCAGGGGCTACAAAACGCAGTCGAACGGTGTCTTGTCAAACGCCTAACCAATGGATTGATGGATTTATACGTTTAATACGCGAACATCTCCGCTATTCCACATAAGTCTAAGGTGAGTCCACCGCAACGCTTTTCACTTTATTATGCAATTGATTTTCGCAATAATTTCCATCTCACGGGACTTGTTAAGCGATGCTTTTTTACCCGTAATAAACCCTTATTACATTGTTCTATCGTACACCAAGCGTTGTGTGCATGGGTTGCGTAGAATGTTCCCTTTTATGAGATAAAAATAAAAGAATCAATTGAGGTCTAATTCAAGTGCCCTCTCCACATACGAATTTGGATAGCCAATGTTTGTCTACCAATCTTTCCCGTTAGTTGCTAGATAGTTATGATCGTTTACCTCAAATACAACAGTTAAAATCAGCAGCTCGCTTTTAGCCAGGCAGGTTTGACGGTTCAAAGGTTTCACCGCTTTCCTGTCTTCTGGACCACTAAATGATCGTTAATTTATATAATGACAATCTGTTAATAAGCTTTGTTCGGCATACAAGTCAACATTGGTAGATGAAGTAGCTCTGATGCTACCGTCCAACTGTGCGGACTTCACTCATCCCGACTTGGGTGGGGTGTTGCTGTCGCCGAGACATGCGGGCAGCTGACATTTGGGAGGCGGGTTATGCTGACCTTAGGGAATACAAGACAACCCAGCTGATGGACTGGAGCAACAGATGTCGCTGGACTGATAACTTGCTATTAGCAAAAATAGGTAACGGATAAATTTGGAGCCCATGGTGACTGTTGTGAACATAAGGAAAAAGTCCCGACTCAGAAGGCAACAGGATAAACAATCCATTTGTACATGTTGACAAGCATGTGAAAATATGCAATTTGAACTAAATCCGAGCTCACTGTCACGTTCTGTCGACACATTGCACACAGGTACTTACGTTTTAATTGGCCGAAACTTAACTCTTTGATACCAATGTGTTCATTTTACTTAAAATGTGTGAATGAAGGTGCATTTACTACTCACTGGTGCAAACGGAACAGGTTAACACAAAATGCCAGTGGTGAGAATTTTCAAATTTGCTGGTTGTTCGTAATATCTTGCAAATTAGTCTAATACATTACAAAATGTAGAATTACCATGATGTCAAGTTCCCCGCAATTCCTTTATTGCTTTTAGGAAACTGACAAGCGTTTTGCCAAGGTAGTTCAAGCGACCTCCTTGGATGACGACGCCATTAATGGTTTGAGTTATTTCACATACATATCCGTACTGACATACCATCCATCACTCGTTCACATTATGTTTATCGAACAGAACACTGACGGTTGCAAAGGCGATCACTGCCATAGGTTCTTGTATAATTAAGAAAGTTTCAAGCTAAGCACGAGATTGATAATACAGGTCTAGTAACCATGATTATTTCAGATATCGTAGCTTTTGATGTACTCATGAGTAGAGGATTTTGATGTAAGTAATTGAGGTTCATCGCAGCCAGTTTCCAAATCAGATAGTCGTCCACATGCCCGGAAAAGCATTAGACTGCAGTTGCAGCCTGTTGGGCATCGTCAGTAGTGCGCATCCATCGATACCCAACAGGCTGAAACTGCAGTCTAGTACTTTTCCGGGCAGATGGACGAATATCTGGTTTGAAAACTGGCTGCGATGAACCTCACTTAATAGTAGCTTTTGTTTGGAATCTATTAGGAGTTCTCATATAAGGAGGCTTGGTGAACGGCTGGCTAATGTATTTGTTGCGTGTACGACATTTCGGTTTCGACACATAAGCTTCCTCATGCAAAGAGAATTTTAGCTAATTCATTTAATCCAAAGAAACTTATGTGTCGTAAGCGAAACTACTTGCAAGTACCAAGTACATTAAGCGGTCGTGCATCACGCATTATGTTACAAAGTTGTTACCACAACGTTTTCTACAAATTCTTTTTAAAATAATTCATTTAAAGTCAAAAGTTGCAAAGTTAGTACGTCTATTTATTTACCCCGTGGAGGAATTGGAAGCTTTCGGCCGAATAGATGAACAACACAATGAAGTATATATAATAAAATATTTAGTCCCAGGTTGACACTGCCATTTAAGTAGATAGTACTATATGAAAAAAGTCCGGTCCCAACGTTACATCACTAATATTTTTATACTCATCTAAATTACATTTTGTCCTAGCTTCGAACTTTCTTTATGATGTAAAAAGTTCTATTATACTGTCTGACAACAGACTTTCTGAAACCCGGCTCAGAGATGTGCGGTTTTCAATTAATACTTCCCATCATTTTTTACAGCGTCATGCATATTACAAAAGGTCAACATCCCTGCTGAAGTTGCGGATTGCATCAGGACCATTGAATATGAGCAATCGAACATTATATACCTGAGAAACACAATGCTTTCGACTTTTTACACTGGCCCGGATGGAATAACGTCTGCTGTGCTCAAATTCGGAACCCTGATGTCCCCATCCATGTCCAAAATATTTTTACTGAATCCATCAAGTCTGGGTTTGTACCAGATTGGTGGCAATATGTGCTGATTGCATCAACATATAAAAGTGGCCCACGTCTTATGCACGATTGTTATCAGCCCATCAGCCATACCGGCATTCTGTGTAAAACAATGGAAAGGGCAAGGAAAGTCAAAATTAGCGAATTACTATCGTTCCGAAATTTGAACAATTCCCATAAATGATTTAGCAGAAAGCCGTAAAGTATACAAAGTTATGCTTGGAAAACCCGCTGTGTGGTTGAGTTGTGCCATAGCCTCTATTGAGACCTAGGTTCACTTGTGATGGACGTCGGTCATTCAGATTGCATGGACAGTGCTTGTAATGGAATTATCTTGGTGTCGCTCCTCCCAACAATGACACTCATGACCGCGGTCTCCTCCTGGTTTCGAATCATCATCATCTCCACCTGCTGAGTCCAAATCAGGATGAAACCGCAGTCGTGGAATGCCACTGTTAGGAGGAGCTACACCAGCAGATTTCCATTTTAAGTACTACTTGTCAAGAGCAATTTCTAAACTTCACTACTCCATCCATTGACCGTCTCAAGAGTTTGAGCATCACATTTCCTGATTTGCAGAGAATCTCGGATCGGGTACCACAGAGATAGCGTATGTCAAATGTGCATTTCTTTGACATCACTATTAAGTTAGATGCTTGGATTTCACCGTACTTTGCTGGCCAGCATCAAGCAGTTGATCTTATATGCAATAATTTTAAATATAGTAGGGTCACAAGTGGCGTAATACAAGCAAGTGCTTTTGAGTTCTATGGTTTTAATATACGGTAACTACTTGTTTGCTTACATCTAACACGTCAAACCATCCGTATTTGCCAATGACATCAAAATGGTTTATGAGTTCGATGCAGACAATGTCATTAGCGCCCTAACCGACAGACAAGCGAATCTGCACGAACTGGAAAGCTGGTGCAGCAAGTGCGAAATAGAGCACTTACCTGAGAAGTGCTGCTTCACATGTTGTTCGTGCAGTATTACTCCAAATTCCTTCATACTAGTCGGTAAAATACCATCTATTTTATTTCACAATTTGTGATATTAGGCTATACAACTAGAGCTCCTGAATTTTCGTCGAACGGATATAGTATATGGTAGTAAAATCCCGTAAACTATGGGGGATGATATTATAATTTTTTTGTTTTGCTCCAGCAACCAATATAAAACTACCGTTCATTCCGTATGATAATATTACTCATTTATCCACTACAACCTGAGAAAAAAAGACAACTGCAAAAAAAACTATTCAGCGTTCATTAACGAAGTGAAAAATCTGGAAAGCTGATATTCTTAGTTCCTTTACTCGCTGCCTCGAGATGAATACAGAAACCATTTGGTAAGGAGCCGAAAGCTTAATCTGCGCTTCATGTTTGACATGATCTACATATGCCTTTTTCTCTCAAACATGAAGTTGTACATCAATCTTCCGTCAAGTAAAAATCGAAAAGGCACGAACCAAATAAAATCAAACTTTTTAACTTTTGCACAGTTTGTGGAACAGATTTGCGCGGTTCTTTTAAGCACACTTGCCAAAACAAAAGTGGCAGTGAATAGAGTAAGTTACGTGCTCAACATAGAAGTGGGTATAACCGAGTTGTACGAGGAAAGGCTGAGTGTCACACAGGAAGTGACAAATTCTCTGATTTGAAGCCAACACACCTCGACCAAATTTTTGTGCATAAAACGTCATGGTTCTACACTTCTGACTAACTAACTCTTTTCTGTCCAGATGTATCAACGAAAAAATTATGGACTAATTACTGAAACCAGTTGATATCACACTCCAAGCACTTCGGCTGCACCAGATGTTTGAAACATCGACTCGTAACAACTTCCTTATGAACTGATTGAACAGAAATTCTTCTTCACGATTCATTTGCAAATATGAGCGGCAAAATCACACGATCCACGTCTCGCCCTAGCAACCAATAAACTACCGTTTTATCCCAGCTAACATATGATTCTCTTTAGAAAACTCCTACAATAATACTAAAACTTGTTTTTATACTAATGCGATAGCCCAGAAATAGAAAGAAACTGTCACTGCTGAACACCATCAGGTCTTGAATTATTCAAACGCATGCAAATGACGGTAACTCGGAAATATTTTTCAGAACTGTCCTACATGTCGCCACTTTAAGCTGCCAATCGTTTTGTACACTATCCTTGTACTAATTGATCGATCACGCTTTCTTGTACAAAATGGAAAATTGATATTACTTTATAAGACATCATTAGTATTACTACTCTTCTACTTGCATATATTTCAAAAGTTTCTTTACTTCATTGATTGCCACGACTGCTTTGAGCAGATGTGGCGGTGTACCTTAACAATTTATCCATTCAATACTTGATACCATTGGTTCACTGGAGATAAGAAGTGTATGATTCGAAAAACGGCTATTGGTACGCAATAGACTGTCTCCACAATATACACAGAAAGCGGTCCTGAAGATAAGTTACATAAGTGATGGCTTACCTGCTTTAAAAGCCATACCGGCACACGGTCAGATGGAGCATGGAAGTGTAGGTCAAACCCATCGAGCGAATAACCCGTAAGGAAGTAGTTCCCCAGGAGATGGTTCCATGGATGGCCCTGATACTTCAATTATATTTTTTGGTTTAACTACACTTACCTTTATCTATAATTCTTAGTCTTCCAGAAAAAGTTAACCGATCAATTATTTATGCCCGCCAAAATATATTTAGTGAACTCCTTTGGCATTTCGAAAAATAATACAGTTGCTCCTTGCAATTTCGGAGTACAACAAGAATTGTAACAACTCGTTGGATTGTACCTTAAACCAAAGAGTAATATACCGTAGTTTTTTATTCGCCAAGGCATAATATTACTCATGCATGTGCATGGTAGTATCTGTACATACCTAATTTACACGAATGTTGACCGCAGCTTCACACTTTAAGAGTAATGCACCTATTAGTAACCTATTTGTTACAGGCAACATAGGATGTCTGCCTATCACTTCATTCATGATCCAAATAATCGATTTGAGCATGGCTCACTTCCTTTGAATCGGGGTCCACTACGAGGTTGCGCTTCGCAATTCGTTCACAAAACGAGTACTTTAAAATGGTCCTTTCATAAGCAAAGTCCTCTTACTTACATAATAACAGCTGTCTTTTGCACAAACCGCCAAGAGACTAAAAGAAGTGGACATATATCTTCCTCCCTTAGTCATTTATTTGTTGTCACGATGTAAGGGGACGGGTGATCTCCAGACTGTTGATCTCCACAATCGCTTTTGTCGTTAATGCGCACCAACCAACAGTCCGAAAGTGTAGAGTGCGCTTTCCATTTGTAAACTAGCTGTACAACGCTTATGCGCTTTGAGAGTTATCAACTCATACCAGGTAATTTGAAGTAACAGAAGTTTCGGTTCAGTTAAATGATGCTACAGTACCATTTTCTGAGCAGTCGACAACAGCGCGAAGTTCTCATGGCACTCAGGCTGACTGGCATGTACAATTTGCTAACCTTCCATTGCGCACCTGTCTGAAACTCACAGTGACAGGAATGATTAATTACTCATGAGCAGGCGCATGCGTATACTAGGACCAGCTGTGCTGTGACTCACCTTCTGGCGCCAATTCACTGACCTCTATCTGAGCGGCCTGGACACCGTTTTCTATCTGCAAGCAAAAAGTGCTCACTTTGCGTTTCGCGCTGATGTGAATCTCGACTAAAATTGGAAGGGGGAATTACTAGTACTCAAAAAGACACGTGGCTACTATACTCCATTTGTGAGTTGGGAGGTATTTCGTGTCACACTGTTTTGGTCGTCAGATTGTGATAACTACAATGATGGTCCATGCGCCAATGACGAGCTCGCTATTGTGGACACCGTTACTCAAGGGAATGTATCGAATAGCAAGCAAGGAAATCCGCCAACCGTTTGCATTTCAATGTAATCAAGATTGGCCTCGATGGTTCTCGACTTCTACTCTGCTGTAATACAATATTTTTAGCAGTTGTCCCGAACAGCCTGTCTTGTCTCTTCGTTCGTATTTGGCAAGTCTGGGTGCAGGGACCTTTTATTCTGTGGGATTCAATGTCTTTGCAATTAACTACTGTCTATCAGCAAGGATACTCATGTGCAAACGGGTGTATCAGTGTTAAAGTTATGGTGCAGTGAGAGCTTTTCCTATGTTATATAAAAAATGCCGAGTAAAATTTTGCGTAAGCCTTCCAAAATGTACTCAACGGAACCTGAGAAGCCATGATGTTGCGTATATTGCATCAAAAGTTACTGGTGCGTTTACATTGAGCTTATAGATTGCAGCAACGTGAGCTTCTGTTTCATGTGTAGCTTAGCGATGACTAATAGTTTATAGCTACTAAGCCAGCATTTAACTAATCTATACATTAGTCTAATCCATAAAATATTTGTTATTCTATAGAACAAACCCAGTTTTCAGTCCAAATAACACAATTATAGGGGAATCCGGCAACTTTGAAGCTCCTGTAGCTTGCTTAATAGCCGATGACGATTAATCATTGCCTATAGGAGTATAACACGGGGTTAGCTTTGAGGCCGGGAAGACTTCGCCTGTGTACTGTATAGAAGGCTGACTCATACGTTGAGGAATAAGACGGTGAGGCCGTCACACGGAAGCCCGGTGCGTTAGAGTCGATCAGGCAACCGTCCGCCCGCCTACCGGTCTGTCCGCCCACCCAACACAACCTACCAATATTTCTAGTCACGCAAATTAACTGATGAGTCAGGGTAACAGTCACTTAAGGCTCCATGCCGCGCGACTGCAAAAATCGTCTACGCACTTTCAGTAAGCAGATGAATGAGATTGTGTTTTGGGCTCCAGTTATGACTAATATCCCGCGGACTGAGCAACAGTCTTTTGTGCACCTGTATATGTAAATATATATATATATATATAAGCGTATATACATACATTTGCGTGTACAAATTATAAGTCATTATGCTGCATCACTGAGAAAACGTAGTAAAGCAGGGTAATTCTACGGACGGTCTTTTACAGATTTGTTTAGCTTACTCTAATTATATGCATACGGTTTTCCGTTTTACTCCACGCAACGCAACATGTGAATAGGATATATTTGATTCGTCAACCAGCAGTGATCTTTACATGTGTTGCTATTATGTTGAGTGGGGAAACAATTAAGGATATGGGGAAGAGTTGTTCTGGTGTTTATTGTAAAAGTAGACAGGTGCTTTCCAAAGCTAGTGGAAAAGTAAAGCAACTGCGGCGATATATTTTATTTGGAAATGGACTCCCCTGAATAAGCTGACTCCAGTAAACTTAGTCAAAGGTTTCACTCTTTAGTATGAAAAAAATGTGGGAAAAATAATTAAATATTTCAAGTTGGCACCCATTTGGCTAATTGTAGACCAACCGTATACAACGCATGGAACGAAAACCACCCGAAACTTGGCTGTGTGGTCTGGTACGGCAGCATTTTTGGAGCCATAGATAAAAAACAGAAGGAATCAGAAGCGATAAAATTTTGCACGTAAGCATATACAAATATATGGTCAGATATTTATATTACTATGTTAATACAATTTTAATTTTAACATATTTTAGTCCCTATATGATGGCTTATCAATTCAATTTGTTGATTGCTCTATTTTACCTACGCTTTTGTATATAATTTTATTTTTATTCCATTTCTCAACATAGCCTATACACCTTTTTTCTACGACGACGTTGTTTTAAAACACACAAACGGAAAAAAATATTTCCTGGCATTCCATGCCTTGGATGCTTTCGTTGTATGCCAGTTATCATAAGTGGATCAGCAAACGTGCAAAGCAGATGATAGGGAAAATTTAACCATGATGCTATAGAGAAAAATAAAACTTATTAATATCTTAATTAGTATGTTACAAATGTTTCTAGACTGTTCAGCAGACTTGAAGCTGAAAAGTGGATGTATGCGCAAATGCTGAATGCGCAGCTACTTAGCTCGCTTCCTGTTCTTCAAATGCGTTTAGTTATCCCTAATGCATTTCAGTTTCAAAAATTTGCAAATGCTTAGAAACAGTTATTTACGTAAGGATCAGAACTGTAAATCGCTGGCAGTACCCAAATCAGTGTATCAAAATTATAGATTGTATTGAACACCAGAAATATAGGATGGTTAGGTATCCCAACGGAAGCAGGGCTACCAATTGTTCAGAGAGCACAAATCCGCGGACCGGCATAACATGGCAAATCCCTCAGTTCGAACCACCTACTTCCGTATAAGCACTTTACTGGTCTACGGAAGGTGTGGCAAAGAGTTCCGCCACTCACGACCGATGTTGACCAAACACGAACGAATACCGAAGCAGCAAACGCGCTGCAGTTGCAGGATGCCCCCAGCTTCCATCAGTAAATCCTCCAAAATTTATCGCCCCGCCGCCGGGACTGATTCACATCGCCTTTACCACCGAAGCAGTCTTCAGAATGCGACCACTCTACGCGAACACAAATCGACAGGTGTCGATACTATTTGCACAGATCCTCTGGGAGCAGCAGCAAGACAACTGGCAGAGCCAATGTTTCAGGTCTTCCAGCGCTGCTTAGACCAGGACCTAGTTTCCACCAATGGAAATTTGGAATAATGCCATCCATTAACAAAGGTGGCAGCAGAACCAAGGCTTGAAAGTACCGCCTAGTTTCCCTTATACCTAAACTGTCCATGTTAGCGAAATTCATTATAACCGATGCGCTGCTTGACTATTAAAAAAACTCTAAGCTTAATATTTCTGAGCAACACGGCTTCTGTAGATGTTGATCGTGCACAACGGGTTCGCTAATATCATGGGGCATCTGGACCCAGTCAGCTGACGCTTGAGAGGATGCTGATGTGATCTATCTGAATTTCGCAAAAGAATACGACGGTTTAGGTCACCAGATACTCCTTTCCAAGCTACACCGTTACGAAATTATTGACCCTTTTCTAAGGTGGATCGCAGGGGATACTGACCAGCAACTGCTTCAGAGTGATCTATACACGTTACATCGGTGGTCCCTCCAAAATTCATTGAGCTTGGCATCCATGGCTAAAACGCAACCTTAGTGCATTGGAGCAGCCCCAATGTCGAGCAACAAAATTCATTATTGTGATGCCGTATCATCCAAACGAGATGAGGTCGGAAAGATTGGGAGAACACAGCGGACGTTAACGCCGCTTACAAGTTGACTTGATAATGTTGTACTTAATTCTGCACCATCCACATCACTTGCGCCGCTCTCCGCTGCAACTCAGCAGTAATACCAACCTAAGAGATCACTCACTAAACTGGCGGAACTGTATAGCCACTCGGATTGTCGCAGTCATTTCATTTTCGTCTACGTGCATCACTAGTATATTATGCATTCAGAATCGTTCATTTCCGCATTTTCGCTAATAATATTTAAAAGACGTTTGGATGGCTCACTTGTATCTAGTACTACACTTCCATCCTACTCCTGGAATATAATTTGGATTTACATAATGTCACACGTTTTGCTGTGATACTAAATGCAACGCAGGACCACAGCGAAACCAATGATGAGTCTTGCTTTTAAACGTAAATATTCCACTGCATTTTACTTTTCGGTAACCCTGCCAAACCACCCAACTCGACAGTTAAAGCATTGCTACTTAACTCGTATTAGTGCGTTGTTCATTGTACATTGTTCAATGGGCCATCGGGAAGCGATGTATATTCTGTGAATAAACAACCCCCATGAAATCATTTAGTAGAACTTGGTTTGCTGCGTTGGCGTAGATGCAGTGGTTTTTTCTAAGCCGTTGCTTTTGCAGTTGTGGTAGCGCTGCAGATGCTTTATAATATGACGGGACGAATTCCAAGTGTTTCCATTCCTTCTATGATGGGAGTGTCGTTCGAAGTTTTTTCTGATATGTCGTGGTGGGTTGGTGCATTCAGGAGCTGCGCTTGCCCCAACACTTTAGGGTACAATTTTGTGAGTGCGGCTCCAAATCTCTCCACTTCGGATATCAGACTCGTGATTGAATTAGCGGACGTTTTCCTCAAAGTAAACCGTGGCCTCACTCAAGATAGCGTGAAGCAATCCAGTCACACAGCGACCAGTCCAGTCTCCAGCAATTATGACGGCTTGCTTGAGTGTAGGTGTGGTGAAATCCTCTCGGTGACATTGCGTTATGGCGGTTTCGCTTTCAAGCAAACTGTTTTGTCAGTGAGAAGGAATTGATGGACTCTAACGATGCTTTAAATATTTATCGTAAGTAAATGTAATTTCAGTGACTCCAATTGTGTCTCGGTCAGTCGAATTGGTTTGTCCCCGAACCGATTGCTTGCGGCCCTATCCACAGTCACCTGTCGTTTATTTTTCGTCCGCTTGTCGTAACACATGGCGTCGGACTTATTTGGGTCACATTAAATTCCTTTCCATATCCAGTTGAGGGAACCGTAAGCCTCATGGGAGTGGGGATCAGAATTGCTTATTAAAGACCCGCGTCCGTTATTGCAAGGTGCCTCAGGTGCCTGCCAAAGTGCCAGTAAATTTCGGGAAGAAGGGAAACTGACAACAGACAACGAGACGGAAATGTGATGGAAGCGAAACAGAAAAAGCTAAAAGCATGCAATAAAGGATTAACCACCCAACCATTATGTACTGTATATCTGCGTTTCCATGATTGTTATATATGTAATGAGTTTATACGAAAGTGTCAGCAGCGTATAGTGCAAAGAGCTACGAGTTAATGCTGAATTTCTGATAAGAGAGAGGATTAGAAAAGGGAACGTGAGTGTCTGCATATACGTGGCAGTCTCGTGGCGTCATGTAGGGTGAATTATTCGCTCTATCTTATTAAGAGCAAGTCCTAATGCGAATGAAGCGATGGAAAGCAGGTGATGGCAGTGAACCTTGGGTTGTAGTGAAGGGGCAAATGGGTCGAGACAAGTAAGTAACTACGTGAGCAGGAACACATGGAAGCTAAGGCGCTGTGTCGCATAGTGTAATTCCGTATTCTTTCCCTATTAGGAAAAGCAAAACGATAAAAGGCTAAATAATAAAAACAAGCGGTGGTGCTCGATGCCCATCTACGGCGCGGAGCCAAAGCGGTTGGAGCCAGTAGGTGGTCAGATGATTAATAAGAGGTACAACGCTAAGGCGCTGCGTTGCACAGAGAGGGGAGGATATCTAGGGGAAGTACTGGAATGCAGGCTAAGTAATGTCATGCAAGATGCGCGGCTGTATGAGCGGAATTTTGCTGATGATGATGACGGTGTGTTACTCGGTTAGATTCAATACAAGATTTCAGGGTCAGAATACACCTGGAAATCGTTCTCATACGTACTCTTCAGACTGTTCTGGGCTAAGAAATTTTGCAAAAAGTGTTGCGTCTAGGAACCGGCGTAAATTAATGCGGAACGCTGCATCCATCGGTATAGCTCTGCTTTTTATTGATAGCATGTTCAGAGTGAACGCATATCATTAAATAACTAAACTAGAGCTTATTACCCTACTTCGGTAAGATGATCGAAATGTTTCTAATGTGGGTAGTGCTCATACACATTCTGTCTAACGAAAAACACTGTATTAGGGTTTTGGTTTGTGCAATATCTTGACGATAAATCGCAGGTTGCTTCTGATGCTCCCGTACCCCAATTGGTCAAGCTGGAGCTTTTGCATCTGCCACGAAATTTAAGGGGAACGTTTTTCCAGTAGTCGCTTAGTGAACGAACGTTGCACTCCCTCAATTGCTATGCTCACACTTTTTTCGATAGTTTGTTGCTACTAAGGAGCAGTATTCTAGCATATGTTCAACGCAACACTTATACGGAGGAAGTCTAGATTCCCTAAACCCCATCAACTTTAGGATGTAGCCAGTGACTTACCTGCCCTAGGCTTTGCTGTAATTCCAGTCTTCGCCGAAGTTTAATGAACTGGAGTAGTGTACTCATCGGTCACGTACTTCAGCGCAATTAGCAATTGGTGATGCAATTATTCTTAATCCATTTAACGGGCGACCACAACGATAGTAGATGGATATGCACTTAGCTAATAAGAATTTCATTTTCCAATGGTCGCACCACCGATGTAACGCAGTTAGATAACGCTGAATATGAGACATGGAAGTTGCATTTCCGTTAGCATCAAAAGAGGAAACAACTGTAACATCATCTGCAAATATTAATGGTCTACCGTGGATGAAGCAGTCAAATACGCTGTTACAGGAGGAATGGTAGTGTGCCTTGTACACTGATTTGGAAACGCAACAAGTGACGGGCTTATACTCTGATTCCGCTCTATCCAGCCTTAGCATCTTTGTACTCCTTTTCAACTATGATGTTTACCATAACAGTAGCTGATGTTATATATTAAAGCACTGGATTTTGCTCAATAGACCAGTATGCTGGACCCGGTCAATAGCCTTGTTCATGCCAAGTGACCCAATGACAAGTGCATAGCCTGAATAAATTTCTTTTGTACGAATACCTAGAAAGTCGCATTGGCACGTCAGACAGGATGTATAAAAAAGCATGTTGTGACATATTATTTAACCAGCGCGACAGCAGATTCAAAATCTTGTTCTTGTACTACCCACTGCATTATCCCTGATGCGATAGGATTGTGGCTTTTTGGACGGTAACTGCAAATATGCTGGCGACAACCACTTTTGAAAAGTAATGAGTAGACGGATTCAGGTTTCATTCGATTTGGTTCATCACAATTAGATTCCAAGCCGCAAAGGTAAGTTACCCATCCGGAAAATCCCCAGACGCGCTTTTCGCCCTATTGGGGCTCGTCAGTGGTGCGCACCCATCGGTCCTACTAAGGATAGAACCCATGACCGGTAGAAACAAACACCAACTAGCCAGCAGCAGATGCCACTGAGGGGAATGATAGAACCATCTAGCTTTAGGATTACAGAAGGTAAGCCTTGGGGGCCATGGTATTAGTACATCTTGAGCGACTGCATCGCGCTAGCGATGCTGCGCATATCAAAGGTAATGCTGGATGGCTCATTTTCTATAAGTCTAGGTAAGTGCGGTTTGGGTATCATACCAGCAGCATTGGAGGGGATAAAAAATGTATGCCTAGCATCTCGTATATTGCTTCTTTGTTGGTAACCACAATTTTATCCGTTTGCACAAGTGACATGAAAGGTGTCACATTATGAAAGCTCCTATGCATTAGTAAATTTGTAAGCCTTCTTGACAGAGTTGCCCTTAGTTTCGCGGTTCTCTCCTGTACTGGCCTACTGGAGTACCGTTTATTTCACTATTGCAGCATGGTTCCACTGATGCGCATACCGAAATGGAACCGCTTCTTCTTGTACCTGCACCGCAATTTTTGCGTTTGGCGGTCATTTTCTTTAAAATTGCTGGGGTTGGTTCATAGCATGGTCTATGTCCGCTGTACTTTGGTGCGAATATATCTAGTCAGAATTCAAGATTTTGTACAGTTTGTTGGTGGGTACATAAATACCAAATTTGCCCCAATGCATTGGACAGATTAGCATTGGTTGTCAATCGCTTTGGGCTAAGTGTTGCTCCATCGAAATGCAAAATTCTCCAGGATTGGCAGCGACCCACACATGTGCTATCCCTCTATGGTAATCAGCTAGATCTTTCAGGAATTCAAGTACCTGGACAGTTATATTTAAGCCTATATGATCGAAGCTGAGATAACAAACAGTAAATCAATAGCTCGAGTTGATTTTGATAGTCTCCGCCAACTGTGGTGTAAACGCGACACCACTCGTCCTTACTGGCAGAGTGTATAATCCAGCCGTCCGTTCAGCCCTATTATACAGTTGTGCAACCTGGCCCATCAGGTTGAGTATCGCCGCCTTTGCAGCGCAGCTGATGTTTGGTGGGAACGTCATGTGAGCAATGAACGTGTTCGGTGTCGCTGATTTGGTACAGGATGACCGAATGAGCCGCTCAGCACCATTATATCACGCACCAGGCTGCGATGGCTGGGCCACATGTTGCGAATGCCAGCACACCAACTCCTGCGACATGCATTGTTTGCGCGTAGTGGGTGCGGTTGTCAGAAGAGGAGGAGAGGCCAAGCGATGACTTAGTCGATAGGAATAAAACCCTCACTACCAAACGCGTCGATTGGTACATCGCGACTGCCTGGCTGGGGTCCTAAGAACGATGAATACGTTTGGTTGGACACACTTGCTGATATGTCTAGGAGCCGGCCCTAATGGCGTTTGTGTTATGCGCTCCTTTGTCCTTCTTCCGACATATTAGCCTTCTCCTCCAATCGCGATATCTCCCGTTAGGCGTAATATAACTCTTTTTTTCTGCATGATAGCCAGCTTTTAGCTATCCGGAATGATGTCCATCCGTTACAGGGAGCTCAGCCGCCGTGTCTATCTTGTTTTTCTTGTTTTTGTATTGCGCTATAATAGCTGTGTTCTCGACCTGCAGCTAACGTGTATAATGATGATGATGATGACATTAAATATCAGTTTCCAAATACTACCTATCCCAGCCCATGGATCTGAAGAGGTTTATGAAGCTATCCCAGTTAATAAGCCGGAATGGTCGATAGGCGAAAAGTGGTCTTTTATAGCAACCCTTCACTCTGGTTATCTCAAACGAGAGCTCCATTACCTTATGTTCATAACATTGGATAATCTCTAACACATTCGCGGATGCACGGGAGATGTCTGATTCAGAAATAAGTCAAGAACATTATGTTGTTTAGTGGACACACATACAATCAGGGTCCAATCGCATGCCGCGATGGTGTCTAATATAGTCATATATTTTGGTGGGGCTGTCAGAGAGTCCCAATTGATGTTCGGCTAAATTATTTGACCACCTACTAATTTGTGAGTTTGACAGTAGTTCGAAAAATCAGTGGAAGTGTTTGACAAGTTACGTAGGATGTTCCTTGGAAGTGTGTGTTGGGTTCTAAATGCAGTCAATTAAGAGGTCCAGATGTTCGCCACTGCTCTGATCCCAGATGGAGTTTTCGCGGTTACCAATAGACAAGACTTCAAACGTAGACGCACGAAAGTCTTCATGGATTTAAATAAGATATCCACCACCCTGGCTACTGATGCGCCGATTACAGAAAGTTCTGTGAACCGCGATGTGATGAGGCTTTTCAGGCGCAGTGGACCGGTGCCATGGTGCGATAGTGAGAACCATCTGACAGCCAGCTAAAAATATATGGAGCCTAGTAGGTGTAATTAGCTTTGATTGATCAAGGGTTAACGAGAAGTGCTTTAACCGGCTCATAGTTAAATATGGTTTCAATATGGAGATCAAGTTCATTGTCGTCACGCTTATCCGTACTAGGTGGTAATTTGCATTTTCCAACGTTTGTAGATGATGCTGCTGCTTTTAAGTTGACCATGTTTTATACATCCGTAAATGCGGTAGGTGTTAAAGGCATGGCAGATGCATTGGTGAATTCGAATTAAGGCCTAGTACTATGGGATTGCATGCAACTGCATGTTAAGTAGATGTTGGCCTGGTGCCAAAAATGTGATCGTATTCCTTGTAGGAGTTCACATCAAACGTATCTGTATGCCCCGGAGCTATGTGTTCAGAAGTAGCTGAATAAAGTTTTGGGACTGCCCTGGCACAAACGGCCGGTGACCTCTCACCCACGAGGTCACACGCGGTCGATTTGGTGTCTTAACTGACAGCACTGTCGGCGTACAATTAGCTCGCTTCAGTAGTAATGACTTGTGATGTCTGTCTGTACATTTTGATTTGCATATAATTGTATAAGCTTGAAGCTGAATTATCGAAGACATGTTCGCTTACACTGGTATCTGAATTGGTAGGAAACGTCCGGTACTGGATGCCGATAACTTGTAGAAGGTGCAGGCGTAGATATAATGCTAGATAAATCATATATGATAAATGCGCTTTTCATTTGAAATTGGTGTGGCGAGTGGGAACTCGCTACATTTCCTTAAAAATGTCCAGGAGTCGCTATGAGTGAGACAAATGCCCCAATTTGTCTGAAGGGCCAGAACCCAGTAGATAAAGGAGGGGAGTTGATCTTGCTCCGGTATCCGTGTAGTTCTTCCGTTAGTTGATTTATCTCGCCAATGCTCATGGAGGAACGATCAACGTCGCTGAGCAGGAGGGTACCAGTTTCAATATGGAGGGTTTGGTGTCTCCAGGAGATGTAAGCGTCGGTGTCACTGCGTGGCCTTCTGGTATCCAGGTTTGACTTGTGCCTTCGTAGATCCCCTTTTGGGATCCACAGGCGATTAACATCCAGGAGGTGATGAGAGTTGTTTCGAAGACGTTTTATCATGGTTGTCCTGCGTCTTTTAGCTAACACTTTTACCTGTGGCAAATAGGTGGAGAGGGAGAATTTTGAAACTGAACATGTTCAGAGCCTGTAACAGCATGAAGAGGGACGTTATCAATCTCAGGGTCACTGTCTACATCCAGCATGTCCGATTTCTGTTAAGAGCAACGATCGTGGTCGGATTGATAGCAACATTATCAAGAAGTGGAATGACCTTTTGGTATCATCGACGGCCTTCACTGTCGTTCGTGACGTAGCGTTATATTTTCTTGTGGCTGACATTACTTGCCTAGTGGATGCCTTGTTTTATGCTTGGCGTTATGATCAAGCTAATAGATTTGTACTCGTTGGCACAGAGCAACTACTTTGTACGACAGGAGCCGCAATTAAGGCCAAAATAGTATTCGAATAAAACGGACTCGGATAACATTAAGTTCAATTCATGCCGCCAAGATATGGAAAGAAATTGGCGTTACCGAGATGCAGGATGAGAAGTAAGCTATCCTACCAGGAAATCCCAAGGTTGTCCACCCGGATTCATAAAGCTGGAAACCGCTTGCTTTGGTTTTTCTAAGTAGGGGTGAATTGTTGCTTACTCTGGTAAATAGCATCCCTCCAGGTTTGCTCATATAATTGTTACAATCAGTACAATCGCAAAATATGGAAATACGACACTCTTTTTTCTTGTTAGTGCGTGTCATGACCTATTCACTTTTGTTTGTTATGAACAAAGAAGTCAGTCTTAAATTAGGGTCGGCGTTACGCCTTGATTACCTCTTTACAGTTAGCCAAATATAAGTGAATATTGTGATGTATCCTACCGAGAGAATGGGTTTCAGTTACTATTTCTGATAACGTAGGGAAGCTATTAAATATACCTCTGCACCTTTTGTACCAGCGAATATTGATTCGAGAAACGGGCCTGCTTTGCATAAGTGCAGCTTTATGTACTCAAAATGAATAACCAATTGTGTTCATAAATCCAGGCTTGCAGATTATCTGAAGAGCACATACTCACAGAATATTCTGCAGTAGTGAAACTTGTCGAACCATTCATTACGGCCTGAAGTACGACATTCTGATGACTTGTTTTTATTCTGAACATCATGATATCCTTAAGTAATCACAAAGCTGAACTGATTAATCCTGTTTTTCTTTGCATAAAACAAGGATAGACGCTGCATTTTACAATATCAAAATGGGGTGAACCGCAGGCGATCTCAAACAGGACGATGCAGAGCAGTGGATTATTAATTCTGAATAACTCGAAAGAAAATGTAAACATTTAAGTGCAAAGTCAAATCACTAAAACCATATCACTAAAGAAGTTGAGACAAATTTATTAGCCGAGATGCAGGCATGCAGCTGAAAGTGTCCATTATTTGGCATCCGTTGTTTCCGTCTATTTGCCAGTGTCATTTACAGATGTAAAGCAAAAATTTACAGTGCAAACCTCGCGGCAATGTACTGTTCCGAGTAAAGCAATAGAAAATTACCGGTACACCCTCTGTGCCAATTTAATAAAGAAAAGATACATGAATGAGGATGCTCGGCTAAATTATTTCCAGCAGAAAGATAATTATACCTAGTGAAAAATTACAGTGCACAAATCCCAGAAAATAAATAGAAATATACGTGTATCGTCCAGTATGCTTCCGTATGCATTTATCTATTTCTTAACAGCAAGATCTGTCTGTTTTGCGTCATTTGACGCATACGCCTTAATTATTTAAATGTAAGAAAAAAAGCAGGCACTCTGTCAGATAGGGCGCCAACTAAAGTAATTAGTAGAAAGGGCAATAATTCAACCTTTTCTGGACAAATGATAAAGTAAGTGAACATAAAAAACTGAACTGTATGTTGTCAAGATTCGAGGTTGATTTATGGCCAAAACGTCGCTGTAATTTAGTTAGTGGCTGCTTCATTGGTGCTCGTTTTGTAGAGATGTGGTTGACGAAATGGTTCTAAGTCGCCTCCTAATGTACGCGGCTATCTCAGGAAGTACCTGTAAGAAGCATCTGATATTCATGGCATTGCTGAACTTTTGAGTGAGGAACAACATATGATTCATCAAAATAAGGCAAACTCCTTCATGGAATATACTAAAGGAAAATAGTTCGAAGTTAAACGTAGTACTTTAAAGGATATGCTAGCAATGAGTCGTTTAGTTGAATTTAGTTGGTTGATAGACGAATAGTCCGAATTGTATAGGTCAAGTAAAGCCAACACCCGCTTTTGAGTAGAAGTTTTGACTGTTCCCTTGATGACAGCTCACAGAGAAATTTTAATTCGTTGTCTACTGATCATCAACCAATACACTAAATTCGCTCCTATCATAAGCAAGTTTCTAGGCAAAATTAGACTCTAAATCTCCTGGAAAATGTACAGGGAAGGCGAAAACACGGAGCTCTAAGTTGAAAAATTTTCTACGAGCGCACCTCAAAGCACCCACGGAAATCATTATAGTTCTTCATTATCCTTTGATTACATCACAGGTTATCTACTATACACAGGAACTCGAAGGGTGGTATGGTTAATCCAAATTGTTATTCGCCTTCTTGCTTTGTGTTCACATGTTCTGCTAGATACTACTTATCTGTTTGACAGCAGCACCGTTGCTATGTGCGCTCATGTTTGCATAATCAATGTTTAGCGGATATAGGTCCCTACAGCCGCAAAACCTTACACGTAGGTAATTGAAGAATACTTCTAATTCCAGGAAAGTGTACAATGTACGTACGCCAATACATGACTATAGAGTCGGGTACCTGTCACATATCAGTACGATGATGGCGCCGATAGACATTTCGAACGTTTTGTTACAAGATGAATTCCTTTTTAGGAAGCAGAGGGCCTTGCTGCAAGGGCTTCTTCTACCCTGGCCCTAGTCAGCTTGCTAATTTTTGCCACTCCAGACGCCTACAGTGGTCGGTTGATGCACTTGGCATCCCACCGATCAACTAACACGTGCTTGTCACATGTGTAGTTAACGGATTTTTTTGATCAATACTTTTGAGTTTCTGTTTGTCTTGATTCCACTATTCCCACCCCTTTGGCTTCATCAGCCGTTTGCTTTGTGCTTTCCACTTTATACTTGTAAATGCCTGAGGAGATTTATTGAAAAGTGTACTCTTCGCATCGTTGTGTTCTTGTTTTCAGGAACTGATAAGATAAACATGTTTCTAACTATTAATTGGTGGGTTCCACAACAAATATGTACTCCTTGTTTCTTAAATACTTTTAGGAGACCGAAATTATTTATCGGTTACATGCAATCTTTATTTGGTGTGTTTTCTTGCTGTTTTTTTAAAACTAATCGCTTCTTTGTTTCCCCGACAAGTATTTCTAACTGGGAGCAAATTTAGATTGCAATAGAAGTAACTGCACCACGTATGATTGCATTAATTTACTTGGACTGCTGACTATATCTATCCTACATCTTCTCTCAAGTTCTTCGCAGTTGATTAGCTTCAAATGATAGAAAACAAACAGCCATTTGGGACTAGATCAAAAGCTCGAGCTGTCCGATTCTATTGCATAAAATGATCCTACCAAGTAATCGATGTGTGTCTTGCATCGTCAAGAAATATCTCTTTGAAATTAATAACGCAAGCGCCGTATTTTGTAAGTTAGAGGATGCTTGGATCTCCAGAACACGTTGTTTAAAATGAGGCTCAATTTGATACTGTGGGCAAGTATAAAACAACATCACTTTTAGATGAATTTTATAACAAATAGTTTTTTTAGAAATCCGAGCAGCTTGTACAAGCCATTTGAAAATGCTGTCTTGGTGACTTAGGTGGCTATTCTATTTATCAATATTGCATAGGAAGCATTGCTCGCAAATCTGGTCTAAACGATGAATCAGATACAAGTACAAAGTTCTGCAGTCTCGAAAAATCATAAGTAGCTCCTGTGTAAGATTATGTACACCTGGAAAATTAAGTGTGTGGCGAAAAGTCTTCTGGAATTTTTAAGCTGCTTCCTATGGTTGGCTACTTAAGCTCGCAAGTCTTAAACATTCGGCTGTAGCCCATCATGTGCTGCTTTGATGTGGACTGCTGAACAGACGTAAGTATGCACTCCCCAACAGGCGTAAACGTCAGGGATTGTGTGTTCATTCTGGGGAGTCGCATCCGGAAAATAACCACCCATGGACCAGGCACAAAGTCATAAAAGTGGATACAAACTTTAGAAAACACTAGCTGCCGAAGGACTTAGCAAACTTTTGTCTGAAATCTTGTCCTAGAGCCAATAAATAACATTGAGTAACTCTTCCGTTTGTTAGAACTGTGTTACCCCTATCTCATCGTTGCAATAACATGTGAAAATTGCACATATTTGGTAGACGTTACAGCTGTTTCTGAAAACATGTACCGCCGCCAAAATGGTAAATGTCAGATGTAAGCAAACTTGTTGATTAATCGCTTGTAATATCCAAGACTATTTACGGGTTATTCTTTGAAACATGACAATGAAACACTACACAAGACTTAGCCAAATGCTACGGGAAATAAGGAAATCTGTAAAGGCAACCGATATGTCATGAAAGTAGGAAGTGTATTGAGAACAAATGTAAAGGAAAGGTAATAAATTAACTTTTGAAACAATAATAATAATGAAAATAATAATAATAATCAATCATCATTAAGAGGGAACACGCCATCCCTCCTTTTATTACTCTAGTACAGGTTTTATTGGTACAAAATACTTCGTTTCTTGTTACGGGTGCTTTGGCCATGAGGACCGAATGGCCTTTGCCTGTTTTGTGGGTTAGCAGCGCCTCTCCGTAGGCGGGTGTTCGGTCGCCAATCGCCCGATCAAGGTCAGCTGACTGGCTCATCTTACATGGTATATTGCGTAGGAAGGTGAGGACATCGCAAGCAGAGCGATTATGGTAGACCGTTAGAGTACGGGGCAGGTTGATCGCTCGCACTAACTGAAATGAAGGGTGGTGAAAGTTGAAGGTTGTTTCCCTAAGGCTTCATAATTGAAAGGTAACCGCTGTGTCAAGCACTGCTCGCGAAGCTCCATGGCCTAGTGATCATGGCGATAGCTGCTAAGCACTATGTGACAATTTCCACTCACAGCTCAGTGATATCTACGTGATGATAATAATAATAATAATAATAATAATTTAAAATATTAAACCTTGGCCAAACAGGAATCAAAATTAGTTTATATTAAGCGGGAGTTCTATTATTTTATTAGGTGACGTAACACAACAAGTTAAATTTATTGACATTAAAAAATAATCCGGCTCGATTTATATTTAACTGCTTTTGTTTTATGAACGTTTGTTTGACAATCAAATAACTGTGGGACGTCTGCTAGTTATAAACATTAGCACCAAGGACCAATACAAACGCTTTGTTATTAGAACTGCGTCATGTATTAAACTTTGACGCACTATTGTGTAACGCCAACACCATCCATAATGCCAACCAATTATACTTGACCTTCCAGCCCTCCATTGTCTAACAGACTGGTTATCTAATATTTTCTCTCCCCCCATTTAAGTATATCAATAGCCGCATTCTTTAAGTTTCAATTTTGAACTGGATTCAGCTTTGTGTCATATTAAAACTTATCACGTACACGTTTCTTGAAAGATCGCAAGGTATGTACCATGATTGGTAAGTTTAACAATTGATCTTCCTTAGTTAGTTCTGTCGACTAATCACATACAGTCCTATGACAATATTTGTAGCCAAATGAAGACTTTAAATAGTAGGTTCAATATGCTGTCAATGTCAGCCTTTTCTTCGTTAGCGTATCTTTTACAAACATTGCTAAACCCTTGCGCACTGATTGTTATTTTATGAGAACAACCGAATTTTGCCATTTCTGTACCCCTCCAAGCACTTGCAGTATTCCGTTCTTTTTTGCTATCTTGCTGAAACGGTGATTCTTCGTTATCATCAAAATTGATCAATGGGTAAATCTTCATTGGCATTTTTGTCTACAGTGTATAACACGCTTTTTCACACGTATCAGCACGTTAATTTAGTAAACTAGAACTCATCTTTTCGATGAGTCTTTCTCAGCACGATGACAAATATACGTTTACGTATAAAAGTTGATCAACCGAGAATCTTTTAGCGTCAGAATTTAGAATATCATTCTGGACACATTACCTGTAATGCCGGTGCATACTTGTTAATTTTAACCGTATTGTTGCACCTATTATCTCTAACGTTTAACTGGGCGTTCTTACAATCATAAACATTTTGACTTGAGTTAGGGACGGCCGTTCCTGAGGTTATTTTCAAACTTTACGTAAATTTTAGTCAGTATCATTATCAATACACTAAGGTTACTCAACTAGGAGGATCACTTATCCTAATGTAGTGGTAGTCCGTTATGTTTTATTTAATGAAGTTGATACAATCCAAATGGTGAGTACATAGCATGTCCGAAACAAATAAGTCCCCCATACCATTGTACTTATGCGATTTGCACCAATGAATTGTTTTCTAATACATAAAGTGGCGTTTATATTTCGTAGATAGATCATAGGATCAATGAAAAATGTAGAGAAAAAGCGTAGATACAAAGATGCATTAATGTACTTATGACAAGATTAGATGAAGAGGGGCGTTATCAATAGCAAGCTCACTATCTACTTCCAGCATGTCGGCTTTCCTTTATGAGCAACGAATGTGGTCGCAATAATACAACATTATCAGGAAGTGGAATAAACTTCGCAGGTCATCGACGGAATCCACCTTCGTTCACGAAGCAGCATTATATGTTGTTGTGGGTTAAATTTCTTGCCTAGGGGATGGGTCTTGTTTTATGCCTGGCGTTATCGTCTAGCTAAAAGATTTTCTACTCTGCGGCACAGAGCTACTCGTTTGCAAGACAGGAGCCGCACTTTAAGACAAAATAGCTTTCTGTCTTATCGGATTTAAATACTCGAATAAAACGTACTCAGATAAGCTTAATTTCAAGTCATGACGCCAAGAAATAGAAAGAAATTGGCGTTACCGATATGATGCATGAGAAGTAAAATATCCTATCAGAAAATTCCAAGGTTGTACACCCGATTTCGTAAAGCTAGAAATAGCTTGCTGTAGTGTTACATGTAGGGATGAATTGTTGCTTACGCTGGCAATTAGCATCACTCCAGGTTTCACTGTTTAATAGATTTGTACCATGTTACAATCAGTACGTTAAAAAATATGGACACACGACCCTCTTTTTTCTTGTTAGGGTGTTCCATGACCTATTCACTTTTCTTTGTTATGAACCAAGAATTCTGTCTTAAATTACAGTTGGTTTTACTCGTATATTACCGCATTACAGCTAGTCAAATATAAATGGCTATTGTGATGTAACCTGCCGGGAGAATGGGTCAAAGCTACTATTGCAAATAACCTTGTGTAGCTATTAAATATATCAGTGCGCTTTTGTATCAACGAATATTGTTTCAAGAAACGGGCCTGCTTTGCAAAAGTGCAGTGAGATTTATGTAACAAAATGAATAACCAATTGTTTTTACAAATCAGACATGCTGATTATCTGAAAAGCACATACTCACAAAATATTCTGCGGTAGTGCAACTGGATGAACTATTCTTTACAGCCTGAAGTACGATATTCTCGTGAATTGTTTTATCTGTTCATCATGATGCCGATAAGTTATCACAAATCTGAACTGACTAATCCTGTTTTTCTTTGTGTAAAGCAAGAGTAGACGCTGAATTTTACGATATCAAAAGCGGTGGAGTGCAGGCAATCTCAAACGGGACGATGCAGAGCAGTGGATTATTAATTCGGAATAACTCGAAAGAAAAAGTCAAGATTTAAGTGCAAAGTCAAATCACTAAAACCATAGCAGTGAAGGTGAGACAAATTTATTATCCGAGGTGCACGCATGTCCCTGAAAGCTTCCATTAATTGACATCCGTTGTTTCCGTATATTTGCCAGTGTCATTTACAGATGTAAAGCATCCAATTACAGTGTAAATTTCGCGGCAATGTACTGTTCCGAGTAAAGCAATAGAATAAGTACTGATACACCCTCTGTGCCAAGTTAGTAAAGAAAAGATACGTAAAATGATGATGCTTGGCTGAATTATTTCCAGCAGAATGATAATCATACCTAGTGAAAAATTACAGTGCATAAATTCCAGCCAAATATGTAGAAATATACACGTATCATTAAGCAAGCTTCCGTATGCTTTTATCTATTACTTAACAGCAAGATCTCTCTGTTTTACATCATTTAATATATAGGCATTAGTTAATTAAATGAAAGAAAAAAGCAGGCACTCTATCAGATAGGGCGCCAACTAAACTAATTAGTAGAAAGGGCAATACTCTAACCTTTTCTGGCCAAATGACAAAGTAAGTGAACATAAAATACTGAGCTGCATGTTGTCAAGATTCAAGGTTGATTTATGGCCAAAACGCCGCTGTAATTTAGTTAGTGGCTGCTTATTTTGTGCTCCTTTTGTGGAGATGTAACGGTGGAGAGGTAACGGTAAAAACCACATGATATGCATGGCTTTGCTGAACTTTTGAGTGAAAAACAACGTATGAACCATCGAAAAAAGGCAAACTCCGTCATGGAATATACTAAAGGAAAAGACTTCGAAGTTAAACGTAGTACTTTAACGGATATTCTAGGAAAGAGTCGTTTGGTTGAATGAAATAGGTTGATAGACGACTAGTCCGAACTTGTAGAGGTCAAGTAAAGCCAACACCTGCTGTTGAAGTAAAGGTTTTGATGGTACCGTTGATGAGAGCTTGGAAATTTTAATTCGTTGTCTAGTGATCAACAACAAATGCACTAACTCCGGACATAACCAAGTTTCTGGGCAAAATTACATTCAAATTCTACTACAAACTGTACAGGGAAGGCAAATACACGGAGCTCTAAGTTAAAATATTTTATACGATTGCACCTCAAAGCACCCACGGAAACATCCTAATTCTTTATTATCCTTTGACTACGTTACAGTTTATCTAATATACGCAGGAACTCCAAGGGTGGTATGGTTAATCCAAATTGTTATTCGCATTATTGCTTTGTGTCCATCTTTTCTGCTAGATCCTACTTAAATAACTGACAGCGGCGATGTTGCTATGTGCGCTCATGTTTGCATAATCAATGTTTAGCGGATATGCCTCGCTACAGCCGCAAAATATTACAACCTAGGTAATTGGAGTAGATTTCTAAAACAAGGAAGGTGTACTATGTACGTACGCCAATCTATGACTATAGAGTCGGGTACCTGTCACATATTAGTACGGTGATAGCGACCATAGATATTTAGAAGGTTTTGTTACAATATGAATTACTTTTTAGGGAAGTGGTAAAATAAATAGATATTTATAAATATTATATTGGTGGGTTCCACAACCAATCTGTTATCCTTGCTTCTTTAGTACTTATAGGAGACCGAAATTATTTGTCGGTTACATGAAACATTTATTTGGTGAGTTTTCTTGTAAGTTTTTAAAAGTAATTGCTTCTTTGTTTCCCCGACAACTATTTGTATCTGGGAGCACTTTTAGTTTGCAATGGAAGCAACCGCACAAAGTATGGTTGCATTAATGTACTTGGACTGCTGGCTAAATCTACTCTACATTTTCTCTCAAGTTCTCCGCAGTTTATTAGCTTTAAATGATAGAACACACGAACAACCATTTGGGACTGGATCAAAAACTCGAGCTGTCCGATTATATTGCACAAAATGATCTTACCAAGTAATCGATTTGTTTCTTCCATTGTCAAGAAATATCTCATTGAAATTAATAACGCAAGCGCCGTCTTTTTTAATTTAGAGGTTGCTTGGATCTCCAGAGCACGTTGTTTAAAATGAGGATCAAGTTGAAACTGTGGGCAAGTATAAAACAACATCACTTTTAGATGAATGTTATAACAAAATAGTTTTTTGCAAAATCCGATCAGCTTGTACAAGCCATTTGAAAATGTTGTCTTGGTGACTTAGGTGGCTATTCTATTCATCAGGATTGTATAGGAAGCATTGCTGGCAAATCTGATCTAAACGATGCATCAGATACATGTACAAAGTTCTGCAGTCTCGAAAAATCAGAAGTAACTCCTGTGTAAGATTGTGTACCCCTGGAAAATGTGTGTGTGGTGCCAAGTGTTCTGGAAGTTTCTAGCTGCTTCCTGTGGTTCGCCACTTAAACTCGCAAGTCTCCAACATTCGGCTGTTGGCCACATTGTGCTGCTTTGATGCGGACTGCTGAACAGACGTAATTATGAACTCTCCAACGGGCGTAAACATCAACGATTGTTTGTTCATTCTGGGGAGTCGCATCTGGAAAACAACCACCCATGCATCAGGCAGCAAGCCATAAAGGTGGATACATATTTTAGAAAACACTCGCTGCCGAAGGACTAAACAAACTCTTGTCCGAAATCTTGTCGTACAGCCAATAAAATAACATTGAGTAAAGGTTCCGGTTGTTAGAACTGTGTTACTCTCATCGTTGCAAGAACGTGTGAAAATTACACATATTTGGTAGACGTTACAGCTGTTTGTAAAAACATGTACCGCCAGCAAAATGGTAAATGGCAGATGTAAGCAAAATTTTTGATAAATCGCTCGTAATATCAAAGATTATTTACGGATAATTCTTAGAAACATGACAAGGAAACACTACGCATGACTTAGCTAAATGCTACTGGAAACGTGGATGGATGCAAAGGCAACCGATATGTCATGAAAGCGGGAATTGCAGTTAGAACAAAAGTGAAGCAAACGTAATAAGTTAACTTTTTAAACATTGGCCAAACAGGAAACAAAATTAGTTCATATTAAGCAGGAGTTCTCCTTCTATTCTTTAATAAGGTGATGTATTAAGAACAAGTTAAATTTATTAAGAAATTAAGAAACAATCCGGCTCGGTTTATACTTAACTGCATTTGTTTTAAGAACGTTTGTTTGACATTCGAAATACTGCGGTACGTTTGCGCGTTATAAACTTTAGCACCAAGGACCACTACCAACGCTATGTTATTAGAACTGCGTCACGTAGTAAACGTTAACGCACTATTGTGTAACGCAAACACCATCTATAATGCCAACCACTTATACTTGATCTTTCAGCTCACCAGTGTCTAACAGACTGGTTATCTAAAGTTTGATCTCCCCCCATTTAAGTATATCAAAAGCCGCATTCTCTAAGTGTCAATTTTGAACTGGATTCAGCTTTTTATCATATTAAAACCTAATCAGGTTGTACATTTTCTGAAAGATCGCAAGGTATATATCATTGTTGGTAAGTTGAACAATTGATCTTCCTTAGTTAGTTCTGTCGACCGTTCATATACATTCCTCTGAAATATTTGTAGCCAACTGAAGATTTTAAATAGTAAGTTCACTATGCTGTCAATATCTTCGCCTTTTCTTTGTTAGCACATCATTAACAAACTTTGCTTAAACCCTTGCGCACTGATTGTTATTTTATGAGGACAACCGAATTTTGCCATTTCTGTACCCCTCCAAGCACTTGCAGTATTCCGTGCATTTTTGCTATCTTGCTGAAACGGTGATTCTTCCTTACGATGAAAAATTGATCAGTGGGTAAATCTTAATTAGCAACTTTCTCTAAAGTGTATAACACGCTGTTTCACACGGATCAGCACGTTAATTTAGTAAACTATAACACTTCATTTGGATACCTCCTTCTCAGCACGGTGACATATACCTTTACGTATAAAATTTGATCAAGCGCGAATTATTAGGCGCCAAAATTTTGAATATCATTCTGGGCACATTACTTGTAGTTCTGGTGCATACTTGTTACGTTTAACTGTATTGTTTCACTTATTATCTGTAAGGTTTAACTGGGCGTTCTTACCATCATAAACATTTTGACTTGGGTTATTGAAGGCCGTTGCCGAGGTTATTTACAAACGTGACGTGAATTTTAGCCAATATCATTATCACTACATTAAATTTACTTAACTTGGAGGATCACTCATCCTAATCTAAATGTAGTCCGTTTTGTTTTAGTTATTGAATTTGATACAATCCAAATATTAAGTACATAGCAGGTCCGAAACAAATAAGTCACTCGAACGAATGTACTTATGCGATTTACACCAAGGAATTGTTTTCTGATGCATAACGTGTCGCTCATATACCGTAAATGGATCATAGGATCAATGAAAAATATAGAGAAAAAGCGTAGGTACAAAAATCCATTAGTATACGAATGACAGGAGTACGATTTCGTTTAATTAAACCGTGTGTTTAAAGGCACATGAATAAGTGATTAATTAGGCGGATGAAGTAACAAACTACAATAATGAATATGAAATTTGCACAACCCGCATATTTACACTACATAAGTTAGAATGTAGAGGATAGCTGAAGCTTTTTAAGAAACGTTATTCAGTTGCTTGAAATAATGGTGTAGAAAGCAACAATGAACAATTTATTTATCCGGCTTAAAATGCATTGCTTTACAGGTCACGCTGGATAGTTGGAGGGCACAACGAAATAAAAAAAAGAATGATGATGGTACAACAGTCATTACTGCAAATTTGAATTAAGGACTTATCGTTTGTTCCGCGTAGTGATGCAATCCTCTTAGGTTCCTCTTAGCTCCTGCAGTTAACATTAAATAGTTCCATGGTAAACTTCAGGTGTCAGAAGGAAACGTAGTGCTATGTGACATAACGTTAGTCAATAAGTGCATCATCCAACCGTCATTTAGATGCTGTTAGTGACGGTGCTGAGATGACCTTTTTTGGGAAAGCAGTTCACGCGTGACAAACACGAATGGAAAGGGAACTACTGCGACACTCCAGGCGGCTATACTATTCAGGGAGTTTCAATGATTTGCCCTTCAGGGTTGTATTGGTGCTGCGTTGCAATAAATGGCGGCACACATTATGTTGATCTCGTAGAATCAAGTATGCGATAATCAGGTCGCCTCGTAGTCTGCGATACCTTCCACTGAATAACCTCAATCGTTGCAGCATCACCTGGTTTGAAAGACTGCGCATACCAATTAAGTTCCTAGATGCCCGAAGTCGAAACTGCTCCAGTACATTAAGGCCGTGTTTCAGCCATGGATGCCAGGCTTGATTTGCATACTCGACATAGAGGTGAACGTACGCACTGAGCATCTGTCGAAATATAGAGCAGTTAATTTGTCCAAATGCCCGTTGCAACGGCCCGACATATTGGGTCCCGATCTTCGAGACCGTTTCGGATTGCCTGGAGCAACCAGAGTTATATTGAAGTAGGACACCTGGGTCACTTTCGTGAGTTGATCGTTGTGGTGTATTCGTTCCGAGCTATTATGAGTAGCTGCTCTGATGTCGAATGAGAATCACCTTGCACTTACTGACACTGAAATGCAGCAGGTTTTGTGTTGACCATTGATAACCTGTATCTAGGCCACTCCGAAGCACATGTTGGTCGGCGTTCACCTGGATTCTGTGCCAGATCTTGATCGTCGGCAAACACTAGGAAGTTTGTAGCGCTTCCATGTAGAGAGGTGTGATTGTAAGACCTCGGTGCGCACGGCGCTAAATTTGGAAAATATGGCACAATGAATTTATCACGGATATAATAAGAAACGCTAAACCATTTTCCATAAACTGAGAATAACAGTAAAAATGAGGTATCAGGAAACATCCGCGTAGCCTTGGACTTGCGGTAACTTACAAAAAACACATTGTTTAGTTAGTTTGTTGCCTGTCACATTCACTTGGATTAAACCATGTATTGTTGATGATGTAATAAATCAGCAAGCCGAGTTTTGAATTCGGTCAATGTAAGAGCAGGTTTGATCAAATACAAAGTAAGGTCCACGGTTGGGATACACGAATATATATTGGCTGTACTGTCACCAATTTCAAGTGGTGGCCTCTCGCTATGATCTTGCGGCAGAGTTTCAATATGGATTGGCACGGCTGATTAGTATCATGGATGATCTGATACACAAATATGATATCACCTTGCAGACGGCAATATTGTTCCCTGAAAATTATATAATTTTTAGTCTTCACTGGAAGAAATCTGGAGTAATCCCTTCACATTTGTTGTCGCCTTTCGTTGTGGCCTCTCAAGAGCAGTGAGGTCACTTTCTCCAGGAATACCAAGCTGGATGGCGTACTCCACGTGTGGTATCACGTAAGCATCGAGTATTTGCGAAAAGATGGCCGGAGCAAACGGGCCAGACGCCCTCCGCAGTAGGCGCAAGTGTTGGCTACCTTTCACACTGCCATTTCAGGCTGCCTCGAACATCCGAGATTTTCCTGATAGGCACCCGTATACTACATTAATGAGAAGTGCACTGCAGGATGTGTTATCCTAGTCGATATTAGTATGTGTTCTGGTGGCGGATGCTCATTGTTTTGCACTTTACATGTGACAACTGTAACTAAAGCATACAATATTTTTCGAGTACACACTCAAAGCGATTGTGACATTTGTTAGGAGTTTGTGTCCGCTCGACACCCGATGCTCTGTAGACACTAGAGAAGTGAACATCACAGACGTAAAATCAATGCTATATATTCGGGAAAAGGCAATTTGTTAGACTTTGGCCGCAACAGTTTAAAGACAGCTCTGGAAATCTGTTGATCAATGCTAGCAGCGTCAGTATTCACAGAATAAAACATTGTTTATTAATGTCAGAAGGTAGCCCATTTTGATTGGCAGTTTTGCTGCTTTGGAAAGGATTGCATAATTATCCCAAGATATAATGGCTAATTAATAATAATGATAATATTAGTAATAATACATAGTTACGGAACAGTCATGGTCTCAAAATTAAATTGTAAATCTCATGTCTTTACCCTGAGATAACAAAGTGAAGTTTTTAAAAGGTGTTATTTTGGATGCGATTACATATCCTCGACTTAAAGCCAAAAGCAGCAGTTAGTCTATAGAGGAATTACTCAGTGACCTTCAAAAGAAGCATCATAGAATGTTGGCTGGTCAATAATTGAAGACTGTTTGTAACCGTACGAGATATTCCACTTAGCAGCACTCATGTTAAGATGAAACATTTTATGGGCGCTAACTGACCGCAGGGTCATAAAGTCACACAAGTACAATAATAGGAAGTGAAGTCCAGTAAACAACAGAAAAAGAATAGCAACTAAAGGATTAAGCGCTGCAAGCAATTTTGGTGTAATTACGTAAATAAGTCAAACAAATCTTTTGGGTTACTAAAAATAATCAATTCGAATTTTAGGTGACAATTTAAGAGTTGGTTTTTATATTGAAATACCACCATATTAGGAAATTGAGGCTTTACAATCTGGAGGAGACTACTTTTAAGAACGTTGCTGGTGTTGTTAGCCATATGCCAGCAATTCCTGGAAAATATTGCAATAAATCGGCTCTCCCATAACCGCAACCATTTTGGCAGTGTTTAATTCAGATATTAACGCTTGCTCTTTCGGACGTTATAATCAGTTTCACTATTTTTATATAGAACAGTGTTTGGTATTTCAGCAAATGAGTTTGCATCTTGCACCAACTGATGTTGGAGTGCCATGGTTTAAATGTACAACCCATAAAATGAATTTTCTTAATTTCTCGTGACAAGGTTAGCTCGGTTTGACTGTTCTGGATTTGTCGCTGCGTACCGTAGACATCACCTGGCATACTGATGAAACGCATGCAACCTAATCACCAATATGGACGAGCTTATGAACACAAAATCTCCTGATCTTATGTTTGTGCACTTGTTAACACCGAAAGTTACACAAGCGTCACTAGCTAGTAGCTGAAACGTGCAAGGTAGCAAGGCAGTTTGAAGTGGTAGGAAAATTGCTCCTCTTCAAATTAGGGCCATCTGGTGTTGTAGCGGATATGTTTAAAGATTACTTTACAAACGACGGTACGTAGAAACTTTAAGCAGAGGAATTAATGTTTGTCATAAAATGGCAGTAGGACATTTCCTTAGTACCTTTTCCAATCTTCTAAAACATACGTGTTTTATAATCAATGCCGGTTATTTGACACCTGTCATATACATTTCTGCGTTCATATTTTCATTCGATAACGCCAAATCAATCGCCACCATAGCCTAAATTGGTATTTGAAATATAAATCTCGTACTTGAAAACGAAAAGTTGTGGTTTACATTGTTCAGGTTGCGGATGTACTGCTCGGGGCGAGTGCCTTCTCTCAAAGGTTTGCTAAGGCTATACTATGAAGCCCTAATAAATAACGCACTGATGATTTTCTTACGATTGATGACGAAAAGTTTGCAATAAATTTCCAAGCGCAGCGAACAATCCAACCGGCAACCTTAGTTGTCTTACTTGTGAACTACATTATTTCTGTGTTTATTTATTCAATGTTATCATATGTATGTTTCATAGTAGGTAATAACAGTTGGTATATGTCATGGTATTGTAGAACATTAGAATTGTTAAAAGCATTGGTTAAAATTCATCTTTCTCGTTGTTGTTATTGGAGGAAACTGATGAACAAAGTGAGACAGAGCACCTTGGCTACAGACAAACATCCTTGCTAAATAACCATCAAGGACTTGCTGTCCAGCTAATCACATAAAATGACAAACAGTTACTAATAATCGAATTTAACGATGTGATGCTAGGATTGGACGCCAGGTCATAAATCGAACTGTAAGTATCGAACAGAAAGGAATTTGATCAAGAAACGGGGTACAATAAAAGTATTGGAAGCAAATATACTGCGAATAAATATATCCTTTCGTAAGGATTGTGTTTAAGTTGAACTTCTGGGGTCAACTAACATGACACAATCTGGATGCTCAGCCTGTGCTCCACAAACATCACAGCAAATGGATTTTATTTGCTGTTGTGCTGCTCATTTACTGTTGTTCGTTTAATATTTCCTTCCACTCACCAAGCTACTTTGTTGGCAAATTTATGGCCTCATTTTCTGCTAAGGATTTGAAGGTAAGTTCTGCCAGCGGTATGAATACTTAATGATGAGATTTCAAGTGGCCTCTCCCATGCCAATATCATGAACCTTACTCTTTACAGGTGTACACTAAGGAATTAGAGAATTTAGTCAGAGCAAGAAATGAGTCAGTCTTAATATAGTTTGAGGCTACTTTTCTGTCTCCGTTTTAAGCCGCCCGTCTGCTTTTACGCATTCCCTTGGGACGCGGAAGTGAAACCAACGAGGGTGTACCGCAGGCCGCCTGCTGAAGAAGAATGAGTGCAGGTGTTTTGCAGCCACGATAACAAACAGACCAGTTCAGAGACAGATGTTACCCGACAGGTCAAGGCAAAATATTTTGTTTCATCTCTGATGCAGTCTTAACTCTGCCATTGGCTTGTCAGCAGAAATTATGGAGTAGATCGACTCGAACCTGTTGGTTCTTCGATTTAGTACCAAAAAAAGGTTCATTAGACCTACATTATAGTTGAGGAACACGATGTGATCCTGTTTGTTTGTTTTAAGAACGACGCCTAAAGTGCCTCCTACAGTTGAGCTGGTAGTCGTCTGGTGTAAGAAGTGGACTTTTGCCATTGTTAAGCAGGTTCTCTTTCCAATAAAAACTGTGTGTAGAATATCATCTATCCTCAAATTTATATCTTTGAGGTATCATATAAATTCTAAACAACTAGAATGGAAACTACTGGGTTGCTTTCATTGATTTATGTTTGCACACAGATGAAGTAGCCACGTGTGGTATTGTATCAAGCCGTCTTTACAATTGGATATGTCTAACGTTTCGGCTATCGTAATGAATGTCCGTATTGTATAAGACAAATGTGAGTTCCAAAAGAATGTATGGAAGAAAAGGTTTGCGGATAGAAGGACCTACAGATAGTGATTCAAGTAATAAACACGTATCATCAAGAAAAGCTGTTAACCTCTCCTATGTGAAGAACGAACAATTAAATTATGTTACTTAATCGCAATATATATTGCAACATTTAACAAACTAACTAAATGACCTGCCTTTAGAACTCGCAGTTATTCCCACGTCTTAAGTTTGATCACGTCTACTGCTCCGCCTCTACACCCAAAACTAGCAACTTGCTACAGTCGCAGGTAGCCATGGAAAATTTAAATGGTAAAGTTGGATCACCGCTACACTACTTGCAACTTACTTCATGAACTTTCTAGTGTTACCGATTATGAGATATAATGCAAGGAGATAAATAGGTACATCTCGAATGTGCTTGACAAAGCTGCTAGCACTATGCGTAAATCTTGAAACGCGGATGTCTAGACATCACCGACAAACAGCTACTAGGTAAGTACTATGTTTCCACGTCCTCATTACTCAGAGTGCGCATCATCAAGTTAGAATCAAAGAACCAAGAAATGGTCTGCCTCTGAAGAGATGGTCCATATGAGCAATGCACTTTCCAACACGGGTGCGCTCACTGACCTTAAGTAGTGCTCTTGAACAAAGGCAGACTTTGAGTTTTCCCTCGATTACCGTGCAGAATATATAGTATGAAGCGGTAAATTTTCAGCGAAAAGGGCACTTTGCCTCTATTTTATTAGCCGTCTGGTAATCAGAAATAATTGTTTTAGTTTTTGGCTGGGAGGAAAGTGTTTGCACAATTGTTAGTATTTAAATCAAACGTCTAGTGCATACCATTATACGGTGAGCCAAATAAATGTCAGATATATATCCAACAATTTGTTGTATTGCTGTGATAGTCAATTGTAAATAGGTGCTTTGTACGTGAGGCCGCGTTGACTAGTGTTGAATTTGTCCCCGGAGTACCTGATGGTTCTTATTTAGCTGAGTTTACTGTGGTGGAAACGCAAGTCCTTAAACTGCTGCAAGAACTGAACCCTTCCAAAGCAGCTGGACCTGATTCAATTCACCCGAAGCTTCTGCGTGAGTTGGCGGGGGAACTAAGTGGACCGCTGACGATGGTGTTTCAGAAATCATTTGACACCTGTACATTACCTTCCGAATGGAAGGAGGCTGTCGTCTGTCCTATCTTCAAAAATGGCGACAGGAGTCTGTCAGCCAATTATAGGCCAGTTAGTCTGACTCCCGTCGTGGTCAGACTGCTTGAAAACCTGGTGAGAGATTCGTTGGAATGTCACCTGAATAGATTTAATCTGCTCAGTAGTGCACAACATGGATTCCGGAAGGGATTTTCGTGTTTGACGAATTTGTTGGTTGCTCGTGAAGTTTGGGCCGAGGCAGTGGACAATAGCCACTTGGTGGATGTGCTTTTCGTAGACTTCTCGAAAGCATTTGATAAGGTACCCCACTTGAAGCTATCACATAAGCTGAGGTCCTACGGCGTATCTGGCCGCGCCCTTCGCTGGGTATCTGCGTTTTTGCAGGGAAGAGAGCAGTGTGTACGTGTGGGTCGCAGCTTATCCTTTAAGCAAGCGGTCCTTAGCGGTGTCCCACAGGGCTCGGTCCTTGGACCGATGCTGTTCTCCATCTACGTAAACGATCTCCCTGGAGAGCTTGGGGTATCATCCTTATTGTTTGCTGATGACCTTAAGCCATGGAATGTTGTAAATGTTCCTGGGGGTTCTGAGGCCATACAGCGTGCACTGGACAGACTCTGGGACTGGTCTACTTTGTGGCTACTGCCCATAAATCAGGCTAAGTGTTCCGTCCTTCGTATAGGAGCAACTTTCTCGCCTTCGAGCTACGTACTCGGTGGGGTCGAACTCCCCCTTTCTCCAACCAGATAGATCTAGGTGTCGTTCATTCCTCGTCTTTGCATTCTGGTGACAACTGGAAGAAGGCCGCTAGTAGGGGTTTCAGAATGTTATGGTTAATACGCCGTTCTTTCGGGGTCTTAACTGCCGACATATTTGTGAAGCTATTCTCAGCTTTCGTTCGGCCCCATCTGGAATACTGCGTCCAGGCTTGCGCGCCGTGCCTTGTTCGGGACAAAATGGAGCATGAGAGGGTGTTGAGAGTAGGTACCAAATTGGTCGAGGGGTTACGGGGGCAATCGTACCCCGAGCGTCTACTTAGCTTGGGTATGTATTCAATGCACTACCGACGGCTTCGAGGAGACCTAATCCTTACTTACCGCATTTTAACAGGGAAGGTTGGACCGGACTTGCGCTGGCTGTTTAGCCCGGCTAGGTTGCCTTGTCTTCGAGGTCATCCCATGAAGCTACACAAGCCGCGTTCTGACGGGATCAGGTTGGAAACTCGGTTATCGCGTGGAGTTATCGGGCGCTGGAACTCGCTTAAAGAAAATGTAGTCAGTGAACCTACGGTTAAGGGTTTCGAGCGTCAGTTAGACGCTCTTGGGTGGCAACACGAAACCTTTCCCTTCTCCTGACCATATCCATCTTCAAACTTTCAGTTCTTATTCTGTCATTATCTTCACTCTTTGGTGTTATCCTTCATTTTAATGACTTTCATTCCCCTTTATCTTCCATTTACTTACTACTTCTCTCTAGCTTCACGTAACCTACACAGCGCGGACTGCTAGTGCAGGGAACGTGGGCAGTAGTTGGTTGATCAGGGTGTGTTTCGGGTGTTTCGTTTTAGGTCTATCAAGAACTAACACCTTATCATTTCCTGGCTCAACGATTTGCTCAAGAAGGAACACTCAAGGGATTTTCCTATCGTTCCAGTCCATCTGAATCTGAATCAATTTTCATACGTTAGGTGGGACACAGAGCAAT
The DNA here is from genome assembly GCA_944474145.2 of Dicrocoelium dendriticum. Lineage (NCBI taxonomy): Eukaryota > Metazoa > Platyhelminthes > Trematoda > Plagiorchiida > Dicrocoeliidae > Dicrocoelium > Dicrocoelium dendriticum. Next base: position 83,247,144 of record OX104071.1, on the reverse strand, counting down.
AAGACTTTCCAAAAGACTGTTGTGGCACACATTAGTAAACCATAATTTCAAAATATCTACAGACGTGCGCGGTTATCTCACTTACGGTAGCTAACTTCACAGCTTTCTCTACGTGTAGGTCGCAACCAGCTAGTGGTTTGATCGCTTGTATTAAGTGATGCTGTTAAATCGAAGTGTTAAACATTTTACCCAGATCATTTTAGTCGTCCTTAGCATTGTCAGGTCTAAATTCCAAAAGGTTTGACGCATTTACAAATTCGGAGCAAAACCCTCATGAATTGATCCTACCCGGGTCCAGTGTTTACACGGCACCATCGGTAGAGTTGGTAGGCATCGCACATGTGGTCCCTGGGATGTCAGTTCAAACAGGTTGCTTGCTCATTCACAAAATAAATGAGAACACTACATCGTCTATTACTGAAGGAACTAGTATGCAATGCATCCAAAGATTTTAAATCACAAATGACCAACAGATTATAAAATAATTACTACGTAACTTATTATATATGTATATATGTGTGTAAGGAAATTTCACACATTCAGTATGCATGTTACGCAGTGTTGATGTTGCAGTACGAAAACGACGCTTCTCAAAAACAACAGCGGATATACGATTTGGTTAAGTACCCTAATCGTTCACATGTCTAGGCCTGAACAACCTGACGGATTCCTGCCCAGGTCATACAATGAATTTCTCTTCAAACAGTTTCTTGATTCTCTGACCGTCCCAGAGGATAATAAACCGCGCCCTGTCTGCTGCATCGAGCAGGAAGGATAATGATTTGGATGCTGCTGCGCAAGCCTTCCCAGGTTTTTATACCCCCTTAGGAATTTTCATCCTGATCGTCACGCTTGAACTTCACTTTTATCCCCCGGTTTTCAACTACCTGATTCTTGACCGGCCTCCGACATGTGTTGCTTGGCCTTTATCTTCTAGTTTCAACTCATATGCCAACAAGCCCATGTCCAACCAAGCAGTCCAATACAGTTCATCGGCATCCATTCGGAGCCTTCGATCCTAGTTCAGCTTGGCATGCCTCAATGTACGCACATTAACACAGATTGGTCAACAGACAGCACTTGCCCAAACATTAGATACCCTCTCCATGGAAACCTGCTGCTTATGGGTGGTCCGCCTAAAACACTCGAGATCTGTGCTCACTCTACGATCCCTTTCAAGGGACACCAGCAGCTCTTTCTCATTGCATCTCTCCGGTGACGATGTAGCATTGAGCACCTGCCAAGATGGCATTGGTATTGCCCTGAGTCCCCGGACTGAAGCTGCTCTGTTTGATTGGATCACAAACATTAGGCAAATGTGTGCTTTCTGATTGGCTGGATTGTACGAAGCTTCGAATTCGCACTTAGCTAATTGGTGTCTATTCGTCAATGTTGCCTGCGTGCCCACAATGGCATTGATTCGGTAAAAGCCGACTTTTACAGTCAACTGAACGAGTTCCTTCGTCATAGATGAAGCGTGGACACTTGTGCTGGCGGAGGATCTGAACGCTCAAGTTGGAAAATCATCCACTGACGAATTGTATCTGGGCCGCCCAAACGGTGTAGGCTCCCGTAATGATAACGATGAGCGGTTACTTCATTCGTCTGAAGGTGCTCGCTTATATTTTTTGAGCAGTAACTTTCGACACAGCACCAGCATAGGGGTGACTTATAGCCCACCAGCCTGGGAAGCAAATCGATCACATTGCTATATGTTACCAATGGAGAGGCTGCATCCAAAACCGTCACTCGATTGGGCGCATGTGTGCGGACAATGAACATGTGATTGCACGTGCTGACCTGCGGATGCTTTTTGGCGGTCGCCCACGAAGAAATTGTGAGCGCAATGACACCAGCCAATTGAAAAGCCAGCAGTTCTGAATGCTTATCGAAATGCGTTGATATGCTGGTTAATTAAACGCTCACTTGAGACAATTGAAGTTCATTGGTCGCACGTTCACCAGTCCTTGCTAGCAGCAGGCACATCCTCATGTGATAAGTCTAATATCCAACATGGAGGTATGGTTACTTCGCGGTCTCTGGAACTTATCGATGTGCGCCGGCCTATTCCAAATTGAAGTGAACACAATGTAACTCGCAAAGGGCTCTGGGCAAGACTCCGTGCAAGCATGAAGATAGACCGCAAACCCTGTTGATCACTTTGTGCATCAGCGATGGAAGTCGGCGCTGCCCTTGTTAACCCTCGAAAGTAATTCCATCAGATATGGGAAACGGGCGGCAGGATACCTGGTATTAGTGAAACAATTTGTGGGAAAAGTGGACAGCTATAATAGGTAAAAACCTTTAGAGCGTTGGGCTGAGTATTTTGAAAAACAATTTAATCGGCTGGAATTATTCGATTCCTCACCGGCCACTGATGGCCCCGCACTGCGGGCTGTCTATTTGTATCCGCCCTCTCCATCAGAAGTCAAACGTGAGATCGGACTGTTGAAGTTTATCAAAGCCGCGGAACCAGTTGATCATCATCCACTCCCCCACAAATTCGGGGGCTCTGCTCCTGTTGATAATTTTTACGAATTACTAGTGAAAGTGTGAAACCAGGAAATTGTCTCCACTAACTAGAGCCGCTCGGTTATTGTTCCGATCTTCAGAGGAGGCACGCGTTTGGAATGCGGCTGCTATAAAGGAATCACAGTGAGCTCCATCTCCTCCAAATTGCTTGCTACTGTAATCCTTCACATACTGACTGGCGTTTGTGCAAGCCAGATTCGTGTGCAGCGGGCCGTTTTTCGTCGGGGTTGTGGCTACATGGATCACAACTTCACTTTGCGTCAGTTGATGGAGCACCGGCACACATATTGGCGGCGCAACGTTATCGTGTTCCTCTATATCAAAGGTGCCTTCGAGTCGGCACAGCGATAAGCGCTTTGGGACTGTCTACTCAAAAATGTGTTTGGGTGATTTATAAATATTATCCGCGTAATATACATGCGTAGCACAGGCTGAATTAAAGCTTAGGGCAAGCTGTCGCCGCTCTGCACTATCTCCAGAGGAGGGAGAAAAGGATGTCCAGTGTCACCTTTTCTCTTCAACTTCGCTACTGAGTAAGCCATGGAAATGGCACTGACAGAACATGACTTAGAATGTGTGGACCTACTCCCGGGATAATAACTTAATGAGTTAGTGTATACAGGATTTATTTTCCTCATCCGTGACAGCTCCCAGACTTGCCAAGGTGCACCTGATAGATTAGCACTGGTTGTCAGCCGCTGAGGAATTTGCTTTACAATATTGAGGTGCAAAGCGTTCATCCAATATTCGCAGGGATCCCCTTATATTCTGAGCCTTGATGCGAATCAGCTAGAAGATTTTTATTCACACAATAACTTGAAAAGTTTTACCAGAGCTCTTGAGATCAAAGACGGGATCACCAACCGCATAGCAAAAGCTTGAGACGTTTTCGCAAACTTTCCCCACCTATGGTGCCGGCGTGCCATCATTATGGCCCGGAAGGCTAGAGTGTACAATGCAGCGGTAGGTTGAACCTACTGTGCGGTTGCGACAGCTGGCTTCTTAGATAAGCGGACATAAAGAGGCTAGTTAAGTTCTACCCCCAGTGTCTTCGCTGTCTGACTCACATTTGGTGGGAACACCGCGTAAGCAAGGAGCGTTTTCGAAGCCTTGTTTACGGAACAGGAATGAAATGAGCCGCTTAGTACCGCCATTTCACCCACCAGGCTTGGATAGCTCGGCCAGTTGTTACGCCTGCCAGCCCACCTGCTCCCGTGACTTGCGTTGTTTGCTCGCCAGATGTGTGGATGGAAGAGGAGGTGAGCTGGCCGAGCGTTGACTTGATCTATAGTAATGAAGGCCCTAACTTCGAAGCTGACTTTGGTTGGATCATCACGGCTCCCTGATTGGGGTTCAAAAGTCCATGAACACGTTTTACTTGATACACTTGCTGACATGAATAGGAGGCGATCGCATTAGCGTTCCCGCTGCGAGTTTCTATGTCCCTCCCCATATCTTTTAGCCTCCCCTTCAACGACGATCTCATTTCGTAACATGATATTATTTTACATAAAAATTTTGTTGCATGGCAGGCGGCTGGTTGATTTCCGGAACGTTGTCTATCCGTTGCTGATAACTCAGCTTGCATGAAACTATTGCATTTATTTTCTTTTTCACTTGTGTGTTGCGGAATGGTATCTGAGGTGTTTTACACCCCTTGCTAACGTGTACATTATTAAAAGAGAACCCAAATGTTAACAAATTAGAGCCCATGGAATAATCCAACTAAGCAACAGTAGCCGCTGTGCTCATTTCCTTTCTCTTCCATTCATAGTGTGAGATGTAAGGCTGCTGTCAATATGCGACTTTGCGAGAAAGATAAGTGGCCACATATTGTACTAGATGGTAGATTAATGACTGCAAGCCCCAGAATAGTCACTAGACCTGAAAGCACCTGTTCGTGTCTGAGGATATTAATACATTTGCCAAGACTATTCATTGTTTCAATGTTTGAAACGATAACGCCGATTTGAGTCCAATTTTGCTTGATTAAGCCAACTGATACATTAACTTGGCATTTCTTAAAGAGAAGTCATAGGTGACATGCGGGAATTTAACTACCTGGATTACACGTTTATCAATCCAGCACGGACAATATGCTTGTGATCTGTGTCAGATCTAAATCCCATTACCCAACTATCAGTTCAACTAGTGGTTGAACAACGAAATGAGAAGACGAATATTGGCAGATGCTAGCATTTCGTATTATCTCGTCAGTACCAATACAATGACAAGGAAATCCTTTTATATGTCTTACAGGGCACAGTCAGACCAATCAGGATCGAACGGGTTTTAGATTCCCGAGTGAAGGAACACCTACGAAACTGGGTTCAGCGCGAAGTTACCCAATCCACCTCCAATGATACATGTTCGCGTAAGCCACCAGCGTCCTCCATAGGCAGGCACATCTTGGCGACTCGTCACCAGGTCAATCTCTTATCAGCTTTCCGGATCTTGTTACGTCATACTTATGCACGCCTTTTACGATTAGCCGAGGCCGTCGCGATAAGCCGAATTAGACCAGCTTTGTGTGTCCAAAAGCAATTAGTTGTCAACCTGCGGTTGCTGTGGACCTAATCTGATGACAATAACCACAACAATAAATTTCACTGGTTTGACTGTGCCCTGTAAGACATATAAAAGGATTTCCCTGTTATTGTATTGGTACTGACGAGATAATACGAAATGCTAGTATCTGCAAATATTCGTCTTTTCATTTCTTTGTTCAAACTACTGAAGGGGACAAACTGTTTTAAATTTCTCAAGCAACTAGTGTATGACAGAACTGCCTTTGGATAGGGTGCATATAAGGAACATTGAATCGTTGTATTGTATGGAAATAAAAGCTGAAGCTTTACATGACCCTTGTGGTGTAATGCGTAAGAGTCGGGTCATCTAAAAAGGCTAAACAAACTTATAGTGGGATGGAATCACGTGTTGGCAATATCCTCACTGAATCCATTGGGCCCCTAAACAGAATGCACGCTATCTCAAAGCTAGCCACCCACCACGCTTTCTGATACAGCTAAGAAATGAAGAAGGTAGAGTAGAAAATGAAGACTCCATTAATATGTAAACCGGGAGCGTTGTGTGTGGTGGAATAAACGGTTGCTGCATCAGGTGAGAAGCAGTTTGGGTTACGCTGTGGTTTATGATACAGAATAGTAGGTAGTAGCCTTAGGGAAGGTCGAAAACCAGTTCGGCAAGATGACCGTCCAGATGCAATTTGAAATCGGCTACAGTATATGCCGAGGGGGATTCTGCAGGCAGGGCGTTCCACGGCCTGCGGAATCACAGTGCTTAGATGTGTGGCCTGCAATGCAGCCGGCTGTGCTGATAAATGAGCCGGAGTAGGTCATCACGAAGATGAGAACATGAGTTGTGCACTTGAGTCAATCGCGACAGGGGTGTCCAGGTTCAGATAGAACTATAAACACAAGGATCAATTCTTCTCGAAGACGTTGATATTTCATATTCAAACCAAATTAAAACCATTAAACAATATTTTTAATCGACTACGATCAAAATATTTTTAAATGAATCAGATTTTATGAATGGGATATATAAATATGAAATGCTCAAATGTGGTTTACCCTTACACTTGTAGATAGCACTTGCCCTTAAGCTACCGGAAAATGTCTCGCAGTTTACTGAAAGCCAAATGTGAGCAGCAAATTTTCTGAGAGCTACAAGGTCAGAGGTGATTATGGTATTGCAACACATTTGTACGAGCAATCATAGTAGCGCTTTTGGAAGTGTAAATCATGCAAGATGGACAGTTACATATGCAGAACAACCTGCTGCGATTGGAACGTATCATGAATTATACGCAGACTTTGGCGTTTTACTAACTAGAGACACCTGGGGTGGTGTTGCAACTAGAGCGAATGTTATAAAAAGGTAAAATCTTTTATTGTTCATCGGTTTCATTGCAGTACTTCCCGGGGATTGGTCACCTTATTCGACGGCAAGATTAATCTCTGTAGCGATGCACGTGGCACCATGTACTGACAGTAGAGCACCGAATTCATTCCATCTAACATATGAGGCGTAATAATCTTGTGTTATCGATCTGACTTGCACAGAGATTCTCTTTGGGGTTGTCGGCACCTGCGACTTGGTGGCAATAGCTTACCTCTATTTAATGTCCACCCTGACAATGGATCATTTTCTTTGACCTGCAGAAAACTAGTCCTACTGCAGCCAAGTATTCAAATTTTAGTGGGGAAGTACAGTCCGCACGCAACTGAAGTTTCTAGTCCCCTAAGTGAACGTTCAGGAAAGAGTTGAAAATAGAAAGCGTCAATTTACTGTTTTAAACTAACGCTAAATTTCGCATGCAATTCAGAATGGGTATTGCGCCATTTGCTTTTGATATTCTGTTCACCAACGATGCACTAGTGGCTGGTATTTTAACTATATACGCACCACTTGGACTTCCTGATCACGTGACGTGAGCCTTCCGCCACACCTGCCTCGCGGAACACTTCAGCCTCATAACGACATCCGGTCCTAATTCCTTCAAGAAACTTACTGGTCATTCCTAGTCGATAGACTGATCGATGTCGCATGAAAGAGGTCCGTCACCGAGTTCACTGAGCTAGTGCCTAATGTAGCGGAAATCAACGTCCCTAGCCAAAATAAAACAAACTCCCTCCTGAGAAGCTGAACTCGAAAATGCGCTTATAAACGTGTCAACGTGTACGGGCCCAGGATGCCTATATAACTTAAGGAAAGCACTGCGCCAATTTGTTTCATGAAAACAAACTTCATCATCAGGAGCTTAGTGGTCAAATTCCGCTCTAATCTAAAATGTGGTACAGTCGCTTCAACTAGCTTTGCAGAGCGCAGCTCAGAATCTCAGTTCTATGTGCTGCAGACGCTCGGTTGCCAACTACAGTAGAAGCCAGTGAGTGGTAGGTGGATTTATTGTTTTTACACGCATTCCTTTCAGCTAGACTCAGGCAGATAGCCACTAAAGATTTAACAAAGCATTAGGTGGCCGCTACGTCTTATCAGGCCTTGTCAGTTGAGCTTACCAGCCGATTCACGCCGGATTCGAACCCATGACCAGCGGCTCATGCCCCTGATGACGGTAGCCGACCGTCATGACTGATGATAAGCGTTGATATAGCGCTGCTCATCCTCCATTGTTATGCATGTTATGAAAGTGCAAAGGAAAGGGGTTGGCCAGAGTAGCAAAAACGATTTTCGGCCCCAGTTTATCCGCACTTTCCAGAGTGGAGCTTCCTTCTTACATGCCTTTGACACAGCTTCCACCGCCAACAGTCTTAAGCCAGGCATCCTTCACTTAAAATAATGTGAACTTGAGTTCAGTTTGCTTGCGCATGCATAGCTAACCTGGGTGGACTACATAATACCAAGTCATATCACAGCCGCCATGAATATGCTTTTCCGAAATGTAAAAGCGTGGAGTAGTCAGTTTGTTTTATTAGCGTATTGATTCCGCGATCTACTGTCCAATAGCTCTTGTTTATGTACTATCCAAACTATTAGAAGGTATTGTTGCAGTGGCGCTAATGGGGTACCCTGAGAGTATTACGGGAACACGGATTCCGTTTATAGGTCTCCTGCACTAGATACTTACTACAAGCCTGAGCAAATTTGACTCGTTCAGTCGGTGCCAGATAGAGATTGTGGTCATCTACTTAGATTTCACTAAAGCATTCGATCGCCTGAATAACAGCATTCTCTTTCACAAATTTCGGTATCATGGAATCGGTGACCCTGTGTTGGTGTGAATAAGCACGTTCCTCATACAACTTCGCAGTTCCAAATCAGACCTAATTAACTTTGAGTGGTGTGCCCCCGGATCGATACTGGGCCCACCTTTGTCCGTAGTCTTCATATGCGATCTCGCTAGGGTACAGTAGGAAATGTCTAGACGTCAAGATTTGCCACGACATAAAGATAGAGGACCAGACACGTCAATACACAGTGATCTCCGCATTGATAATATATAGTCTTCCGGAAACCGGCTCAAGTTTAAAGTAGCGAAGTGCGAACTAGTGAATTTACCATATCAGCTTATCTATGAAAGTCGATTTGGGGACCAGAAGTTGCAACTTGCTTCACAGGACAGCTATCTCTAATTAATTGTGCAGGATGACCTAGTCTACTTATAAGAGGCCATTGAGCAATCTAGAGAATCAAATTTTTCAATTGGGCCTTAATAGAGGGGTTTAGGTACCTTCAAACCATCTATCGTCTTGCAAGTGCTATAGGCCTACATTAGACTGCATGTAGAACAGGCGGACAAGGCCTGGCATTCCTGTCACAAACATGATGTTTCGCTTAAAGCGGACAAACACATTCGAGAGATTTTCACCTCCCTTACCAAAGCAGACTGCAAGTCTTGGGATAGTACAAAATGGAATATTGGAGTCAGTTGTGAAATTTCAGTATCCATGCCAAATACGGTCCTAGAGATCGAAATGACCGAGGTTTACCTAAATTTGAACCGAGGTCTCAATAGAGGTTGCGAGTCGCAACCCAACCACACAACATGTTCGCTAAATTTGACGTCTATACTTCATTATTGTTACCTAATATTAACGAATCAAAGCAATACCTGTCTCAACGTGTTGCATCTTAATCACAGTATCAATCTCAGAGGAGACGAGATTCAACTGGCCATTACTACAGTCGATTTGATTGCCAATAAATGTTCACTCTTCGTATGCAGCGAACACGGAACGCCCTTCAACACATATTACAACTTTTTGAAAGACAGTATGCCGAATGATTATCCAAGAATTATCGCTTGTTATAATCCGGGTCACTTAGGGGAGGAATTACTGCGAATAATTCAATTTTCTTGTCAACCCTACTCGTTAAGTATCGATAATAATACCTGCATGATATTTCAAATGAAATTCTTGATTAGTTTCTTAAAGCCCCCATTTTCCCAGTTACCTCGCATTTATTAGCTTTCGGTTTATAAAGCTAGCGGTCGTCCTACGGAACTTGTCAGGTAATCACTTCTCTACTGTAATGAAACATTTCCAATCGAAGCTACTTGGAATAATACTAGCTATGTAGGATATCAGGTGTTTATTTGCAGGGCTGGGCGACGTGACTGCAAATATTTCATCACCAGTCTTGTTAACATCATCATTGCAGAATTGATAGTAAGTAGATAGCAGGAGATGGTGGTAGGTAAACTTAAAGTTGGGTAGTATGAGCTACTGCTCCGTTCCCTATGTTGTGGTGTGGTCAATTAAATGAGTTTCTTCTGATCGGTCATTTATCGTTTACTGTGGCTATGGTCCGGTACTTTTCATTGGCTGCACAATTATTTTTTGCAACATGGTTGGTAAACCCGCACTAAGGTTAGTGCAGTGCGCGTAGGTGAGCAATGTTTGTCCATATCGCATCTATTTATTTATTTCCTGGGTGGTGGTTTGGGTTAGTTGCATAGCGGTTTTTAATCCTCCGGAGCTTCCTCCGTCACAGGACTTATTACATTGGATCAACGTCGACATGTGTGCTGAATCAATTTTTGTGGGGAAGCAGGATTGGAGAAATTCCATCTATTTCTCGGTTTCTCCAGAAGTCAGGATACCTATCCTGATTTCGTAAATACTGTGTACCTATAAATGCTTGTAAACTGAAACCAGTGATGTTACAGGATGTTTTCTGCACGGCCCTTGAAGTTACGTATCCTAATTGAAAACATTCCTGTTTGTCCGAGATTGTGAGTTTAACCACTTTTGTTATGTATTTCATACACGACATTCCGCCGCTCTTGCGTTCCTGGTTTTCCTTTTGGTCTTTACAATATTTCCTATTAATTGACAGTTGGCGCATGGGATAAGTTGAATTGATCTTCAGTAAAGGCAGTAGGCTGTCGACTTCTCCTAAACCTCCTAATAGGATCGGGTTGTGAGCCTGTGTTTTTCTGACCCCTAACCATTGATTTGTCTGGTATAGTTGGTTTTGAAGGCACTTGAAAATTTCTAGCCAACCTAACTCAGTGAAGTACGCAAACCATCGCACCACGCGAAATTCCAGTCCCTTTGTCTTTTAATACTGTCGGTACGTTCCCACGTGTTGAACACTGTCCATTCAGTTAACTCTCAAATGTTAGCAATCCAACAAACAGAAAAATTAATAAAACATCATGGTTATAATGAAACGATTTTATAATTGACGATCAGTACGCAAATATAAATGTAATGTGGGAAGTTTGTGGAATTTGTTTCCTGTTAGTCTAGTGAAACAATGAAAATGGATTGATCAAACAACCCAGATAGTATCTTTGCTACAACAATGTTTATGACTATTTTTACATTCTGTCATGCATTTTACTCTCAATGGTATAAAGCATTTTGTAGGTAATTTGTGGGATCCGCATTTGTCTAACTATCCAATACGTAGCACATTAGTTTTGATGGATGCACATGTATTTAATATGAACGCGCAGTCTCCCTGATTAGTAGTAAGTTTATGCGCATTTAAACTATGTACCAAGTTTGAGTAACTTTGGTACCGGGGCAACATCGGTTCCGTCAACATCGGTCAGGCATCACCAAGCTACAAACTGCTGATAGCAGTTGAACGGAACCAACGTAGAGTGCAACCAAAATGATGTCAGACGTCTAGACTTTACTGCAGCCTTCAACCGATAAGAATACAGCAACACGCTGCATAACCTACAGAACAAGGGATAAGGAATTACGTTTTTGAATGGATTGGAAATTTTCTTTATTAGCGCCGGCAACCTGTCCGAGTTCGCTGCTCATTATCCGATCCCATTTTGGTCTACCGTGGTTTTCCAGAAGCATCAGTGCTATGTCAAGGATAATTTGTACCTCATTACCAACCTTGTGTGTTTCGTCGAGTGCAGTCTCTTGCCGTTTAACTGTCCTTGAAATACGGTAAGCTGTCGGAGGTCAAGTAGACCAGGATCTGTGGCAACGAAAGTAGACCATGTTCAAAGGCAAATATATTTTCGTTAAACGCAGGCAAGTATAAGACAGTACATGCAAGCTACAAGCCCACATATGCATAGAATCTTGGAGACCGCATCATAAGACCGCGTAACAGGAGTTTGACTGTGCGGTGGAAATGCAAGACAACCTCAGCTGTTGGAAACATTCTTTGCAAGTATCCTGAACTAGGAACCAACATGCTGGCCTCTTACGGAGTACCTCCGTTCAGTTCACCCATTCACCTTCACGTAAAAGTTTAACAGGTATGTGAGTTCCCATATTGAATACGCGATACGAACTTATCAACCCTACCTATCCCTTGAAATAGCTGTATAAGGGGTGCACAGGGAAGGCTGCGAAATCGTTAGAGTCTTGTTTGACATGCAACGTCAAATGCTACTGAAATCCTTGGAGGTGTACGAGGAAAGTTGTCGCCGTCTACAAGGTGACCTCTTTCTGACCAAACAGTTTTGAATGAATCTATATACGTTCGCTGCCACCTAGAAAATAGTCACCACAAATCTCTGAAATGCCACAATCTACAACTGCAACCCAACATGGTTGGCTAAAATTCATCCGGAATTTCTTTTCCTTAAAATTATCAACAGTGGCAAGCACCTCTTACTTCTGTCAGTTCAGGGTCTATTTCAAACCAGTTTTAACGAATAGCTCGATGATGTATTTTAGCTTCCGTATTAGGTGCCATGACTGCTGCTTATTGAGAGACGTCAACGAGTAGACAGTGTGTTCACTACCCTCTTCGAACTCGGGTGGACGAATGTACATCCGTTCAACGTAGATAAATGGTTAGTAAATGAATGTGCGTTTTGCCTTGCTCTCAGTAATCTTTTCCTCGCGGAACTAACGTATTTTGCACAAATAACCCTTAACAACTAGCAAGCTATAGATTAAATCACCTGCAATATTCATTGTTCCATTGAATAAACAAAAAATTTTATAACAAATATCTTAGGAGAGTTGCACACTCTAGCTAACACAAGAAGGCTGTAAGCACCTGACTTGATTTTTGGCTCTATGGCACTTTATTGGCAAAACTTCTTTTTGTAGGTGTTTTGGTTACTGGGACCATCCTGCGTGGCATGTGGAGCTTACAATAAACCATCGTTTCATCCTATCAAACAAAATGAATAATTGTTTAAGTTTGATTTAACAGCGTAAGAAAATTTCACATCATGCAAGAGTTGATTTCTATGAAATGCATTGGAAAAATCAAGGAAATTAATTAGGTGCAATTGAAGGATGTATGGTATATTAGACTCGTAGAAATGTAATCCGACAGGTGAAACACGCAATGCCAACTATTCAATAAATAATGAAAATGCAGTTTACTCCCATTCCGCTTAAACAACAGCTGCTTGGTTTGGTAAGCCTCTGACTATACCATTACAAAAATGGCCGTATCCCTTTTTGTTGCAGTGTGTCATTAATAGTAAATCTAGCCAAATAAAAAACCCAACATGCTAGCTTGTGGATCATTCTTCCACCAACGATAAACAAGTTACTTTTAGCCTACTTTACATACTTGTATCAAAATACACCTTTCTTAACCCCAACCTAAACCCTCACAAATCTTTCTCCTCATCTACAACAACAATCACCTCTAATCTCTCAACATCATCATCCAGCCATCCATTTCATCTATCACTCAAGCTAGGATTAGTTTGAAAATATGTACGATTCTCTGCCCATTAACAAAGCAAAAGGTGAAAGTTATACTGTGTAAAGTTTGAGTCAACGTATCGGATGAGGCGTATCCCTAATACTAGTATTGCAGACACAGGAGAGTGTTTCACCTGAGCGGATTGCTGCCAGTCGTGTAATCCTTCTATTGAAACCCTATTGTGTCAATGTAATAATGGCGAAAAATAATTCGTTTTACTACAAAAAGTTTTCGCTTCCCAATCATCATTATAAAAATAGGAAAAAATTTAGCTACTTTTAAACTGGGATAGTATTCTGGAAAGCGTGAGGGATAAGCATATTTTATTATCTTCAAACACATTGCGAACTGTTGGTTTATAACTTTAGATAGCCGTATAGTCGCGAGAAGTAGCTATACGAGAGGGATACTGTGCAACATTTGAACATGGTGGTTACACACGATAAATGCAAACAAGTCAGCAATATAATCTTTTCAGAACAGAGTTCCTATAATTTGTTGTCCATGGCTTATTTGCATAGATTTTCTAAGAAAAAGAAAAGCCAATTTGGACCATTGGATCTCCCTTACTTACATTGTTACAAAAAATTACGACTGTTGAAACGTTGCTTATTTATCGCACTTAACGCCTGAATTTGCAGTTAACTACGCCTTGGGCAAAAATATAAAGGTGTGTCTGGAATAGAATACATGATAAGATGCTATCAAATGCCTTGGAAGAACTTAGCTGAAGTTCTCCACGTGTATGACATTTTCACTGCATTTACCCGTGCATCGCATGAGCAAGCGGAGGTTCACCAGGACGTTGGTGTTGTGTGCACAGCTGACTCATCAATCATTCTTAATCAGCAGCTTCAAAGTGCGCGGATTTAATCAACAATCGTAAGTTTTCTGACACGACTATTCAAGGAAGCAAGGCTAGCACTGCGTGAATAATGAAGGTTGGCTACACTTCGATTCTGAGTTAGTAGTAGATATGTACCAACTAACAGTCGGAAACACTTTGCGGTAAGATATGATGGATAAGCGAATTTAGCGCTGCGGGTAGGCCAGTAACGTAGGTGCGCAGACTTTCGTTTTTTTGAGGGGTTTCCCACAGCTGGAAACGGCCGCACCATTCATTTTACCGCATATTGATTCTAATGGTGAATGGACGTGAGTCATTTTGTTGACGCGTTTGCGGTCTTTAAAACATTTTAATCTGTTCTTGTAATGGCAGAAGTGTTTGACGGTTGTATTTGTTGGCGTTCTCAATTTGTGTTACAATGTTAATCCAACTGATGCTTTTGGAACATAACCACTGGAAGAATATACCGCCTTTTGTAATAAGACAAATATCTATGCATAGGTTACCTGGGGTCCAAAAGTGTAAGTAGGTCAATGGAGAAATATACCATGGTATAATTCATAATTTACCTGTGTTCATAAAGCTAAAATATAAAGTATTTTACCCTGTTTAAAAAATTTACTATTCCGCAGGTCAACAACAGTTACAATGCATAATATGCAATGGATATATTGGTAAAAGTAGGGAAATCATCACCTACGTATTAGTAACGATCTCTTCACCAGTATACCGCCTTTGGTTTTACTAGTGCAGTTGCTGCATAAATTGTGATGTTTATCGATAAACAAAAAACTAGTTTGTAGTATACTGAATTGATAACTGATAACATAGGTATAAAAAAGCAAAGATTACGAGGTAATACTCCGAAATATTTTCATATTTTACACATCCACGCTACACACTGATGGTTTGGACAAATGCCAAAGCCGTTGTGGCTGAACAATTGAAAGCCGAATAAGTACCCTAGGTTAAATGGAATGCCTCCTGCTTTGCTCACCTTTATAGGGTATAAAATATGTATTTTTCTAGCGCATAATAAAAATTCATTAACCTTGATAGGTTGTAAATTTTTGGAGAGTAGATATTACTGCACGGATATGTAACTAACTTTAACTAACATTCATACAATCTATCGTCCATTTCACCGCTTTGCTTCTTTGTGGGGGAACAGGAACGACTACAGAAAGCAAAACTGTTATTTGCTTGTTATTTCCCATCTCGCTTTGTCCATAAATTAATCTTCTATAGCTTAACATGCAAGCTAGGTACCTGAAAATATAACTATCATAATCATTTGTTCCTCGCTTTCCTTCAACTGCATAAAAATTCGGCATGGCAACCCCCTACTACCCAGCTTTTGTCGGATTGAGAAGCCAATTAAAATGGTTTTTCTCCTTTTTACAGAACTCAGTACAGATATTCGAGACATTTACTGGCGTATTAATCAAAGGAATTTTCATCCAATGTGACACACCCGGTTTTCATTTGTTTCTCATTTGTCTCAATTTTGTCATCGAGTTTACCAAATATCGCAATTAAGGTGCATTGGGTGGCGACAGCGGAAATTTATAAGCTAATTCAAATACTAACAGTTGTAACCTATACGATATGTAAATGAATTTATTTATGCTGGTATATTGGGAAGCTTTTGACAAACGCAAATAAATACGTCATCCGTATACCTGTTGATTGTTTCGTTAAACATAGACGGTAACTTACTGTCCGTTTACTTCACAACTCATGGTGTTGGGTCGCCTTGGCTTAGCCACTTGATTTCGAATTGTCAAGTGAAATGCACACTTGCTGTTCAGAGTTAGATTGATTAGACGACAATATTCTTTGCTCTGTCAGTATGCTACTTGGTATTTGTCTTAAACTTATTGAAAAAATGTTATATAATAAAAAATAGACAATGCACTGTTACATGCAGAATGCTCAAAAAGTTAAACATGCCTACATATAATGTCGGTTTATGTGAGAAATTGATTTCGTCTATCCACTAGGGTAAAATATAATTAACAGTTTAAATTTCAAAACAAACAGAAACCAGTTTACTTCAGAACTAGGGATCACCTCTCACATTGCTCACACATGTCGTCATTCAACTAATCACATAGTGAACAACTGATGAACATCCACCACCACTTGGTCACTCCTCGAAGAAGAACCCTCGAAAGTCGCCTGACTCAAGTTGGTTAAAAATTCAGTCAGCTGATTGCAGAGGCTCTACAGATAAAAGTTTGCAATAAGTGTACATCCGTTTACTTCGTTTGGAGCAGAACTTTAAAATGGATGATAGTATGCAACGTAGCATGGCAAGTGTACAGAGAAGTTTCAGCACAAAATACTTGGGACAACTACGTAGCTCAACATAACCATTACACACATCTGGTAAGAGAAGACAATACCGCCTATCAGCAGAACATCGCAACAACCTTCAGTGCTAACCACAAACTGCTGTACAAAAAGGTTAATAGCCTACGAAAGGTGAGTCAAGGATTTCCTTCACTCAGGATGGCTGTTGGCCGAACAGGAACGGCTGTGGAAGCAGCAAACGCGCAGTAGTTACAATACGCTCCCACGTTTCAAAGGGACTTGCCACCAAGTCATCTACCAACCTTTGTTTTCTTCTCGCCAGGACTAACCCATATCACTTTTATCGCGGAGGCTGTATTGCAAAAGCTGACGTGTCTACGCAAACACAGCTCGCCGGGTGTCGACATCATTCATCCAGAGGCACTGGAAGCAGCACCAAGCCTACCTGCAGGACGTATAGCTCAGATTTTCCAGCGCTACTTAAAGCAGAACCAAGTGCCCGCAATGAGGAAGCTTGGAATAATAACCCCGATTCACAACGGTGGAAACAGAACTGATTGCTCCAAATAAAGCCTAGTATCCCTTATTTCTATGCTCTCCAATTTCATGGAATCAATAGTTACTGATGTATTGGTGTACTATCTGGAAAACTGTAACCTCAGCACGCGTGAGCAGCACGGTTTCCATCGACAGTTGTCGTGCAGACCGAATTTACTAATTGCACACAGTAGTTGGACCGAGGCAGCTGACGCTGGAGATTTTGTTGATGTAATCTACCTGGATTATTTCAAGACTCTCCATCTTGTAGACTATCGGATACTACTCTCCAAGCTGCAGTATTACGGGATCAGCGCACCTCTTTAAAGCTGGATTGCCAACTTTCTACTGCAACTGCAATTAGTGGTCAGAGTTCAAAGTTCTATATAGGAGCATATACAAGGCTTATGTGGTGTGCCGCAAGGCTATTTCTAGGTCCCAATTTGCTTTTGGTGTATATGAATATGAACATAGAACGTTGCATTCATACGGGATAAGAAGCGTTGCTTTAAAAGTATCGTTTGATAGTTGATGGGGATATTAATATAACAATAATGCTGATAAGAATAGTGCAATAGATAATAATTTCAATATGAAAATGAGGACTTATCGTTTGCTTCGCTCTTGTCCTGCGATCCTCTTAGATTCACAGCACCTACAGTTAACAACAAATAATTCCATGACGTACTCCAGGTGCAGCATGGAGACGTAGTGTTAGGTTACAATGTGTAAATGGTCAAGATCTGGCGCAGGGTCTAGGCGATCGCCGACCAATATGTGCTTCAGAGTGACCTAGATCGTGTGTCTCACTGCTCCACCTAAACGTATTGCATTTCGAACTCAGTACATGCAAGGTGCTTTCCAACCGACACCAGGACAGCTACTCATACCGGCTCGGAACGAATGTATTACAACGTTCAACTCTCAAACATGAATTGTGTGTATTGGTTCAAGATAACCTGGGTTGCTGCAGGCAACCTACAGGTCGGGCCTTTGCGACGGGTGTTTGGACAAATAAACAGCTCAGAGCGTATGTTTGCCTCCATGTAGAATACGCAATTCAAGCCTGGCCTCCATGGCTGAAACGCGACCTTAATGCACTAGAGCAGCCACAAAGCCAGACATCTAAGGACGTAAATGGAATGCGCAATCTTTCCTAACAGGAGAGGCTGCAACGATTGAGGGTGTTCAGTGGAAGCTATCGCAGACTATGAGGCGACCTGATTTTGTCATACTTGATGCCGCGAGAACCGCATCATGTGTGCCGCCCCTTACTGCAACTAATTAGAAATACAAAACTGAGTGGCCACTCATGAAAACTCGCAGAAAAATACAGTCGTTTGGATTGCCGCGGAAATTTAGTTTCCATTCGCGTCTGTCACCCGCGGAATGTTCTCCCAGAATCGGCCGCCTCTGCAACGACACTAACATTATTTAAAAGACGGTTGGAAAATGCACTCATCCACTTAAGTTACGTATCTATGCTCCATCTGGAGTTTACCATGGAATTACCTGTTGTTAACTGTGGGTGCAGGGAATCTAAGATAATTGTAGGACTATAACCGAGCAAACGATAAATCTTTATTGTCATATTTAAAGTATAAATTATTGTACCATAGGATACTATACTATACTTCCCAGCATAATTGGTATGTTGATATCCCTAAAATCTATCCATCGGCTTATAAGGCAACGCTACTTAACTCGTATAAATTCATTGTTCAATTTTTTCCTTTTTCCTTGTTCATTATCTTCTATACAATTGCGCATTCATCTGAACTGAACTATTACAATCATTGCGAAAGTGTATAACCTCGGATTCTAAATAAAACTAATCAACGCAAGTGAAAACTGCCCTAAGTAAAGTACGACTTAGTGCATTATTGTAACTAACATGCATTTGCCAAAAATAAATGATTTTAAAGCATGTTCGCAATCTTTTTCCTTTTCTTAACCACGTCTAGGAAGTGTTATACACCGCAAAAATTCAACTAAACTAGTTAGTCCATGAACTGTGTCAAACCCCTGTTCAGGCACTTCACAACCGCTCAACACTCAGATAACAGTTCAGCTAGCTTTATGAAGTACCATTCTCCATTAATAATCTAGCGTATTAGTATGCTTAAACTGACGACTAATCATCAGTTGTACTTCTCCTTCTTTTTGATCAAGTCACATCGAATGTACTTTGTTTCAACCGCCGAACCTTAAGTTTCTAATGTCCACAAAAATATAATAAGCACTAAACCAAATAGCTAGTAGAGGACTACGTTTTTAGTTCCTTGTAATTTAACATATTCACATCTACGTGTACACTTTTCAACTAGAGGAGTTACACAAAATATTTTTATATCGCCTCTTTGTTGTGCATACAGTTTATTGGTTTAAGTTACTGTAAGATTCACACTTTACTTCCTTGTAAGAACCAAACGACCGAACTTATCGTTAACAATTGTTAACAACACATGCTCAATGGGTATGCTATTTTGGTAATAGAACGACTGCAAATTTGAAGACTACTAGTAAATAAAATAAATCTGGACCAGTAGAGCAAGGAACGATTACAAGAGAAACAGTGTGAATACGTTACACGCAAACAAATCTGTGTACTAAATTGTTATGGTTTATGCGCATTTTAGAAACTACTCGGATTACCCATCCAACTGAACACTTTAAGTACGTGAATGTGTAGTATATTTTCACAAAACTAGCTTGTATATATCTCAGAACATCAATTTATGTAAAAGATCGTAGGAAGCTCAATATGATACCAATGATTATCTGTAAATGGAAAATGTGGGCGCATTAGCAACTGAGCCTAGAAAAGCGCTCCATTGTATGCAAACCGAAGAAAAAGCTTGCGTTAATAGAGAATGTAGACGACAGTAATATTAAGTCGATTTCAATCGAATACCTCTCAGTTTGTTTCTGGGCAGAGTTTCGATAGGTGACCACACATGATTGGGATGTACTTAGTTGCTATGTTATTATGAGGATTCCAATTAAATACCTGTAGCGTCCAGTGCACACTTCGTACTTCTTTATCATTTCTGATGTAGAGGTTACAGTTTGAACACGTTTTCCAAATGTTAACCACACCTTGTATCTTCGACGAGCAAACGAGTTCTATCTGTTCGGACTGCGGCCCATATTTCTGAGTACGCGCCTACTGTGGGCGCCACGCAAGCACAGATGTCAATACTGAAGCAGTTGTACGATAACACTCGCTGCTGCTTTCGCTAGGACCTACATATATTCGTCCAGATATAACGCAGCTGAATGCACGAGAAACGAAAGCTGCGCCAAGCGTTTAATGTGAGGTTAATTTCAACCAACTTTCTTAATGTTCGTATGTTAACAACTTTTTGCATGATGCGAATGCTGTTGCAAATCCGTTAGGGTTTGGAATATGTATGCCAACCGAATGGTGCTTCGGCTAATCCAGGGTACCTAAACTGGAGCTAATTACCCCCAAAATGAATTAAATAGGATATTAGCGGGGGTACATACTAGTACGAAGATTAGGTCATCAATCAAGCTTAATAACAAAACCATCTGTAAAATAATGTTGCTAACTTCCTTTGCACTTTTAATTGGCCATCAGTGAACAGTCAATAGTCACTGCAACTGTAGATCACGCTTCTATCGGCTCCCGCGTCTATCATAGTTCTTTTGATTAAGGCAGTCGTTCGCCGGGTTGAAATATTGAGTCAATTGTCAACTAGTATTTGGGCATGGGTCAAAAGATCACTTAAGTGATCAAAGTGATCCTAAAGTGATCAATGCGGGTGATAAGTGTACAAGGCTTATCGATGCAGACTGGTAATTGTAGACTACCTTACAGGAATGACTTGAAGGAACGCGACACATTAGAAGCTGCTGATATCTGTTACAGTTTGATCATGAATCACGCAAGGTAGGTTATTAATGTGCCTTACATACATCTTATTTGGAAAGAGCTGCATATGGGTAAGGGGGACGGATTACCCCACATGATAACAGACAATTTCTTCCAAACTGGTATATCTGGCGGATTTCTTCGGGAAAGAAATGGGCTGAACCTCAGCTGGCAAAAAAATTTGATTAATATTTAAGTGCTAAGGATAGAGCCGCTAGATTTTTGCAAATTACAGCTTTAGCAACGCAGAGCTACGGTTGACTACTTGTCGATATTTCCAAAAGTAACAATACTGCTCTTCGGGAGAAACAAAACTTGCACATTCAAGGATGAGATAACGCCGCTTTTCATCATAGTGCATTCAATGAGCATTTATTTCTCTGATCTGAATATTGTAAAGTAAATGTCTGGGTGCTAAGATCTTTTTCAGTGGATAACGAAGTGTTTACAGATGCTGAAATTCACAAATAACAATGCACAAAATTCTTATGAATGCACAAAATGGCGAATTGAAAATATATTTCCTAAGCACCCAATTAGCAGAATTTTGGACAAAGGCAGATGGTGAGGATTTATTGCTTTCGAAAAGAGCATTGAGGATATTGCTCTCATTCGCAACAAATAATAGAAGTGCGTGGATTTTGATAGGGATTTTGAAAACGAATGTAAGTAATCGAAGGAACTTTAGCACGAATTAATATGTGCGTTAGCCGGAGTGGCAACAAAACATACCAGTAATTGTTAGCGCTAAGCAATATCAACCGTCCCATTAATGTATATCGCCTCTTGCTTGTATACAATGTTGCACCAGAATAACTGTTTTCTTTCACTTATTTCTCAAGGGTAATTCTAAATATCTATCACTTCCCGTAATTAGAAGTAAATAGCGCAACAGTTAGTTGTAAGCTAGCGTTTGAAACGGAAATTTTGGGGGCGTAATTGATGTAAACTCTATTTATGAATAACAGCCTTGGAAAGTTTGAGAAACGCTGGTGTACAGCAACATGCGGGAAAGATAAGTATGATAACATTTTTTATGAGGCCATCCAAGTCGCATCTATGTCATGAGCAAGAATGACTTAGAAGCAGAACTTAATGGAATGAAGTCATGTCTTTTCTTCGCACCACACTCAAATTGGTAAACCAACGTTACGCCTTGTTCCGAGCTGCTTGATTATGTTCAGTGTATAAAAGGCGTTGAACTCAAAGAATACTGCTTGATCTCAGAATGGATGTGTACCACTAAACGACTTGCGATGTGCGTTAGACGAAACCGCACCAAAATTGTCAGAAACTATTTATTCAGCACTTCTTGAATTTGTGAAAATTTGCTGAAAAAGGGTTTTTTCTTTATTTACGTAAACGAACCTGATTACATATGGTATTTATTTTCCTAACTTTTAGCAAAATATGCAATAGTTATTAGGTAATTGGCATTTGATAGTTTTGGGGTAACTGATCAGAGTTAACTCGCTTTATGGGTAACAATCTAAAAAATATTGGAAACCACTCGTCTAATCACATGCCGAAAAAGGACACACCTGGATTCGTGCCAAATCACTCAACTTTGGAAGATATGTAGCCCACATATTCAGACAAATTGTGCGCTCATTACTAATTGTTTACCAAAACGACCATTCTCGCATTGTAAATATTGAGCGATGATTAAGTATGGTTGCAACTAGTCGATTTATCTGGAGTGTACCACGGATTTTATTATCTCTGATACTTCAAATGGTGTCAAGGAGGCTGTCTTGAATGTGTAAAATACAAGTCACGTTTTCGTGGCGAGGTCCATCACATGACATTTATTCGTTTAAGTATATTTTCTATGGTAAAACCAACGATATTTAAATATAATTATCTCCCCATCTAATCTACTTGCATTCATCATAATTTGTGCTATAATTGAAATCGAAGTTTTAACATGGAAAGCGCGAACTGCGATAAATCATAAAGGTCTGCTTAAGCGGGTTGGCTTCTGACATCCTTGATGTTACATTGGTTTATATCTCCGCTCGCAAGAACGAAAGGTATTGCATCAAATCCCCCACTGGTTAAAATAAATTCTTTGTGCTTTAATGAATCTTGTGGAGATGCAGTGGCTGTCGAGTGCTTTATTGGGATAGCACGACTTCTACTAGATTTACGCACATACCATAAAGCAACTGATGGTCCGGGAAGTTTGTAGTGAAGCTGAGAACGCCACGGAACGTTTTGTCTCCACCTGCCAATATTTTAGCCTAATTTCGATCGTCTGATACTCCAACGATTACCGCACATACTTCAAAACTATAGGACTGGCAAATATATCTTCGATTGCATAATACCTCCTTGCTCCAAATCTCTTGAATATGAAAACCCGTATCTCAATGCTTAGCTCAATATGAGCGCATAATATTTTCTCTCAAAAGTGTGTTGTTTGGCAGCGAATACTGCTAACCATCATAAAACGCTGATGAGAATTATAATATATTTACGAATATTCGCTGAATATATGGTTACATAGCAGCCTTTCAGTAAAGTAGAATGTCAGTTACCATTAAAACCTAAGCCATATATGTCTTGCGAATCCTCAATTCTTCAGCCTGTGCCATAGTATAAAATGCTGCGTATGCATTACTTGAGTGTCTATGTGCATCGGTTCGCGGTGTATGTCTGCACAACGCCTCCATTTATATTGATAGTAGAAAGACGGTTCAGTATGTGTTCGAATACACAATAACCACTAAAATGTAGCAACTATTTAATAAACAGTTAGGCTTATTTCACATGTCGCGCCGCAGTCTAAATCCCATCGTCTTTCCTCCATAGACAGATGATTCGGTAAAATGCCTGGTAAACACAAGTTGAAATTCTGGCTACAGTGGCGATGACAGATATCGCCATACTTCAGCCTTCATAATAAGGGGCAACTAAGAACCGGCATTATGCTTTCATCCCTATTATCGATTAATAATGGTGGCCTTAGAAATTTACATTGCACATTATAAATAAATGCAGGACAAATATACTACGGTGCATCTGGTTCGCATGTGTTCTAACCAAGCATGACGTCACTAATTAATACGAAGTCACAGGAAACTTATAGCCAGTTAGAATGCCGTCGTTACTTCTTTTATTTAATAAGTTTGGTGGACTTTTCATTAAAATGTATTAATAAACCAAACAATGCCCTAAAAGGTTACTACTTGTTAAGGTTAACTGAGTGGCTGGCTAATTTGCAAGCACCTATTCGAAGAAATGCTTGTTAATAGTATCGCTGAAAACCAAACTTTAGTACAGATATTCAATCACACAGTTGACCCGACCATATAATTTTGATCACGTCTAGTTAAGTAGGCTAAAAGTAAATTGTTTATCGTTGGTGAAAGAATGATCCACAAGCTAGCATGTTGGGTTTTTTATTTGGCTAGATTTCCTGTTAATAACACACTGCAACAAAAAGGGATACGACCATTTTTGTAATGGTATAGTCAGAGGCTTACCAAACCAAGCAGCTGTTGTTTAAGCGGAATGGAAGTAAACAGCTGTTTCATTATTTATGGAATAGTTGGCATTGTGTTTTTCATCTGTGGGATTAAACACATTCATCGTTACATTTCTATGAGTCTAATGTACCGTACATCCTTCCATTGCACCTAATTATTTTCCTTGATTTTGCCAATGCATTTCATAGAAATCAACTCTTGCATGATGTGAAATTTTCGTACGCTGTTAAATCAAACTTTGACAATTATTCATTTTGTTTGATAGGATGAAATGATGGTTTATTGTAAGCTCCACATGCCGCGCATGATGGTTCCAGTAAGTACAACACCTACAAAAGACGTTTTGCCAAGAAAGTGCCATAGAGCCATAAATCAAGCCAGGTGCTTACAGCCCTCTTGTGTTAGCTAGAGTGTGCAACTCTCCTCAGACATTTGTTATAAAAGTTTTTGTTTATTCAATGGAACAATGGAATATTGCGGGTGATGGAAGCTATAGCTTGCTAGTTGTTAAGGGATAATTTGTGCAAAATACGTTAGTTCCGCGAGGAAAAGATAACTGAGAGCAAGGCAAAACACACATTCATTTACTAACCATTTTATCTACGTTGAACGCATGTACATTCGTCCACCCCGATTTCGAAGAGGGTAGTGAACACACTGTCTACTCGTTGTCGTCTCTCAATGAGCGGCAGTCATGCCACCTAATACCGAAGCTAAAATACATCATCAAGCGATTCGTTAAAACTGGTTTGAAATAGACCCTGAAATGACACAAGTAGAAGTTGCTTGCCACTGTTGATAATTTTAAAGAAAAGATATTCCGGATGCATTTCAGCCACCTGTGTTGGGTTGCAGTTGTAGATTGTGGCATTTCAGAGATTTGTGGTGACTATTTTCAAGGTGGCAGCAAACGTAAATAGGGTCATTCGAAAGCTGTTAGGTCAGAATGAGGTCACCTTGTAGACGGCGACAACTTTCGTCGTACACCGCCAAGGATTTCAGTAACATTTGACGTAGCAGGTCGAATAAGACCCTAACGATTTCGCAGCCTTCCCTGTGCATCTCCCAATACAGCTATTTCAGGGGATAGGTAGGGTTGATAAGTTCGAATCGCGTATTCAATATGGGAACTCACATACGTGTTAAACCTTTACGTGAAGGTGACATGGGTGAACTGCACGGAGGTACTCCGTAAGAGGCCAGCATGGTGGTTCCTAGTCTAGAACAATGTAAATAATGTTTCCAACAGCCGAGGTTGTCTTGCATTTCCACCGCACAGTCAAACTCCTGTTACGCGGTCTTATGATGCGGTCTCCAAGCTTTTATGCATATGTGGGCTTGTAGCTTGCTTGTACTGTTTTATACTTGCCTGCGTTTAACGAAAATATATTTGCCTTTGAACATGGTCTACTTTCGTTGCAACAGATCCTGGTCTAGTTGACCTCCGACAGCTTAGCGTATTTCAAGGACAGTTAAACGGCATGAGACTGCACTCGCTGAAACACACAATGTTGGTAATGAGGTACAAATTATGCTTGACATAGTACTGATGCTTGTGGAAAACCACGGTAGACCAAAATAGGATCGGATAATGAGCAGCGAACTCGGACAGGTTGCCGGCGCTAATAAAGAAAATTTCCAATACTTTCAAAGACGTAATTCCTTATCCCTTGTTTTGTAGCTTATGGAGTGTGTTGCTGTATTCTTATCGGTTGAAGGCTGCAGTAAAGTCTAGACGTCTGACATCATTTTGGTTGCATTCTACGTTGGTTCCTTGCAATTGCTATCAGTAGTATGTAGCTTGGTGATGCCTGACCGATGTTGACGGAACCGACGTTGCCCCGGTACCAAAGTTACTCAAACTTGGCACATAGCTTAAATGTGCATTAAGTTACTACTAATCAGGGAGACGGCACGTCCATATTAAACACATATATATCCATCAAAGCTAATGTGCTACGTATTGGATAGTTAAACAAATACGGATCCCACAAATTATCTACAAAAGGCTTTATGCCACTTAGAGTAAAATGCATGACAGAATGTACAAATAGTCATAAACATCGTTATAGCAAAGATTCTATCTATGTTGTTTGATCTATCCAGCTTCATTGTATCACTAGAATAATAGGAATTAAGTTCCCCAAAGTTCCAAGATTACATTTATATTTACGTATTAACCGTCAATGGTAAAATCGTTTCATTATAACCATGGATTTGTTTTACTATTTTTTATGTTTGTTGGATTGCTAACGTTTGTGAGTTGACTGGATGAACAGTGTTGGTCTCGTGGGAACGTACCGGCAGTATTAAAAGGCAAATATACTGGAATCTAGCGTGGTGCGATTGTTTTGCGTACCCTATGATCCACTGAGTTATGTTGGCCAGAAAGTTTCAAGTGCCTTCAAAACAAACTATACCAAAAAAATCAATGGTTAGGGGTCAGAAAACACAGGCTCACAACCCGATTCTCTTAGAAAGTTTAGGAGAAGTAGAGAACACACTGATTGTACTGAAGATCAATTCATCTTATCCCATGCGCGAACTATCAATTGAAAGGAAATATTGTAAAAACCAAAAGGAAAACGAGGAACGCAAGAACGACGGAATATCGTATGTAAAATACATCAAAAATGATTAAACACACAATCTCGGACAAACAGGAATGTTTTCATTTAGGATACGTAACTTCAAGGGCCGTGCAGAAAACATCCTGTAACATCACTGGTTTCAGTGTACAAGCATATATAGGTACACAGCATTTACGAAATCAGGATAGGTATCCGGACTTGTAGAGAAACCAATAAATAGACGCAAGTTCTCCAATCCTGCTTCCCCATCAAGAGTTGATTCAGCATGGATGTCGACGTTGATCCAATGTAGTAATTCCTGCAACGGAGGGCGAATAGGAGGATTAAAAACCGTTATTTAACTTACCCAATCCACCACGTAGGAAATAAACAAAAGATTCGATATGGACAAAGATTGCTCACCTACGCGGATTGCACCAATCCAAGTGCGGGTTTCCCAACCATGTTGCGAAAATAATTATGCAGCCAATGAAAAATACCAGAACATAGCAGCAGTAAACGATAAATGACCAATCCGAAGAAACTCATATAATTGACCACATCACAACATAGGGAACGCAGCAGTAGCTCATGCTATCCAACGTTTGGTTTACCTACCACCATCTCGTGCTACCTACTTACTATCACTTCTGCAATGATGATGTTAACACGACTGGTGATGAAATGTCTGCAGTTTAATCACTCAGCTCTGCAGGTACGACAACATCTGATATCCTACATAGCTAGTGTTATTCCATCTAGCTTCGATTGGAAATGTCTCCTGATGGTAGAAAAGTGATTACCTAAAATTTCCGTAGGACGGCCGCAGCTACCTTAATAAAACGAAACTAATAAATGCGAGTTAACTGGGAAAATAGGGGTTTAATAGAAGCAACAAGAGTTTCGTAGGAAATATTATGCAGGTATTATTATAGATATTCAAAGAAGAGGGCTGATAAGAAGATTGTATTATTCGCATTAATTCGTCCTCTGAGTGACCCGGATTATAACAAGCGATACTACGGGGATAATCATTTGTCAGGCTGTTTTTAAAAAGTTGTAATTTAAGTCGAAGGGCGTTACGTGTTCGGGAGATACAAAACGTGCAAACTTTTGTTGGCAATCAAATCGACTGTAGTACTGGCCATTTGAATCTCGTTTCCTCTCATGTTGATATTGTGACTGAGATGCAGCAAGTTGAGACAGGTTTTGTTTTGGTTCGTCAATATTAGGTAACCATAATGAAGTATAGATGTCAAATTTAGCGAACACGCTGTGTGGTTGGGTTGCGGCTCGCAATCTCTATTGAGACCTCGGTTCACTTTGAGGTAAACCTCGGTCATTCCGATCTCGAGGACCGTATTTGGAATGGATACTGAAATTTCACTACAGAGTCTAATATTCCATGCTGTACGATCCCAAGACTTACAGTCTGCGTTCATAAGGGAGGTGAAAATCTCTCTTATGGGTTTGACCGCTCTACAATCTTTAGCTTTAAGCGCAACATCATGTGTGTGACAGCGATGCCAAGCTTTGTCCTCCTGTTCTACATGAAACCTAGCGTAGGCCTATAACGTTTGCAGGAAGATAGATGGTTTGAAGGTACCTAAAGCCCTCTATTAGGGTCTAAGGTATAAACTGGGTTCTCTCGATAGTTCAATGGCCTCAGTTATGTAGACTTTTTCATCCTGCACAAATAAATTGAGCTAGCTGTCCTGTAAATCAAATTGCAAATGCTGGTCCCTAAATCGATTTTCATGGATAATCTAATATGGTAAATTCATTAGTTTGCACTTCGCTACTTTCAACTTGAGCCGGTTTCCGGAGGACTACTTATTAAATTTGGATGTTTGTGAGTAGCGTAAATATTGTAGAAAGTAGAAGTCACGATTAACATTTACGCACAATAATGTGCCTCGACGGGGAGTAGAACCACGGTCCACGAATTTCCGGTCCGCTGCTCTACCACTGAGCTATAGAGGACTGACGATTAGGTGCGCAAATTTTAACACATGTGACAATGGGCTCACAGTACCAGTCCTGGTGTTGCAGATTGAATCACTCCATGCGAAGATTGCTCTGCAGTGACGTGTTTGGTCTTCCATTTTTACGTCGTGGCAAATATTGACATCGACAAATTTTCCTACAGTACTCTAGCGTGATCGCTAATGAAGACTATGGACAAAGATGGACCCGGTACCGATCCGGGGGGCACACCACTCAAAGTTAATTAGGTCTGATTTGGAACTGCGAAGTTGTTTGAGGAACATGCTTATTCACACTAGCACAGGGTCACCGATTCCATCAACCCGAAATTTGTGAAGGAGAATGCTGTGCTTCAAGCGATCGAATGCATTTGTGAAGTCCAAGTAGACGACCACAACCTCTATCTGGCATCGACTGAAGGAGTCCAATTTGCTCAGGCTTTTAGGGAGTACCTAGTGCAGGGCTCATATAAACGGAGTCCGTGTTTCTGTAATACTCTCAAGTTATCTCACTAGCGCTACTGCAACAATAACTTCCATTAGTTTGGATAGTACCAGAACAAGAGTTGTTGGACAATTATTTGCCGAAGCAGTACGCTTGTAAAAAAATGACTACTCCACGCTTCTACATTGTGGAAAGCAGTGTATTGTAGGCATCGCTTAAAGAAGGGAACTAAATCTTCGGCGATATTCATGGCGGCTGGGATATGACGTGGGTATTATCTAGTCCACCCAGGTTAGCTCTGCACGCGCAAACAAACTGAACTCAAGACCACAATATTTTAAGTGAAGTATGCCTGGCTTAACACAGTTGGTGGTGGAAGCTTTGTCAAAGGCATGTAAGAAGGAAGCTTCACCCTGGAAAGTGTGGATAAAGTGGGGCCGAAAATCGTTTATGCTACGCTGGCCAAACCCCTTACTTTGCACGTTCATAACATGCATGACAATGGAGGATGAGCAGCGCTATATCACAGCCAGTTATCAGTCATGAAGGTCCGTTGCCGCCATCAGTGGCATGAGTCGCTTGCTCGTAAGATAAGGTCATGGGTTCGAATCCGGCATGAATCGGCTGGTAAACTTAACTGACAAGGCCCGATAAGACGAAGCGGCCGCTTGATGCTGTGCTAAATCTTTAGCGGCTGTCTGCCTGAGCCTAGCTTAAACGAATGTTTATAAAAACAATAAATCCACCTACTCATTAGCTTCTATGTAGTTAGCAACCGAGCATCTGCTGCACACAGAACTGAGATTCCTTTTGCGCTTTGCAAAGATTGTTGAAGCGACTGTACAACATTTTAGATTAGAGCGGAATCTGACCACTAATCTTTTGATGCTGAAGTTTGTTTCCATGAAAAAATTGGCGCAGTGCTTTCCTTAAGGTATATAGGCATCCTGGACCCGTACACGTTTACATGTTTATAAGCGCATTTTCGAGTCCAACTTCTCAGGAGGGATTTCGTTTTTTTTGGTTACGGACGTAGAAGAAGATCAAAAGCAGATTGCCCAATACCCATTGTGAATTGCGTGCGAAATTTAGCATTTGTTTAAAACAGGAAATTTACGCTTTCTTTTTGCAACTCCGTCCTGAAGGTTCAATGCGAGTCCCAGAAAATTCAGTTGCGTGCAGACTGAACTTCCCCACCAAAAAAGTGCAGATTTGACTTCACTAGGACTAGTTTTTGCTGGTCCAAGTAAGTGATCCATTGTCAGGATGGACATTAAATATAGGTAAGCTATCGCCACTAACCACACATCACCAAGTCGCAGGTGCCGACAACACCAAATAGAGTCAGATCGGTAATACAAGATTACTACGCCTCATCTGTTAGATCGACTGATTTTGGTGCTCTAATCTTAGCACATGGTGCCCGCGGATCGCTAGAAAAATTAACCTTGCCTTCGAACAAAGTGACCAATCCCCGGGAAGGACGGCAAGTAAACCGAGGATTAATAAAAGATCTTACCTTTATATAACATTCGCTCTAGTTGCAACACAATCCCAGGTGTCTGTAGTTTGTAAAGCGCCAACATCTGCGTATAATTCGTAATACCTTCCAATCGCAGTAGGTTGTTCTGCATAAGTAACTATCCAACTTGCATGATTTACACTTCCAAAAGCGCTAATATATTTGCTCGCACAAATGTGTTGCAATATCATAATCACCTTTGACCTTGTAGATGTCAAAAAATCTGCTGCTCACATTTGTATTACAGTAAACTGCGGGACATTTTCCGGCACCTTAAGGGCAAGTGTTATCTACAAGTGTAAGGATAAGCCACATTTACGCATTTCATATTTATATATTCCATTCATAAAAATCTGATTCATTTAAAAAAATATTTTGATCGAAGCCGATTAGAAATATTGTTTGGTGGTTTTACTGGGTTTTGACTATGAAATATCGACGTCTTCGGGACGAATCGATCCTTGTGTTTATAGTTCCATCTGACCCCGTGACACCTCTGTTGCGATTGACTGAAGTGCACCACTTATGTTTCCATCTTCGATATGACCTACTCCGGCTCATATATCAACACACCAGGCTGAATTGCAGGCAACACTTCTATGCGCTGTGATTCTGCAAGCCGTGGAACGCCCTGCCTGCCGAATCCCTCTCGGCATATACTGTAGCCGATTTCAAATCGCATCTGGACTGTCATCTTGCCGAACTGGTTTTCGACCTTCCCTAAGGCTACTACCTACTATTCTGTATCTTAACCTGCAGACTAACCCTAACTGCTTCTAACCTTATGCTGCAATCATTTCTTCAACTACCAACAAAGCTCCCGGTTTACATATTAATGGAGTCTTCTTCCACCTTCTTCATTCCTTAGCTGTACCAAAAGGCGTGGTGAGGTGTCAAGCTTTGAGACGGCGTGCATTATGTTTAGATGCCCAATAGATTCAATGTGGATATTGCTAACACGCGATTCCATCCCACTATAAGTTTGTTTGGCATTTTTAGATGGTCTGATCCTTACACATTACACCACATGGGTCATGTAAAGCTCCAGCTTTTATGTCCCCTAAAATACACGGATCTAAAGTTACCTATTTGCACCCTACTCCACAGGCAGTTCTGTCAAACACTAGTTGAACTGATAGTGGAGTAAGGGGATTTAGAGCTGACACAGAGCACAAGCATAGTGTCCGTCCTGGATTGATAAACCTGTAATCCAGGTAGTTAAATTCCCGCATGACAACTTTGAATTCTTTTTAAGAAATGCCAAGTTAATGTATCAGTTGGCTTAATCAAGCAAAATTGCACTCAAATCGGCATTTTCGTTTCAAACCTTAAAACATCCAATAGCTTTTACAAATGTCTTAATATCCTCAGACTCGAACAGGTTTTTTCATGGCTAGTGCCCATTCTAGGGCATGCAGTCCTTAATCTTTTATCTTGTACAACAAACGTCCACTTATGTTTCTCGCAAAGTCGCATATTGACCGCAGCCTTACATCTCACACTCTGAATGGAAGAGAAAGAAAATATGAGCTAAATTACGAAGGCACCGGTGGTCGAACGTAATTAGCCTATTCAGGTCCGCTGCTTTAAGCGGACAGGTTTCTCAACCATACAGTAGGGTCGAACGTACCGCTGCATTGTACACTCGACACTTCAGGGCAAGAGTGATGTCGCGCCGGCGCCATAGGTGGCGAAGGTTAGTAAAAGCGCCACGAGCTTTTGCTATACCATTCGTGATTTCATCTTCAATCCCACGGGCGCTGATGCAACTTCCCAGGTAGTTGAATTTTTGAACGACTTCTAGCTGATCCCCACCAAGGGTGAGCGTAGGAGGCGGTCCAGACCAATCTTGGAGAAACGCTTTGCACTTCGAGGGTGCGAAGCAAAGCCCGAAGTGACGGACAGATAGTGTTAATCTGTCCAGTGCCGCTTGGCACGCTTGTGAGCTGTCAAAGATTAGTGCAATATCAGCAGCATACTCTAAGTCGAGAAGTCGTTCTCCTGGGAGTAGCTCCACACCTTCTAAGTCGTGTCCTGTGAACGTGATTTCCTTGACATCGTCAACAGCGAAGTTGAGGAGGAAAGAGGACAGCGTGCATCCTTGTCTCACGCCGCTGGAGATGTTAATGTGCGACGATAACTTGCCGTAAGCCCCCACTCTGCCCGAGCTACGCGCATATAATGCTCGGATAATGTTCACATATTTCTCAGGTACACGTTTCCTGAGTAGACAGTCCCAAAGTGCATGTCTATCCACAGATTCGAATGCACCTTTGATTTCGGGGAACACAACAACGGTGGGCCGCCAATATATGTGACGGTGCTCCAACAACTGACGCAAGGTGAAGTTGTGGTCAATGCAGCCACGACCTCGACGAAATCCAGCTTGCTCTTCGCGAATCTGGCGTTCGCGAGTGCCAGTCAGTCGGTGAATGATGACAGAGGTATAAAAATATTATGCCACTAATTGAGATCGTGGTTGGAGGCGAGGCTAAAAGATATGGGGAGGGACATATAAACTCGCAACAGGAACGCTAATGAGATCGGCTCCTATCCATGCCAGCAAGTGTATCTCGTCAAATGTGTTCATGGAATGTGGACCCCAACCAGGGATCCGTGACAATACAACCAATGTTAGTTTCGAAGTGTGTTCCTTCATTACTTTTGGTCAAGTTATCGCTTGGGCAGCTCTCCTCTTCTTCCATGCACATTTCTAGCGAGTAATCTACACACCTCGCGGGAGCCGGTGGGTTGCCATGCGTAACACGTGGCGGAGCCATCGGATACTGGTGGGTGAAATGACAGTAATAAGTGGTTCATGTCCTTTTTCTGTGCCGTAAACAAGACCTCGAACATGCTCGTTGCTTACGCGGTGTTCCCACCAAAGGTGAGCCCAACAGCGAAGACACTGGTGGTATAACCTAACTAGCATTTTATGTCGGTTGGTCAAAGGGGCCATCAATCGCAACCGTACAGCAGGGTCGAAAGTACCGCCGCATTGTTCACTCTACCCTTAAGGGCAATAATGTTGTCGTGCCGACGCCGAAGGTAGCGAAGGTTAGCAGAAAGGTCTCAAGCTTTTGCCATGCGGTTGGTGGTCCTGTCTTCTATTGCAAGAGCTCTGCTACAACTTCTCTGTTATTTGCTTGAAAAAAAGTATAGCTGCTCCCCATCAAGGGTCAAGTTAGGAGGCAACCCCTGCGAACCTTGGAAGAGAGCTTTGCACTTCGATGTTGCAAAGAAAAGCTCGCAGCGGCAAACAACCAGCGCTAATCTGCCACGTGCACTTTGGCAAGTCTGGGAGCTGTGGTGGATGAGTAAAATATCGTCTGCAAACTCCACCTCATTAAGTTCTTATCCTGGGAGTGGGTCCACACCTTCTAAGTCATGTTGTGTCAATGCGATTTCCATGGCATCTTCAATAGCGATGTTGAAGAGAAAAGGTGAGAGCAGGCAGACTTTTCTCCCTCAGTTAGAGGTACCGAAGAGCAGCGACAGCTTGCCGAAGGCTTTCATTCAGCCCGTGCTACTTATGTAAAGTACGCGGATAATATTTAAAATTTCTCCAACACATATTTTGTGTAGTCAGTCCCAAAGGGCACATTGATCTACCGAATCGAAGAAACCTTTGATATCGAGGAATACGACAACGGTAGGACGCCAATATATGTGATGGTGCTTCATCAACTGACACAAAGTGAAGAGGTGATCGACGTAGCAGCGACCCCGACGAAAAGCAGCCCACTTCTCACGAATCTGGCTTTCACAAGCGCCAGTCAGTCTGTGAAGAATTACCGAGCCAGATAATTTGGAGGCGATGGATATCAGACGGATTGGTCTATGGTTGCCACATTCCAAGCGCGTGCCTTCTCTGAAGCTCGGAACAACAACTGAGCTGCTCTAGTCAGTGGGGACAATTTCCTGGTTTCACATTTTTAGTAGTAATTCGTGTAAACTATCAACAAGAGCAGGGCCTCCGAATGTGAGGTGGACTGGATGATGACCATCTGGCCCCGCAGCCTGCGTTGCTGTGTTGAAACAAACTGCTCCCAAGATATAAGCGAGCATCTTCACACAAATGAAGTAACCACTCACCGTTATCATTACGGGAGCCCACATCGTTTAGTTCGTCCAGATGATTTTCATCCCTAGACAACTTTCCAACTTGTGCGTTCAAATCCCCCGCCAGCGCAACAGTGCCCATGCTTCATCTATGGCGAAGAAGCTCGTTCAGTTGACGGTAAAAGTCGGCTTTTTCCGATTCAAGTCCATTGTGGGCTCGTAGGCATCAATGACCAATAGACACCAATTAGCTAGGTACGACTTCGAAGCTTTGTACCATCCAGGCAATCGGCACGCCCACATTCGCCTACGATTTGTGATCCAATCAACCAGAGCAGCTTCAGCCCGGGGACTCAGGGCAATGCCAATACCATCTTTGCAGATGATCGAAGCTACACCGTCACCGAATAGACGCAATGAGAAAGGGCTGCTGGTGTCATATGAAGGCGATCGCAGAGTGAGCACGGAACTCGAGTCTTTTAGGCGGACCACCGATGAGCAGCAGGTATCCATGGAAAGGGTGTCTATCGTTAGGGCAAGTGCTGCCTTTTGACCTATTTGTGGTAATGTGCGTATAATGAGTCATGATATTCTGAAGGAGGATCAAGAGTTCCGAATGGAAGCCGATGAACTGGAGTGGACAACTTGGTTGGACATGGACATGTTGGCAGAGCAGGAATGACGCTCCGCGTTTACAGGTGATTTGAAACTAGAAGATAAATTCCTATCAACGCATGTCGGGGGAGGGACAAGAAGCAAATGGTTGAAAACAAGAGGATGAAAGTGAATTGAAAGAGGAGGATAAGGGTAAAAATACATAAGGGGAAATGAGAAGCTGGGAAGGCTTAAGCATTAGCATCCAAACTCCTATCTACCCTGCTCGATGTAGCAGGTAGGAGGTGGTTTACTATCCTCTGCTACGGCCAGAGCATCAAGAAACTGTTTGAAGAGAAGTTCGTTATAGTGTCTATGCAGGAATACATCAGGTTGTTCAGGCCTAGACAGGTGAACGTTTAGTGTATTCAACCAACGCATTTGGTTCAAAAACCTGACCACAAGGCTGCAGATTTGGCAATAGGCTACAAGGTGTCCGTTTTAAGGAATTAGGTGCCACCCTCATTCCAAACTCCAACGTCCTCAATCTTATATCCGCTGTTGATTTTGAGAAGCGTCGTTTTCGTAATGCAACATCAACATGCAACCCAGTTAAAAACTATTGGTATCCTAAACATGCCACTGTACGTGTAACGCATTTTCTTTTATGGATCGCCGGAAAACACTGCGTAACATGCATACTGAATGTGTGCAGAGTTCGTTCTAAATATATATATATATATATATTCAAAGCAGTTAGTTCCCTTCAGAAATTTGAAAAGCACGGTAAGAAGACGAAAACTGGTAGATGCATGCATTTCGTATTGTCTCCTCAGTACCATTAACAACGCAGAAATGTTACTGTGCTGCTCAGGTTGTGGTCATCAATAGAACCTGTAACTTGCGGGTGCCTCCAACAAAGGAAGCTCAACCGATAGGGGCCAACTCACACTGCATATAGAAATTCGTATGCGACTGCGGAGACAGTTACATAGGCAGAACCAATCGGTCTTTGACTTCCCGAATAAAGTAACACGTGCCAAATTGGGTTCAACGTGAAATTGACCAGAATCCCTGTCCCACTGAGGTTCCGCGCTTGCGCAAACCGCCAGCTTCCTCATTAGGTAAACACTTACTGACTACGCGTCACCGGATAGAGCTCGGATCAGCGTTCACACTTGTATTACGTCACCCTAATCCCCGCTTCCTCCGTTTTGCCGATGCCGTTGCGATAAGCCGGATGAAGCCGGCCCTGTGTGTTTAAAAGCAATTATTTATCAGCTTAAGACTGCCGTGGACATAGGTGTGGAATTTCCGTCATTCATTTTTCACCTTATGCTTATTCGGTCACACACATATTTAAGTATATATATATATATTGTACGCGAGGACGTAATTATTTTAAAATATGTCGGTCATTTGCGATTTAAAAACGTTGGATGCATTTCATACTAGATCCTTCAGTAATAGCTGACGTAGTGTTCTCATTTATTTTATAAGTGAGCGAGCAACATATTTCCACTAACGTTCCAGGGACCACGTTTGCGATTCCCACCAACTCTACCGATGGTGCCGTGCACACACTGGACCAAGGTAGGATCAATTCATCAGGGTTTTGCTCCGAAGTTGCAAATGCATCAAACCTTTTGGAATTTAGACCTGACAATGCTACAGCGACCAAAATGATCTGACTCAAATGTTTAGCAAGTAGGTTTAACAACATCACTTAATACAGGCGATCAAACCACTGGCTGACTGCGACCTACTCGTAGAGGAAGGTGTGAAGTTAGCTACCGCAGTGAGATAACGGTGCACGTCTGTAGATATTTTGAAAATATAGTTTACTAATGTGTTGCACAATTGTTTTTGGGAAAGTCTTATTGTTCTGTGTCCCACCTAACGTATGAAAATTTATAAACGAAGCACCTATTTACAATTGACTATTACAATATTACGGCTAATTGTTGGGTATATATCTGAAATTTATTTGGCTCACCTCATAATGGCATGCACTAGGCTTTTGATGTGAACATTAACAATTGTGCGAACACTTTCCTCCCAACCAAAATCTAAAACAATTATATATGATTACCAAACAGTTAAAAAATAGAGGCAAAGTGCCATTTTCGCCGAAAATCAACCGCTTCATACTATATATGCTGCACGGCAATCGAGGGAAAACTCTAAATCTGCCTTTGTTCAAGAGCACTACTTACGATCACTAAGCGCACCCGTGCTGCAAATTGCATTGCTCATATGGACCTTCCCTACAGAGGCAGGCCATCACTTTATTCTAACTTGATGATACGCACCTTGCGTACTGAGGACGGGGAAACTGAGTACTTACCTAGTAGCTGTTTGTCGGTGAAGTATAGACATCCGCGTTTCAAGATTTACGCATATTGCTAGCAGCTTTGTCAAGTGCATTTGAGATGTACCCATTTATCTCCTTGCATTACATCTCATAATCGGTAACAATAGAATGTTCATGAAGTACGTTACAAGTAATGTAGCGGTGATCCAACTTTACCATTTAAATTTTCCATGGCTACCTGCGACGGTAGCAATTTGCTTGTTTTAATTGTAGAGGCGAAGCAGTAGATGTGATCAACCTTAAGTTGTGGGACTAACTGCGAGTTTTCAAAGCAGGTTATCTGGTTACTTTGCTAAATGTCGCAATATGCGTGACGACTAAGTACCACAATTTAATTGTAGGTTCTTCACATAGGAGAGATCAACAGCTTTTCTTGAGGTTGCGAGTTTATTACTTGAATCACTTTCTATACGCCGTTTGATCCGCGAATCATTTCTTCTATACATCCCTGTTGAACTCGCATACGTCTTATACAATACAGACATTCATTACGATAGCCGAATATTTAGATAGCTTCAATTGTAAAGACTGCTTGATGCACAACTGAATATGGCCGCTTCCTCTGTGTGCAAACATAATTCAATGAAAGCAACTCAATAGTTTCCATTCTAGTTGTTTGGAATTAGTCTGATACCTCACCGATATAAATTGGAGGAAAGATGGTATTCTACACACCGTTTTCATTGAAAGGATAACCTGCTTAACAATGACGAACGTCCACTTCTTACAGAAGACGACTACCATCTCAACTGTAGAAGGCACTTTAGGCGTCCTTCTTAAAACAAACAAACCAGATCACATCGTGTTCCTAAACTATACGTTAAGTCTAATGAAGGTGTTTTGGTACTAAATCGTAATTGCTGTCAAACTAATGGTAGATTTAAGACTGCATCAGAGAGGAAACAACATGTTTTGTCTCGACCTGTCTGGTAATATCTCTCTCTGAACTTGTCTGTTTGTCATCGTGGCTGCAAAACACCTGCACACATTCTTCTTCAGTATACGGCCTGCGGTACACCTTCCTTGGTTATACTTTCGCGTCCCAAGGGAATGCGTTAAACCAGGCAGGTGATTTAAAACAAAGACAGAAAAATAGCCTCAAACTATATCAACACTGACTCATTTCTTGTTTTGACTAAATTCTCCAATACATTAGTGTACACCTGTACATAGTATGGTTCATGATATTGGTATTGAAGAGGCCACTTGAAATCTCATCATTAAGTATTCATACCGCTAGCAGAACACAATGAGAGACAACCATTTGAATTTGGTGACAGCATAGCTAATGGGATGGAACCGGAACCTTTTTAATTTTCATGTATCCCAGCCCTGGAACCTCCTTTGTATTTTATCATATCTGCCAGTAAATTATCCGAATTCAAAACTCGACTTGATGATGCGTAACACCAATTACAACACATAGTTTGATTCAAGTTAATGTGACACACAACAAAGTTACTAAATAATGTGCATACTTGGAAGTTTCCGTAAGTCCACGGCTACGCGTATGTTTCCCGATAATGAACTTACGGATCCTGATCTTAATCTTAACTTATCGAAAACTGTTAAGCTTTTGTTTTTAAATCCGTGAAAACTCCATTGTTACATTTTTTCATAATTTAGCGTCGTGTGTACCGAGGTCCTTTAATCACACCGCTCCACCTTTCATTATATGCCGAGTAGTTCAAGCAATTGAATGTATGGCTCTCAAGAAGCTTCAGTTTTCCTCAAACAGTGTAACTCTGTAGTAAGGTAAGTGTTCAGGTCGTGCAAATTTCATATTAAATGGTGCGTCGTTCTACTTAATCCGCCTAATTAATCACTGAGTCCTGAACCTTTTTACAAGGAGTCCAGTTAAACGCAGAACATAAACCTGTCATTTGCTTACCGATGGTTATTTGTACCTACGCTTTTTCTCTATGTTTTTCATTCATCCTCTTATACATCTGTGAAACATCTATGCAACCTTCTTTATTCGAAAGCAGTCCATTTGTGAAAATCACATAAATATAGTCGTCTGTGTGAGTTGTTTTATTAGGACATGCTAAGAACTGCATAGCTGGATTGTGTAAACATATCTGAATAACACAAAGAGTACTTTAGACTAGGTTGGTTGATTCTTTGCAATAGGCAAATTGTTGCAAACGTTTCGTTTCCAATTAAAGTGACACTGTCAGTATTCTACCGTGTAGTGACAGTGCATATCCTTCGTGTAAGTTTTGTAAACAACCTCGGCAAAGGCCTTCACTAACCCAAGCCATAATGTTTAGCATGGCAAGAACGTCCAGTTAAACCTTACAGAGATACTTGGTGCAAAAACGCGGTTACACATAACAATTATTTACCAGCAATACAGGTAATGTGTCCAGATTGAGATTCGAAAATCTGACGCTTAAAAGTTCACGTTTGTTCAACTTTTATACGTAAAGGCAAATCTGTCCCCGTGCTGAGAAACAGTTTACGAAAGGATGGGTTATAGTTAACTAAATTAACGTACTCATATGTGTGAAAGAGCATGTTATACGCTTTAGACAAAGATGCAAATATAAATTTACCGCTTGATTAATTTTGTTCGTAAGGAAGAATCACAATTTCAGCAAGATAGAAAAAATGAACGAAAAAATGCTAGTGCTTGGATGGGTACATAAATGGCAAAATTCGATTGTTGTCATTTAAAAAACCAGTGCCCAAGGGTTTAAACAAAGTTGGTAAATTATATGCTAATGATGAAAATGATAAGACATAGACAGTCTAGTGAAACTAATAATTAGAAATATTCAGTTGTCTACAAATATTGTCAGAGGAATGTTTATGAAGGGTCGACAGAACTATCTTGAAAGATTAATTGTTCAACTAAGCAACAATAGTATATACCTTGCAATGTTTCAGGAAACGTAAAACCTGGTTAGGTGTTAATATGACACAAAGCTGAAGCCAGCTCAAACTTGAAACTTAGAGAATGCGGCTATTTATATACTTAAATGGGGGACAGCAAAATTTAAATCCCTTCAGTCTGTCAGAGAATGGACGGCTGGAAAGTCAACGATAAGTAGTTGGTATTATGGATGGTGTTTGCGTTACACAATATTGCGTCAACGTTTAATACATGACGCAGTTCTAATAACAAAGCGTTGGCATTTGGTGCTTACCTTTACAACGCGCAAACGTACCGCAGTAATTTGATTGTCAAACAAAGGTTCTTAAAATAAAAGCGGTAAAATATAGACCGAGCAAAAATTACTTCCTAATGTCTTAGTAAATTTTACTTGTTCTGATCAAATCACCTTAGCTAAAGAATTATGGAGGCGCCTTAAACATCTGATTGGTGGCTCGCGGTATTCCATAAACAACGCTCAGCAGTTTTTCGAGAAACTCAAAGGGCTGCGGGTTGATAATGAGGAAATGATGGTGTTCTTCGACGTTAATGCACTGTACACTTCTGTCAACTTACAAGTGGCGAAAGAAAACATCAGTGAACGCCTGAATGTTGGCGAAGGAGCAATTGTTAATCTTGCGACTGATAGTATATGCGAGCTTCTTGACTTATGTCCTACGACCTACTTTAACTTCGACGGAGCACTGTATGAACAAGTGAAAGGAGCCCCAATGGGATCACCAGTATCTGGACACATTGCAGATGTTGTCTTGCAAACGTTAGAAGAAAATCTACTACCAGCCGTGAACCCGAAATTGTGGGTCAGATATGTTGACGACACGTTTGTCATACTCAAAAGCAGCCAGTTGCAGACCGCACAAAGCCTGCTGAACGATGCAATGGACGGTATTCACTTCATTTTGGAGCCAGAAATGGAGAACAAACTACCTTTCTTAGATGTATTGGTTGCTAGAACAACGGACGGAGAACTACAAACATCAGTTTACAGGAAAGACACGCATACAGATCAAATATTAAATTTCAACAGCAACCACCTAAAATGTCACAAAATCAGCTGCATACGCACCTTGTTCCGTAGGATGGAATCACATTGTAATACTGCTGAAGCAAAACGCGAGGAAGAAAATCATTTGTTTACATCCTTCATGCGCAACGGATATCCACGCAGCTTCATCCGAGGATACAAGAACCAGGAGAGTACAAACACCACACCTGAACCAACAACAACCAAACGGATCGCTTTACCATACATCAAGAACGTATCGGAACTGACTGCTAGACTCCTCAAGCCACACCATCTGTTATTGGCTCACATACCCACCAACACGCTGAAATTAACCCTATCTAGACCGAAAGAGGAGACGAGAGCACAAGAAAGCCGGAACGTCATTTACAAGATACAGTGTAAACATTGTGATAAGAACCATGTGGGCCAAACGGGAAGAAAATTGTCTACAAGGCTACAAGAACACAAGCGAGCCTGTCGAAACCACTACCCATCAACCTTGGT
This sequence comes from Dicrocoelium dendriticum, assembly GCA_944474145.2. Lineage (NCBI taxonomy): Eukaryota > Metazoa > Platyhelminthes > Trematoda > Plagiorchiida > Dicrocoeliidae > Dicrocoelium > Dicrocoelium dendriticum. The sequence goes on along the minus strand of OX104071.1, from coordinate 83,204,927 downwards.
CTCGACACACGTTGATGAAGAATGGCACGCATTTGATTGGGAGAAAACAGAGATACTAGCGCAAGGAGAGACCAAAAAAGGAAGATAATTCCTTGAAGCCTGGTTTTCGACTATCAGTTCAATAAACCATCGCATCGATTTAGATCCGATATACCGGCAGCTGCGAGAAAGATTTTACGTGGATCATCCGGCACATGAGTTGAAAGAGGCGGCGCCCATACTTGGAACTAGCAATGATCACGGTACCTGAAGCGAACTGAGCAGGTTCAAATGCCACTCGCTCGTCGGTAAGAATCGACAAAACAAATCAGTTTGCTTATAACGCACTGAGGAATTCACCACGACTGGTGATGAAACGTCTGCAACGAGACTGTTCAGCTCGGAGAACAGAATAAAAAATCTGAAGAATTCCCGCTTACTATGAACTAATTTTGATTCTTGCTTGGCCAATGTTTAAGAAGTCAAATAATTACGTTTGCTTAGCATCTGTTCTCACTGCGCTTCGCAATTTATCACATATTGGTTGCCCTTACATATTTCCTCTTTTCCTGTAGCATTTAGCTAAGCCTTGCTTAGTGTTTCATTATCATGTTTCAAACAATAACTCGTAAACAGTCTTTGATATTACGAGCGATTTATCAAACATTCTGCTTAGATCTGACATTTACCATTTTGGGGCCGGTACATATTTTTCGAAACAGCTGTAACGTCTACCAAATATGTGTAATTTTCACATGTTATTGCAACGATGAGATGAGAGTAACGCAGTTCAAAAAACCGGAACAGTTACTCAATGTTATTTTATTGGCTGTAAGACAAGATTTCGGACAAAAGTTTACTAATTCCTTCGGCAGCGAGTGTTTTCTAAAATTTGTGTTTAATTTTATGTCTTGCTGCCTGGTGTTTGGATGGTTGTTTTCCAGATGCAACTCCCCAGAATTAACACACAATCGTTGATGTTTACGCCAGTTGGAGAGTGCATACATACGTCTGTTCGGCAGTCCTCATGAACGCAACAAATTATGACCAACCGACTTGCGGGCTTAAGTAGTGAACCACCGGAAACAGCTTGAAAATTCCAAAAGACTTGGCGCCACACACTTAATTTCCCAGGGGGTACAAAATCTTCCACAGTAGTTACTTCTGCTTTTTCGAGACTGCAGGGTTTTGTGCATGTATCAAATGCCTCGTTTGGAACAGATTCGCCATCAATGCTTCCTACGCAATACTGATAATAGAATAGCCACCTAAGTAACCAAGACAGCACTTTTAAATAGCTTATAAAATCTGCCCGCAATTTACAAAAAACAAATTTGGTATAAAATTCAACTAAAAGTGATGTGGTCTTATTCTTGCCCACAGTTTCAACTTGATTCTCATTTTAAACTACGTGTTTTAGATATCCAAGCATCATCTAAGTGACAACATACGGCGCTTGCGCTATTAATATAATGAGACCTTTATTGACAATGCAAGACACACATCGATTACTTGGTGGGATCATTTTGTGCAATATTATGATGTAGTCCCAAATGATTGTTTGGGTTTTCTATCATGTATACTAAAACATGCGGAGTACTTGAGAGAAAATATAGTGTAATTCTAGCTAGCAGTCCAATTAAATTAATACAATTATCCGTGGTGCAATCGCTTCCATTGTCATCTTAATGTGCTCAAAATTGCAAAAAATTATCGGTGGAAACAAAGAATCAATTAATTTTAAATAACATTTGCACGAAAGCTTTCCAAATAAAGGTTGGTTTCAACCGACAAAGAATTTCAGTCTCCTAAATGAATTAACGAAACGAGGATAACATATTTGTTATGGATCATACCAATTTAATATTTAGAAAATTTTGTATCGTATCACTTCTCTAAAAACGAATTCATCTTGTAACAAAGCTTTGTAATATCTGTCGGCGACATCACTGTAATGACATGTGACATGTACCCGACTCTATAGTTATATATTGGCGTACCTACATTGTACTCTTTCCTGGTTTCAGCAATTTACTCCATTTACCTACGTTGTAAGGTTTTGCGGCTGTAGCGAGACATATCCGCTAAACATTGACTATGCAAACATGGGCGCAAATAACAACGGTGCGGCTGTCAATAGCTGTGGTATCTAGCAGAAAAGGTGCACACAAAGCAATAAGGCGTATAACAATTTGGATTAACCATACCAACCTTCGAGTTCCTGTGTATATTAAATAACCTGTAATGTAGTCAAAGGATAATGAAGAACCATATTGATTTCCGTGGGTGCTTTGGGGTGCGCTGGTAGAAAATGTTTTAAGTTAGAGCTCCTTGTTTTCGCTTTCCTTGTCCGTTTTGCAGGAGATCTTTAATCTAAGTTTGACTAGAAACTTGCTTATGATCGGGGTTAGTGTACTTGTTGATGAAAAATAGACAGCAAATTAAAATTTCTCTGTGAGCTGTCTTCAAGCGAACCATCAAAACTATAAAAAAGAGGTGTAGGCTTTACTTGACCTCTACAAGTTCGGACTAGTCTGTCAATCAAAACATTTCATCCCACCTAACGCCTCATTCCTAGCTTATGCATTAAAGTACTACGTTTAACTTGGAACTCTTTTCTTTTAGTTTATTCCATCAAGGAATTTACCATTTTTTCGGTGAATCATATGTTGTTTCTCACTCAAAAGTTCAACAACGCCATGAAGATCAGGTGCTTTTAACAGGTACTTCCTAAGATATCCGTGTACACTAAGAGGCCACTTATAATCTTCTCTTCAACCACATCACCACAAAAAAAGCACACATTAAGCAGTCAATAACTAAATTATAGTGACGTTTAGGCGATAAATCAACCTCGAATCTTGACAACATGCAGCTCAGTGTTTTATGTTCACGTACTATATCAATTAGCAAAATGGTTGAATTATTGTCCTTTTTAATAATTACTTTAATTGGCGCCCTCACTGACAGAGTGCCTGCTTCTTTCCTTAGATTTAATTAACCCTTTTGCGTCAAATGATGCAAAAGAGATAGATCTTGCTGTCTCGAAAAAGATAAAAGCACGCGGAAGCTTACTTGACGATACGCGTATATGTCCACTTATTTGTCTGGGATTTACGTGCTGTAACTTTTCACGGGATTTAGTTATTTTGCTGTTGGAAATAATTTAGCTAAGCAACCTCACATACATGTATTTTCCTTATATGGATTGGCACAGTGGGTTTACCAGCAATTTTTCTATTGTTTTATTCGGAACAGTACATTGCCGCGAAGCATGCACTCTAAAATTTTGCTTTACATTTGTAAATGATACTTGCAAATAGACGGAAACAACGGATGCCAATTAATGAAAGCATTCAGGCACATGCATGCATCTTGGCTAATAAATTTGTCTCACCTTCATTGCTATGATTTTAGTGATTTGACTTTGCGCTTAAATCTTGACTTTTTGTTTCGAGTTATTCAGAATGAATAATCCACCGATCTGCGTCTTCATGTTTGAGATTGCCTTTGGTCCACCCCTTATGATAGTGCCCAACGTACCTTCTACCCTTGTTTTATGCAAAGAAAAATAGGACTAATCTGTTCAGATTTGTGCTTACTTAAGTATATCATGATGTATGGAAAAAACAAGTAACCAGAATGTCGTACTTCAGGATGTAATGAATGGTTCGACAAGTTACACTACTGCGGAAAATTGTGTGAGTATGTGCTCTTCAGATTATCAGCATGTCTGGATTTGTGGAACACAATTGGTCATTCATTTTGAGTACATAACTCTCACTGCACTTCTGAAAATCAGGCCCGTTACTTGAAACAATATTCGCTGATACAAAAAGCGCAGTGACATATTTAATAGTTTCTCTAGGTTATTTGAAATAGTAGCTGTATTCCATTCTCCAGGCAGGTTACATCACAATAGTCACTTAAATTTGTCTAACTGTCAAGCGGTAATCTAGGCTTAACGCCGACTATAATTTATGACTGAATTCTTGGTTCATAACAAAAAAAGTGAATAGGTCATGGCACGCACTAACAAAAAAGAGGATCATGTTTACATATTTTATAATTTTACTGATTGTAACATGGTACACTATTAATAAACGATCACAACTAGAGTGATGCTAGCTGCCAGAGTAAGCAACAATTCATCCCTACTTGTAGTATAAAGTAAGTGGTTTTTAACTTTACCAAACCAGATGGACAATCTAGAGATTTCCTGTTTGGATATCTTGCTTCTCATCTGTCATCTAGGTAAAGCCAATTTCTTTCCATTTCTTGACGGCATGAATTGAAGTAAATCATATCCGCGTACGTTTTATTCGACTACTTAAACCCGAGAAGACAGAGAGCTATTTTGGCTTCAAGTGTGGCTCCTATCGTGCAAACTAGTTGCTCTGTGCCAAAGAGTACAAATCTATTAGCTTGACCAAAACGCCAGGCATGATATACGACCCAACCACTAGGCAAGTAATTTTAGCAACAATAAAATAAAATAGTACGTCGCGAACGACAGTGAAAGCCATTGATGGCCCCAAAAGGTCAATTCACTTCTTGATAATATTTTATCAATAAGACCATAATCGGTGCTCATAACAGAAATCCGACATGCTGGATGTAGACAGTGAGCTTGAGATTGATAACGCCACTCTTCATGCTACAACAGGCTCTGAAGATGTTCAGTTGCAAAATTCTCCCTCTCCACCTATTCGCCGCAGGTAAAAACATTACCTAAAACACTCAGAGCATCCATGCCCAAACGTCTATGAAACTACTTTCGTCACCTTCAGAATCAAAATCCCCTGTGCATCCTAAGAGGGACATCTACGAAGGCACAAGTCAAACCCTATACCAGAAGACCACGCCGTTACTCCGACGCTCACATCTGCTGGAGACACCAAACCCTCTATATTACAACTGGTACCCTCCTGCTCAGCGACATTGATCGCGCCTCCATGAGCACTGGCGAGATAAATTGACTAAAGAACGGAACTACACGGTTACCGGAGCAAAACCAACTCCCTTCCTTTATCTAATGGGTTCTGGCCTTTCAAACTACTTGGGGCATCAGTCTCACTCTTAGCGACTCCTGGATTATTTAATAGAATGTGGCGAGTCTTGACTCGCCACACTAAATCCAAATGAAAAGCGCCATTGGCATATATCTTTATCCAGAATTATATCTCTGTCTCAATCTCCCGCATATTATCGGCAACCAGTACTGGATGTTTCCTACCAACTCATAAGGCTCATGACAATCCCATCAAGGATAACGATCACATTTTTGACACCAGGCCATCATCCCCTAGTATTAGGCCTTACGTCGAATGCACTAATGCATCCGCCATGCCTTTAACACCTACCGCATTTACAGTTGTATACATACAGTTGTATACATAAAAGCAGCATTATCATCTACAAACTTTGGAAGATGCGAATTACCAGCGAGTACGGATAAACGTGACGACAATTTACTTGGTCCCCATACTGCAACCATGTTTAGCTATGAGCCGGTTGAAGCCCTTCTATTTAAGGCTTGAGCAACCAGACTTAAATACGCCTACTAGGCTCCATATATTTGTATCTGGATCTCAGATGGTTCTCGTTGCTGCACCATGGCACTCGACCACTGACCTTGAAACACCTTTTCACATCCCGGGTCACAGGACTTTCTGTAATTAAGGCGTCACTAGCCGGGATGGTGAATACCTTATCTAAATCACGAGGAATTTCATGCGTCTACGATTGAAGTCTTGTCTTTTGGTAACCGCGAAAACTCCGTCTGGGATCACAGCAGTGGGCAACACCTGGACCTCTTAATTGACTGCATTCAAAACCCAACACACGCTTCCAAGGAACATGCTACGGAACTTGTCTAACTCTTCCGCTGAGGTTTCGAAAAACCGTCATACTCACAAATTAGCAGAAGATCACTAAAATTGCTGAACATCAATTGGGACTCTCTGACAGCCCCACAAAAATATATCACTGTATTAGACACCCTCGCGGCATGCAATTGTACTCTGCGTGTATGTGCGCCCACTAAACAACATAATGTTCTTGACCTATTTTGGAAACATAAATCTCCCGTGCATCCGCGAATGCGTTAGAAAACATCCAACATTGTGAACCTAAGGCAATGGAGCTCTTGTTTGAGAAAACCAGAATGAAGAGTTGCCATGAAAGATCAGTGTCCGCCTATCGACCATTCCCGCGCATTAACTGGGACATACAATCGATTACCAGAGCCGTCTTCACACTGTTGTGACCATAAAGTCGAACAAATTGCCTTTTCCACAATATATAGCATTGGTTTTTACGGCTGTGAGGTTCAATTCACTATGTCTACAGGGCATCGGATATCGAGGGGACACAACCTCCTAACAAATGTCACGATCGCTTTGAGTGGGCACGTGAACAATATTGTATGCTTAATTAACAGATGTCACCTGTTAAGTGCAAAGCAATGCGTATAAGCCACCAGAACACCTACTGATATCTAATGGGATAACACGTCCTGCAGTGCACTTCTCATTAATGTAATATTCGGGTGCCTATCAGAACATTTCGGATGTTCGAGGCAGACTGAAATGGCAGTGTAAAAGGCAGTCAACATTTGCGCCTACTGCGGAGGGCGTCTGGCCGGTTAGCTTCGGTGATGTTTTCGCAAATGCTTAATGCTTACGTGAGACCACATGTGGAGTACCGCATCCAGCTTGGCATTCCTGGAGAAAGTGACCTCGCTACTCTAGAGAGGCCAAAACGAAAGGCGACAGAAAATGTGAAGTGATTACTCTACCTTTCTTCCAGTTAAGAGGCAATGTTCTATAATTTTGAGGGAAGTATAATGCCTTCTGCTAAACCACCTCATATTTGTGTATCAGATTATCAATGCTAATAATCACCCGTGCTAACTCATATTGAAAATCAGCCGCAAGATCACAGTGAGAGACCACCATTTGAATTTGGTGACAGTATAGCCAAAGGGGAACGCCGCTGGAACCTTTTCTATTTTCATGTATCCCAGCCGTGGAACCTACTTTGTATTTTATCATATCTGCTAGTAAATTGTCCGAATTCAAAACTCGGCTTGATGATGCGTTACACCACCTACAACACATCGTTAGATCCAATTTAATGTGACACGCAACAAAGTTACTAAACAATGTGCATTCTTGTGAGTTGCGGTAAGTCCAAGGCTACGTGTATGTTTTCTGATACTGAACTTACTGCTCCTGAGCTTAGTCTTAACTTCTCGAAAACTGGTAAGCTTTTGTTTTTATATACGTGATAAATCCATTTTTGATTTTTTTATAATTTAACGCTATGTGCACCAAGGTCTTTCAATAGCACCACTCCACCATTCATTATTAGCCGAGTAGTTCAAACAACTGAATATATGGTTCTCAAGAAGCTTCAGTTATCCTCAAACAGTGTAACTCTAGAGTAAGGTAAGTGTTCAGATCGTGCAAATTTCATATTTAATGGCGATTCGTTTTACTTAATCCGCCTACTTAATCACTGAGTCCTGTACCTTTTTACAAGGAGTCTAGTTAAACAAAAAACATAAGACTGTCATTTGATTGCCGATGGTTATTTGTACCTATGCTTTTTCTCTATATTTTTCATTGATCCTATGATCCATCTATGAAACATTTACGTCACCTACTGTATTAGAAAACAATCCGTTGATGCAGATTATATAAGTACAAGCGTTTGTGTGAATTGTTTGATTCGGACACGTAAGAACTCCATAGTTGGATTGCATCAACTTATTTAAATAACGCAAACAGACTACCTTTAGACTAGATTGGTTGATCCATTTCAATGGGCAAATTGTTGCAAACATTTCGTTCCCAATGAAATTGACACTGTCAGTGTTCTACTGTGTAGTGATAGTGAATGAAATTCGTGTAAGTTTTGTAAACAACCTCGGCAACGGCCTTCACTAACCTAAGTCAAAATTTTTAGCATGGCAAGAACGCCCAGTTTAACCTTACAGAGATATTAAGTGCGAAAATGCGGTCAAACGTAGCAAGAATGCACCAGCATTACAAGTAATATGTCCAGATTGAGGTTCAACATGCCGCTGCCTGACGATTCTCGGTTGTTCAACTTTTATACGTAAAGGTATATCTGTCCCTGTGCTTATAAACAGTTTACGAAAGGATGGGTTATAGTTTACTAAATTAACGTACTCATACGTGTGTAAGAGCGTGTTTTACGCTTTAGACAAAAATGCTAATATAACTTTACCCCTTGATCAATTTTGATCGTAAGGAAGAATCACACTTTCAGCAAGCTGGCAAAAATGAACGAAAAATTGTAAGTGCTTGGAGTGGCACATAAATAGCAAAATTCGGCTGTCCTCATTAAAAAACCCAGTGCGCAGGGTTTAAACAAAGTTTGTAAATTATATTCTAATTATGAAAATGATAAGACATGGACAGCTTAGTGAAACTACTATCTAGAAATCTTACTTTGGCTACAAATATTTTCAGAGTAATGTTTATGAACGGTCGACAGAACTATCTAAAAAGAGTAATTGTTCAACTAACCAACAATGATATATACCTTGCGATATTTCAGAAAAAAGTGAAACCTGATTGGGTTTTAATATGACACAAAGCTGAATTCAGTGCAAAATTGTAACTTAAAGAATGCGGCTATTGATATACTTAAATGGGGAACAGCACACAATAGATCACTTTAGTATTTTAGAGCATGGAGGACTGGAAAGTCAAGTATAAGTAGTAGGCATTTTGAATTTTGTTTGCGTTACACAATAGTGCGTCAAAGTTTAATACATGACGCGGTTCTAACGACCCAGTTTTGGTAGTGCTCATTGGTGCTAACGTTTAGAACGCGCAAACGTCCCGCAGTTCTTTGATTGTCAAAAAATGTTCTTCAAACAAAAGTAGTCAAATATAAACCAAACCGGATTATTCCTTAATGTCTCAGTAAATATAACCTGTTCTGATTAAATCAATTTATTATAGAAAAGAAGGAGAACTCCCGCTTAATATAAACTAATTTTGATTCTTGCTTGGCCAACGTTTAAGAAGTCAAATAATTACGGTTTGCTTCGCTTTTGCTCTCACTGCGCTTCCCAATTTCTCACATATCGGTTGCCTTTACATATTTCCTCTTTTCCCGTAGCATTAAGCTACGTTTTGTGTAGTGTTTCATTGTCAAGTTTTAAAGACTAGCCCGTAAATAGTCTTTGATAACACAAACAATTTATCGAAAATTCTGCTTAGATCTAACATTTACCATTTTGACGGCGGTACATGTTTTTACAAACAGGTGTAACGTCTACCAAATCTGTGTAATTTTCACATGTTATTGCAACAATGAGATGAGAGTAACACAGTTCTAACAACCGGAACAGATACTCTATGTTATTCTATTGGCTGTTCGACAAGATTTCGGACAAATTTTGCTCAGTCCTTCGGCAGTGAGTGTTTTCTAAAATTTGTATCAACTTTTATGACTTGCTGCCTGGTGCATGGTTGGTTGTTTTCCAGATGCGACTCTCCAGAATGAACACACAATCGTTGATGTTTACGCCTGGTGAAGCGTGCAGCACAAGGTGACCAACAGCCGAATATTTAAGACTTGCGGGCTTAGGTACTTAACCACAGGAAGCAGCTTGAAAATTCCAGAAGTCTTGGCGCCACACACCTAATTTTCCAAGGGTACACAATCTTACACAGGAGTTACTTCTGATTTTTTGAGACTGTAGGGTTTTGTGCATGTATCTAATGCATCGTTTAGACCAGATTCGCCAGCAATGCTTCCTATGCAATACTGCTAACAGAATAGCCACCTAAGTCACCAAGACAGCATTTTCAAATGGCTTGTACAAGCTGCTCGGATTAAAAAAACAAATTTGTTATAAAATTCATCTAAAAGATATTTTATACTTGCCCACTGTAACAACATGATCCTCATTATGAACAACGTGCTCCGGAGATCCAAACCTTCTCTAATTTACAAAACACGGCACTTGCGTTAGTAATTTTAATGAGACATTTATTGACAATACAAGATACACGTCGATTACTTGGTAGGATCATTTTGTGCAATATAATGATGTAGTCCCAAATGATTGTTTGGGTGTCCCATCATTTAAAACTAACAACATGCGGAGTATTTGAGAGAAAATATAGAGTAGTTCTAGCTGGCAGTCTAAGTAAATTAATGGGGTTATCCGTGGTGCAGTTGCTTCCACTGTAATCTAAATGTGTTCCAGTTAAAAATAATTATCGGTGGAAACAAAGAAGTAATTAATTTAAAACACCCAATCGAAAACTTTCCAACTTAAAGTTGTTTGCAACCGACACAGAATTTCAGTCTCCTAAATGAATTAACGAAACTAGGATAACGGATTTGTTGTGGAGCCCACCAAGTTAATATTTAGAATCTTATGTATCGTATCACTTCCCTAAAAATGAATTCATCTTGTAACAAAGCTTTTGAAATATCTATCGGCGACATCACTGTAAGGACGTGTGACAGGTACCCGACTCTATAGTTATATATCGGCGTACGTATATTGTAACTTTTCCTGGTTTCAGCAATTTACTCCAATTACCTACGCTGTAAGGATTTGCGGCTGTAGCGAGCTATACCCACTAAAAATTGACTACGCAAACATGGGCGCACATAGCAACGGCGCGGCTGTCTAAGTATTATATAGCAGAAAAGGCGGACACAAAGCAATAAGACGTATAACAATTTGGGTTAACCATACCACTCTTCGAGTTCTTGTGTATATTAGATAACCTGTAATGTAGTCAAAGGATAATGAAGAACTATGATGATTTCCGTGAGTGCGTTGAGGTGAGTTCCTAGAAAATGTTTTAAGTTAGAGTGTTTTCGCCTTCCCTGTACACTTTGCAGAAGATTTTGAATGCAAGTTTGCCTAGAAACTTGCTTACGATCGTAGTTAGTGTATTTGTTGATGATAAGTAGACAACGAATTAAATTTCTCTGTGAGCTGTCATCAAGTGAATCATCAAAACTTCTACACAAAAGCAGGTTTTGGCTTTACTTGACCTCTACAAGTTCAGACTATTCTGTCTATCAACCAATTTCATTCAACCTAACACCTCATTCCTAGCATATGCAATAAAGTACTACGTTTAACTTCGAAATCTTTTCTTTTAGTTATTCCATCAAGGAATTTACCACATTTTCGTTGAAGTATATGTTGTTCCTCAATTTAAAGTTCAGCAACGCCATGGATATCAGGTGTTTTTACAAGTACTTCCTGTGATAGCCGTGTACACTAAGAGGCCACTTAGAATATTTTCGTCAACGACATCTCTACAAAAGGCGCACAAATTAAGCAGCCACTAACTAAATTACAATGAAGTTTTGGCGACAAATCAACCTCGAATCTTGACTACATTCAGCTCAGAGTTTTATGTTCACGCACTTTATCATTTGGCAAAAAGGTGAATTATTGTCCTTTTTACTAGTTACTTTTATTGGCGCCCTCAATGACAGAGTGCCTGCTTCTTTCCTTAGATTTAATCAGGGCTTTGCGTCAAATGATGCAAAACAGACAGATCCTGTTGTCTAGAAATAGATAAAAGCATGCGGAAGCTTACTTGATGATACGCGCATTTGTCCACTTATTTGTTTGGGATTTACGCACTGTAAATTTCAAGTGGTTTAGTTATTTTTGCTGTTAGAATCAATGTAGCTAAGCAAGCTCACTCACGTAGTTTTTCCTTATATGGATTGCCACAGGGTATACCTGTGCGTTTTCTACTTTTTTACTCGGAACAGTACATTGTCGCGAAGCTTGCACTGTAAAATTTTGCTTTACATCTGTAAATCACACTTGCAAATAGACGGAAAAAGCGGATGCCAATTAATGAAAGCATTCAGGCACATGTATGAACCTGGGCTAATAAATTTATCTCATCTACTTCATTGCTACGGTTTTAGAGATTTGACTTCGCAGTTAAATCTTGACATTGTCTTTCGAGTTATTCAGAGTTAATAATCCACTTATCTGCATCGTCCTGTTTGAGATTGTCTGCAGTCCACCCCTTTTAATAGTGTAAAATGAGGCGTCTATCCTTGTTTTGTGCAAACGAAAACAGGATTAATCGGTTCAGATTTGCGAGTACTTAAGGACACCATGAAGTGTAAATAAAACAATTCACCGGAATTTCCTACATCAGGCTATAATGAATTGTGCAACAAGTTAGGCTACTGTAAAATATTTTATGAGTATGGGCTCCTCAAATAATCAGTATGTCTGGATATGTGGAACACAAATGCTAATTCATTTTGAATACATAAATCTCACTGCACTTATCCAAAGCAGGCCCTTTTGCTATAACAACATTCTCTGCTACAGAAAGCGCAGTGATATATTTATTAGCTTCCCTAGGTTATTTGAAAGAGTAACTGTGACCCATTCTCCCGGTAGGTTACATCACGATAGTCATTTATATTTGTCTAACTGTAAAGCGGTAATCCAGGCGTAAAGCCAACAATAATTAAAAACAACACTCTTGGTTTACAACAAACAAAAAGGAATAAGTCATGGCACGCCATAAGAAGAAAATAGAGGGCTGTGTTTCTATATTTTGCGCTTATACTGATTGTAACATGGTACCCCACTAATAGGCGATCAAATCTGGAGTGATGCTAGCTGCCAGAGTAAGCAACAATGCATCAATACTTTTAAAATAAAGGCAAGCGGTTTCTAACCTTACGAAACCGGGTAGACAACCTTGGGATTTCCTGATAGGATATTGCACTTCTCATCCGTCATCTCGGTAACGCCAATCTCCTGACATTTCATGGCGTCATGAATTGAACTTAATCTTATCCGAGTACGTTTTATTCAAGTAGTTAAACCCAATAAGACAGATAACTATTTTGGCTTCAAGCGCGGTTCTTATCGTGCAAGCTAGCTGCTGTGTGCCACAGAGTACAATATCTATTACCTTGACCATAACGCCAGGCATAAAACAAGACTCATCCACTAGGAAAGCAATTTCAGCCACAAGCAAATATAATGCTGCGTCGCGAACGATAGTGGAGGCCGTCGATGAGCTCGCAGCTAATTCCACTTCTTGATAATGTTGCCCTCAACGCGACTACAATCGTTGCTCATAAGAGAAATCCGACATGCTGAATGAAGACAGTGAGTTTCAGATTCATAATGCCCCTCTTCATGCTGCTACAGGCTCTGAAGTTTTTCAGTTGCAAAATTCTCCCTCTCCACCTATTCGCCGCAGGTAAAAACATTACCTAAAACACTCAGAGCATCCATGACCAAACGTCTATGAAACTACTCTTGTCACATTCAGAATCAAAACCGCCTGTCCATCCCAAAATGGACATCTACGAAGGCATAAGTCAAACCCCTATACCAGAAGACCACGCCGTTACTCCGACGCTCACCTCTGCAGCAGACACCAAACCCTCCGTATTACAACTGATACACTACTGCCCAGCAACATTGATGGTTCCTCCATGAGCACTGGCGAGAGAAATTGACTAACGGACCAAACTGCATGGATACAGGAGCAAGACCAACTCCCTTCCTTTATCCACTGCGTTCTGGCCGTTCAAACAACTTGGGATATCTGTCTCACTCTTATCGACTCCTGGACCGTTTTAATGAAATGAAAAGCCTCTTTGCCATATATCATTTGTCTAGAAATGTATCTGTGTCTCAAGCTCCCGCAAATTATCGGCATCCAGTACCGGATGTTTCGTACCAAATCATAAAGTTGATGACAACCCCTACGAGGACTACGATGGCACCGGGCCAACATCCACTCATCATGCAGCTGTCATCAATCCCCAGTACTAGGCCTTACGTCTAATGCACTAATGCATCGGCCATGCCTTTAACACCTACCGCATTCACGGATGTATACAACACTCCTAACATAAAAGCAGCACCAATATCTACAAACTTTGGAAGATTTAAAGTGCCCGCGAGTGCGGATAAACGTGAAGACAATGTACTTCGTCCCCATAATACAGCTACATTGATCTATGAGCCGGTTAAAGCGGTTCTCTTTAACGCTTGATTAATGAAACCCAAAAGCACATACTAGGCTCTTTATCTTTTTATCTGGCTCTCAGATGGTTTTCGTTGCCTAAATATGGCACTCCACCAGTGCACCTGACACACGTCTTCATATCTTGGGTCACAAACTTTCTGTAATGGACACCTCACTAGTCAGGGTGGTGGGTAGATTATCTAAATCCATGAGGACTTTCGTGCGTTTACATTTTAAGTCTTGTCTATTGGTAACCCGGAAGACTATGTTTGGGTTAATTTCAGTGGGGAAAACCTGGACCTCTTAATTGACTGCATTCCGACCCCAACACACACTCCCAAGGAATATGCTAAGGAACTTAACAAAATGTTTCACTGAGTTTTCGAACTACCATCAAACTTACCAATTCCTAGGAGGTCTTAATTTAGCCGAACATCAAGTGAGACTCTCTGAGAGCCCTACAAAAATATATGGATCTATTAGACACCATCACGGCATGCGATTGCACTCTGCGTGTATGCGCGCCCACTGAACAACATAATGTTCTTTATTTATTTCTGAAGCAGGAATCTCACGTACATCCGCGAAAGTGTTAGCGAATATCCAAGGTTGTGAACATAATGTAGTGGAGCTCTCGTTTAAGGAAACCAGATTGAAGGGTTGCCATACAAGACTGGGGTCCACCTATGGACCATTCCGGCGTATTAATTGGGACAGATTCACCAACCTCCTCAGATCCCTGGTATGGGTTAGGTAGTATTTGGATACTGATATTTGATGTCATCATCAACATGATTATATACGTTAGCTGCAGGTCGAAAACACCTAAGATATTATAGCGCCATACAAAAGATAGGAAAAACAAGAGAGACACGGCGATTGAGCTCCCTGTAACGGATGGAGATCGTTCCGAAAAAGTTATATTACGCCTAACGGAAGATATCGCGTTTGGAGGGGGTGGCTAAGCAGGAGAAGGATGGACAAAGGAACGCAAAACACAAACGCCATTGGCGCCGGCTCCTAGCCATATCAGTAAGTGTGTCCAACCAAACGTATTCCTCGTTCTTAGGACCCCAGCCAGGCAGTCAGGATGTACCAATCGACGCAAGTTTCGAAGTGAGGGTTTTATTCCTCACGACCAAGTCATCGTTTGGCCTCTCCTCCTCTTCTTACAACCGCACGCCCGGCGAGCAAACAATGCACGTCGCAGAAGTTGGTGTGCTGGCATTCACAACACGTGACCCAGCCATTGCAGCCTGGTGCGTGATATAATGGTGCTGAACGGTTCATTCGCTCATCCTGCATCAACTCCGCGACGCCGAACACGCTCATTGCTCATGTGATGTTCTCACCAAACATCATTTAAGCTGCGAAGGCAGCGATACTTAATCTGATGGGCCAGGTTTCACAACTGTATAATATGGCTGAACGGACGGCTGGATTATACACTCTGCTCTTAAGGTCGATAGTGGTGTCGCGTTTGCACCACAGGTGACGGAGATTATCAAAAGCTACTCGAGCTATGGCTCTACGGTTCGTTATCTCAGCTTCGATCCCATAGGCTTAAATATAGCTGCCCAGGTACTTGAATTTCTGAAAGAACTAGCTGATTACCATTAAGGGACAGCGCATGGGTGGGTCCCTGCCAATCTTGGGGAACTTTGCATTTCGATGGAGCAACACAGCCAAAGCGATTGGCAGCCAATGCTAATCTGCCCAATGCAGTCTTGCAATTTCATATTGATGTAGCCACCAACAGACTGTAAAAAATATTTCAATTCTAACTAGATATATTCGCACCAAAGTAAAGTGGACTTAGACCATGCTATGAACCAACCACAGCAAATTTAAATACAATGACCGCCAAATGCAAACATTGCGATGCAGATACAAGAGGAAACAATTCCATCTTCGGTATGCGCATCAGTGAAACCATGCTGCAATGGAGAAATAAACGGTATTCTGGAGGGTCAGTAAAGGAAAGAACCTCGCACTTAAGCGCAACTCGGCTAAAATTCCTTACTAACATGCTAAGGCATAGGAGCTCTCATAATGTGACACCTATCACGTCACTTGTGCAACCGGATGAAATTGTGCTTACCGACTAAGAAGCAACATGTGAGATGCTAGGCATACATTTTTGTATCCCCTTCAATGCTGCTAGTATGGCACCCACAGTGAACTGACTTAGGCTCACAGAAAATAAGCTATCCAGCATTACTTTTTATCTGCGCAGAATCGTTAGCATGATAAAGTCGCTCAAGCTGTCATACTACCCTGGCCCCGAAGGTCATCCTAAAGCTAGATGGTTTAACGTTCCCCTCAAACTCCTGAAAACTATCACTATACCAATAAGAAGCTGCCCGTCCCCTGCCTCCTGGACGCATGCTGTTATTCTACCGAGACAAAAGTGGTTGTCATTCGAGTTGGTTCAACGCAATTAGATTCCAGGCCGCATAGATAAGATACCCAGTCAGAAACACGCAATTTGCTCTCATGGATATTTGATTAATAATGAGTAGACGGATTAGGTTATTATTCGCGTTGGTTCATCGCAATTAGACTTCAAACCGCATAGGTAAGCTGCCAATACGAAAATGCACCAAACAAGCGCTTTTTTCTACCAGTATTCAAAGTTGCTGTGTGAATTCAGGGCCCTGGCAAGGGAAGACCTGACCGTGATGGCCAACTATTGTCCACTGCACGGGCACTAACCTGCACGGCAGTGGAGGATGGGTCGGGCTATATCGCAGTTGGGTTCCAATACGTAATGGTCGGCTGTCACCCCCATGGCTCAGTGGCATCTGATGCTGGCTAGTTGGCGTTAGCCTCCAGCGTTCATGGGTTAGATCCCCAGTATTAGAGCGACGGATGCGCCCCACTGACGAGCCCCAATGGAACGAAACGCTTGTCTGGTGCTTTCCGGATGGGTAGCTTACCTATGCGGCTTGCAATCTAATTGCGATGAACCAACTCGGATGATACCCGAATCCGTCTAATCATTACTATTCAAAAGGTGGTTGTCGCCAGAATATTTGCGAATAACGTCCAATCAGCCGCAATCCTATTGCTTCACGAGTGATGGAGTGGGTAGTATAAGAACAAGATTTTTAACCTGCTGTTGCGCAGTTTATGTATTATGTCATACCATGTATTTTATTTGAATACATCCTGTCCGACATGTCAATGCGAGTTTCTAGATTTTCTTACAAAAGAAATTTTTTCAGGCCATGCACTTGTCGCTGTCGTTCTTGCCGTGAACAAGGCTTGTGACCGGGTACCGCACACTGGTCTACTGAGCAAAATCCAGTCCTTCAATATATCACATAGGCTGCTGTTATGGTAAATATCATGGTTGACAAGGAGTACAAAGATTCTAAGGCTGGATAGAGCGGAATCAGAGTATAAGCCCGTCACTTGTTGCGTTTCCAAATCAGTGTACTGTTCCCACCACCATACCTTCTGTAAGTTAACAGCGTATTTGAATGCTTCTCCTGAAGTAGACCATTCATAGTTGCAGGGGAAATTAAAGTTGTTTTCTCTTTCAATGCTAAGGGAAAAGGAACGTCCATGTATCATATTCAGCGTGATCTAACTCAGTAACATCGGTGGTGCGACCACTGGAAAATAAAATTCTCATAAGCTAAGTGCAAAGCCACCTCCTATTGATGTAGTCTCCCGTTAAATGCGTTGAGAATAATCGGATCGCCATTTGCAAATTGCGTTGCAGTACGTGATCTATGTGTACACTACTCCAGTTCACTAAACGTCGTCGAACATACGAATTACAGCAAAGCCAAGGGCAGATAAGTCACTGGCTACCTCTGTACGTCGATGGTGCTTAGGGAATCCAGGCTTGCTCTGTATAAGTGCTGCGCCCAACATATCCTGGAATACTGATCCTTAATATTAACCAACTCGCGGAAACGTGTGAGGACTGCAATAGAGTGAGTGCAACGTTCGTTTACTAAACGACCACGGGAACCACATATCTTGAAATATCGTGGCAGATGCAAAAGCTCCAGCTTGACCAATTGTGATTCGAGAGCCTTAAAAGCAACCTGCGATTCAACTTCCAGATATTGCACTAACCAAAACCCTAATACCATGTATTTCGTTAGACAGAATGTGTATGAGAGCTACCCTCAGTAGAACCTATTAGATCATCTTACTGAAAGCTCATACGAGAATAAGCCCTAGTTTCGTTCTTTAATGATATGCATTCACTCTGAACAGGCTGCCGATGAAAATCAAAGCGCTAACAACGGCTGCGGCATTCTGCAATAATTTACGCTGGTTTCTAGAAGCAGCTGCTATTGCGGAATTTCATGACCTAGACCAGTCTGAAGAGGGGATATGAGAGCGAGTACCAGATCGATTCTGACCATGAAAGCCGACATTGTAGCTAACCGAGTAAATTGCCGTCGTCATCAGCAGCACAAACCTGTGCATCCAACCACACGTCTTGCATGCCACTACTTAGCTTGCTTTAGATTTCTTCCCCTAGATATCCGGGGAAGACTTAGCCCTCCTGTGCGAAGCAGCGCCTTAGCGTCGCATATGTTAGTAGTCACGTAACCACTTACTGGCTCCAACCGGTTTGGCTCCTTCTTGTAGATGAGCATCGAGCGCCACGGCTTATTTTATTATTTACCCACTAATCGCTTTGCTTCTCCCAACAGGGAAATATTACTGAATTACACTGTGCGACACATAGTCCTGCTCACGGATCTACTTATTTGCCTCGACCGATTTGCCTCTTTAATGTAACCTGATGTCCACTGCCATCACCTGCTTTCCATCACTTCATTTGCATCAGCTCTCGTCTCTTAGCAAAATAGAGTGGCTGATTCACCCTACACGACGCAACGAGACAGCCTCGTATATTCAGACACTCACGTTCCCTTTTCTGCTGCTTGCTTTTATCAGGCGTTCAGATCCAACTCGCAACCTTTTGCAATATCCGCTGCATATCCTTTAGTAAAAACTCATTATATATAACATTCATGAAAACGCAGATACACAGTACATAATGGTTCAAGGATTAATAGTTTATTGCCTGCTTTTCGCATTTGCTCGTACGCTTCTATCACATTTCCGTCTGGTTGTCTGTTATCCGTTGCCTTTTTTCCCGAGCTTTACAGGCCCGTTGGCAGACACATGAGGAATCTTGCATTAACGGACGATGGTCCTTAATAAGCGATTCCGATTCCCAATCCCATGAGGCTCACGGTTCCCTCAACTGGATACGAAAATGAAGTTAACGCTACCCAAATAAATCTGACAACATATGTTACGACAAGCAAATGAAAAATAGACGAGAGTTGACTGTGGATATCGCCGCAAGCAATTGATTCGAGGACAAATCAATCCAACAGACCGAGACACGCTTAGAGTCACTGAAACTACATTTACTTGCAGCAAATATTTAAGTCATCATTTAAGTCCAGCAATTCCTTCGCACTCGTAAACCAGTCTGCTATTTCAACATGTAAACAGTTGCTACGATCACATCTCATGTTCTTTATCTAAAGAACCTCATCATTTAGAGTTGCCAAGATAGATATTTGGTGGAAGAGCAATTTCGCGTATCCGCTTGTACAAAACTGACAATAACTTCTTTGTTATGTCTCACGTAACTGCGAGAATGTAAAAAAATTTTTATTTTTCTCTAAGGACTACTATGGAATTTTAAAGGTGCTTTTTTCTTAATGTATCGAAACTTCAACTTTAGTGTGAACTAAACATTGGGTGGCTAGTGTTTTTCCCTTAAGAAAATCGTTTCTCAGCATATTCAGTAATCAGTTGGAGGACGTTTTTAGAATAATTTTGTATAAAACTTCTGTATGTTTGAATACATGATGTTTAATCAACACTGGACTCTAAATAACTTACGACTTCGCCCAATTCATACTATCTGACATGCTTTTATGCTACTCAATAGAAAATCACTGCTGCTTCTCATCTAGTAAAAAACAGATTGGTACAACTGCTCCATTTTGTAACAGACGATTTCTTTTACCCCTTAGAAGGAGCCTAAAATATCGCGGTCGCATTTATAGATCCAGAACTACAGCCCAGCGTCATTATTATTTGGCCGATATTTTGAGAAATAATTCACCAACGGGAGACCACAATGCATACTGGATCGCTTGGAAGCAGAACAGCCCAAAATCAATGTTACCGAAAGGGTTCCACCGTACCAACACTCAACCAAGCCGTCATAATTGCTGGAGATTGGCGTGGTCGATGTGTGCCTGGATTGTTTCACGCAACTTTGATTGAGGCCTGGGTTTACTTTGAGGAAAACTTCCGCCAATTCAACCACTAGTGTAGTATCCGAAGTGGAGAGTTTTGGAGCCGCTCTTACACAACACTGCAATCTAAACTGTTGGGGAAAGAGCTGCTCCTGAACACACAAAGCCATCGCAACATATCAGAAACAGCGTCGAACGACAGTCATCATAGTATGAATGGAACCGCTTGGAAATCCTCCCATCCTGTTTAATGCATCAGCAACGCTACCACAACTGAAGAAGCAACGGCTTATAAAATACCGCCGCATCTAGGCCAACTCGGCAAACCAGCTAGGACTACATGTTTCCACGGGGGTTGTTTTTTCACAGAATATACATCGCTTCCCGTTGGCCCATTGCTCAATAAACAGTGAACAACGCTTTTATGAGTTAAGTAGCAATGCTTTACATGTCTAGTTGGGTGGTCTAGTAGGGTTATCGGAAAGTAAAAAGCAGTAGGTGGTTTACGTTTAAAAGCGGAACTCGTCGTTCGTTTCGCTGTAGTTTTGTGATGCATGTAGTATCCCAGCAAAAACAAGTGACAGTAATTAAATCCAACGTATATTCCAAGCATGGGTGGAAGTGCAGTACTATGTACAAAAGAGTAGGTGTGCATGTGAGTCATCCAAACGTATTTCAAATATAGTTAACGAGAATGCAGAAGTGACTGACTCTGAAAGAATATTCCACAAGTGATACGCGTAGATGAAAATCAAATTACTGCGACAATCCAGGTGTCTATATTCTTCCGCCTGTTTAGTGAGTGACCTCTTAAGTTTGTATTACTGCTGAGTTGCAGCGAACAGCGGCACATATGATGTGGATCGTGCAGCATTAACTATACCATTGTCAAGACAACTTGTAAGCGGCGGTAAAGCCCGCTGAATACCCCCAATCGCTCACATTGCACCTCCTTTGGAAGGTGGTGCATTACAATAATATATTTGTTACTCGACATCGGAGCTGCATTAATTCAGTAACGTTGTGTTTTAGCCATGGATGCCAAGCTTAATTAATTTTGGAGGGACCAAGGATGTAAAGTGTATAGATCAGTCTGAAACAGTTGCTGGTCAGTTTCCCACTGTACCTAGCGTCACATCTTGACATCGTCAGCAAACAGCAGTTAGATGTAGGTGCCTGTGTGAGGTCATTCTTAAGTACAAAGACATTCGGGACCTAGCACCGAGACTTGAGGCACACCATATTTAAATCGTATGGGGCCGGGGGAGTAGCTCCGAATTCAGACCACCGATTGCCGCTGAAGAAGATCGTTAGCCATCCAGCTTACAAAAGGAACGCTAATCCCGTAACGCTGCAGCTTGACAAGAAGTATCTGATGACCTAAATCGTCGTATGCTTTCGCGAAATTCAGATAGATCACATTAGCATCCTCTCCAGCGTCAGCTAATTGGGTCCAGCTGCCCCATGCTATTAGCGAATCCGTTGTGCACGATCAACGTCGACAGAAGCCGTGTCGCTCAGAAAAAGTAGGGTTATAGTTTTTTAAATAGTCAAGCAACTCATCGGTTATAATGAGTTCCACTAACTTGGACAGTTTAGGGAGAAGGGAAACTGGGCTTTTGTTTGAAACCGCGGTTCTGCTGCCACATTTGTGAATGGATGGTAATATTCTAAATTTTCCTTGGCAGAAACTAGATTCTGGTCTATGCCTAGCTGGAATAACTAGAACAGTGCCTCTGCCAGTTGTCTTGCTGCTGCTGTCAGTGCCTTTGTGAGAATAGCATCAACACCCGAAGATTTGTGCTTGCGTACAGTAGTCGCTTTCTGAAGACCGTTTCGGTGCTAAAGAATATGTGAGTGAGTCCCGCCGGCGCGATGATAAAAGTTAAAGGATCTCCTGATGGAAATTGGGGGTATCCTGCACCCGCAGCTTGTTTGCTGCTTCTGTATCCGTTCGTGTTGGGTTAACAACCGTCTTGAGTGGCGGAACTCTTTGCACATGTTCCGTAGACAAGTAAAGTGTTTATACGAAAGTAAGTGATTAGAACTGCAGGTTTCTGCCATGTTCTGCTGATGCGCGGCTTTGTCCTTTCTGAACAACTACTGGTTTTTTTGGGATACGTGGCCATCCTAACTTTCTGGCGTTGAAGACAATCTATACTTTCGATACACTGAGTTGGATACTGCCAGCAATTTTACAGTTCTGATCCCTACTTAAGTAATTATTTCTAGCCGTTTGCAATTGTTTGAAAGTGGAATGCATCGGGGTTTACTAAACGCAATTAAATGACGCAAAGCGAGCAACATAACCGCGCCTTTATCATATGCGAATGCATTCCACTTTCATCTTCAAATCTGCTGAACAGTCTGGATACATTGATGACATATTAGTTAGGAGATTAATAAGTGCTATTGTTCTCTCTAGCAGCAGAGCTTAACATTTCCTTATTATCTGCTTTGCACATTTGCTCGTCCGCTTATGTTAACTGGCTTACAAAGAAAGCATCCAACGCATAGAATGCAAGGAAAATCTTTCCGGCTTGTGTGCTTTAAAGTAGCTTTGTAGCAGAAAATCTGTGCACGGGTTATGCAGAGAAATAAAATAAAAATAAAATTATACAAATTAGTGAGGGTAACATAGAACAATCAATCCACTGAAGTGATAAGCGTTTACAAAAGAACTAATATACGTTAACTGTAACATTGTAAAAACATATTAGTGGAAATATCTGACCATATATTTGTATATGCTTACATACAAACTTTATCGCCTCTCACTCCTTCTTCTTTTATCTATGACTCCAAAAAATGCTGCCGTACCAGATCATACGACCAAATTTCGGTCGGCTTTTGTTCCATACTTTGGATACTGTTGTCATATAACTAGGCAAACAGTGACAACTTGAAATATTTAAGGATTTTATCCACACATTATCACTTTCTGATAAATAATGAAACCTTTGTCTAAGTTTACTGGAGTCAGTTTATTCAGGGGAGTCCATTTTCAAGTAAAATATATCACCGCCATTTGCTTTACTTCTCCGCTAGCTATGGAAAGCACCTGTCTACTTTCACAATAAATTCCAGCAAAACTCTTCCCCATATCCTTACTTGTTTCCTTACACAACATAATGCCGACACATGTAAATATCACTGTTGGTTGACGAATCAGGCATCTTTTATTCATATGATGCTTTGCGTGGAGTAAAACGGAAAACTGTATGCGTATAAATACACAGTAAGCTAAACAGATTTTAAAAGACCGTCCGTAGAATTCTCCTGCTTTACTACTCTTTCGCAGTGATGCAGCATAACGACATATATCTTGTCAACACAAACGTATGTATATACCTTGTATTTATATTGATATATGCAGGTGCACTAAAGACTGCTGCTCAGTCCGCGGGATGTTAGACATAACTGGAGCCCAAAACACAATCTCGTTAATTTGCTTACTGAAGGTGCGTGGACGATTTTTGCAGTCGCGTGGCATGAAGCCTTAAGTGAATGTTACCCTGACTCATCAGTTAACTTTTGTGACTAGAAATATTGGTAGGTTGTGTTGGGTGGGCGTACAGACGAGTAGGCGGGAGGACGGTTGCCTGATAGACTCCAACGCACCGGGCTTCGGTGTGACGGCCTCACCGTCTTATTCCACAATCTATGAGTCAGCCTTCTATACAATACACAGGTGAAGTCTTCCCGGCCTCTAGGCTAACCGGTGTTATACTCCTACAGGCAATGATTAATCGTCATCGGCTATTAGGCAAGCTACAGGAGCTTCAACATTGCCGATTCCCCTCTAAGTGTACCGTTTGGACTGGAAACGTTGTTTATTCTATCGAATAACAAATCATTTTATGCATTCCACTAACATCAATATTACTTAAAGGATGGCTTAGTAAGTATCAACTATTAGCCGTTGCTAAGCTGCACATGAAACAAATGCTCATGCGGCTAAGTACAACCTCAATATAAACGCACCAGTTACTTTTGACAACATATGCGCAACATCTTGGCTTCTCAGGTTCCGCTGAGTACATTTTGAAAGGCTTACGCAGACATTTACACGGCAATTTTTACATAACCTAGAAAAAGAACTCACTAGAGCGTACCTTTACTACTGATGCACCCGTTTGCATATGAATATCCTTGCTGAGAGACTGAAACTAACTAATTGAAAAGGCATTGAATCCCATAGTATAAAAGGACCCTGAACCCAGACTAGTCACAAACAAGCGAAGAGACAAGACAGGAATGCTCTGGATAACTGCCATAAATCATGTATTACAGCGGAGTAGATGTCGAGAACCATCGAGGCCCATCTCGCTTACAGTGGACTTCAACCGGTTGGCGGATTTCCTTGCTCGCGCTTCGATACATTCCCTTCAGTAACCATGTCATCAATAGAGAGGTCGTCCTTGGCGCATTAACTATCATTGTAGTTATCACAATCTGACTAGCAAAAGAGTGTGACACGAAATACTTCCCAACTAATAAATGGAGTATAATAGCCACGTGCCTTTTTTGAGCACACGTAAGTCCCCCTTCTAATTTTCGTCGAGGTTCACATTAGCGCAAAAAGCAAAGTGAGCACGTTTTGCTTGCAGATAGAGAACGGTGTCCAGGCCGCTCAGATAGATGTCAGGGAATTGGCGCCAGAAGCTGAGTCACAGCACAACTGGTCCTAATATCCGCGTACGCCTGCTCATGAGTAATTAATCATTCCTGTTACTGTGAGTTTCAGACAGGTGCGCAATGGAAGGTGAACAAATTGTACATGCCAGTCAGTCTGAGTGCCATGAGAACTTCGTGCTGTTGTCCACTGCTCAGAAAATGGTACTGTAGCGTCATTTAACTGAACCGAATCTTCCGTTACTTCAAACTACCTGGTAGGAGTTGGTAACTCTCATAGCGCATCATCGTTGTACAGCTAGTTTTTCAAATGAAAAGCGCACTCTATGTTTTCGGACTGTTGGTTGGTGCGCATTAATGACAAAAAGTGATTGTGATCAACCGAATGTAGGAAAGATAGTAACGCCGTCCTTCTACTTCGTGACAACAAATAAATGACTAAGAGAGGAAGAGATATGTTCATTGCTTTTAGTCTCTTCGCTTATTTGTAAAGGTAAACTTTTATTATGTAGGCTGGATGTTCGCACTGCTCTGGCGTAACTGCCAAAAATGCATCTACCATGGTTGACTGTAAATTGTGTCGTATTGGATAGCCCAATCTGAAATAGTGAGGAAATAAACGCTAGCTTTATGTGACCCGTCGACCTGTGGATGAGGGTTCTAAACTCTTGGATTGCAACCACAAGGTCAGCGGTTCGGATGCGCGTTGGGTGGGTCTCCTCGCAGTATACACAGCTCACTCGCGACTTGTAGTAATCAAGAGGTAGCGAAGCGCCGTTAAGCCATAAAGCTGATAACTTATTATTATTATTATTATTATTATTATTATTATTATCATAAATATTATTATTATCACATTCTCTCAAGGCACAGGCCCATATTTCTTGTGCATAGGATGGAAAGAGATCATGGATACAGCCATTCGAAACGAGACAATTTGAAGACTGTTCGATATTTAGTCCTTTATTTTCAGGCAGAATCTAGCATCAGTGAATAAATTTTATTTCTTTTGTGAGACAATTACTGAAGACTTCCCCATTCACCACACAGCTGTTGTTTAACCATCTGCGTTTCATGTTTCAGTCAGTTACTAAATAGGCGGCTTCATTTAGCTTCCGAATTTGTATACTAACATCTCTACCTCTTACGTCCAGAATAAGGTTTCATCTAAAGATGATGAATTTATTTTGCAGTCTTGCAGAAATACCGAATCTATCATATAAGACTCAGCTTCCTTGTACGACATCGAAAGGAGACCTTACAGGAATTAAGATGAGAACATGAATGCTGCGAATTCAAGTGAGTGAGATAAACATGTTTAACAGTTGTGCTTCAATTTAAATTTACCTATACACAATTAAATAAGTCAAAGTAGACGAAGTGAGAGCTAGTCACAACTGATTCACTTATTTGAACTTCTCATTGGGGATCATCTACCGAATTAATGATCTGTTAAGTTAACACAACCGGACACATTCTATGCTGTTGAAGATAGACACTAAAACTGCACGATATAATTGTTTGCATTTGATGATGATTCGCCCTTAATTAATACATGATGTATTGTACCTTTTCATTAATTATTTAAACTAGTTCGGTGTTCTCTTCCAGGTTATAGCAATAATAAAGATTAGTGATGATGCCGTTCAATCCGAGGTATCATGGCTTTGTTTGTGATCTGGAACCACCGTTCACGGTTCAATCAGTATAGTAACAAACTTGTGCTCATCATTTAAACCAGATGTTGAGATGCTCAATGTTTTGTAAGTGAAATTTTTAAAGTAACATCTTTTTGCAGAAATACATGATTTTAAAATAAAGAGAAAGTGCAATTATACAAAAGTTTCGTTGGTATAGAATTCCATCCGTTTGACGTTTCTATAAGAGCAATCATTTATATTTTTTTGTAAACTGTATCAGCTTGCGCACGTCGAAAAAACTTAGGTAGATGATAAAAGTTACCTTCTCATATCAGTTATTCGTACTTTAGAGTAAGAAGGCATGACCATTAAACTATGTTCACCAATTATGCGCCAGAGTAAGCGTACGCTTGTTCCCTCTGTTCACTCAAACATTTATGTGATAATTATGGGCGTCGATTATGGAGATTTTCTTAGGGAAGATTCTTGCCAAAACCTCTGACAGAAACAAAGATATAAGTTTGTTGGATGTGGTAGCAATTATACTTGGTGATATAAAACACGTGGCCGTAATTGCAGAAACCGCGCACTGAATAAAATGCTTAGTGCTAAGGTATCTTAAGACGCTGTTTAATGATGACTCCTATCGTTAGCCTGCACAACATTTTCCGCTAAATAAAAATATTTGCATTCTGGCGCCATGACATGTCTAAAATTAAAGTTTGGGATCTAATATTTATTCGAACACACTGCAGAGAATATTCACACGTGCCCAAAGATTACTTTGCTACTTGGCGGCTTAATTATACTCTACAAGTTTTGGCAAACTATACGTGACGAGAGTGGACAGCCCATCCACAATTTATCAAAACGCCTGGAACTTTGGGCTGAGCACTTTGGAAGACAATTTAATCGGTCGGAATTGTTAGATTTCGCGCCGACCAGTGATCGCCATGCTCCGTGGGCTGTTCCTTTGGATCCACCCTCTCGCTCAGAAGTCGAACATGAGATCAAACTGTTGAAGTTAAATAAAGCCACGGGACCTGATGACCTTCCTCCAGCCCTTTTCAAATTCGGGGGACCTGCTCTTGTGGATGATTTACACTAGTTACTAGTCAAAATGTGGGAGCAGAAAACTGTCCCAACCGATTGGAGCCGCTCCATCATAGTCCCAATTTTCAAAGGAGGCTCACGATCGCAATGCGGCAGCCATAGAGGAATCAGTCTGATCTCCATCGCCTCCAAATTGCTTGCCTCTGTCATCCTTCACAGACTGACTGGCACTCGTGAAAGCCAGATTCGTGAAGAGCAAGCTAGATTTCGTCGAGGTCGTAGCTGCATTGACCACATCTTCATCTTGCGTCAGTTGTTGGAGCACCGTCACATATATTGGCGGCCCACCGTTGTCGTGTTCCTCGATATCAAAGGTGCATTCGATTCGGTGGATAGACATGCACTTTGGGACTGTCTACTCAGGAAGGGTGTACCTGAAAGATATGTGAATATTATCCGTGCATTATACGCACGTAGCTCGGGCAGAGTGAGGGCTTACGGCAAGCTGTCGTCGCCGTTTAATATCTCCAGCAGCGTGAGACAAGGATGCCCGCTGTCACCTTTCCTCTTCAACTTCGCTGTTGACGAAGTCATGGAAATCGCGTTCACAGGACACGACTTGGAAGGTGTGGAGCTACTCCCAGGAGAACGACTTCTTGATTTAGAGTATGCTGATGATATTGCCCTCATCTGTGACAGCTCACAAACGTGCCAAGCGGCACTGGACAGATTAGCACTAGCTGTCCGTCACTTCGGGCTTTGCTTCGCACCCTCGAAGTGCAAAGCGTTTCCCCAAGATTGGTCTGGACCGCCTCCTACGCTGACCCTTGGTGGGGATCAGCTAGAAGTCGTTCAAAAATTCAACTACCTGGGAAGTTGTATCAGCGCTTGTGGGATTGAAGATGAAATCACGAATCGTATAGCAAAAGCTCGAGGCGCTTTTGCTAACCTTCGCCACTTGTGGCGCC
The DNA here is from genome assembly GCA_944474145.2 of Dicrocoelium dendriticum. NCBI lineage: Eukaryota > Metazoa > Platyhelminthes > Trematoda > Plagiorchiida > Dicrocoeliidae > Dicrocoelium > Dicrocoelium dendriticum. The sequence goes on along the minus strand of OX104071.1, from coordinate 83,176,350 downwards.
GGCGCGACATCACGCTTGCCCTGAAGGGTAGAGTGTACAATGCAGCAGTACTTTCGACCCTATTGTACGGTTGTGAAACCTGGCCGCTTAAAGCAGCGGACCTGAAGAGGCTAGTTAGGTTCGACCACCGGTGCCTTCGTAATTTAGCTCAAATTTGGTGGGAACACCGCGTGAGTAACGAGCGTGTTCCACGCCTTGTTTATGGCACAGGAAAAGGAACTGAACCGCTCAGCACCGTTATTTCACGCATCAGGCTCCGATGGCTCGGCCACGTGTTACGCATGCCAGCCCACCGACTTCCGCGACGTGTGTTGTTTGCGCGCCGGGGGTGTGGGTGGAAGAAGAGGAGGGGTGGCCAAGCGATGACTTGGTCCAGAGGAATGAAGACCCTCACTTCGAAGCTGGCCTCGGTTGGAGCGCCTCGGCTCCCTGGTTGGGGTCCGAAAGACGATGAACACGTTTGGTTGGACACACTTGCTGATATGGCTAGGAGCCGACCTCAGTGGCGTTCGTGCTGTGAGTTTCTTTGTCCCACCCCATCCCTCTTAGCCTCCCCCTCCAACCACGATCTCATTACTTAGCCTTATATAATTTTGCATAATAATTTTTTTGGGTGCACAGCAGCCGGCTGGTAGCTTACCGGAACGATGCCCATCCGTTACCGGTCGCTCAGCCAGCTTTCACCAGTTGTTTTTTTCCTCTCCTTTTTTCGTTCTATTGCGGCACAGTAGCTGAGGTGTTTCCCACCTCTAGCTAACGTGTATGATGATGATGATGATGACAAGTTTTGGCTCCTATTTACATGCCTAAGTCGCCAACTAGATCTCCTCAGATATTACAAAATTTTTTGCAGCAACATTTGAACAAAATCTATTTTCTGTTATGATCATTTCTTAATTTTTTCATTGGGAGCTTCCAGCTTATTTTTACAGCTATTTAACTCGGTTAAATGCAAAGGAAAATTAAATTACTCGTTGTGTGAATTGATTGTGAAACGCAACCTCGGTTCGCATGGAAGTGAGCCTTATTCAAATCGGTTATTGGGATCGTAAATGAAGTGTTAAACAAAAATCGTATGTTGCCTGTAACAAAACTGTTAACTAATACGTACATTACTCTTGCAGTGTGAAGCTGCGGCTAACTTTGGCATAACTCGGGTATTTGCAGATGCTACCATGCACATGCATGAGTAATATTATGTCATCGCGAATAAAAAAATCGGTATATTATTCTTTGGTTGAAGTACCGTCCAACGGGTTGGTACAACTCCTGTTGTACTGCAAAGTCGCAAGTAGCAACTGTATTGTTTTTCGAAATGCAAAAGGAGTTCTTTAACTATAATTCGGCGGACATGACTAATTGATAGATTAACTTTTTCAGGAAGATTAAGAAGTATAGATAAAGGCAAGCGTAGTTAAACCCAAATATATAATTTAACTAGCAGGAACATCCATGGAACCATCGCCTGGGTAACTGCTTCCATACGGGTTAATTGCTTGATGGGTTTGACCTGCCCTTCCATGTTTCATCTGACCGTGTGTCGGTATAGATTTTAAAGCAGATAAGCCATCACTTATGTAACTCATCCTTGGGATGTTTTTTCTGTGTATATAGTGGAGACAGTCTATCGCGTACCAATAACCGTTTTTTGAATCATGCACTTCTTATCTCCAGTGAACCAATGGCAACAAATATTGCATGAGTATAATTATTAACGTCCACCGCCACATGTGCTTAACTCAGTCGTGGCCAGCAACGAAAAAAAAGAAACATAAAATATATTAAGGTAGTAGGGTAGTACTACTAATGATGTCTGCTAAAATAATACCAAGTTTCCTTGCTGCACAAGAAGGAGTGTTCGATCATTTAGCACAATGAGAGAGTGCAAAACGATTGGCAGCTTGAAGTAGCGACATTCAGGACAGTTCGGACAAAATCTTTATCGTTCATCATCACTTGCATGCGTTTGAATAATTCAAAACTTGATGGCGTTCAGGAATGAGGATTTCTTTCTATTTCTGGGCTGTCAACTTCGTAAAAGAGAAATGTTTAATATTATCATAGGGGTTTACTTAAGCGAATTATACATAAGCACGGACAAAACTATAGGTTATATATTGAAAGTGTGGGATATGCATTGTGTGATTAGTCCGATGATATTTGCAAACGTAAACATGGATAAAATAATAATATATATATTGGTAGTGCGAGACATGGGTCTTGTGGTTAATCCGATCATATTTGCAATTAAATCTTTAAGAAAAATTTCCGTTCAATCAGTTCATAAGGAAAGAGGTATGAGTCGGTGTTTCAAACAGCTGATGTAGCCGAGGTGTGTAAAGTTTGACATCGACTGGTTTCAGTAATTAGTCCATAATTTGTTCGTTGATACATCTGGACAGAAAAGAGAGTTAGTTAGAAGTGCAGAACAGTAATATTCTATACATCGAAGACTGCTCGAGGTGGATTGGCTTCAAATAAGAGAATTTTCATTTCCTATGTGACACAGCCTTTCCTCATAAAAAGGCGGTTATACCCACTTCCATATAAAGCATGTAACTTACTGTATTCACACTCAATTTTGTGTTGGCAGGTGCGCTTAAAACATTCGCGTTAATATGTTCTACAAAGAAGCGCAGCGGTTAAGTAGTTTGATCATTATTTGGTAGGTGCTCCTTCGAGTTGTAATGTGTTGCGCCCATTCCTCGTACTGTACTTGACGGAAGGTCATTGTACAACTTCGATGTCTGAAGTAAAATCGGTTCTGTTGATCATGTCAAACATGGAGCGTTGGTTAACTTTTCGGCTCCTTAAAAATAGGTTTCTGTATTCATCTCATAGCAGCGAGTAAAGGAACCAAGAATACCAGAGTTCCTCATTTTCCCTCCGTAAAGTAACGCAGTATAATTTTTATTGCCGTTGTCAAGTTTCCTAAGGTGGTAGTGGATAAATGAGCAATATTATAACATTGAAAAATGGTAGTTTTATATTGGTTGTTGTTAGAGCTAAATCAAACAAAGGATTATAATAGCATTCGTCTTATTTTATGGGATTGTACAACAATATACTATTTCTGTTTGACGAAAATTAAGGACCTCGAGTTGTGTAGCCTAACATCACAAATTATGAATCAAATAGTTGGTGTTTTACCGACCAGCATCAAGGAATTTGGTGTAATACTGCACGGTTAGCATGTACAGCGGCACTTCTCAGACTAGAGCTATATTTTCTACTTGCTTCACCAAATTTCCAGTTTGCGCAGATTCACCTGTCTGTCAGCTAGGGCGCCAAAGGCGTCGTCTGTATCGAATTATTAAACGATTTCGAGGTCTTCGGCAAATTGGTATGGTTTGCCATGTTAGTTGAACTCAAACAAGTAGTTGATGTATGTTAAAAACACCAGAGTCCCAAGAGCACTTGCTTGGATTACGCCACTTGCGATCTTTCTATATGTGGAATTATTACATATTATATCAACTGCTAGATGCCGGCCAGCAAGGTACGGTAATATCCGAGCATATAGCTTGATAGTGATACAGGGGGGAATGCCCTTTTGGTACCCGATCAGTTGTTCCATGCATATCAAGAAATTTGGTGCTCAAACGCTTGAGACGGTCAATGGATAGAGTAACAAGTTTAGAACTTGCGATTGACAAGTAACACTTGACGGCGGAAATTTTCTGGTATAGCTGCTCCCAATATTGGCACCCCAAGACCGCAGTTTCGTCCGGTTTTAGACTCATCATTTACAGGTAGCCGGAGCAAAGATGGAAATGAGAGCGTCGTGATTTACGGATGACGTCATAAACACTATGCCATCGAGATCTACCAGCAATGCTTGGTACAAACAAAACCAATGCAAACTTGGACTTGGAAAACCTGGTGTGTGGTTGGGTTTGACAAGCAACGTCCCTTGAGACCTCAGTTCACTTGTCGTGAATCTGGTCATTCCAATCCCAAGGACCGTGCCTGAAATGGAAATATCGTGGTATTGCTCCTCCCAACACTGACACAACACGACCGCGGTTTCGTCCTGGTTGGACTCATAACGTGGAGATGATGATGACTCGAAACCAGGACGAAACCGTGGTCATGGGTTTCAGTGTAAAGAGGAGCTCCACCAAGATAACTCCATTGTAAGCACGGTCCTTGCAATCGGATGGACCGAGGTCCACCTCAAGTGAACCAAGGTCTCAATAAAGGCTGTGTAGCAACCAAACCACGCAGCGGATTCTCCAGGTCTAACTATGTATACTTTACGGTTTTCTGCTAAAACTTTTATGGGAATGGTTGTTCAAACTCCGGAACGATAGTAATTCGCTGGTTTTGGCTTTTCTTGCCCTTTCCATTGTCCTGCAGAGAATGGCGGTATGGCTGATGGGCTGATAGCCTTCGTGTAAAAGGCGTGGGCAAATTTTATATTTTGATAAAACCAGTGTATATTTCCAACCAGCTGGTAGAAACCCAGAATTCATGGATAATGTAAAAATATTTCACAAATGTATGGGGACACTTGGGTTCCGAATTTGAGCACAGCAGAATTTATTTCATCCGGGTCAGTGCAAAAACTCGAAAGCATTGTATTTATCAGGGTTCTAATGTCCGATTGCTCACATTCAATAGTACCGATACAATCCGCAGTTTTAGCAGGGATGTTGACCTCTGGTAATATGCATGACGCCGTAAAAAGTGATGGGAAATATTAATTGAAAACCGCACAATTCTGAGCCGGGTTTCAGAAAGTCTGTTGACAGACAGTATAATGGAAGTTCGTATATCAGAAAGAGGCTCCAAAGCTATGAAAAAATTTAATTTGAATAATTTTAAAAATATTAGTGATCTAAAGTTGCGACCGGACTTTGTTTTATTATAGAAATATTTACTTAAACGATAGTGCTAACCTCGAACTAATTATCTTATCAAATATACCTTATTGTGTTGTTTATTTATTCGGCCAAAAGCTTCCAACTCCTCCAGGGGGTAAGTAAGTACACGCACTATGTTTGCAACTTTTGACTTTAAAGTGAACTATGTTCAAAGGAATTTGTAGAAAACATCGCAGCGACAACTTTGTATCAGAATACGTGGTGCATGACCACCCAATTTATTTGTTACGTGCAAGTTGTTTCGCTTTCAACACATAAGCTTCTTTGGATTAAATGAATTAGCTAAAATTATCTTTGCATGAGGAAACTAAGGTGTCGAAACCGAAACTTCGCACACGCAACATATACATTAGTCAGCCGTTTACCAAGCCTCCTTACATGATAACTCCTAATTGATTCCTAACAAAAGCTGAGATATCTGAAATAATTACGATTACTAAACCTATATTCTCAATCTCTTGCTCAGCTTGAAACTTTCGTACTTCTACAAGTACCTATGTCAGTGATCGCCTTTGCAACCCTTAGCGTTCTGTTCGACAGATATAAAGTGAACGAGTGATGGATGTTATGTCAGTACGGATATGTATGTGAAATAACTCAAACCATTTAAACGCGTCCTCAGCCAAGGAGGTCACTTGAACTGCCTTGGCCAAAAGCTTGTCATTTTCTTAAAAGCAATAAAGGAATTACGGAGAACTTGACACCATTGTATTTGTACATTTTCTAAAGTATTAGACTACTTTGCAAGATATTACAAACAACCAACAATTATGAACATTGTCACCACTAGCGTATAGTGTTAACCTGTTCCGTTTGCACTAGTGAGTAGTAAATGTATCTTCCTTCACTGATTTGAAGTAAAATGAACAAATTGTTAACAAAGAGTTAAGATTCTGCCAATTAACATGTAAGGTACCTGTGTGCGATGTGTCGGCAGAACGTGACGATGAGCTTGGATATATTTTACCTTGGCATATTTTTACATGCTTGTTAACATGTCCAAATGGATTGTTTAAACTTTTTCCTTCTGATTCGGCTTTTTCCTTATGCTCACAATGGTCACCATGGGCTCCAAATTTATCCGTTACCTATTTTTGCTAATAGCAAGTTCTCAGTCCAGCGACGTCTGTTGCTCTGGTCCATTAGCTGGGTTGTCTTGTACTCCCTAAGGTCAGCAAATCCCGCCTCCCAAATATCAGCCGCACGCAGATCTCGGCGACAGAAACACCCCACCCAAGTCGGGATGAGTGAAGTCCGCACAGTTGGACGATAGCATCAGAGCTAATTCATCTACCAATGTTGAATTGTATGCCGAACAAAACTTATTATCAGATCATCATTATATAAATTTTAGCGATCATTTGGTTGTAAGAAGACAGGAAAGCGATAAATATTTGAACCGTCAAACCTACCTTACTAAAAGCGAGCTACCGAATTTAGCAGTTACATTTGAGGTAAAAAATCATAATTAACTATCACTTAACGGGAGAGATTTGGTAGACAAACACTGATTATCCATATTCGTATTTGGAGTAGGCACTGAAATTAGAGCTCAATTGATTCTTTTATTTTTTCTCATAAATACCCTTAAAAGAAAACATTTTACTCAACCAATGCACACAGCGCTTGGTGGAAAACATAAGTGAGTGCTTTGCAGTTTTAAGAGATCCGTAATGAAATACTAATGGTTCCCTTCTTTTTCTACAAACTTGAATATATATTAGACAAACGGCATTGGTTGGCAAATAATTTTGATATCAGAGAGAGCAACTGTAAAAAGAGGTGCTCTTAAAATACTCATTGGACCAATTTATAAATTCCACTTAGGCAAAACGGTATTTTGAAAAATCCAAAGTTGTATTCAGATCAATCAAGCATGTTAAAGATTCGGGAACTGTGGATAGTTCTACAGTAATTAATTGCTTTTCGTATTTAAAAGCCAATCTGCTTACATTGGCGTGCGCGCATTTGAATCACACTTATGATAACTTTGTGGCAACAAGTTTTTCTGTTTTCCTCTTACACTGGCTAAATCTCACGTGTTGCCTCTTGCTTTACTCCTGCTGTGTACAAAAAATAAATTTTAGCAATGTAGAAAATAAGTCGATCCCTTGCTCATTGAAACCTAATATGAGTTAACATAAGGTGGCTTTAGAAAAAGCTTTATCGCTTAGAATAAAACGCATTCAACTGGGATATCAGGTAAGCAGTGTTTAGTAGCTCTTTTAGCAAATATTATCTTGGTTGTGACCTAATGAATAGGCTTCACTCTTCGTATCCAAATAAGTAAAAACGAAGATGAATTGTAAAATTCAAAACAGATCAGGGCAGGCATTGCGGAATTTTACCGCTTTAGTAATGTAAAGCAGATGTCCGATACCGACATCTTTAGTATACTTTAAGCATATTACCCCCTAGTTTATTGACACAATCGTCAACTAGATTAGGGCAATCTTATTGGAATTCAGCGGTTTATTTGGTGGGTTCCTTGTCTACATTCGTTTTGTAAATTGAAATCCCTTACTTGCAAAAGCGAAAGTTGAGGAGCTGCTAGTTCCGATTCTTTTTGGTCAAACGAGTACTTCAATTTAGTTAAACAGCAGGACAGTCACACAGAAGACCATATGCCGGAAAATGCCTCAAACTGAAACAAACTTTTGCCTACTCATCAGAATGGGTAAGAAACGCGATGAAACAAGATTGCACTGGTACATTTGACAATAAAACTTCTTGCATATCATACGAGCAGTATTAAATTAATCTTAATGGAAAACTAGAAACATGGTAGATGGTTATTGATAAAGTTCATGATGAAAGTGTCATGCAGCTAGCAAAATAAGTGTCATGCAAACAGGAAAATGCAGGTGTGCATGCTAATATCCTTCAAAAGTGTGCATTCAGATTATCAAAACTTTACTTAAACTCACCAAGAGGTGTTCATGTCAAAAAAGTCCACATGTTTCCTAATAAAAAAGTACGTGTTTGATTGTAGTGTCTGGCATCCTGAAAACCCAAAATGTAAGAGAACTAATAATGGCGCAAGGAATCATAAAAACGGTTTTCTGGAAATGGTTACTTTACGGGTAGTAATAACGCGTGGGGTGATGATCTTCCAAAGCTGGCAAAAGTTGAGATACCTTATGTTACGGCGGTATTGCAACTGGCCATACCGTATCGAGAAATTATGCTCAGGACACCTCTGTTTTGTTATATGATTTGGATCGAGCTTATAAAAACTGCATTTGGGATCATTTAGGTTAGAGTAAGCCATGATGAATTTCGCTCAATGTTCTACTATCTAGCACCGAAAAATACTAGGGATTTTAAGCTTGGTTAGTGAGGCAAAAAAAGAACCACTTTTTTCTTTTATATTCCAATTTTGTGACATATTAATGACATTGCAATCGTGCTTCTTTCCGCAATTTCTTGAACGCATATTCTACAGATTGCGACATCTGGGCCTTAAGCATGAATACAGCCAAACTTTTTACCTGAAAGGACATAGTTAATTGTCGACTTTTGCTCTTTATCGCAGATTTAAAGCCAAGTTTGAGTAGCCGACTGCGTCCAGTACCATTTCCCTGCAGTCAGGCTTTTGGGAGGTTTTCTGCAATGGTCTATGACATAGGTAAATTGATTTGCAGTTAATTGTCTTTAACCGAAGTAGGTATTTTATCTACCCCTTATGAACGCAATCCAGGTCACGTTGGAGACATCAAATATCAATATGGCTGTTAAATGTTCGCTATATCATGAACCTATTAGCCAAAGTATGAAATTACAGACGGATTTGCTTGTCAATTCCTTAATAATATCAATGTTAACTCGTGAGCTACCACTGAACCTTGTGGAACATCACATTCATCCTCTAGCTGGTTCGGTAAAGATCCTCAAACACACCAACTGAGCGTACTCTGGCGAGGAGAGCTGACAAGCCACCAGAGAACATATTTTCCAAGTCTATAGATTTAGAACCTGTGAAACAAAATGCGATGTTCCATGTGCCCGAACGTTATGAAATAGTCAAAATAGCGGCAGTCGATCGCGACCTCACCATTGGTTGCCTCGTCCAACTATTTCGTGCCATGCGTATATTGGTGGGGCAAGAGTGGTGTTGCATTAAGCCATGCTGATTCTGTAACATGAGGTTGTATATTTTCAGGTAGCTCAGTACGACATTAGAGCTAACCACATCTAACGTCTTCGAAAGAACGAGCACAAGGATCAGCTCGATTACTCCCCTTAAAATGTGGGACAATAATTCCCAGTTCCACATGGTCAAGACAACATTAACTCAATTTACCTGAGTAAGTGCGTCTTAAAAATGTTACAATTACTACCGCGGATGGTCTGAAATATCAGCATTGAAAAGGTAGAATATTATAAATAAATAACTGGCACTGTGCGCATTCATGTCACCTGATTATAACTGTCCAAAACCTGCAGTTAACTTTTATAAGTAGTTGGAGCGAATCATTGTTAATTGCCTCCAGTTGATAGTGCAGTATCGAAGCCGAGTTTTTCGGTAGGGACGATTATATCGCAAGTTGAAAAAGCGCCTTTTGATGACATTGAATGTATTTATGAGTTAAAAGCTGAAATTGACAAACCCCGCATTACATATAGTAACGCAAAAATCAACCTTAAAACTCATCCGAGCGCATTATTAATGTGACAGTGTGGCAGAGAAAATTGGCATAAATCCGCAGTTATAAAGAAATAGGAAGTTCCAGTGAACGGTAACTGCCAGTTTAAAGGCTTTGCCGAATAACACATCGTAGGGTCTTATAGCTCAACCAAGAACCTTTGGAATAAAAGTAACTAGAGCTGGGCTAGATTTTCGACTGCGAGCTGTTGTGCTTTCTGGTGGATATAGTCTGCTCCCAGAGAATTGTAATGAGGCAGGGAAAGCAACCTATTTAACGCAAATTTTAGATTGAACTGCACGGGTGAAATCTGGTGTCCGTGAGATGTATGATGGTGCATGACAAAGACGCGTTGCACCTTTGCACCACGAGGCGTGCCGGGGCCGCCAATAATTGACCACTTGATCGTCGCCGTCGGCAGGATCATTCTTTACTTAACAAAGAGTTCACGTGCATGCACAGTAAGTTACTGTTGACACTGCTGATGAGTTGGTTTTACTCTAGGACAAGGATGATTTATTAATTTCTATGGGTCATGGAACACCTCCAGTTTAGGGGAACAGATTTGACATTGTAGGTATGTCACGTCGGGTTCGTTACCATCATGCAGTCTCAAGTCCCATATCACAGAAAGGATGCCAACTGACTTGAAAGATGTTGCCACTTTGCTGACATGCTTGAGAACATGTTTTCAAACATTTCACCAACTCCATTTCAAACAATCTCGAGTAAACCACTGTTCGAGAACTGTCAAGTTGATGACTCAAAAAGTTCTCTTAAGACGTGTTGCTCCTTGATTGTAATAATCAATTCCGTGTGTTCAGTTGAATCGTCTGCATGGTAACTTTATTCCAATATTATAACTATGGGAGCAATGCAACCTTATAGACTTTCAGCTTATTGATTGCCGATCAGTAACTCATCCTAAGGGAACACTAATTCCAGTATTGAAGGCTTGTTTGCTGTAGTTAATCAACTGGGATAGGGCAAGTAGTTACGTAGTGGAAGTTTCGTTATAAATTTACGCAATCTGGTTGAAATTTTCGTTGGAGGAGTTTAGCACCTGCAGACTGCGTAAGTTAAAATTTCCTATGCTTAAGACAGCGGATATTACCCAGCTCAGCTAGTACCCAGGAAGAAACTACTTTCTCATAGAGTGATGGGAGCGGTAAATGATGACAAATAGGCAAAGCCATTGTGTTTTAACCGCAGAGCACAAGTTTACGACGCACTTGATTTATAATGTTGTAGTTCGCTTCAGTATTATAGAGGTACCACACTTCCTTTTCCGTAACATTAATGCCGGATGGATGATATTCCTGGTATCTTAAAAACAGCATCAATACTTTCCGGGTACAACCAGGTGTCAGTGATGGAAAGATGTTGCTGCGGATTTGCAATCTGACGTAGTCGAATTTCGAAGGTTTATTAAGGAGTCCTTGGAAACTGGTTTGCATACAGGACGGTTCTCGAATTTTATAAGTGTATGCAAGAGTGTATACTCCGGAATTCAGAAGGTTGATTTGGGATGTATTGTCTATTGGTATATAAGTACTAAACTCTCTCTGACATAACCATAGCGTCAAAGGGTACGTCTTTGATTGCGGTGTTGCGCAGATCTAATGTTTCCATGAGTGTTCCGTTGGTTAAATACTTGCGTTTGACGTATGGAGTGTGGTCATCAAGTTTAGAGACTGCCTGAATACCATCATACAAATCGATTCATTTGTTTGGTTGGGGGCGGCAGCGATATTGACACGGAGCTAGCCCGTGCTAGCTTGCTTTGAAGCACATAAACGTTTACCAGTATACTCACTGTCCTCGCTCTGAAGCGAAGTCCGAATTTTGTCAAGGTCGGCTAGATTTGTATTATCATTTGAAATAGACAAACAAGATATGGAATGAGATACAATTTTTCCAATGGACAAGTTGCTATTGAACGCGCAACATATTAAGTCACCAGGCTGTAACTTGCATTCATTCTAAAAAAGGAAATTCGTCCATTAATTTGACGGTGTACAGCAACAGAACAGTTGTGCATCTTTTGGAAAAAGAGTCTAGATGTTGAATATCAGAGTTGTTAGAAGTCTGTTGCAAATTACGCTGTAGGCAGTGAACGGTAAAACATTAATTTAGAGCAGATTATGTGCAATTCGGTGTCTCAGAGAAGCGCGTACCGTAGACAGACACAAGCGTTAAGTCAAATAGGCATAAAAACGCTATACTTGAGAGCGTTGTCTGTAGGTTAGGTATTAGCAGATCAACGACAGTCATATTTTGTGATGACACAACTATGCTTCAAACTTTAATATCTCCAATAACTGATCAATAACCAAATAAAAAGCAAAAGTTTAGACAGGCCGTAGGTGAAAGTGGAATGACAGTATCCGAAATACCATATGTGCCTGAACAACATTCCATAAAATATGTAGTGTTACAGATGTCAAGTAAGCCTGTGTTGTGGCAAGTTACGCTGCCGTTATATCCAATTTGTCTCAGGTAGTGTCCTGAGCGATTGCTCATTTAATGTCGTCTGCTATGCAAAATATCTGAATGATAACGATGATACTGTGGGAACCATCACAAGTTACGACTGACTCGCCCAGCTAGTCAGCGCCACAACATGGACTTTCCTCGAAGAAGAAACCCCGGAAGTCGCCTGGCTCGAGTTCGTCAACAAATTCAGGCAGCTGGTTGCACAGGCTTCAGAGATAAAAGCTTGCAATAAGTACAAATCAGTCCTTTCGTTAGGAGCAGAACCCGAAAATGCATGACAGTACGCAAAGCAGCATGGCGAGTGTACAGAGAAGCTCCAGCACCAGAAACTTGGGACAACTACTAGCCCAACGTAACCACTGCACTCAACTGTTAAGAGAAGACAAAGCCGCCTGTCAGCAGAACATCGCAACAACCTTCAGTGCTAACCACAAACTGCTGTACAAGCACGTTAATAGCCTACGAAAGGTGATGCAAGGATTTCCTCCACTCAAGACGGCTGATGGCCCAACAAGAACGTCTATGGAAGCTGCAAACGCACTGCAGATGCAATACGCCCCCACGTTTCAAAGAGTCTTGCTACCAAGCGATCTACCAAGCTTTGTATTCTGCTCACCAGGACTAACCCACATCAATTTTACCGCAGAGGCTGTATTGCAAAAGCTGACTTCTCTACGCAAACACAGCTCGCCGGGTGTCGACGCCATTCGTCCAGAGGCATTGGGAGCAGCAGCAAATCAACTGGCAGGACATTTAGCTCAGTTTTTTCAGCACTGCTTAGACCAGAACCAAGTTCCCGCCATGTGGAAGCTTGGAATAATAAGCCCGATTCACATAGGTGGAAGCAGAACTGACCCCTCCAACTACCGCCCAGTAACCCTTCTTCCTATACTCTCCAAGGTCATGGAATCCATAGTTGCCGATGCACTGGTGTGCTATCTGGAAAACTGCAATCTCATCACCCCTGAACAGCACGGTTTCCGTCGACAGCGGTCGTGTACAACGAATTTACTAATTGTACGCAGTAGTTGGACCGAGGCAGCCGACGCTGGAGAAGGTGTTGATGTGACCTACCTGGATTTTTCCAAGGCTTTCGATCGTCTAGTCCATCGGATGCTACTGTCCAAGCTGCAGCATTACGGGATCGGAGACCCTCTTTTAAGCTGGTTTGCCAACTTTCTATTTCAACGGCAATTAGTGGGCAGAGTTCGGAGCTCTTTATCGGACCCCATACAAATCGAGTGTGGTGTGCTGCAAGGCTCATTTCAATTCCACGTTTGTTTATGGTGTTTAATAATGACCTTGCACAGGGAATCGCATCAAACTTCCTAATGTTTGCCGACGATATCAAGATCTGGCGCAGGATCCAGGCGAACACCGACCAACATGTGTTTCAGAATGATTTAGATACAGTGTATCAATGGTCGACCCAAAACTTATTGCATTTCAACGCCAGTAAATGCAAGGTGCTTTCCATCCGGCATCAAAGGAGCTACTCATACCGACTCGGAACGGATGTACTGCAACAATCAACTCTCGAACGTGACTTGGGTGTCCTGGTTCAAGTTGACTTGGGTTGTTCCAGGCAATCCGAAAAGGCCTTGAAGACCGGGAACCAACACGTCGGGCTGTTAAGGCGCGCGTTTGGACAAATAAACAGCTCCATATTTCGACAAATGTTCAGTGCGTATGTTCGCCCCCATGTGGAATATGCAATTCAAGCCTGGCATCCATGGCTGAAACACGATCTTAATGCACTGGAGCAGCCACAACGCCGGGCATCTAAGAACGCAATTGGAATGCGCAATCTTTCCTACCAGGAGAGGCTGCGACGACTGGGATTGTTCAGTGGAAGCTGTCGCAGACTACGAGGCGACGTTATAATGGCATACTTGATGCTGCGAGACCCACATCATGTGTGCCGCCCTTTACTGCAACTCAGCAGCAATACAAACCTGAGGGGCCACTCATTAAAACTTGCAGAAAAATACAGTTATCTGGAGTGCCACAGAAATTTCTTTTCCATCCATGTCTGTCACTAGTGGAATGCTCTCCCAGTATCGGTCGTCTCTGCACCGACGCTAAAAGTATTTAAAAGATGGTTGGACGATGCACTCATCCAATTACACTTTGTTACTTAAAACTACGTCTCCATCCTACACCTGGAGTTTACCATGGAATTATTTGTTGTTGACTGCTGACGTTGTGAATCTAAGAGAATCGCAGGACTGCAGCGAAGCAAACGATAAGTTCTTATTTTCATATTTAAAGTATTAAATATTTTACTATCCTTATCATCATTATTGTTATGTTGTTATCCCCACCAACTATCCAACGGGACTTGTAAAGCAACGCTTCTTGACCCGTATAAATTCATTGTTCATTGTTCATTGTCGTGCAATTGTGGAGGTTTGTTCCTGGTAACTTTCTGCAGGAGACAAAGCATCCAGATGAAACTGGACGCAGCTGTAGTCTTTCAGGTCACCTCCTGCATAGCGGTCACTTATGTTGTAGCAACATCACCATAGATAGCGGTTTAATATGATAATTTTGATTCATATAGGGAATGTAACACAAAATTAGTGAGAAACCGTGGGAAGCATTATCACAAAAGGAAACCGATTCCAGCAATATACATAGCAAATGGCTCGGTCTCCCAACTACGGCCCATACTCCGAGGAATTACACTCAGATACAATTGGATGCACTATCTCTAATATGTACCAATGTTATAGAGTCAATATCGAAATTTTTAAGGGGAAAACAGGTTGATGATCTAAAGCAATGGTCTACCATAACTAATCTTCTCGGTATTATGAATAAACGCTCCAACATGCCGAGGATCACTCGCCACCCGGATTCCAAACATTATAGCGAAGCCAGGCTTCTTTGGGTAGTGCGAAACCCTGTCGATGAGGCGGAAACAGCATTGATGTTGACTGCTCGTCTCCAATATGAATTCGGATTGGTCCGAGACTTTCCAGACATTTCAAGGGGCGAGAGCGGGTGAGCAAAGTCGAGCTTAGAAAGTTCCGGATTAACATAGCATTTAGATCCGTTTTCGTCCACTGCGTCCTTCAGTCTCAATAGCACAATGAATTGGAAGCAAAGCCACATGAACAGGTTCAGTGACGCTATAGCCGTGAGACTCTGCGCTTAAATGATGTTGTAGCTACTACAATCTAGGGGCTGTTAAGATCAGTAAGCTACAAAGGGAGCGGCGTAAGTATAATTAAAATTGTGCTACAAACTAGGCGGATGGCACTTACGTTACTGGAACAGATTGGAAAAAGACTGTCAACCGAGCTCCGGTTCATTAGAGTGGGCTAAATTGTCCCACCTAAAGCACCACCACAGCAGACAACCGAAGTGGTAATCTTATCAGAAAATCACAACGGAAGCAAGTCTGAAGGAAGTAAGAATCTTCTTGCGCAATCTTGCAGCCACTCCCCATGCGGTGTGCAGCGGGGATAAGCACGATTCCACTGAATCCCCCTTCTAACGACTCGCCGATTATTCCAAAATGGTCGGCTAGCGGCTAATCATAAAACGGTCGCTATAACCAATCATCCAATCCACAAATGTCTCGTATCTTTGCTGTTAACCAAAACACTTTCCTGCATGTACGCGAATGCACTATACTTCCTCAGCAAAATCGTCGAGCTTCAGTTGCTTCAGGTAACAAACGCTTGAGGTCGCATCTTCATAACCAAGACTTGGTTGCACTCATGAGTTGCAGATTTTGAAACGATCGTCTCCTCATAGGACGTAATGCTATCCTATAATATCGTAACGATCTACAATGGGAACCACTAGATGATCAGGAGACTCGGGCCATCGATTCGCTATGGTGTCGTATGCGTCCCAGACACCACAGCAACTGCTTCGTGACTGGTACCCCTCTACAATTGGCGTGCCTCAAGGCACTGTGCTGGGGCCCACTCTGTTCCTGATCCACATCAACGATCTACCGCAGCTTCTCCGGTCGCCGTGTGTCTTGTTTGCGGACGAAATGAAGATTTGGAGAGAAATCGACGCTCCCGATGACTGGGGCCTACTTCAGCAAGATCTCAACCGTTTATCCACATGGTCTGCAGAGGTTCTTCTCCCGGTCAACCCAGCCAAGTCGGTATTTATGTGCCTGGGGAAGGGTGCTGATGTCCGAACCTACATCATTGAAGGCCAAACGCTATATCCCACACCCTCCGTGAAGGACCTAGGTGTACTCTCACGCTACAATTTGAAGTCTCTGGACAACACGAACAGGCTATATCGTAACGGACTGCGCATGCTTTGGGCGCTCAAACCTAGCTTCGGCACATGGTCTGAAGAGGTTGCCACTCGCCCGTTCTCTTCTATCATTAGACCAATGCTAGAGTACGGTTCGCCCGCCTACTTTCCGATTACCCGAGGTGAGGCACAAAAGATCGAACGGGTCCAACACGATGCTACCAGGCTCATCCCGAGTTTACGTGGCTTTGGGTATGAAGACCGGTGCGAGAAACTAGTACTCCACCCTTTGTCCTACCGTCGGGTCCGAGTCGACCTCATTATGACCTACCGAATCCTACATCTTGGTGAGTTCCCCATGTTAAGGCGAATGCTGCAATAACAAGGGCCACGCAGCACATGCGGACACAGATACAAACTTGTCGTGCCGGATATAAAACGTATTCGCACCCACTGCGCTTCGAACGGAGAGTGGTAAACATTTGGAACAGTTTGCCCGAACATGTGATTGAGGCAACATCTGCGCAACAGTTCCAACGTTGTTAGATTTGTATTTTGCTTCTATTCGATTCAGAGAACGACTGCACACTTACGATGACATATCACATTTGCGAATCCTGAAATATCGTAAGTCGAATATTTTAAATATTACATGAGAACGACAATGATATTCAAGGTTGACAAATTTTATAACCTTTTTCACCATATTTCTAAAGAGTTGTACACAATCCATTTCTACTTTCCCTATAATACAGTATTCAGTATTCAGTCGTATATCACTTCCATTGCCTACTCTAGAGATAGATTCCCACGTAATATCAGCACTGGCGAAATGCTAACTCTCAACTGACAGCCACGTATTCATCCTCCGCGATTTCAACATGCACGAATTGGAAAACTAGGCAGTACCCAGTAAAACACACGACGCCTAAACGCATCGTCCAATGGCAAATATCTCGCTCTGTAATTACATCATTTCACGTACGAGGTACAGAGCTGATAACAAACTATCGGTACCTAACCTCATCCAAACGAACGAGGAACTCATGATCGACAGGCCACTGATAGACACTCCACTAGGACTAGGAGATCATGCCACCATACTTTACAACTATGTGCTTTGTGTTGAGTATCCCGGAGAACACACAGAACTAACGCTTACTATCACATATTACGACATCCTTACCGACTTAGTTGAAACGACCGATTTGGAATCCTTAATATGTGTATCACCTGATAGTGCTTGGATTTATTTTGCTTCAGTAATTTAATAGCAGTTGCTTCAGAACCAACGAGGGTTCGTTGCAACAATCCCCCGTCTTTCATCAGAAGTAGAACCCGCCAGCGCATGTCACTATGGCATGTGGCTTGACACACTTACGGTGTTCGTTCTACTCGGACACTTAGAGCGATTAAGTAAACTAGCGCAACCATGTTAACATGCTGATCCGTGAGGACAAGTTGTCTCACCAACAACAATTGACCTGTAAATGTACCAAAATAAACAGCACTTATACAAGCGTGTTAACACCATCCGGAAAGTGAGGCTCATTATCCCTACACTTAACATGCCATTCGGAGTGGCACAGATTACTGAAGAGGCAGCCAATGTCCTACGAATATAGGGTACCCCAAACTTCCAACGAGAGGTCCGCCAGTGTTAAGCACCCACATCCCTAGTCCCAACCAAAACAATCACTAACCTCAATTTTACTGTCACAACTGTGTTAAACAAACTGATATCACTACAGACCTACAACCTCTTGGAATCAAGTATATTCATCCGAGGACGCTGAACATAACAGCAACAGCGCTGGCCGGGCCATTATCGAATATCTTCCATACGGGTTTGGAAAGCAATTTGTGTCGCTCAGGTAGAGGCATGAAGTAATCACTACAAATTTTGAGAGGGGTTATCTTTCGGAACCAGCCAAAAAGCGTCCAGTCGTTCTTCTCCCTTTTCTCCCAAAGATATTTGAGGCAATCATTGCTGCGTATTTGGTAGACCATCTAGAACGCCGCAACCTCATTGCATTCGAGTAACGCGGTTTTCTCCGGGACCATTCATGCAATACCAACCTACTGATGGCTTGCCGTAGTTAAACGGAAGCAACCGATAAAGACAGAAGAACAGACCTCATTTACCTAGACTTCACCAAGGCCTTCGACCGAATGGACCATCGCATTCAGCTACACTGGCTCGAAAGCTATGAAATTGGTGATCTCGTCCTTTGGTGGATCAGGAATTTCCTGCGGTGTCTGCAACTGCGGGTCACCCTGATGTATAAGCGCAACTTGATTCACTGTCTTACCTAGAGAGCAAGTGAAATCTACTCGGAAGACACCTTAACTACTGAACTGACGTACATACAGAATGCGTCCCGCGAAAATGGATAGCCGACAAATTTATGCTAAGAAACCTTGAAGAATAGACGAAACAGGTAATTGTGTTAACCGGCAAAAGAAGAGCTATTCATACGAATACCTTTCAAAGTGGACCCAGTTACTGAGCCTTTAAGCCGAATTCATTCAGGCTGCAGCTACGCTAAAGTGCGTGTTTTCGAAGGAACCATTCCTTCGTTTACGAAACAGGGATAAGTTGCCCATGCTGACCGTCTTATTGGTTATCTATCAGTTGGAGTGCGCCTGTGGCGCAACGTTTATTGATCGAAAGGCGCAACAGTCGTCCAAAAGCGTGAAAGAACATTGCCCACGTTGGTTGCATCGAGATGTCACCGTAGTCAGTAACAGATCCATTTTGGCCCATATTGTCGACAGTGGGCACCTGGATGATCAAAAGCATGCTTTTAGAACTTTATAGAAGGATCCACTGCACCGACCGAAAGCGCATTTTCTTCGTACAATTACGACGGCCGAAGCAATTTGCAAAAGGTGGGTTCAACTGTCCTTATGCTGGCAAAAAAAGCTTGTCTAGGCTCTACGGCTTTCGTGGCCAGATACAACGTAAATACCCTGGTCAACTACGTGCGGTCAAACTCCGTAACATTTAATTGACTCGTTTTGATTTTTCGGCTGTGTTACGTTTAGTAGCTGGTCGATTATGTTCTTCCTAGTTTTAGCCCTATATATGATTGTACTGTCTGATTATGAACCATTGAAAACAAGTGCTCACCAAACGGTCTCAATGTTCTCCTTAAGTTGCAGGTCAGACTTCAAAGTGTGCTGTCCTACCCGATTTATGTCGAATGTAGTATTCCACAAGGATCGGTTTTGAAATCGCTCCTGTTTCTCATGTAATTTAACGAGCTTACGCGTTTGTTGTCGCAGATTTCCCGCTGTTCACTAATGCTTTAAAGAAATGGCGGACGAAGGCCGACCAAGTGAATCATGATGCAGTTCAGCGAGACTTGGACAGAGCGTATGTGCGGCCACTCCACAACCTGTTTCTGTATGATTCAGGGATGTGTAATGTGGTTCACAATTGCCACCAGTCGAATATCACATATAATCTTACTGAAAGCATGTCCTTTAAGCAGTCACCTAAGAGCAGGACTTTAGGATACTAGTTCAGGCTTATCTGGGCTGCTCAAAGCCTTCTGCGAGGGCATCAAATATTGGGAATCAACACTTTGGTATGATGCGGAGGACATTCGGACGGTTTGATCACTCTGTCTGTTCACATTCTCTTAACAACAACGTGTGGCTGTATGTGAAATATGCAATCAAGCCAAAGCAGCCTTGGCACAAGCATGATCTTGTAGCGCTCGAGAATCCACAGCGACAATCTATAGAACACGTCAAGGGTTGTTCAAACTTCCATATCAACTTAGAATGAGGACCCAAAAATTATACAGCTGTCGGTACCGACGCCTACGTGGTTACCTTATTTTGGTCTCCCAGATTCTCAGAAGAACCCCAAGCATGTCTACTGCCATCTACAACAGCCGAGCCACAACACGTATTTGAGCGACCACAAGTTCAAGTTAGCCACGCAATACAGTCGGCTAGCATGGTGAGAGAACGTTGACACTCTTGGTATGTGTCAGCCATAGATCACACTCCCAAATAACGTCGTTTCAGCCTCCAATTTACCTATGTTTAAAAAAGCCTTAAAGCTGCCCTAACCAACCTACATTACGAGAAATATTCAGTATGTCTCAACAGATGATTGAATGTGATGAAGTTATACAAGCATAATTAACCTACAAAACTGAGTTTGGCCCTTGCTGCATGCCTCCGTGTGAGCCCTGAGTGAGTCCACCAAAAAATTTTCATTTTATCACTGTTTTATATTCACCAAATTAAAATAAATATAAACGTGGGCATTCTCGATGTTGTTACACGAGACACATCAAAGAAGGCATTGTTAGTTTGCACAATCGGATATACAAAATTAGCTATTTGATCAAATATCGATGTTGGCAAATGCAAATGATGTGGTTCTTGAGATAATGAACATAAGAGATTGTTGTGGTGACTATTAACAAGTTAAAATAGCAAATCGTTTTGCGAATACGAAGGAACTGTTGGACTCAAATGATAATTAATATTTGTCGCAAGTAAATTTATAATCAATGACTCAAATTGGGTCTCGGTCAGTCGGAATGATTTAACCACGAACCTACTGTTTGCGGTGCTATCCACAGTCAACTATCGTCTAATGGAAACATTATAGTGTTGCTCATCCCAACAGTGGCCCCCCAAGACCGCGGTTTCTTCCTGGTTGGGACTCGGCATTTGGAGATAGCCTGAGTTGGGCTAAAACTCAGGGCCTACTGGCTCATGGTTGACGCCATAAGCACTATGCCACTTACGATCCTTGTGATCGTAATGAGCGAGGTCCACCTCAAGTGAACCGAAGTCTCAACAGAGGTTGCTTGTAGCAACCCAACCACCAGCGGATTCTACAAGTTGAATTTTGAATTCGTTTCCGCTGGACCAAGAGTTGCTCGCGGATCTCAGTGGCTTAGTGCTTATGGCGTCAACCAAGAGTCACTAGGCTCTGAGTTCCAGCCCAAGTCAGACAATCTCCAACTGACGAGTCCCAACCAGGACGAAACCGCGGTCTTGGGGTGCCAGTGTTGGGATGAGCAACACTATTATGTTTCTATTTTACTTACGGTCTTTTAGATCGTAATGACTGAGGTCCAACTCAAGTGAACCGAAGTCTCAATAGAGGTTGTTTGTAGCAATCCAACCACCAGCGGATTCTCCAAGTTCAACTTTGTACTGTCGTCTAATTTTCATCCCCTTGTCGTAATGTATGGTATCCGATTACTTTGGGTCGCGTTAAATTTCTTTCAGTGTCCAGTTGTGGGAACCGTGAGCCACATAGCAGTAAGGATCAAAGTCAAAAAATTAAGGTCCATCCGCCGTTATTACAAGCATCCCTAGGTGCTGGCCAACTTATCTTAAAAGATCAAACGGAAGAGCGACTGACAACAGATAGCCAGACAGAAATGTGATGGAGGCGGACCAGAAAATGTGAAGAAAAAGAAATAAAGGATTCACCCTTGAACCATTATGTACTGCTTATCTGCATTTCTATAATAGTTATGTATAAATGACTTCTTAAGAAAGGAGAAGCAGTGGGGCATACGAAGGAATACGATTTGAGGCTGGATGCCCGATAAGAGCAAGGCGAAGAAAAGGTTGCAGGTTATAAAAGGTATGTGAGTGTCTAAATATTCGAAGCTATGTCGCTGCATAGTGTATGGTGTAGCAGACGCCGAATATTACTAATAGACGAGAGCTAAGGAAGATAAATTAATGGGAATCAGGTGACAGTTGTGAACATCGGTTTACAGTGAAGAGTCAAATGGGTCCAAGCAGGTACGTAGATCCATGAGCATAGACACGCAGAAGCTAAGGCGCTGCGTCGTGCATTGTAATTTAATATTCTTTCTCTGTTAGGAGATGGAAAATATTAAAGCCTGACTGATAAAAGCAAGCAGTGGGACTGGATGCCAATCTACAGCGAGAATCCATAGCGGTTGAAGCAAGTAGGTGGCTACGAGAGAAATAAAAACATACATCGCTAAGGCGCTGCATCTTATAGGAGGATTAAGTCGTCCACGAATATCCAGAGGAAGAAAGCTAATGCAGGCGAAGTAATGGCATGCAAGAAATGGGGTCGGATGCGCGGATTTGGGCTACGGATGCTGACGATGTGTTACTCGGTTAGCTACAATGCCAGGTTTTAAGGTTAGAATCGATTTGGACCTAGTTTTATATCACCTCATAAGGGTGCGTCCGCGTTGGCGGCGCACTTCGTTTCTGCATTTGCGATGACCAGGTGTCTGTTTCGAGTTCGACGTGTACCGCTTTTACGGATCTCGGCAGTCTGGATTGCGGCGTTGAAGAGGTATGTCTACTGCTAGCAAACATTGACGGCACCAAACCTGTCGGACTTGATGGGATTCACCCACTGGTTCTTAGGTCACTTTCGACCATAATTTCTCTTGTTGTGAGTGACCTTTCCAACAGGTCGCTCTCCGAAGGTTCGTTGCAAATTTACTGAAAATATTCGGTAGTGAAGTCTATTCCGAAATGCGGCGACCACAGCAAAGTAGACAACTACAGACCATTTTGTTTGACACATACTATGGCAAAGTTTACTTTAAAAATGGTGGAGTAGGGATTGCTGCCGTTGTTACAGTCAAACGAAATCCTGACGCCCGCACAACACGGTTTTCTGCAATTCCGCTCATGCATTACAAACCTACTTTTAACGAGGCATGATTGCTTGAAGGCAATAAGCAAGGAGAAATCTGTCCACGTTATATTCATCCACTTCAATAAAGCGTACGGCAAAATCAACCATGAGGTTCTTCTTCACAAACTCAGGAGGTGTGATGTCGGTTGCTCACTGTACCGGTGGATCCGCGACTTTCTTATTGGTCGAAAGTGGAGGGTACAGGTTGACAACCATCTAACTGACTGGTACCCCTCTACAAGTGGCGTGCCTCAAGGCACTGTGCTGGGTCCCGCTGTTCCTTATCCACCTCAACCATCTCACTCAGCTTCTCCAGTCGCCTTGGGCTTTGTTGGTGGAACACATGAAGCTTTGGAGAGAAATCGACGCTCTCGACGACTGACTTACTTCAGCAAGACCTCAGCGCCTATCCATATTGTCTGCAGCAGTTCCTCTCCCGGTCAACGTAACCAAGTCTGTATTTATGAGCCTGGGGAAGGGTGCTGATGTCCGAACCTACACCCTTGACGACCACCCGCTGTATCACACACCCTCCGTGAAGGACCTAGGTGTACTCTTGAGCTAAGATTTGAAGTACATGGACAAACGAACAGGCTATATCGTAATGGACTGCGCATGAATTGGGCACTCAAACGTAGCTTCGGCACATGGTCTGAAGTGGTTGCCACTTGCCTTTTCTCTTCCATCATTAGACCAATGCTAGAGTACGGTTCGCCCGTCTACTTTTGCATTACTCGAGGCGAAGCATAAAAGATCGAAGGTGTCCAACACATTGCTGTTAGGCTCATCCCGAGTTTACGTGACTTGAGGTATGAAGACCGGTGCGAGAAACTAGGACTCTACACCTTGTCCCACCGTCGGGTGCGAGTTGACCTCATTATGATCTACCGTATGCTACATCCCGGTGACTTCCCCACGCTGAGGCCAATGCTGCACATACGAGGGCCATGCAGCACACGCGGACACAGAAACAAACTTGTCGTGCCAGATGTGAAAGGTCTTCCCCACCCACTGTGCTTCGAACGGAGAGTGGTAAATATTTGGAACGGTTTGCCTGAACATGTGATTGAGGCAACATCTGTGCTGCAGTTCAAAACGTTGTTAGATCTATATGTTACCACTATTCGATTCAGAGAATGATTGCACAATTACGATGATATGTCACATTTGTGAGTCCAACAATACCGTGAGTCAGATAGTTTAAATGTTACATGGAATGATAATAATATTCAAAGCCGACAATTTTTATAAGCTTTTTCACCATATTTCGTAAGTGTTGTACATAATCCATTTATATTTGCTCTATAATACAGTAAAGAGTATTCGGATAAATTGGCATAAATTAGTGCGGAGTGCTACAGCCTTTGGTATTGCTCTGATTTTCATTGGCAGCCTGTTCCATGTCTATAAGGAAAGAAAGCACGAGCTTCCAAGTAAGGTCCAGTTGTTCATGGGTAGCGCTAATCCCTATTCTGTCGAACGCAAAACTCAGTAGCAGTGTTCGGATAGTGCAATAACTGAAAGGCGAATACCAGCAGGAGCTGTTTGCATCTACCACGATGGTTCGGGGTAAGCGGACCCAGTAGAATACTAATGAATGAAAGTTATACTGTCAATCGCTATCCTCTGACTTTGCCACGAGTTTGTATACTAGGAGAGGTTAAGTGCAGCGTCTATACAAAGTGTCATGATTCCCTGAGCAGACCGACTTAAAGTTGTACCCACTGACTGATCTACCTTTCACTATGCCATAAGTCGCGTGTTCGCTAAATTTAATTGAACTGGAGTAGGGTATTCATAGATCACTTATCGCTACGCAATTAGCAATCACTGAGCGGTTTATTTTCAATGCATTGGACGAAAGATTACAACATACTAGATAAGGTTTCATTTATTTTATGGGTATTTCGATTTCCAGTGTTCGCATCACCGATCTAACGCAGTACGATCACCTTGAATATGGGGCATGGCAGTTCCTGTTCCGTTCGCATCAAGCGATAAAAATTTTTTAATATCACCTGTGAATATGAATAGACTTCCATGGGTGAAGCAGGCAAATATGTCGTTAACATACAGAAGAAATGGTATTGAGCCAATTAACATATTTGGAAAACAATGCAAGTGACCGGCAATTACTGTGACTCTGCTCTATCCGGCCGCAACATTTGTGTACTCCTGTCAATATGATGTAATCAATGAGAGCCGCTGATATGAGAAAAAAGAAAATAAAGTTTACTCAAAAGAACATGGTGCGAAATCGGTCAAAAGCCCGGATTTTGACAAAAAACAATAAGAAGTAAATCTCATGCATCAATATCTGATGTTAGAAAATCCATACCAGTATAAGTGCAACTTCACGCACCGTGATAAAAAATTTCTTGTCAAAAAAAATAACGTGTTTGTTCAAGTTCACAGGCACATCCATTCGTTCCATAACTGAAGTGCCACATGCGCGCAGAATTACCGACAATATCCTTAGTCATGGGACACTAGTAAATGGGACTCACTGGTTGTAAGCGTAAGGCTAGATGTTTGCGTCCATGGGGGCAGGTATGCTCCTGAGTAGGTTGAAAAATTGGTGTTAACTGAAGGCAGACAAGGATAAGACTGTCAGTGCAAGAGGTCAGCACCAGTACACCTGACTGTAGTCGGTCAACCGATGATGTAGTGAGTGAACGTGCTCTCTCCACCTCTACCTAACAGATCAATTCTCGCAAAAAGTAACCATAGGTTCGTACTCAGACCTGGCTGGTAGCCGGTGTCTATGCGCCACATTTCCAGCGCTTGTGCGAGCAGTCTGTAACATATCGAGCGCAAAAGATGTTATCAATCAAAGATGCACTGAAACAGTGGCAAAATTGTACTCCAGCCAAGCATTGCCTCTGGTCAAAAAATATATCAAATTAAGATAGTTAACATAATATTAAAAATAATAATAACTGGCATATTTCTTGTCAAGTGAAAAGCTCTGCCAATATTCTGCACAGAGCACTCCCTTGCATGCTCTCACGAGAGCGATATCAAGTTGTACTCATATATTTGTCGACATTCCTAGCAAGGTATTTGCCCCATATATTTGCCCTATACGACGGTTGGAGGAAATTTGCAGTTTCAGTAGTTTTTAAACACTGAGGACAAAGTACATCGCATGACGTAGTGTTACACCCATTTGACGTTAAAGGGCCTTTCAGTGAGTAGTTTCTCAAATGATATTCCACACGAAAAACCGCATACTTATGTCCAGATAGACTAAGCTTCCTAACTTACTACGAACGAATTGCAAATTCTCACATGACCTGATGGTTAATGGCAGCTGGTTTCACAGACAATCATATATGGTGAGATAAAGGTTAAACTGCAGAATTCCCTGCAATCTGGTACAATCATCATAACGTTTTTGTTACATAGAACTCACGTGTAATTGTGCTTCAATGTTAAGGTGAATCGATTGTAATGGGTATGCCATGAATCAGATTGTGCAGCAGTCTCAAGTTAACGTTTAGTCTTCGCAGCCAAAGCGGATCGAGATAATGTTGCTCGCATTATTATCAAGAGACTATGATAGAATCATTTTCGAATATAAGCTTAGTTAATGACCGTTAAAGGCTTTCTATCGATGATCTGTCTGATATCCTCAAATTGCCTCAGATTATGCTACGATAATCTAGGCCGGGACGACTAGGGATTGCAAATAGTTCAACTGGATCTGTGATGGACTGCACGTTATGCGAGACGTTAGCGAATGATTGTCTAGCTCGTTCTATCTGGTACTCAATCTGTTCTAAGGACATGCAAGTAGAAGAATATCTGATTCCAATGTCACGAGTGGAAGGTTGTAAACAGATGCGTTCGCTGTTGCGTGTGATACACACTTCAGGTGTCAAGCGACCGCGACATATGATACTTGGCTGTCGTGCTTAGTCCGTCAGCATCCACTTATCGTACCAAGTCTCAAGCGAACGAATGTATTCTTAAATGAGTGATAGTACATTCGGAAGCCCAAGTCGTCGGTACTTGTAGACTAATGTTATATCATCAACAAATAAAACCAGCATGCCATTTTTTAAACCAAACTAATATCACTGACACAAAGAAGGTAAAATAAGGTACGGAGCGACATGTTTGATTAATCCCGCTGGTAATTGGACGTAGGGAAAAGCAATAGTCGCCTAAGGTGACAATGTTAGCGGGACTGTTCATGTATGGTAATAGCCAACCCATTACTGTGTTCTGGACTTCAAGGCAATCTATCTGAATAGGTAACTGCTTGTGATGTACTTGACAGAACGTTTTCTGCATATCTACACACGAAAATATTATGGCACACTTTGAGTCCAATGATTATTTTATGTAGTTTAGACAATGCAGCCACCAGAATGTGTACGATCGTTAGTCAAGAAAAATATCGGATAGCCTCTCTAACAGCTTCAGTGATTTGATGAAATTCCTCACACTTTTTACCAATTGCACGAATAATCCGGCTATTATAGGAGTGTTATGGCTTGGCCTGTATTTGTCAATCTCCTGTTTCTCTCAGCCATTTTTATGTCGGCTGAAAATAAAGTTTTCTTTTGATCTGCAAAAGCCTTTGTTCCCAGGAAAACGGCAAACATATACAAGAGCAGCAGTGAAATATCAGTCCATCCCAGTCTCATCGCCGATGGGTGGATCTCATCAGCTTCGAGAATTGAGCTCGACGAATAAAAGAGTTGCTTGGTGGATATTTCGGAGGGCATTAGCAGTTTAGATGGTGCCTTAAGGTAATTATAACTTTAATGTCAATTTTCATGTAGGTGGAGAAGTACGAGCTAAATGCTTTACTGTAGGCCCCTGCATGTCATCCACCTGTTAAGTGATCAATGAAAAGCGCTTGTTGCTTTCCGTCGAAGGAATCAGACCGGCTAATTTAGCTTACATGTCATTCGTAGATTTGCTTAATTTTGATGCGTTACCATTATCAAAAATATATGATAAAATGTAAAAGAGAGTCGGTACATCTTCGGAATCATAGTAAAATACCCTAACTTGCTTTATCGTGCGATCGGTTTGATGCATTTCTAACTCATCGAACGTTTCGCTGCATCCATTTAAACGTCTCTGATCAGTTTTCCTTATGCAGCAACGAGAGTTATGACTTGTAGAACCTAATGATAAAAGTGCTCCCCTGCTTTGAACGTCATGTTGGAGATAATTAGGCATCCCAATCGCGAGACCGTATTATTTGAGGGAAGGGTTCCCAGTTAATACTGCGGGTGGAGTAGTAGGAAGGAGGTACTTGTTTGGTGACCATTTTAACGGTGACGGCCTTCACGGAATTTCAATTGCGTAGGAACTATGATGCGGTGACTTTTACAGCAATGTGCTGATTGTTTTTCCATTTATATGACTGAAGAGACGCTACAATAGTATGTGCGCTCCGGTGAGAGTTTTGTGGTAAGCAGAAATGTGATTTTGCACTGGGCATGCATGCAATCCTCCCTCTTACTTGTGAAACGTATACAGCGCGGTTAACTCAAGTGAGTTACGAAGAGGCACTAACAAGCTTGTTGATTTTCCATCATGTGCTATTGGTAGTAAAGCAGTAGTTTGCATTGCGTGTGGATTGTCTTTAAGTTACAAGACAAATGCTGCATAGACATGCATTCATATCCTCTCCACCTGATGAGATGAAATTACATCGAAACGCGTCGTGGCTGTGCAGTGTTTTCGGGTGGGCAACACCAAATTGCCATCTACTTTGAATACGGTCCCAGCGATCGCAGTGACTAAGGTTCATTTCAATGTGAATCACAGTCCATTACGTTGAGGTTGCGTGTCGCAATCCAATCACACAACGTGTAATTCAAACTTGACCCTCCAATTAGTCATCTACCGTTGTGACAAAATGTGTTGCCCATCGTGACCCGGTAGCCA
This sequence comes from Dicrocoelium dendriticum, assembly GCA_944474145.2. Taxonomy (NCBI): domain Eukaryota; kingdom Metazoa; phylum Platyhelminthes; class Trematoda; order Plagiorchiida; family Dicrocoeliidae; genus Dicrocoelium; species Dicrocoelium dendriticum. The sequence goes on along the minus strand of OX104071.1, from coordinate 83,147,503 downwards.
AAAGGGTAGTAGTGTTGGCTGCTATTCCAATGGTCGTGGGTTCAAATCCTGCTGTCTCCACCTGATGAGATGAAATTACACCGAAACGCGTCGTGGCTGTGCAGTGTTTTCGGGTGGGCAATACCCAAATTTCCATCTATTATGGCATGACGTTTAGATTGTTTAGTCGTACTCACCAGTGACACAGATGTTGATTCCACATTTATGGCGATTTTCATTAACGTCAGACGAATAGAAAACGAACGGTATTTCCTAAGCAAGCTTGCATTTATAAACAAGCTGCAACCAGTCCTCTAAACATGCGTTACCTGAACTAACTAACATGCTCTATGGACTCAAACTGTGCCATATTATTTTCCTGCGTAGATATGCAGAAAACGTTCTGTCAAGTACATCACAAGCAGCTACCTATTCAGATAGATTGCCTTGAAGTCCAGAACACAGTAATGGGTTGGCTATCCTCAGACATGAACAGTTCCGCTAACATTGTCACCTTAGGCGACTATTGCTTTTCCCTACGTCCAATTACCAGCTGGATTAATCAAAGATGTGCGCTGCGTACCATTATTCCCCTTCTTTGGGTCAGTGATATTAGTTTGGTTTAACAAATGGCATGCTGGTTTTATTTGTTGATGATATAACATTAGTCCACAAGTACCGACGACTAGGGCGTCCGAATGTACTATCAATCATTAAGAATACATTCGTCCGCTTGAGACTTGGTACGATAAGTGGATGCTGACAGACTAAGCACGAAAGTCAAGTAGCATATGTCGCGGTCGCTTGACACCTGAAGTGTGTATCACACACAACAGCGAACGCATCTGTTTACAACCTTCCACTCGTGACATTGGAATCAGATATTCTTCTACTTTTATGTCCTTAGAACAGATTGAGTACCAGATAGAACGAGCTAGAAAATCATTCGCTAACATCTCGCATAACGTGCAGTCCATCGCAGATCCAGTTGAACTATTTGCAATCCCTAGTCGTCCCGGTCTAGATTATCGTATCATAATCTGAGGCAATATGGGGAAATCAGACAGATCATCGATAGAAAGCCTTTAACGGCCATTATCTAAGCTTTGATTCGAAGATGATTCTATCATAGCCTCTTGATAATAATGCGAGCAACATTATCTCGATCCGCTTTGGCTGCGAAAACTAAAAGTTAACTTGAGACTGCTGTACAATCTGATTCATGGCATACCCATTGCAATGGATTCAACTTAACCATGAAGCACAATTACACGTGAGTCCTAGGTAACAAAAGCGTTATGATGATTGTACCCGAATGCAGGGAAATTTGCAGTTTAACCTTCATCTCACCATATATGGTTGTCTGTGAAACCAGCTGCTATTAACCATCAGGTCATGTGAGAATTTGCAATTCGTTCGTAGTAAGTTAGGAAGCTTAGTCTATCTGGACATAAGTATGCGGTTTTTTCGTGTGGAATATCATTTGAGAAACTACTCACTGAAAGGCCCTTTAACGTCAAATGGGTGTAACACTACGTCATGCGATGTACTTTGTCCTCAGTGTTCAGGAACTATTGAAACTGCAAATTTCCTCCAACCGTCGTATAGGGCAAATATATGGGGCAAATACCTTGCCAGGAATGTCGAAAAATATATGAGTACAACTTGATATCGCTCTCGTGAGAGCATGCAAGGGAATGCTCTGTGCAGAATATTGGCAGAGCTTTTCACTTGACAAGAAATATGCCAGTTATTATTATTATTATTAGATATCTTAATTTGATATATTTTTTGACCAGAGGCAATGCTTGGCTTGAGTACAATTTTGCCACTGTTTCAGTGCATCTTTGATTGATAACATCTTTTGCGCTCGATATGTTACAGACTGCTCGCACAAGCGCTGGAAATTTGGCGCATAGACACCGGCTACCAGCCAGGTCTGAGTACGAACCTATGGTTACTTTTTGCGAGAATTGATCTGTTATGCAGAGGTGGAGAGAGAACGTTCACTCACTACATCATCGGTTGACCGACTACAGTCAGGTGTACTGGTGCTGACCTCTTGCACTGACAGTCTCATCCTTGTCTGCCTTCAGTTAACACCAATTTTTCAACCTACTCAGGAGCATACCTGCCCCCATGGACGCAAACATTTACCTTCCGCTTACAACCAGTGAATCCCATTTACTAGTGTACCATGACTAAGGACATTGTCACTAGTTCTGCGCGCATGTGGCACCTCAGGTATGGAACGAATGAATGGGCCGGTGAAATTGAATATAATACACTTTGTTTTGATTTCAAATAAGATGTTTTTAGCATTTGCTTAAGTTGCCTTTATAATTGGATAGAAAATCGAGTTGAGATATCTGGCGTTAATTACCCTTTTGCAAATTATGTTAGGACTTACTTTTTATGCTGCGCGACGACAGAGGTGTCAAGATATTTTCTTCTTCTGTCATTTCTGTCGCTTGCTTCGCTATGAGCATGTGTCTGATGAGATTTATGTTGTCAATGTTGAGGTGACGACGTCGTCGTTGTCTTGGTAGAAAAAGCCCAGCTTTCCGGCAGCAAGTAATTGATGGCGTATACGGTTTCAGCAATATGGGTTGAAGGTGTTGTCCACCTAGCCTTAGTACTACAGAAGTTAAGCCATCGGGGACAGGTAGTTATCGACTTTTTAACGCTAGCGTTGGTGCGCCAACCAAATGTAATGATGGATAGCTTAAATTTCGTATGACTTGGTAGCTGAGCTGTTTGCATTCTACGAGCATCAGTGAAGGAGTTACAATTATATATGTTTAGAACCTCGCATAGTTCATCTTGATCAGTAATCATGGTTTTATCCGGTTGCACAAGTGATGTGAGGGATGTTACGTTATGAGAACTCCTATGCTACAGTAAATTAGTAAGCCAGTTGGATTGGTTTAAGTTTAAAATCGCGGTTTTTTCATGTGTTGGCTTCAGTGAAAATTGCTTGCTTCTTCATTGTAGCGGGGTTTCACCGATGAGCATAAAACGATGAAAATCCTATTTTTTCTTCTATTTAGGTCCCATTCTTCTGATTTTGAGGAAAATTTTCATTTTAATCCCTGTGGTTGATTGACAGCATGGTCAACTTCCGCGTTGCTTTTATGCGAATATATCCAAGAAGGACAAAACATTGTTGTTAATTATGTTAATGGTTACATCAATACCAGTTGAGAGAAAGAACCTATCCCAATCTCTGGATCTGAAGAGATTGGAGAAGCTTCCCACTTAATGCGCCTGAATGATCCGTAGGCACCTACGAATGTTGCAGTGCAACCCTTCACACTGTTTATCTCAAATGGGAGTTCCACTAATGTATGGTCGGCACCTTGGATAATCTCTAGCACATTCGCGGATGCACAGGATATTCCTGTTGTCAGAAATAGGTCACGAACATTATCCTGTCTAGTGGGTACACGTACTTGCTTAGTCCAGTCTCATGCAGTGATGGTGTCTAGTAGAGCCATATGTTTTGTTGGTGTTGTCAAAGATTCCAATATAAACCACCTCCTACTATTTAATGGTTAGGCGGTAGTTGGGAAAATGGGTAGAAGAGTTTGGCAAGTTCCGGAACACGTTTCTTGGGAGCGTGTGGTGCATTATAAATGTAGCCAAATAAGACGTCAAGGTTTTCCCCACTGCTCTGAACCCAGACTGAATCATCGGGGTTACCGATAGACAAGACTTCCTATGTAGAGACACGAATTCCACATGGATATAGATAAGGGATCCGCCACTTCGGCCAGTGACGCGTCCAATACAGAATATCCTGTAACCCAAGATGTGAAGAGGTGTGTCAATTGCACTGGGAGAATAGCATGTTTCGGTAACGGAAACCATCTGAGGGCCACACAATAATATAAGGGGCTTAGTAGGTGTATGTTGTGTTTTATTGATCGAGCGTTAAAGGGAAGCGCTTTAACCGGTTCATGGCTAGATATTACTACAATAGTGGTACCATATTATTTTCACATTTGTCCATACTCACTAGCTCCTTGCATCTTCCAGGTTATGTATACATTAATATCGCTCCATTTTAAGAGTATTTTATACATCCATAGATGAGGTAGGTGATAAACGCATGGGTGCTGAATTGGAGATGTATATGTGAAGTTTAACACTAGGAGTATTATAGGAAGCTTATCGAATAGAGGATGATAACCTGGTGCTACAATTTTGCTCGTTGTCATTGCAGGGCATGTAATAAACTGCATCAAATTTGGCAGGATACTCTCCGGTACTGGATTCTAATACTTTCCGGGAGCAAGAAACATAGATAGAATTCTGGAGAAATGATATATGGCAAATGTTTTCTGCGTTTGGATTTAGTGTGGTGAGTCGAAAACCGCCAAATTCCAGAAAATTGGTCCGGTGGTTGTTAGTAAGAGTGAGGCAGATGCCCCAAGTTGTTGTAAAGAACCAGAACCCAATGGATAACGGCGAGGAGTTCGTCTTACTCTAGTATCCGTGGATTTTCGTCCATCAGTCAGTCAGTTTATCTCGCGATTGCTCTTAGCGAGACGGTCGATGTCGTTGAGCAGGAGGGTAACAGTTGCAATTTAGCACCTTCGGTGCTTCCGGCAGATATGGGCGTCGGGGTAACTACGTTGCTTGGTGACATCGAGGTTTGACTTGTGCCTTCGTAGATGTCTCTTTTGGGATGCGCAGGCCATTTTCATCATCGCAGTGACGCGCATACTTTTGAGGATGTAAGATCAAGGATCTCTTGAGTCCTTTAAAAATTAACGACGATGGAGCTGGTTCACCCCGACGACTTCTTCCTCAGTCGCTTACAGGTGCAACTGTCCAAAGGCATGTTACACCATCCTAGCAGTATGCTTTTCACTCTGTCAAGAGCAAACAGGTCCGGGACATTGAAGAGGACGAGGTTGGAGGTACGGTAATCGCGCTTACATCGTTGGCAATGGTCGCGAGGAGTACCCTGGCAGCATTTAACTCAATGGGGCTATCGGATTTGCCGATATCCGACAGCTGGACTAGTGGCATCATCTTTGCTAAAGTTCCAGCAATAAAGGCCAATTCGTTCTTTAGTGTATTTAATACGATTTCAAGGGAGCACATTTTAGCAAGCCCATTGCACAACTGATCATGACTGATGGATTTGCACTCCTTCATCAATGAGTGCAACATTGGTGTTGACACTTTGATAGTCGTAGCCGTTTTCACAGATATAAACAATGATTGTTACATTTAACTAGCATGATAGGCAAGGTGCGGATGCGGTAACATAGATCAGATGATTGGGTGAAAAACAGGCAAAACCTACCACACCTGAAACTCTGCTGGTGTAAAAAGGAAAGGCTAGATGAACATAGGGTTTTAAAAATGGAAACACGAAGTGATGGTAAGAAAGTGTTACTGTTTGGTAACAAATAAGGGTTAGCAATAAGTTTACGTTGTATTCTAATTGAATCCAATTGACCTGATCAACAGAGTAAAAAGTTCACGCATCTTGCGATCAGTCGGTAATTAGGACGTGGTACTAATTCTGGTCATCAAAGGGAACTTGTTAAGCAACCGCTTTTTTAGCTGCATTATATTATTGTACTATTGTTGCAACGTTTTCCTTAGACTGCGTAAAATGAAAAATGGTATTCATTTTATTGCGACGATTATTATTAGTCCGATAGATACTGAGGTCATTAGTGTACAAACCCGACCAGTACAGAAGAACTAATTCGATAAACCGCGACGTAATCGGCTGACTTACATAACCGATAAATGAAAATGATTTTGTAGTAGATGTGAGTAACGATAGATGGTTTTACGGAAAACCGAGAATGGTGCAGCGTAGGCAAAGCAATAAAAACAGCGAAAATCACTAATTTTGTTGCTCCGTAACTATAAATGAAGGCACCATTCTTTACTTCATTAAAATGTTGTAACTAATAACTTACAAATTCATTCAGATAGGAAATATCGATAGCCAATTTCAGATTGATATTCCTTACGAAATTTAGGTAAACTATCTGCGTTTCGAGGTATGGATCAATAGCTGCTAGTAGTCGGTTCAAATAATTCAAGTCAGTGTTTCCTAACCTAAATAACCAGGTTCTAATAGCCAAAGAGATTTGCTTGAATTTAACTAATTTACTAAAAAGGACTTTTTAGTGTTTTACTTTTAGGTTTGGCGTATAAAGCAGACCGAAAGGCCGATGGCAATGCGCTATCTGCAACCTGAGTCGACTCATAAAATATGACACCTGGTAGCATAAAAGAAAAGCTCCCCAGCCAAGCGCGAGAATTTGAGCAGCCATGAGGTCACACTCTCTGATCGAATATCGCATTTCGTTCTTTTGTTTGCTGCGCAACAATAAAATCGCCGATGGCTATAATAAAGGCCCAAATACCTTTGTTAGTAGCTCTGTTCGTCTCGAATTCACTAGATATATTTTCTGCGGAGCTGAGAACAAGCGACGCGCTTTTTTGATGAGATATCGTTAAAGTTTCCAACCTAAAAATCGGTAAAATTTTAGCCCAAGAAAAACCCGATGTGCCTGATTTGACAACTTGGTAACTTACATGAAACCAAAGAACGTAAATAATTTGCAAAGGTTTCCCACAAACACATATTGCATCTACATTAGATGTCGAGTCGATTCCCACTCATTAATCGTATACATTCTCTCCATGTTATCCCGAATGCAAAATTTAGTGTTTGATAGCATTAGAGATTGACTGGAGCAAGACAGCGGGAAGCATTCGCCGTAGTGTTCAAAAGCATTTAGTTTATAACGGACAATACAACGAATTATATGATGCTGATACATCTACGGTTAGCGAAGCAAAACATTTTAGGAAACATCTCTACCTGAACTACAAAATATAGAGTCCCCAAAGCATTTGCTTGGATTGCGCTACTTACAACGTTTTTTATTTGGAAGTATTACATATTATAACAATTGCTTGATGCTGGCCAGTGAGGTACAGTGATATCCATGCATATAACTTGATAGTAATACCGAGGGAATGAACTTTTGCTACAAGCTATCCTTGTGGTACCTGATCCGATGTTCTATGCATATCAGGAAATGTGATGCTCAAACACTCGCGATGGTCAATGCATGGAGTAACAATGTTTAGCAATTGCTATTGAAAAGTAATACTTGACGATGGAATATTGCTGGTGTAGCTCCTGAAAACATTGGCACCCCATGCGGTTTTGTCTTGGTTTGGCCTCATACTTTGAAGGTAGCCGGAGATGGGATGGACATCGGGGCGTAGTGGTTTACGGCTGACGTCATAAGCACTATGCCACCGCAATCCACGAGTAATGCTTGGTACATCGGAAACAAATGCAAAGCCGGACTTGGAGAAACCGCTGTGTGGTTGGGTTGTGACGCGCAACCTCTATTGAGACCTCGGTTCACTTGCCGTGAACCTCGTCATTCAAATCGCAAAGACAGTGCTATGAAGGGAAATACCTTGGTTTTGCTCCATCCAACGCGGACACCCCACGACCGCGGTTTCGTCCTGGATGGACTCATCAGGTGGAGATGATGCTGACTAGAAACCAGGACGAAATCACGGTCCTGGGTTGTCAGTGTTTGGAGGAGCAACACTAAGATAATTCCATTACAAGCACGGTCCTTGCAATCGGAATTATCGAGGTCCACCGCAAGTGAACCAAGGTCTCAATAGAGGTTTTGTTTCCCAACTCAACCACACAGCCGGTTCTCCAAGTCTAACTTTGTATACTTTACGGTTTTCTGCTAAATCTTTTATGGGAATTGTTATTCAAATTCCGCGACGATAGTCATTCGCTAATTTTGGCTTTTCTTCCCCTTTCCATTGTTGTACACAGAATGGCGGTATGACTGATGGGCTGATAACTTTCGTGTATAAGACGTGGGAAACTTTTATGTCTTGGCGCAACCAGTGCATATTTCCACCCATGTGGTACGAACCCAGACTTCATGGATAACGTAACAATATTTCGAAAACGTATGGGGACACCAGGGTTCAGAATATGAGCACAGCATACGTTATTTCATCCGGGTCAGTGTAAAATTTCGAACGCTTTGTGTTTCTCAGGGTACTACTGTCCGAGTGCTCATATTCAAAGTTATTGATGCAATCCGCAGTTTCAGCAAGGAGACTGACCTTTGGTAATATGCGTGACGCCGTAAAAATGATAAGAAATATTAATTGAAAACAGCACACCTCTGAGCCGGGTTTCAAAAGTTGGTTGTCAGACCCTTATGCTAGAAGTTGGTATATCAGAAAGTGGCTCCAAAGCTATGACAATTTCAATTTGCTGGGTTTTAAAATGTTAGTGATCTAATGTTGGGACCGGACTTTCTTCCTATAGAAATATTTACTTACATGATAGGGCCAACCTGTGACTAATTATTTTTATTAAATATACTTCATTGGGTTGTTCATTTATTCTGCCGAAAGCATACAATTTCTCCAGGGGAAAATAAGTACACGAACTAAGTTGGCAACGTTTGACTTTAAAGTGAATTCTTTTTAATGAAATTTGTAGAAAACATCGCGGCAACAACTTTGTATCAGAATGAGTGGTGCACGACCACTTAATGTATTTGTTAAGCGCAAGTTGTTTCGCTTTAGACACATAAGCTTCTTTGGATTAAATGAATTAACAAAACTCTACTTGCATGAGGAAACTTATGTGCCAAAACCGAAACTTCGTACACCCAACAAATGCATTAGCCAGCAGTTCATCAAGCCTCCTTACATGACAACTCCTAATAAGTTCCAAACACAAGCTGCGACATCTGAACTAATTACGATTACTAAACCTATATTCTCAATCTCTTGCTTAGCTTGAAACTTTCATAGTTCTACAAATGCCTAAGTCAGAGGTGGCAGTTTCAACCCTTATCGTTCTACTCGGTAGATATAAAGTGAACGTGTGATGGATGGTATGCCAGTACGGATATGTATGTGAAATAAACCATTTAAATGCGTCGTCCAAGGAGGTTGCTTGAACTACCTTGGCAAAACGCTTGTCATTTTTGACAAAGCAATAAAGGAATTGCGGAGAAATTGACATCATAATATTTATACATTTTGTAATGTATTAGTCTATTTTGCAAAATATTACGAACAACCAGCAATTATGAAAATTGTCATTATTGACATTTTGTGTTAACCTGTTCCGTTTGCACAAGTGGGTAGTAAAGGTACCTTCATTCACTCATTATAAGGATAGTTAACGACTTGATATCAAAGAGTTAATTTTCTGCCAATTAAAATGTAAGCCTCCTGTGTGCAATGTGTCGGCAGAACGTGGCAATGAGTTTGGATATGCTTTCTCTTGGCATATTTTTACATGCTTGTCAACATGTCCACATGGATTGTGAATTTTTTTGCCTTCTGAGTCGGGACTTTTTCCTTACGTTCACCACACTCACTATGGGTTCCAAATGTATCCATTACCTATTTCTGCTAATAGCAAGTTATCAGTCCAGCGACATCTGTTGCTCCAGTCCATCAGGTGGGTTGTCTTGTATTCCGTAAGGTCAGCATAACCCACCTCCCAAAGGTCAGCTGCCGGCATGCCTCGGCGACAGAAACACCAAACCCAAGTCGGGATGAGTGAAGTCCGCACAGTTGGACGGTAGCATCAGAGTTAATTCATCTACCAATGTTGACTTGTATCCCGAACAAAGCCTAGTAACATATTGTTATGGTAAAAACTTTAACTATCATTTAGTTGTCCAAAAGACAGGAAAGCGGTGAAACACTTGAACACTCAAACCTGCCTGGTTAAAAGTGAGCTACTGATTTTACCTGCTGCATTTGATGTTAACGATCATAACTACCTAGCGATTAACGGGACAGATTTGGTAGACAAATATTGACTATCCATATTCGTATGTGAAGTGGGCACTTGAATTATAGTTCAATTGTTTGTTATCTTTTTAAATCAAAAATATCCTTATAAGGAATCATTTTGCTCAACCAATGCACACAGCGCTTGGTGAAAGACATAAGAGAGTGCTTTGAAGTTTTAAGAGATCCGTAATGAAAAACTAATGCCTCCCTTCTCTTTTCGCGAACTGGAACATATATTGGACAAACACTATTGGTTGGCAAATAATTTTGATATTAGAGATAGCGATGGTTAAAAGAGGTTCTACTAAAATATTCATTGTATTAGTTTGGAAAATCCTTCTAAACAACACGATGTTTTTAAAAATCTAACTTGTATTCATAAAATTCAGCGTGCTAAGGATTCGGGAACTGTGGATAGTTCTACCGTAAATAATTATTTTTCGTATTTAAAATCCAAGCTGCTTACATTGGCGTGGGCGCAGTTGAACCACACTTATGATAACTTTTGTGGTAACAAATGTTTTCCTATTTGACTCTTAAACTAGTTATGTCCCACTTGTTGCCTCTGGTCTGACTACTGCCATGTACCAAAAGTAACTTTCAGCAACGTGGAAAATAAGTGGATCCCCCTGCTCATTGAAACCTCACCTAAGTTAACGGATGTTAGCATTATAAAAAACCTTTCCGCTTAGAATAAAACCTTGAATAGTACTGGGATACCAGGTAAGCAATGCCTAGTAGATTTCTCAGCAAATATTATCTTGGTTTTGACGCAATAAACATGGTTCTCTGTTTCCATCTAATTAAATAAAAGGAAAGATTATTATTAAAATGCAAAACAGATCAGGCCAGGCATATCGGATTTTTATCGCTGTAGTAATATACAAGCAGATGCCCAATACCGGCATCTGTAGCGTACATCAAGCATTTTACTCCGTAGATTATAGATACAGTCGTCAACTAGATTTGGGCAACCCTATTGGAATTCAGCGGTTTATTTGGTGGGTTCCTTGTCTAAATTCGTCTTGTAGATTAAAATGCTTTACTTACACAAGCAGCATTTAAGGAGCTGCTAGTTCCGATTCTTTCTGGTCAAACGTGTACTTCAATTTTGTTAAACAGCAGGGCAGTCACACAGGAGACCATATTCCGGAAAATGCCTCAAACTAGTACAAGACAATTGTCTACTCATTAGAATGGGTAAGAAACGTGATGAAACATGAGCGAACTGGTACATTTGATATTAATTCTTCTTGCTTATCATACGAGCATTAGTAGTTTACTCTTATTGGAACATTGGGAACATGGTAAATACATGTTGATAAAGTTCATGATAAAAATGTCATGCAACTTGCAAAATCAATGCAATGCAAACAGGAAATTTCAGGTGTGTATGCTGAACAATATTTCACAAGTGTGTATTTATATTATCAAAACTTCGCTGAAGCTCACCGGGAGGTGTTCTTGTTAACAAAGTCCACCAGGTTCAAACTAAGAGTACGTATGTTTGTGGTGTGTGGCATCTTGAACAAACCAAGCTGTAAGAGAAATATTAATGGCGCAAGGAATCATAAAATCGGTTTTCTAGATGTCGTTAATTTATGGGTAGTAATAATGCGTGAGGAAATGATCTTCCGAGGCCGGCAAAAGCTGAGGTAAAATATGTTGTAGCGGTATTACAACTGGCCATAACTTATTGAGCATTTTATTCCATGACACCTCTTTTTGCTTATGTGACTGGGATCCAGAGGCTTGAAACTGCAGTTGCGATAATTTAGGTTAGTGTAAGCGATTGAGAAATTCACTCAGTGTTCTACAACCTATCACCGAAAAGTGTTAGGGATTATAAGCTGGGTTAGTACGGTAAAAAGAGAAGACCACAAACATTCTTACATGCTGATTTGTGTCTACTAATAACATCGAGTTGATGCTTCTTTTCGCCAACTCTTGAACTCATATTCTACAGCATGTAACATATAGGCCTTAAGCAGCTGGGAAAAATATTAAGGATGAAAACAACCAAGCGCTTTAAGTGAAACGACTTTTGATTATCGATTTTTGAGCATTTTCGGATGTTTTAAGCTAAGTTTGAGTAGCTGACTGCGTCCTGTACCAGTTTCCTGCACGTGCATATGAGAGAGTTTCTGCGTGTCGTATTCTTCAAATTTTTACGTGCTCAATGGTCGATGACACAGGTAAATGGATTTGCATTTAATTGTCTTTAACCGAAGTAGGTATTTCAGCTACCATTTATGAAGCCAATCCAGGTCACATTGGAAGCATCAAGTATCAACATTGCTATTAAATGTTCGCTATCTCATGAACTTATTGGTCAAAAGCAGAAAAGTGCAGGCGCTTTTGCTTGTCAATTCATTATTAATCTCAAGGTAAAATCGCGAGCTAGAACTAAACCTTGTGTACCATCACATTTAACCTCTAGCTGGTTCGGTAATGATCCTCAAACACACAAACTTAGCGTACTCTGGCGGGGAGAGTAAACAATCCACCCGAGAACATGTTTTCCAAGTCTATAGATTTGCAACTCGTGAAACAAAATACGATGTTCATGTGACCGAACGTTATGAAATAGTCAAAACAGCGGCTAGCGATCGCGGCATCACAATTGGCCGCTTCGTCCAACTAATTCGTGCCATAAATATATTGGTAAGGCAAGAGTGGTGTTGCGGGAAGCCATGCTGATTCCGTACCATGAGGTTGTATTTTTCCAGATAGCTCAATAAGGCATTGGTCATAACCGCTTCCAACACCTTTGACGGAACAAGAAGTTCCACATTTTCATGATAATATAAGACTTCTTTTACCAGAGTAATTGCATCAACATATTTTACAACCACTACTGCGGATGGACTGATATATCAGCATTAAAAGGGTAGAATTGCATAAATAAATAACTGGCACTGTGTGCACACATCTCATTAGACTAAAAGTGTCCAAAATTTGCAGTTAACTTGTATAAGTAGTTGAAACTAATCATAGTTAATTGCGTCCAGTTGATAGTGCAATATCGAAGTCCAGTTTTCCGGTCGGCCCATGATATCGCAAGTTGAAAAAGCGCCTTTCGATGACTATTGATGAGTTAAGGGCCGAAATCGGCAGACCACGCATTACATGCAGTAACGCAAAAATCAAGTTTAAAATTCATCGGAGCGCATTATGAATGGAGTTGTACATAGTGTAACAGAGAAAATTGGCATATACCCACAGTTATAAAGCAAATATGATTCAGTTAAATGTAACTGCCAGTTTAAAGGTCTTACCGAATAACACCAAGTTGGGTCTTGTAACTTAACCAGGAATCTGTGGAATAAAAGTAACCTGAGCTGGACTAGATTTTCGACTGCGAGCTGCTGTGCTTTCGCGCGTATCGTGTCTGCTCCCGGAGAATTGTAATGATGCAGGGAAGGCATTTTATTTAACGCAATTTTTAGATGGAACTTTGCACGTGCGACCTCTGGAGTCCGTGAGATGTATGATGGTGCATGACAGACATGTTGCAACGTCGCACAACGGGGCGTACCCCGGCCGACAATCATTGACCACTTGGTCGTCGCCTTCGGAACTATTATGCTTTACTTAAAAAATGTTCACATGCATGCACAGTAAGTTACTGTTGACACTGCTGGTGAGTACGTGTTACTCGAGGACAAGGATGGTTCATTATTTCTATGGGTCATGGAACTCCTCCAGTTTACGGGAACAGCTTTGACATTGTATGTATGTCACGTCGCGTTCCTTACTATCATGCAATCTCGAGTCCCATATTAGAGAAATGATGCCAACTACCTCGAATGATATGGCTACTTTTCTGACACGCTGAAGATCATGTTTCCAAACTTTCACCAAATCCTATTCAAACAATATCGAGTAAACCACTGTTCGAGAACTGTCAAGCGGATGACTCAACAAATTCTCTTAAGATGTGTTGTTCCGTGACTGTATGAATCAATTCCGTGTGTTCAGTTGAATCCTCTGCATGGTAAATTTCTTCCAATGTTATGACTACAGGAGCAATGAGTCCTTATAGACTTTTCGCTTATTGCTTGCCGATCAGTAACTCTTCCTTGGTGAACACGAGATCCAGTATTGACGGCTTGTTTGCTGCACTTAATCAACTGGGATAGGTCAGACAGTTGTGCAGTGGAAGTTTCGTTATAAGTTTACGCAGTCTGCTTTTAAATGTTCATTGGGGGATTTTATCACGTCCGGACTGCTTAAGTTGAAATTTCCTGTGATTAGGACAGAGGATAATACCAAACTCAAATAATATCATGGAGGAATCTATTTCCTAATTGAGTGATAAAAGCAGTAAATGATGACAAGGAGGCATAAGTCGTTGTTTTTCACCGCAGAGCACAATTTTACGGAGCATTTGCATTATAAGTTTGAAGTTCGCTTCAGTGTTAGAGAAGTACCACATTTCCTTTGCTGTAACGGTAGTGCCGGATGGATGACATTACTGGTTTCTTGAACACATCATAAATACTTTCCGGGTACAACCAGGTGTCAGTGATGGAAAGGTGTTTTTACGGATTTGCAATCTTGCCCAGTCAAATTTCGACAAGTTTATTAAGGCGCCCTTGGAAACTGGTTTAGATACAGGACTTGTATCGAATTTTATAAGTGTATCCAAGAGTGTGCACTCCGGAATTCAGAAAGTTGATTTGGGATGAATTTTCTATTGGTGTATACGTACTAAACTCTCTCTGACATGACCATAGAGTCAAACAGTATGCCTTTGATAACGGTGTTGCGCCGATCTAGTATTTCCGTGACTGATCCGTTGGTGAAATACTTGTGTGTGATGTATGGATTTGGACATCATGTTTGGAAGCTGTCTGAATACTATCATACAAATCGCTTCGCTTTTTGGTTAGGGGCGGATGCCATGTTGACTTGGAGATAAAGTGCTAACCCGCTTTGAAGCACATACATGTTTACTAATATACTTACTGTCCTAGCTCATAAGCGAAGTTCAAATTTCGTTACCGTCGGCTAGATATATAGTATTATTATTTGAAATAGACAGCCAAGATATTGAATGAGCTACAATGTTTCCTAAGGACAAGTTGCAACCGCGACTAATTAAGTCACCAGGTTGTAACTTACATTCATCTTAAAAGAAGGAAATTCGTCCAGTAATTTGACGATGTACATCAACAACACAGCTGTGCATCGTTTGGAAAAAGAGTCTAGATTTTGAATATCGGAGTTCTTAGAAGTCTGTTGCAAATTACTCTGCAGGTAGTGAATGGTAAAAGCCAGTTTGGATCACATTATGTGCAATTCAGTGGCTCAAAGAAGCCTGTACAGTATGCAGACACAAGCATTAAATCAAATAGGCATAAAATCGCCATAACTGAAAGCGTTTTCTATAGGTCAAGTATTAGCAGATCAACGACAGTCGTTTTCGTGATGGCACAACTAGCTTCAAGCTTTAATATCTCCAATAACTGATCAATTTCCAAATGAAAATCAACAATTTAGACAGGCATGTAGCTGAAAGTTGAATGACGGTAATTGAAAATACCATTTGTGCCTGAAGCACATACCATATAATGTGTCATGTTACATATGTCAAGTAAGCCTGTGTTGCGACACGTTTCGCTGTCATTAAATCAAATTTGTCTCAGGTAGTGTCCTGAGCGATGGGTCATTGATTGCCGTGCAATTGTGGAGGTTCGTCCCGGGTAACTTTTTGCAGGACATATAGCATACAGCTGAAACTGGACGCAGCTGTAGTCTTTCAGGTCACCTCATGCATAGCGGTCACTTATGTTGCAACAACATTTCTATAGATAGTCGTGTAATATGATAATCTTGATTCAAATGGGAATTTAACCCAGTACTATTGAGAAACCGTGGGAAGCATGATCACAAAAGGAAACCGAGTCCATCAACATACATAGCAAATTGGTCGGTCCCCCAACTGAGGTCCATATTCTCAAGAATGGAACTCAGAAAATATTGGAATCCCTATCTGTAATATGTGCCAATGTTCTAGTCAACATCGAATTTCTTAAAGGGAAAACAGCTTGATGATCTAAACCAATGATATACCATAACTAATCTCAGTATTATGAATAAACCCTCCAACTTGCGCGGATCACTCTCCACCCGGATTGCAAAAGTTATGGTGAATTCAGGCGTCTTTGGGTTGAGCAAAACTTTTTCGATAAGATGGAAGCAGCCTCGCTTTTGAATGCTTGTCTCCAGAATGAATTCGGATTGGTACGAGAATTTCCAGACATTCCAAGTTGCGAAAGCGTGTGAGCAAAGCCGAGCTTAGAAACGTACGCTTTTTACTCTGTCAAGAGCAACTAGGTCCGGAACATTGAAGATGACCACGTTGGAGTTACGGTAAGCGCGCTCACATCGTTGGCCTTTGTTGCTAGGTGTACCTTTGCAGCAGTTAACTAAATGAGGCTATCGGATTTGCCGATATCCGACAGCTGGACTAGTGGCATCATCTTTGTTAAAGTTCCAGCAATAAAGGCTAATTCGTTCGTTAGGGCATTCAATTCCTTTTCAAAGGTGTTCATTTTAGCAAGCCCGTTGCACAACTGATCAGGAACAACGGTTTTGCACGCCTTCATCAACGCGTGCAACTTTGGTGCTGACACTTTGGTAGTCGTAGCCGTTTTCACAGACATAAGACCATGATTGTTACGTTTAGCTCGCACGGTAGGCAATGTGCAGATGAACTAATATAGATCAGATGCTTGGGTGAAAAACAGGATAAATCTACCATACCTGACACACTACTGGTGGGGAAAGAAAAGGCTAGATTGACACAGGGGTATAAAAATGGAAACACGAAACGATGGTAAGAAAGTCTTACTTGTTGTAACACAGACGGTTTAGCAATGAGTTTATGTTGGATTCTAATTGAATCCAAGTGACCTGATGAACAGAGCAAAAAGTGCACGCACCGTAATTAGGACGTGATTCTCATTCTGGCCATCCTACGGGACTTGCTAAGCAACCGTTTTTTAGCTGTATTGTATCATTGTACCATTGTTGCAGCGTTTTCCTTAGACAGCGTAAAATGAAAAAGTGATTCAGTTTATTGCGACCAGTTTAATTAGTCCGATCGAACCTGTCATTAGTGTACAAATCCGACCATTACAGAAGCACTACATCGATAAAACGCGAGGTCGCCGGCTGAATTACCTAACTTATGTGTGATAAATGAAACTGATTTTGTCGTAACTGTGAGTAATATTAGATGGTTTTACATAAAACCGAGAATTGTGCAGCGTAGTCAAAGTAATAAACAGCGAAAATCACCATTGTTGTTGCTGCGTAAATATTGATGAAGGCACCGTACTTTATTTCATTAAAATGCTGTAACTAACAGCTTACAAATTCATTCAGATAGGAACTATCGATAGCCAAGTTCAGATTGATATTCCTTACGAATTTAAGTAAAGTATCTGCTTTTTGAGGTATTGATGGATAGCTGCTGGTAGTCGGTTCATATAGTTCAAGCAAGGCTTGCCTAACCTAAATAACTAGGCTCTAAAACCAAAACGATTTGCTTGAATTTAATTAATTTACCAAAAAGACTGCTTGGGTTTAATTTTTATGTTTGGCGTAAAAAGCAGACAAAAAGATCGATGGCAATGCACTATCTGTAACGCACCTCGACTCATAAAAGATGACACCTGGTAGCATAAAACAAAAGCTACGCAGCCACGCGCGAGAATTTGAGAAGCCATGAGGTCACACTCTCTGAGCGAATATCAAATTCCTTTCTCTTGTTTGCTATGCAACAATAAAATCGCCGATGGCTATAATAAAGTCAAAACTACCTCTGTTTGTAGCTCCGTTCGTCTCGATTTCAACATATATATTTTCCGCATAGCTGCGAAGAAGGGGCGCGCTTTCTTTGATGAGATGCCGTTAAAGTTTCCAACCAAAAAATCGGTAAAACGTTAGCCACAGGAAAAATCCGATGTGCCTGATTTAACACGTTGGTAACTTACATGAAACTAACGAACGTAAATAATTTGCAAAGGTTTGCCAGAAACTTTTTTGCATTTACCTTAGATGTCGAATCGATTCCCACTCATAAATCGCATACATTCTCTCGGTATCATTCCGAAAGCATAATTTAATGTTTGATAACATGAGAGATTGACTGGAGCAAAACAGCGGGATGCATTCGCCGTGGTGTGCAAACTCATGCAGGTTATAACGGACAATACAACGACTTATATGATGCTGATACCTTTACGGTTAGCGAAAAGGAAATGTTTGCGGAAGCACCTCCAGCTGAACCAGATGCAAGCACAAAGAGAACTAAGTATAATTATTGAAAGTTAAAGCTCCTCACTTCCATGCATTACACAGGTCGACAGGAGGCCGTCGCATAACGGTTGCGAGCCTGCAAATGATCCAGTTACTCGATCAAGAGACATCTAAGCAAACAGGAATCTGACATTTACTTAACTGGATATATTTGGGATCCAGTTCGTGGGTCGGTTCAAGCTACCGGCATAACGGTTACGGTAGATTAGAGCCAACCAACTAGGCCATCAAGGATGCCGGTTACCGACCTCGATACGTTAGTCATCTGCAAGTTTTAAGTTACAATTCCTACACACTTTCGCGGTACACCATACAAATTCATTTCACCAGCACATCAAAATTACCCAAAAGTAAACCCAAAATGACTAAAAACCAACATTTGATTCTGTGCGGCAGAAAAAATTCAGCATTTCGCCATCATATCTAGTGCCTTCTAACGCTTAATGCACCACAAATTATGGTCATTAAGGGGCACGAAAATATATGGTAAATGCACACATGTGACTAAGGTTGATAATCAATCTTAACCAGCACTGTCATGGTGAGCATATAAATTAGGATTAGTGTGGCTGACTTACGGCTATTTATTTAAACCGAGACATGGTTAATGGTGGACAGTCTGGTTTATTGGTTGACAACCACGTGCTCTCAGAATAACCTACACATATAACTGACGCAAACGTTTTCAGGAATTGTAATGTGGCTTCCTCCTAGCTGGGTCCAATTCAAATGGTCTAGCGCCAATCTTTGAACACACCAGTCGGATGTTTCACCTTGGACTGCTATCAGTGGCGCACAAATCTCGGTTCCATCAAGTACCGGACCCGAGTCCAAAAGTTGTCTGCGTGTCTGGTAGATGGCGGCGGCAAACCACCATAAGTTAATAGGGAATTGGGAATAGTCTAATGAGCACTACATTGATCGAAAGAACATTTGCCCTTACGACAATCCAATTGGTCACTCAGCACACCAACCTTGATTCCATACACCAGTATAAAGACCGAGTACACAAAGCTGGAAATGTAAGGAGTTGGTGCATTTGAGTTCCGGCTCAGCGAATGCAACAACGGAGAGGGCTTATGACAATGCAAGTTCAGCTCTCTAATACCCGGATGCTTGCTGACATAACCAAAGTCCACGCAGCAAATGTCCAGTTAAGTAACAATAATTGTTGTATCACATTATCTCGAGGTAATATGGAGCACGATATATAACTGTCTGATGTGTGTTTCTGTCGGCATCCGTTGTCAGATTCCACCGCTAACATGATCATTCCGAATGTTCAAGGGTTGCTTGCACAACGTCACCCACAGCTTGCTATTATGCACCGTATATCTGAAGAAAAAGACGCTGAAATATGCGTATGGGAGTAATGTAAGTGCGCCTGTGTATGTGCATTGGGAATGTACAATTTATCGGGCCTGTATTCCCAAAGGTTGGACTGTGTGATGTAGAACATACGCGCCGCTTATTTCATATTGCTCTTCATTCAACCGTCTGTAATACGTACTTAGGAATATGCGGAGAACCTTTTCTTGAAATCTATCATGCGGCACTGTTTTGTTCACGTTTCTGCTTAGAGTTGTTTGGAAACTATCTGCTAAATTTTCTCAAATGCAACCTCCCCATACACAGTGTGAAGCATCTAGAAGGTATTGTCGTTAAAAAGAAAACTGCCAAACCGTCCGACGGAAGATGTACTTTGAACTAATTTTAAATATATCGCGTTTTCCCGCTGCTTACTGCGAGCCTACCGACACAGAAACCACCATCGAATGCTAGGAAATTGCATACAAATGACAAGAATCTTTCTTTAGAAGACTACAGCGAATCAAAGCAATAAAACAAGGCGTATTTGGCCAGGAAATCAGCAATCGACAAATAAACTTTGGTATGTAGTTTCAACTTCATTAACTTCTGTCGGAAATCTAGTATGTTAAACTAAGAGGAGCTGGAATGAACGTTTTGATAAGGCGCTGCATCGCAAGCTGTTTGAGTATATTTTATCATTTGAATCATCAAAGTATGTCACCAACCTCTCCTCTGTGCCAATGGCTCACCTACATCTAAGGGCACTGTATTATGGGTCAACGATTTGCTTCACACCTGAAAAGACCAGCAGCATTGAAACCAACAAAGAAATACAAAATTTTTACAACTCATCGGGGTCCTACTAACCTCCAAAGATAACCAACATTAGCTTAAGGCAAAATTCATACACAATGAAAATCAGTATCGAAGCTCCAGCTTTGACAAATTCTTCCATCGAATTTGAACATTTAGAGTTCTCAAAACAACTCGTGTCAGAAGGAAAGATGGTTGTCCTTCACCGGGTCTCAGGTTTCGGTGCTGTAGTATAAGAGAAATTAGTTTATGTAGCAATGGTTATCAATGATCAGTGATTTTATTTGGGTTAAGTAACACTGCTTTAACAATTCCGTTGGAAAGTCTGGCGCGTTATCGAAGAACTATAATGAAAAAATGCACTTCTTAGCACAACAATCGTAAGAGTGACTTATCGTATTTGATGCGGTGGCACTGCATTCCAACTGTTTCCATGAATTGATAGGCAAAATATATCCGATATATTTCCTTGGAGTAGGACAGAAATTACAGCCAAGTACCAAAATATAAGTAGTATAGTGCTTCCTTCAACCGAATCTTACATATAGCTTTCGTCGATGAAAAACCCTAGTTAGGGAGCGCATTCCTAATTGACACAGAAAAATAGAAAAACTTACCACTGCACTACATGACGCTGTACTCTTCTGCTAATTTCAAGGAGTGGCCACTAAGTTTGTTGTTACGGCTGAGATGTAGTAAAATGCGGCACAGATGATTTAGTTTGTGTACCATTAACTACGCCAGAATCAAGTCGTATGGTAGTCGGCCATACCGCCCATTAAATAATCCCAAAGGTTTCAGCCTCTGCTCTTATAGAAGGTGACGCATTCCAGTTACACATTTAGAATGCCGATGTTGAAAATTATCCAGTGCAGTAAGGCCTTGACCGCCAGGCATCAATTGCCTACTTCACATCAGAGCAAACATCTGTCTGAAAATAGAGGTGTCTGTTTGTCCGAATGTTAACCGCAGCAGTTCGACGTATTAGTTACGAGTTTTCCATGTCTGTATTGATTGCATGGAACAACTCTCCTTATTCTGATTCAGCACGCCAAGGTCGAATTCGACGGATGATCACGACAATCCTTGCATTCCTAGGTTGCATAAATAGGCATTCTTATGTCGTATGGAAATCTCATTACACTTTGCCACCAAGAACTGCAACAGGTTGTGGCTTGACCATTGATGAGGTCACCTTAAAGCAAATTTTGTTCCGTATCCGCCTGAATCATGCGCCATACCTGGATATTGTGTGCAAACAGCAGGAAATTGGAAGGGCTTTTTGTGTCTGGTCAATGATGAATATCAGAGACAATCGTGACCCTAGAACTGCGCCCTCAGGCACACCAGACTCGACTGGTGTGGAGACAGATAAGGAACTCCGGACTCTAAAGAACAATTGTTGTTGCTGGAGCAAGTTGGCAGTCCAGCTCTACAGAGGGCCACACATGCCGTTGCAATGGAGCTCAAAAAAAGAAGCCAATGATATTAACGACCAAAGGCTTTTGACAACGTTAAGTTAACCACAGCAACCGCCTCTCCACTCTCAGCTTACTAAGACCAACTAATCTGCGCGATTAATATATTCGTTGTGTGTGACCGCTGTGAACAAAAGCCGTTTCGCTCGGAAGTAGCAATGTTACATTTTTCTAGATAAAACACCAACGCATCGTAATACAGAGAGGAGAGATAGTGTGCGGTAATCGAAGGGTTCATTTCTGTTCCGTTATTGTGAAACAGAGTTATTATTTTGAACTTCCATAATGCATGAATCAGTTTCTGGTCAAAGCAGCACTAATGAAAACAAGGCCAGCTATTTTGTCAGATGCTCTACTGCTACTGCTGCTTTTGCTGCTTTATGTGTCTCTGGGCGAATGGCATCGACTCCCGGGGAGCCTTGATTGCGCGGAGACGTCAGCTTCTTCTACCTAGCTTCGATAGAAGACGAAATGTGTGTGAATCCTGGAGGCAGAAAAACAGAAGCTGGAAGATAGCTAGATGGTATGGTCCTCTGATGTATGGAAGCATATTGCGTCTATAACATGTTTACTGCTTGTATAGCTGCTTTAATTAGATTAGCCGTTCAGAGTGGAGGAGTTCCTTACCTAAATTTACAAATGTCCTTAACATACTTGTACAGCAGTTTATTGTTGGCGCTGAACTTTTTTGCCATATTCTGATAATATGGGACTTGGTCGTTAATGAGCAGTTGAATGTAATGTGTAAGCTTGACGATATATTGGTCCCAATCATCTGGCGTTGGTGAGAACCTGTACTCTCACCATGCTGCGTTGTGTTAAGACATCCAACTTTTAGTGTTATTCCTTACGAACGAATTGATTGTAGGCCCATTAGAAATACTTGCCTCTGAGGCAACCGTAAACAATTAATTGGATTTTCTAAGAATTCGACTCAAGCGAATTCCGGTTGACCTTCAGCGAGGAACGCTCAGTCTGGGTCATTGACAAGCTGGGAGAATTCAGCGGATCAAGTGATGTTACGTACCATTTCAAGCACATCTTGACGATATTCCGCATTGTAGATTATGCTGAACCTGATGACCGTATGATCACTACGACTCAAAAAGCAGTCTATTATTATAACAGCAATAATATATTCCTCATTGGTGAACACTGGATCAAGCAAACACAGTTTATTACCTGTTCTGAAACGAGTGGCCATAATAACTTGGTTGTAAAGTTAAACGCGGGTTATGTGCTCTTAAAACCTGCTTTGAATTGTTCTCCGATTGTAGCAGGGGTTTCTAAACAGTGTCCGTTGAGATTACCTATGAAAAGGGCGTGGGCGTGTTTTCCTATGGATTTCATCTCATAGCTGTCGTAAGTTGACGGTCGATTTCCGGCGTGGATTTTTGGGGGCGGCACGCCAAAGCTGTAAGTTAATTATCTCTGCCATGTAGTTACAGGTAGCACTGAGGAGAATCGGCGCAATGTAAGTCTAAAGCTTCAACAGCCTTGCACTTTTAGTCGCTTCGGTAATAAAGCATTACCCCTCCTGCTTTACTAAGACTGTCGTTTCGTATGATTGATATGACCAGCAGGGAGACTTCAGTGCCAGTCATTCCACTGTGCAACCATGTCTCCATGACACCGATGATATCGCATGGCTTTGCTATTTGGCGAGCTTTTGGTTTGGTCAGGTTATGTAAACGCCGTTGCGCATTACTAGAAATCAGGTCATTTTATCGGTCTTTAGGAGCTCACAGGGAGCCAAAGGATTCAATGGTGATCGAATGCCGACCAAAACGAAGTCTGCTGCTTTTCCCTTTTGGTTGAGATTATGACGACACGTCGCTCGCGATTTGCTTTAACCAATTTTGGCCCAGTTCCTCGTTCGGACTTACTGCAAGATGCCGTGATCGAGCGGTAAACCGATGCTCCTGCTCAATAACTGGTGAGTTTGCTTTTTTAAGTAGACTCATGTATGGTGATTGCAAGGGTTTAGTAGCTTCTAACCAAAATTCTGATAGAAGGCTTTTCCGATGCCGACGCCAACTTCCTAACAATTTCGTTGCTGTCTGCTCTGACTGAAGAAAAAGTTTTAGTATTCTTGGTTCTTTCCTTTTATAATTCGTGGACTGGGGTAGAATTTTGAGCTATAACGACACAACATAGTCCAGGAAAATTGTTTCACGAATGAATCATCATTGTTCCGAATCGTGATTACTGGCCTCATGACTATCGTGGGGAAGCAAGATTTGGCGCGTCATAACTAAAGATTGTATGTGTCCCAAGGGACCGCATTAGATTGCTATCCTCCTGGACATGCGTTGTAGCGCACTTGCAGAGAGTAAAAGGTTTCCTACATCAAAGACCCATTCCATCGTTACCCTAGTTATCCCGGGTTTAACTTAGTGTGTAGCTTTCGGACGGCGAGTAACTTTCACTAGGTTTTTTTGTTTGGTTCTTACATTCATCTAAATGCACAAGGCGTTCCACTGGTCTTGGTCATCAGACATCTTACCCTACAATGTGAGGGCGCTAGATACTGGGATATCTGTGTACACAGCAGTCGGGACATTATCGTTGGATATATTTTAGTCAAGCTAAAAGTTCCGGTGATCGTTGGGCCTGGATTTATGACAAGTGATGATGGATGCCGCTCTATTCGCGTTAGCAGTGTTTATATATCAGTGGAGACAATATGTGTTGCCTCCCAAAAGACTGCTACTACCACTGCATATGTGACTGAAGTCTCGAGGTATTTGCACTCTAACAGAGATCCGTGAGTTGCAGATGCATTGAACTCGAGTCGACCTGCCCCATCCTCGTTAATGGAAGTCGTTACCACTGGCTGAATTGTACCGATTCCACCTTTTAGGAGATGCCTGATTTGCTTGGTTCTGAGCACTGTTTAAGTACCAGAGCCATACTCAGCTTTCGCCTGACCTTCTTCCAACATTGATGGAGATAACAGCAATGGGAACCATGGTGGTCTTGGTTCTAGTAAGGAAAGTGTTGGGCAATTGCTTCCTTTAGGAGCCACTGGGTTGGCTCCTCCTGCTGTGTTGGCATTCACTTTAAATGCTATAATTCTAGTGTTCATTCGTTGTTCTGCTTCTTCTGTCAACCGGCTGCACTTTTGGAGGAGTGGAAGTACGCATTTGACTACGCATTTGAACACAATAAAACACCAGTGATCTATTGGGGGGTTGATATGATCTCTTATCTGTGGGTGGGAAAGATGGGTGCAATTTGGATAATGCCATTTCACTGCTTCCGATGGAGAACTAAGCGTGCAGTGAATGGATGAATTACGTAAAAACGAACCGGAGACTTTTGTCTTAACAAGACCGAAGACGAAACAAGAAGAGCAGATGAAACAATAATCATAATGCAGGCTAAGATAAGCTCGAGTATATCTTGCGTGTTGAGCTGGTGAAATGAAAGCTGATGCGCTACACAGTATAAGCATCTAGCGGCGTGTTAGAGACGACATTCAACTAACAGGGTGTTACACCGGTCTCCTGTCATCATTATTTGTGCTTCCGCGCCATATGATCCACGGTCTCGCTGCTGTGGTATTCATTTTACCGCTGACAGTTGTCAGCTGCGCAACTACCGCAATAACAGAAAGAGAAGCGCGCCACAGCTACCTGTGTGAAGAGGACGAACACTGAGACACTGGGGAAATGGATTAAAAGCTAGCAAAAATGGTTGTTGTGTAAAGATCGCGTACAACAGGACGTAACTACATTGTGCCGACCCAGTTTGTACATGCCGACACTCTACAATGAGGTAACGACCAGTTGGTAAAGGGAATTTGTTGAAGGTGTTGCCAAGGTAGACGTCAAAACTAGACCTACAAAACCGCTGTTACGTACGAACGTACGGAACGCCTTTTCGAATATACAACCTGTTAAATTTGAAGGTTTCCGTTTGTCACACAGGCCATGCAAACAGTTCCACAATGAATACAACTTTGTCACACAACAGTGAGAAGCTTGAGCGCCTTCGTACGTTCGTTCATTTAGCATCCTTCAGATCCGATGGCATTAGCTTATTTGCAACGATGAGTTGCGCAGGCCAGCCTCTGGCATAGTCAGTCAGTTTAGGTTGGTATGATCACAAAAATACTTAGAGATGCTGTTTGGACTGAGACACATGATATGTACCGAGTACTGTGTTTCCCATGGATAAACACAGGCGCTGCATGACTTGAAAATGGAAATAGTAGTGTGAGCACTGGACAGGGTCATATTTCCCCTTGCCCCTCACTCGGAGTTGGCTAGAGATATTAAGAGCATGGCTCTCGTTCGTCCCCAGTGATGCTGCTTTTTTAATTTTGCTGTGTATTGCAGCAAAATAGGAAATACGCTTGCCCTTCGAAACCGACCGTCAGTTACTACTGTTCACTTATCTGCGAAAGTGGAACTTTGGTTTATTAATCCATAGTGATATCGCTGTTTAATCAGCAGCCTATAATTGTCACGGTGAGAGTTGCAAAATCAAAAAATATCTAGAAAACGTAAATTGTACCTGCTGGTGGTAAAGCACTACCTCATTTGAATTCGTTGGGTAAAAATAGTAGACTTTCCCCTAACACGTACAACAAACAATGACTGATTACGGGTAAAAACAGATGTTGCTTTAAAACTCCTGCATGATCGTAAGGGCAACATTGCATCTTCAAAATAAATGTGATACGTCAGTTAGAATGTCAGACTAGTAGATGCGCCGCTGAATAACAATATTGCGCATGAGAATGGAATACAAACCATAGGAGCACAAAGAGGCAAATTGAAAACAAGAATACTCACCCATGTGTACCGCCTCCTTAGGTCTATGTGACATATAAATCCGGATTAAAGGGATAACTAATATATTCCAAAGTAGCAGAGCTTATGCTACAAAGTACTCGGAACCAAGAGAAAAATCCAACAGTTATTTGGGAATATCCAAGGTGGGGGAGGAAAAAACAGAGTTTGGAAGAGTGTTTAAGGATTGTTAAGCAATAGAAAAAAATTAAGTATATCAGCATAACAGACGGCTGTGCTGTTAACTCAATTTCCGAGCGTTACCTGTGAACTTGGCGTTATGGCCATGTTTCAGCAAGTGATGTCCTACGCCATTAGGGTCAAAAATATTAGGAAAGAAATATAAGTTTGCTGTGCAAACTTCGGTAGCGTCCACTGAAAACTGTCAGTGAATTCAGCCTTTGCTGGTAGAACAGATTTCGTAGATTATTGGCGTTCTTTGTTGTTTGCATGGTGGTTTCCCTAGTACATCTAAGTCACGCTTACAACAAGGTTGCCTAATTTGGAGGACTTATTTAACGTAAGGGCGTAGGTAGGTGTTGTGTATCCTCAGGAAGATAGATGGGTTAAAACTTCTGTATGCCCTCCGCAGCCGATCGAGGTCCTGATTATCTCACTTTGCAGCTATCTAAGTCTGTTCCAATAGTTATGGTTACATAGAATGAGCACACCTAATTCGCGTTCCTGGGAAGTGGTTTGCAATATGTGTCACCTGATCCAATACACATAACCGATGGCGCATTTGAAGAGCGCGACATTTTTCTACATTGAGTGGCAGGGTATTGAGAACTGACCAGTTTAAGAGCGCATTGAGTCATGTTTGGTCTCATCGTGGCCGATCGGTTCCCTGCTCATTCTCCATCTCGTGATATCTTCATCGAATTTGCAAAACATTTTAAGTAATTGCCCTTGCTAGACAGTTTACGAATACCAATAATAGACGAAGCCCTATCCCAAAATATTGGGGTACACAGCACTCCAACACAATTGTGTCGGACACGGTTACACATTCCTCACTTCCAATTAACTTTGGTCTGAGAAATTAACTATCCACTGTGGAATTTGTTCAGAAAATCCATTGCCGAAAGTTTATATGGAATAATTCAAGTGTCTAAGCCAACCATTTTCAACCGGACCCATATGGCTCCCCTGGGGGACATAGAGAATTCCCGGGCGGCCCTGGGATGAGAACATTGTTAGAGGGGCCATGCTGTGAAAAGTGCGTCGTGAGAACACAAATAACATTCATCTTAAAATTGTTCGCTAGTGTCGGTCTGCTTTCTAATATGCGCTGGTAAGTACTGGTCAGGGAAATAAATAACGCGCGCGCAAGTGGCTATTTACAAAGGTGTGAAAAGCAGACAGGACCGAATTTCTGTTGCGGAGGTGGCATATCTCCGCCAAACTTGCGTAAATTTCGCCGGGTTCACCTCAAACACATAATCACCCTACGGTGACTTAGACTGCGCAACTAACAAACGATTCGTCTTCAGGACTTTGTTGCACATCCACAGTGAACCAACTGAGCTTTAATCAGAAAACTGATGCATTCGCTTTGCCTACTGCAGTGAACCTAGCGAAGTCACTTCAGAACACTGTGGCAGTTAACGCAAAATGCCACACTGACACTAATTTTTTTAGAGCATTACCACTGTGTGACAACTCACATGCCGGTCAGTCTTTCTCACTCGGGTCTGAGTGTGATAGCGTAGGTTACGTGTTTTTCGTCTCCAGCCACAACTCGCGTGTACGTCTCGCAGCTATGTAACGTTAGACCGCAACATTTCGAATTCGAGTGGCTACCCTGCAAGTTTGGAATACTATAGATGAAAAAAGTTTGTTCATTCCGACTAATTGTCGGAAAAGCTAGGACACTTTATAACGCTTGCTTAGCATTCAGCTCAACTGATGTTTTCGAAGTAGCGAGTAGCTTTGTTAACTTAGTTACTAAATGAGTACATGCGGTTTATTTGGCGGGTATATATAAAATATGATGTGCATAAGGATATTTCTCCCAATACTCATTATAATCTAACGTCTTGTCAGCATAAATTGGGCGCCATGCTTGGTAATAGCTTAGGTAGGCTATCAGTTTCGTTTTAGACTCGCCTGTGAATGTTGCTTGAAAAATCCGGTAACTTCTTCCGTGTTTCTCTCTTCTGCCCTCCATTTCATCGGTCGTCCGTTTTTGCTACAACTTTCCTTAATGTATGTGCATCCAGTGAGCATTGCCATTTGCAGGATTTCATTGGGTTTCTTTCTTCATTGGCTTTCAGCCGATATACGTATCCCTGGTAATTTCAAAATTATCCTCAGAATTTTCTTTAGGTTGCCTCTAACATTGCTTAAACACGTTTATATTGTAAAGCCATAAACTCCAAAAGATATTAAATATATGCTTACCAAATGTTTTATAGTCGTACGGTATAGCAAGAATACATCTAGTACCAATTTACTTTTTTTATCCTGTCAAAATATGTTATTTAATACTCATGATATGAATGTGTAAGAAAATAGAACAAACGTGGTACATATATATCACCTAGCAACAACTATGAAGTAGTTCAGGAATGAGCTTCTCGGCAAAGGAGAATTGTCGGCAGTTCTCCTTGGAATATTTTCATTTGAATTTATCGCGTCACCACACAACCCCACCCTGCCTGTGTGCTTAGTTTGCCAAAGCGCTTTCCAATGAAACTTTGCGACTAAGTAACCTGAATAATCATTTGGAAAGTGTTAATAAGGAGGAAGGCGGATAGTCTGTGGATGTTTCGGGTAGGCTAAAGGAAAATTTGGAAAACAGACCAACCTAAACGACACTGGATTCTGACAAAGCAACAAATTGGCAGATGAACCTACGGCGGGTATATACACATTTAGTTGATTGCTAAAGATTGTGGTCCATGTAATTTTGAAAGAAACATTATCTTGAATTCATGATCAGCAGTACTAGCTCAGCTGATGAATATGAATCCACAATAAGCAATTCAAGCCATGCCGCCCAGCAATCCGACTGTATCTAAGCAAGAAGATGAGCTGGCTCCGAACATAGAAAGTATCAGTCAGTTTACTACAGTCCAGCAAATTTTCATTACAATTAAATGAATCTACTTTACCTGACAACGACGCTCTTCTCGTGGCATATGTCCGATTATATAATGATAATGGATTAGTGGAAGAGATGCTGCTTGCGAGACGAATTAAAACCCATGCAAATGGCCAGTCTATATTTCAGGTAGTCAATAGCTATCTGACGTAAAATGCATTCCATTACATAACACATTTGCATATTCAACAGACGGTGCTAACGCAATGTTCGGAAGATAGGAAGGATTTAATTTCTTCCATCTAGACAATATTCGTGTCTTCTCAAGCTATAGTAGCTAAGAAATTGGAGGGCGCTTAAACAATTCCCTGTCAACTGTTATAATGCTTGCCAACACTATCTATTCACCCACTCTTCAAAATCAACCTTTCCAGCAGTTATGTGAAGAGAACAGTAAACATTGCATAGATATTTTACATGACTCTCCAAGGGCAACTGTCTTCGCTCATTTTTGCATTAGTCGACTCCATAGTCATTTTCCTTTATTGAAATGTTTATGAAAGGTGTCAGCAGCTAAGCCACAATGTTTCATCTGGCTGACGTTTCGGCAAAACTTAGTTTCTTAAGCAAAACCCTTCAAGGCAAGTTGAGTAGTCTCATCTCAAATAAAGAAAGCATTACTGCTTTTCTTGATAAAAGCTGGAAGTGTATGCTCAGAACATCGGAGTTCGGGATATTTCGCAGATTCTATATTTTAGCTACAATCACGGTGTTGATGGATGAAGACTTGCTGGTTTATGCCAATCATGTACAACTCCAAAAAGAAACGAAAATAATTTTCATGCCCAGACTGACATAGAAATCCCGAATTAAAATTACGGAACTTAGATGTTGAAGTCAAAATCAAGCAAGGCCTCATAGAGCTCAAAGTGACTAACTGGCAAGATACAAATTCACACAATCTGACTGATGCTTCTAACAGATATCCCGGATCGTGGGAAATAGCAGAAAAATATTTTCTTTCTTTTCCATCCACATGCTTAGTTGGCAACGGCCAAGTCTACAATCTGGCTGACCAATGGTTACAGTCATCGCCATCTTTGAAAGATCTCGAGGTACTCTCAAGCTGCGATTTGAAACCCGTTGATAATTCGAACAGGCTTTAGCAAAAGCGCATTGCGCCTACTATAGTCGCTCAAACGTAGCTTTTGCACTTGGTCGGCCTCTTCTATTCTATTATCAGAGTAAAGCTATAGTACAGCACATCCATCTACTGCCAGCTCACGCGTGTCGAGGTTCAAAGGATTGTGAGGGTATAGCATATTGCCACAAGGCTCATTACCGGTTTACGACGTTTGCCAAATGAAGTCTGGTGCAAGAGACCAGGGTTGTACACCCTGCCTTATCGTCGAATGCAGCCTGACATTATCATGACGCAACGGATAGTACATCTGGGCGAATACCTCATGTTGAGGCCGCTGCTGCATCTGCTCACACCAAACAGCACACGAGGACACCGGTACAAGTTTGTCGTACCGGATTTGAAGCGGGTCGCTAACCAACTCTGCTTCGAGCGGAGGGTGGTGAATATTTGGAACAACCTGCCTGCAGAAATAGTCGTAGCAAAGTCGGTGTCGGATTTTAAGAAACTCCTGGACTCGCACATTGCCGATTTGACATTGCACGAATAATCACCATCATAATAGGTAGATTTGCTTGAAAATTATTTG
This sequence comes from Dicrocoelium dendriticum, assembly GCA_944474145.2. Taxonomy (NCBI): domain Eukaryota; kingdom Metazoa; phylum Platyhelminthes; class Trematoda; order Plagiorchiida; family Dicrocoeliidae; genus Dicrocoelium; species Dicrocoelium dendriticum. Next base: position 83,116,161 of record OX104071.1, on the reverse strand, counting down.
GTGCAGCTACACAGAGGCACCTCTGCTCGCTGAATTTTCTAAGTATAAGTGTAAGTATAACATGCATGTGGATTCAGTATAATGGTTTCTGTAACAAATGGTAGAAACACATTGGAGAGGAGATCTTCGACCCCCGCTGTCAAGTTGGGTGCCGGACATGAGGAAGCTTACCAAAAGAGATCAAGCTCAAGCTTCGCATTAATATCACGACAAACTTATCGTTACGAAATTACTACACCTCTTAATTCATGACATGCCATCGCGATAAAAACCAACAATAATTAAATGCAATTTAAAATAATAATGTGGACTTTTGTGTAAGTATAGACAAGTGCGTAATGTTGCCGCACAATAAATGTTATCTTGAGACTGGAAAGGTTAGAAAAGTAAGTTTATGTTGGAAACAGCAGTGATATCAACACGGAATAGTTAGACATAATAATAAAATACACCACCACAACTGCTGAAAATCACAGAATTAGGTATGTTACTTGTTGCGGAATGCTGAATTTGGGGTGATCAAGGGTGGTGGGCCATAAGAAATGGCGAGGTTTAAAAGGGGGCCACGGCTGATTAAAGCTTGACAATGCCTGGTCTAAGCGATCGAACGCTTTTGAAAATTGCAGGTAAATGACATCCACCCCTACTCCAAAACCAACTGCTTCGGTCCAGTAATTCCGTGTAATCAACATGTTCATAGCTATTAAATGGTTTTGTTAGAAGCCGTGTAGCCTCGGAGGTATTGCTCTTTGAATTCCAGAGAATGCATAATTGCATCGAGACTTATTCCATAACTTTGGACAGCACAGGAAGCAGCGTTATCGGAAGGTAATTTGTAGGGTCAATGCTTCTACTTTCTTCATGAATAAGAGTGATGGTCCCCAGCTTCCATATTGTTGTTGCTGAAAGAAAATAGCCAGAGTTGCCGCCACATTACTGGCTGTGGCTTGTAGTAGTTCGGTATACTATTATCGACACCAGAAAATCTGTAGAAATGCATGGACAACTGCTTCTTTAACTCAGCTTCGGCAATAAAAGTGGTGTTGGATAATGGTGACTATAATATAATTAAAACAGCGATAATCCCTAGACCTTTTATGTTTTGGAATTTATATGAGTGATGGAGGTATAAGAGGTCCGCTGCTTCCGTTGCTAAGCAATGGGCCAACAGGGCATCCCTTCGCTATCTCACCGCAGGTCACGCTTGTCACAATGGTTAAATACCCTCTAGGGATTTATTGAAAGCACACACCGGTAGGTGACTGTAAGTAGATTTGCTACCTTATACCGAAACGCATTTCACTTCAAACTGAGTCCCCAACGAAATCGGTCACTTGAAGCCTATGCGAAACAGGTAAATGTTTTGTCTGGAAATTGTGTCGTTGTCAGCACACGCAGCTGGCACTTCAGAAACATCTATACATTCAGTTAATAATTTAACGTGTGGACAGGGGTGAACCTCCATTCGGTGAACTTCTCATCATGTGCTCATTAACACAGGGGCAGATGTACCTTCGCAGATTTATAAGGGATTTTGTTTGGCACACCGTCTGCTTAAGTTTGGTAGCACCCAATTTACGTGTTTTGCATCACCTGTCTATGTCTCACCCTTTAGAATGCCGATACGATGGGCGCAAAAATAACTTCATTCATAGATTGTTCTCATGGTTGACAAGAAATTAGATAGTCATTTTTGTAATTATTTCGGCTGTTAAATCTAACAACCTCCACGTGGTGCCACCTGTGTGGCTCCCTTTAATCCCATTCCAGCGAATGGCTCAACGGAAGAGTTCCAAGATATGGTGGGTTTCCGTCTAGCAAGCGTCTCTATATGAAAAGCAACAAATGTCTGTTTATCACCACTGTGATGTGGCCGCTGTGATTGGATACTAAGTGAAGTCACTGTGTCTTGCTTTTCGGAAGATTTTACCCATTTCTCGAACGTCATCGACTTCAAAGAGTTACTTTGACCCCTGCTAACATTAGTGGACCAACCGAACAATATAAGCAATTTAGAGTCATATTAAGCATTTCACTCAACGTAGCTGCCTACGAAAACACCTGGTTTGTGGTATCCGCTTCCGGATTTGCCTGTCACCGTGGCATCCATAGGACAGCCACATGATGCCTGCGCCTACAGAGAGACCATGGGTGGCTTTTGCTTCACCACCCATTGCTCCATCCACACACCACCTATACAGTGTAAATCCGAAGGAATATGGCATGTGGATTGGAGCCAATTTTCATTAATGGAGCCCGTCCAGGCTCCTTCACAGACTAACATAAGCACATTGCATTTGGGGAATCAAGCGCACACAAGGCGTTGGATAGACCGTAGTCCGCTTCATACTGGATAGAACCAATATTCGAACCCAGCACAACCACAGCGATCATGCACCACATCCTCTCCCCCCAGCAACCATTCACAGTCTCCTGGAACAGTTAATCGAGGTGGAGGATGTTAGACAGTTAGACACCTTGCCAACATACACCTTAAGCGTAGCCACACCGGGATGTCAAACAACACCCGAGCACTAGAAATGATAATATCAATTAATAGGTGTCGAGTAAAGCATACAGATATAACGACTTAACTCTTCGCTAAATGATCATATGAAATAAATTGAACCATTGAACCACTGAATTGTAGAAATCAGAACGGGAGCGCTTGTCAGCTTCAACGCATCCAGGTCAGAGCAGGGATGATGCGTGACGTTGGGAAACGACATTCACAATGGACCGTTATGACTGCATCGAAAGCACGATGATCCCGGCATACGCAGCAAATGGAGGTTTAAAAACCTCGTAAAACTTTCCTCACTGGACGCGTTGACAATAGGCTCCAGTAAGGAGTTCCGGTCCTTCATCAACGAGTGATCTCCCGACGGACATGGACTGCTTGCCTTTAGTAGTTTCCAATTGTCTCCGCGCGTCAAGCTTGCGGTGTGCAAATGGAATAAATTTTACAACGGTCTATATTTCTCCCCAAGAATACGCCTGGTGTAATTCACGTCTCCTCGGCGATGATGATAATACAAATAAAACATATTCATCTTCTGTAGACGAACATCTTTGGACATATCATGTAAACGCCGAGACTGATATGGAATCACGCCTCCGTATTCTTTCCATCTTTTTGCATTCAAACATCCTGTGGGGTTAAACAGCCAGTATGCCCTACTCAAGGACAGACCGCATTGCGAGACAAACGGAAATTTGAAAATCTCCGGATGCAATGGAGAGAAAGAGCTTCTTCTAGCGCTGAACGTCCTGTTGGCTGCACCGACTTTACTCAAACTATCGTGGGTTGTCTTGAGATCGGGAGACACATTAGTTCTTAGGTCCTTCGCGACAGTGGTATTAATGAGCAGACTACCGGCAACATGGTATGTGCCGAAGGGTTCGGGGACACCAATTGGGAGGACGTAAGACTCGTCAAGGTTAATGCACAATGCATAATGGAATATTCATGAAGGGTCTCAAGTGTTGACTATTACCTGTCTGCATCATCGAAACTAGAAACCTCTAATCATTGTTTCAGCTCATCAGCATAGATTAGAAACACCATTTGAAGCACAGAGGGAAGGTAGTTGATGAAAATTTTGAACAATTCAGGAACAAGGACCGAACTCTGCCGCACACCACTGGTCATCAGGAAAGGCTGAGAAAGGGCTTCATTACATTTGACTCTCATTAATCGAACGTGCTAGGGATCCGTGCTCCAAGTGAGGATATACCCCGTGACACCAATAGCTTTACTGAAGTCGACGAAATACACGTCCAGGTGTCTACCAACGTCGAATGATTTTGTCCATCTTTCTCTGGCGACAAGCAGGTGGGAAATGTAAGAACGACCCTCTGGATACCGTGCTGAACAGGGGGAATCTGATTCAGCGCATCCAATTGAAGCCGTAGAGAAAAATTCAGAAGCCACTTCATGGATTTAGAAATAACCGATGTCATGCAAATCGGGCGGTAGTTAGAAGGGTCTCGCCGGTTCCCACCTTTGTAAAATGGTTTGATGATGCCAACTTTCTAATCAGATGGAAGGCGAGCAGTAGTCAAGTAGAGTAGAGAAATATGATTTATAGGGGTGCAATATGCTCAGCGACGGTCTTGAGAAACAGAAGATGCAATCCATCTGGAGTAGGAGACGAGTTGTTATCCAATTCAAGGAGGAGATTTAATACCATGTCCGCGTTTATCTCAACAGACCCAAGAGGAGACGGATGCGAATCGAAAATAAAACAGGACAGCGGGTCCTCTATCATATAGATGGATGAGTACTGTTTGACAAGAAGATCAGCAAGAAGATCAGACCAACATCATGATGTACATCCACCTCCCTGTAGCAGAACGAGGCGGAGACACAATTGTCAGCCTTGGTAGTCCGTTTCAGATAAGAAAAGAGTTTCTTGGGACATGCTTAATTTTTTGCATCCAAATCGCACTCATAATTCTTGCGTTTCTTACTACTTTTGCGCCACAAATATTTCTGGCGGCTTTGTAGTCGAAATAGGCAGAAGTCGATTGTACAATCTTGTAATCATCCCATATCCTCCGTTTGCTTTTTTAACCTTGATCCAAGGGGTCACTTGGAAATCAGTCTCCCTCTAGAGATTGGGACAAGTTGATCACTGAGCATAGTTAACTTAACGCGGAAGTGAATCCAAGCATCCTCCAGCTTCAAATGTACAGAGATGCTCCAATCCACTTAAATCGCGACAGTTTATATGCGTCCTGGATCGGCATGCTAAAAAAATTTTGGGAGTGAACTTCTTGGACATGAAAAGCGACACATTGTGTCAGCGCCTGGAGGAGAAGTATGCCATTGACATTGGATGGCGCTGATGTAAGCACTGTGTCAAGAACATGAGTATCCTGCCCTGGGTGAATTCATAAATGAGATGTAACATGCTGAGTCAAGTTACTTTCCAGGTGGGATTCGAGGAAAGCGTAGTCGATAGATTAAGCAGGGTTCGCACATTGAAGTTGCTCCCAAACGATACTGGGGGCATTGACGTTACCCATAAGCAAACAGTCTCTTCCACTTCCATACTTGCTGGTAGCTTCCAACATTTGGTTCCAGAGCCCGATGGAGTTCTCTATATAATGTAGACTATAAGCGATCTACAACCATCGTGGACGCGGCAACAGCGGAGCCCAAATTCCCCATCGCTGTCGTATAAATCTTCTACAATATGAACTGGAAGGTTCACCTCACAGTAAAGAAGAAAGCCTCTGCCGACACGCCCTCCATAACGATCAGCTCAAGAAGCATGGTAGTCTGGAATGGAGAAATCTGAGTAGAGAATGTCCGAGGTTAGCCAAGTCTCAGTGAAATCATCAACGCATGGCAGTGTTCTGTTGAAAAGAAGATAAATCTCGCCTAGTTTATTGCTCAGACTACGCACATTCGCACATATAACACGTAATCCATCCTTTAACCTCAATGTCCGGGGTTCACAAATATTGGCTCCCACTGGGCCTTCGAAGCTATCTGGACTACTAGAAAATCCACAATATGGAGATTTGATTCTTCATTCGCTCGACGAGCCTGCTTTTCATCAACCGCAATTTTCAATTTCGCGCGATCCTCTGGGGTGAGGTCAATGAAGACAAATAATGCCTCATCTTTTAGCCGAAACGTTTGTCTGAGCATGTAGAGAACTTCGTTTCAATTTGACAAACAATTTTTATGGGACGAGATTTGTATGTTTCATACTGCTTTCTACAGATAAGTAAGGCAGCAACGATATTGATTCGCTTCTTGACTACGTCGAACATTATTCCGCGATAAGTTCAAGATGTCAGAAAGGTGTAAAGGAAATATGCTGCAAACGAGAAAAGTTAACGAGTTTAACTGCAAACTACTTAAGCGAGATGTAAGTAAAAGGAAGCCTATTCAGACCGACATCTAAGCATTACAACATATAGCAAACCAAACACCTGAAAGAAACTCAGGAAGCAAGCACGCTGTTAGTAAATCTATTGCAACATACTTACCATTGCTGCGCCGGTTCTACTTACCTTATCAGCAGGACCCTTCGTCATAGACGCTAAAAGCAGGTGAAAAAATAAGCAACAAAGCAAGAGAGGAAACAACTACTCATATATATACACACATCAAACCAGTGGGTTACTTGCTTTTTGTCGATTGCCGAGCATGTGTTAGTACTACCATTATCAGGCATTTGCAGGCATGCCTCGCATTATCAGGAATAAGCCAGCTATGTATAATAGCCGTTTCGAGGTTCGTAGCTCCAGGACACGCTTCGCAACTGGTCAGTTAGTTGCGAGGCTTCTGTCGATGCGTCATCGACCAGTATCCAACTCTCACCAGCCATTTATGCGAGCAGTTCGAGATGGGCCGAATGGGTATTGTGTATATAAAGTTGTTTTGAAATTCACCAATCACAAGTACTCCACTGGCCCCTTAAGGGATCATTAAAGTAGACTCTGTTCAGGATCAACGCAATGTAATCATTGCCGCGAGAGGCTTTCAGTGCCAAACGGAAACTCACTATCTTGATGACTAGTAAAAAACTGAGTTAATCACTCAGTGGTGTAAGCTTGGTATTTTCGAAATTCCAATAACGACCACTAAGTAGTGAGATGACTGCAATACTTCTGCTTTGTTGCCACCACGTTGGAAGTCTATAGGGTGACAGGATTACATAAAAACCGCATGCGTTAAGACAGTTGTGTTGTTTTTGTGCATATGACGCTTCTTCTCAGATCTGCTGTTTTCCGTGTACTGGTAAACTCTCGTTAGTAATTTAACAACAATTTCAGACTATGATACACATAGCCCATGGACTAATCACCCATCCGCTCAAGGGACAGTGGAGGCATTTTCCGCCTTCGGATATTAACTAGTCATCAGCTTCAACAGCAGCTCATAACCGATTCAATGGGATATTCACCTCCAGGCTAACAGAATAGCTGTGAAAAAGTCGACCATTAAACCTAGTGCAAGATCCAGATTTTCAGAGCACAATTTTAGCCAAAAGCAAGCACGTCTATTCGAAGACGTACGAACACAAATATATGGTTACCATGCGACCATGACGCACCATTAGCGAAACAGCTGGATTACAGCTTGCAATGCCGCACGTTATTATCAACCTCTAGTCCACATATTACTTGAGCTCTTCGAAAATAGAAACAGGCATTCCGACTAGAAAACTTGTGTTGACTAGCAAGCATGCACTTTAAAGTCTTGAAATAGGCACTTGTTAGGTCTCCCGGACTCCAACCTGAAAGAAGGAAATGACCAACGGAACCCTCTCAAGTTATCAGTGATTTCAACTTCCACTTATAAGTCAAATGTTGCCCTCCATGGTCCTTGTGCTCTCAGGCGTCCGATAACCAAATCCAGTCTCCTGGGTAGGCTGCGACCATAATAATTAGAACGTGCATGCACCACCGCAAACTAGTTAAGGGTATTTGTTACGTTGGGCATGATTAGCACTTCCCAGCACTCGGTTGGGTTTATATGCGCTGAAGTTATTTTAGGGCCAACTGACACCAACGATGCTATGCAGAGGATGACGCTCCAGCACTTAAAAGCGCCTCAGATCATCGGTTTGAATTCTTGCATCTAACCGCCTTGGAATAAAATAGTCCTTAATTTGACCTTGTTCACTATGCATTTTAGACCGCGAAAAATGCACTTTTAAAGTATTAGCTGTCCTAAATTAAAAATGATCGCACTACGTTTCAGATTGCTTGAAGTAACTTCGGTAGTCATGCGTCCGTCGTCACTAAAACAGCTGACGATATGGATGAAATGACCGACTACCTACATGCATCCGACTACATCCATTGAGGGACAAGCTATTATTCAGCAAAATCAACCCATTGAAATTCACAGCACATTTGGCAAACCAGACCCCTCAATATATAGTATCTGTTCATTTTCATATACAACGACCCTCATGAGCAGATGATAGTATTACTTTGATTCAGTTAAGCAAACCGTAAGGAGTCCACACCTAAATCAACCAAACCGCGTCCAGCGCTTCGATACTTTATGTTCACGAGTTTTTGGCTGCCATACTCGCTCCTTTGATCCATCCATTCACTGAGATATTACGCCCTCCTCACGTATTGCAGATCCAAGCTATCGAAAATCCGTGGACCATTAGGTGGCTAGCAGTTCTGCGAATGTATTCTGCATATCGACGGTGTGAAGAGCATAGAGAATATTTTGATCACTTCCGAGCATATATACTGGTTTGTCGGAACAACCTCAAGGTTGTCAACTAGTAATACAATATTATTCGCAGATTCAAGATCAGCTATGTTTCGGGCTGCAACAACTCCATGCCTGAATGTTGAAGTTTCGCCCAGGAAATGCTATGCTTTTATCCACTATAAACTTGAACAAAATATATATGATAGATGGACTCTGGTGAATGTCATTTGTCGTCAGAAATGCGTCCAACATTTCACCATAACGCATTCTATGATTTTCCATTTTAGGACACGTGAAATAATCACCTAGATCAATAAAACGTAATAACAGACCTGTCTTGTTCTCAGATACTAACTGCGCCAAAGCGGATATCCATTTGAATGCACACTATTTTGATTTGTTAGTAAGTTTCATTTCGCTTTCACATTGTTGCTAAGGTACCGCGTTGACCATCCATAACCGGAACTGCGAGATTGGATTTTTTGGCTTTTGCCAAATCACCAGTACTATCAAACTATAATTTGAACGGAAGCGTACGTTTCATTGCTCATACTTCACAGATTTGTGATTTTATAATAAAAGCAACCCTGCTACCGATATTGCAATGATATACGTCAAGAGCGTGACGCGAATCATTTAAGCAGTTAACTTGGTTTTTTTGATCATCGGTGGCATGGATAACCGACGTGCTGTTAACTAAGTCCACCTTCTTCACCTTTTGTCCATAGTAATCGTTTGGGCTACACCTCTGGTGCCAGAGACTGCTTGAGGGGGCATTTTGGAAGGCACCAACTTTGTGTACAGCAATCCCAAGGCTGGGTGCATGTTGTCGATGTAAGTGCCTCAGCGTCGATTCATCTATGTCCATTGACTGACCAGATTGTGCGGCCAATGCCCTCTTAATACATTCAACTAGTCCGTATTACTTATAAGTAGGACGAATTTGGATCACGTTTACTGTTTCATCTCTTCGCAGTTCACAAGCTAGATAGTGTAAGCGTCAATACAAAAGTCACAGAAGGGTGGTTCGCCCTGCTGGAGCTTACTGGTGGCGTAAATTTTCTGGCTTCATCAGGAATAAATCCAATGTTCGCCAGTAGCTCCTGCTACTAGTTAACAGTTTATGCCCCTTACATAGCATACCCGTTTCTATAAGCTTTAAATTTTATCTCGGGGGTTTAAGAAATTTCAGATTTGACGTACAAAGTTGCTGTCTGAATTTACTTGGCATGTACAAGTTGCATTGTACGAAAACTGTTTTCTTTGTTACCTCCCGGAAACAACGTTCCGGAAGTATGTTATCAAGTTCAATTAACCCAGGGTACTTGGCAATATGTTGGTTTGGTTTAGGCATTCATCACTCAAACCATGGGGATCCATCGACTTATAGATTTCTATTAATTGAGTTACGATAAAAAGGGATTATATCAAACCAGTTGTGGTTCCGTCTAACAGACATCATCTAGCTGGATATTGGAAGGCATTTTCAGTGTCAGTGTGCTAGATGCAAAAGCTGGTACTCTTCATGGCTGCATTAGTCGGGATTATTGTCGTCTCCTCAGGCCTATAGGTAGCGATATTAACATGTATAATGCTAGACTCCCAAGGGTATTTATATGTATTTGAGTGATGGTGTGATGTGCGCCAAAATTGCTTGTTCTGAAGCACTCTGTGAAAGGATGAAGGACAAACTTAACCCGGTCCTACTTTGGATTGAGTTCGGGTGCTCAGGTTAAGTGCCTAACATAACTTTAAGCGCTGCGGAAGCTAGGGTTCTGGACTCCATCTCCGCCGGGTTACATACCAGTAACTATCACAGTTACCTTCTACTGACTGAAAATGTTTTGCCACCTTGTCTTAGTCTTGCGTCAGTATGAGTAAACATGCAACGAGTAGGATAACAAATAAGGAACAAAAGAATAAACAATGATTCTCTCTCGATATTACTGATCACTTTTGCATAAACGTGATCATGGGATTACAAACATAAAAGACCAGTAGTCTTCCTAATTCTATAAGTCAACCTGTTACAGGCTGGATCTATATGCGCGTGTATTAGTGGGTGTGTGTTGATGACAACGTTTGCTTACGTTTTATTTGGTCATCATTGCAAGTATTCTTCATTCATTAAGGGATCATAGGAACATTTCGAAGTAGAGGACTAGTGTCATTGAAATTAGCAAGAGACAGTGATTTAATTTACTGGTGAGCCTCTTCTTTCAACTCTTGGAAACGTGCCTCGAAACATTCGCTGGAATGGGATTAACTCGAGCTGCCATGGGCAGTTCGTTCGGCGAGCCAGCCGAATAAAATACATTCATGTGTCTGTTCATCTTATTATTCGACGCTTAGGGTCATTTGTATTAAGAATTCCCAGCGGGAAAAATTAGCCCCATTTCAACATTCGCTACTAGTTTAAAACTTATATCTTTCTGCTGCAACTTGTAAGATATTATTCTCCCTGAACCAAGGTTATGTATCAAGCCGGAACTACAGATGTTTCGAAATTGCATTGTGTTTCGGACACTGTTGGACTTGGATTGAAATGCCATACTAATGATGAATTTTGCGTCGACGTCTGTAGAGGAAGTCAGTCAATAGAATCTGTTACGTTATTCCTTTTTGCGGTGCACCACAGCTTAGTCAATCGCCTAGTCACAATAGTTTCGGTTGCGAATTGTCCTAATTCGACCGAAAATGTCGACCAACGTCGTCTGCCTCATTGGTGCAAACCGCAAGTATATTGGATACATGTTTCAGACCAGGCGGAACCCGTATTTCGGAATTTTCTTTATGGCTACTCGAGTAAGTGCATAAATAAATCTTGATTCCTTAAAATTGGGGTCTAAGTGCGCAGTTCAAATTAACCTTCAATATTAAGCTGACTTGCTTTATCTAGATGCTGACCATGTGGCAAATTTAGGTCTGTGGTATCGTACTTTAGGTGAGCTCCCTGGCGTAGCGAAGCGCTGGGGGGGGAAATGTCCTACGGCAACGCTCAGTTGGTGAACATTTGAGGCAAATGCAAATATACAAAATATCCATATAATCGGACGATAGACCTAACATGTTATGAAATAATGGACTCTATTTTGAAGCATGGTAGGAATATTGTACGGTGTTTATTTTTTAAACATCGGTTTTATGTACAGTACCGAATGAAGTTGAACGGATGCGGGTCTGACTGTTCGCACGAGTTGTGGTTCAGAAGAAGTGAGTTGTGTTGGACTTCTACATTGAGACATAGATTTTTAATGGTAATTAAATTGCCCATTTACACCTAACCCACAGGCTAGGTGGACGTTGCAAACAAATCATGGGCAAAAGTCCACTGCGATACATAACTAAGAAAAGTGCAAGCAGAAGTAAAAATGCCAAGATAATTGACAAAATCAACGTAAATCTGTGAAGAGACTGCATGTGGAAACCGCTGCTTCATATGCGTAAGCCAGACAGCACACAGAGTTACAAGTTCAAACGTATATTTAATACTAGTACGAGAAATGAAGCGCTTCGCTCATTAAATCAGATTCGAATGGAAAACAGTGAATATATTTGTAAAAACCTGCCGCCGCAAGTTATCGGGTCTAGGTAGCGGTCAGAACACAAACTCGTCCTAGACAAATACTTCACCAACATGAAGTATGAGGAATAATCTTCAAAATACTAATTCCCTGTAACTGAGAGAGGTTTTGTTACAGCTTCACAGAGACATCTATGCTTACTGCTCCTTTACCCTTTTCAGATCCATTTTGATGCAACTTTGCAGCCGCTGTTCCCTCTCATTTCAACGACAATGTACTTTTAGCTAATTACGTGCATGAATCGAGCCGCCCATGTGAATAAAAACGGGTAATAAGGGGCATCAACATCTGTGACGTCTACAGATTCCGAACTACCGTTCTGACCAAGTATGAGGATTTGATATTTTTCGTAATCCTGGGTGCAATGGCGTAACCTGCCTATTCTTAAACCGGAAAGCAAAATATTCCGGACGGTGTTTAATGTTGACATACCAAACTGATAGTGTCATCGTGTCAGCTTTTGTCGCGGAGTGATCTTTTTTAGTATATTGTTTATTGTACCTAAATTTCTCTATCACCTGTACAGCTAGATGCAATTACGATTTACCACCCAGTGAAATTCACAACGTAGATTATGTTTGCCATATTTTAGACACAGAAATTATAGTGAGTTCATTTTGTCTGACTCCCTGTGCCAATCTGCTGAAGTCATTTACAATGTATTTTCCTACACCTGAACTTTATAGCTTTCTTTGAGAAACATTGGCCCAACTAGGACGCTTATTAGGATCCGTCAGCTTTAATGTTCCCGCAGTATGGCGTCTAATTTCGCCCAACTCATACGAACAAATGAGTGCCAATGAAGGCCCAATCAGATCGATGCAGGTGCCAAATAAGCAAGAATGGACAGCAATAAATAGTGGTGACAGATACAAGAAATGCAACTGATTTGCTAATTGTAGGGCCCATTTTGCATTACACATTGTGTGATTGGATTGCCATAGCAATCTCTGGGTAGGCAGCGCCTTACATTGAAGTAAACCTTGGTCACTGCGATCATTGGGACGGCAGTCTCAGTGATCAGTGACCCGTGAGCCAAAGAAGTAAAGGTTTCGGCTACTATTCCAATGGTCACGGGTTTGAGGTCCGCCATCTCCAATTGATGTGATGAAACGACATCAAAACACTTCATGGTTGTGCATTGTTTTTGAGTGGGCAGAACTCAATTGCCATCTGCTTTGGCTACGGTCCCAGTGATCGCATTGACTAAGGTTCACTTCAATGTGACCCGCAGTCCACTTTGAGATTGCGCGTCGCAATCCAATCAGACAACGTGTAGTCCAACATTTACCCTGCAATTAGTCATTTACCGTTGTGCCAAGCGTTGGTCGTCGTGACCCGGTGGCCAAAGTGGTAGAGGTTTCGGCTACTTTTCCACACACAGTGTACACCGTGACCAACAGCATCCGATCTGCGATTTCAACAAAAATGCCATCTTTGCATCCTGGTAAACGCAAAATTAGGTTTCAAACCTAAGAAAGGAGTTCAGAACCTCCTCAAAGTCTTATTAAAACTGTTTGCAAAGTGCATGCAAAATGGCGATTATAATTATGTTTGTACACACGATATCATCACGTCACAGAGGAAGCTCTCTGTCGGAAATCAGCAAATTCCGCTTGATTACCTACACATCATTTATCTCGCGGGTAAAGTAAGGAGTAATTAAACAAGCGCCCTGGAACTCATCGGATGCAGAACTGTACACAAGCAAGTCATAAGGATTGCTGAGCGCTCGTTCAAGCGTAAGCTGCGGGTTTTATTTCCTTAACCTTGTCACATTTGTAGTAACTACTCTCTAGGTTTAATTGCAAAACGTGTTCGTCAGAGTCCGTTATATGCGCCAATTGCATGAAAGCAATTGTTATGCAGTGGGCTATCTTCCTCTATAATGGCTGACATCCTATGTGCCAGGACCCACTAAACCCGTGAAAGTTGCACATGTCGAAGCAGTTTCAGCCACAGTCTTGAGTGGTATCTTAGTATACTACTACGAGATTTGTTCAACCGGGTTTCTGATTTATTTATGAGCTATAATGAGAGTTTATGGCATATCCGATCCTCCACTTCGCGGACGATATGAAAGATGTTAGTTACGTATACCACAAATATTAAGTTACTAAACCTTGATGATTTCCGGGAAGACCTGAAGGCTTTAGTGTCATGGCGTCAGAAATGAGCAATGACCTCCTCCGAGGAAAAAATGACTTCGATGATGTATAAACGATCTGTACTTGACTGGACCATCAAGTAAGACGGCGTTTCCATCCAAATTATTATGTCGCGTAAGATCTTACTATGGGCTGTTCCAGGAATCGTGACTTTCCAAAGTAGGTGTAATTTCATTACAAAGGGCAAAAACTAGCCTTTCTCATAGGCGTCAAGATAAAACAGCCAAGGCGCGACTGGAAAATTACAGGAGCCACAGTTGTCAAAGCAAGGATTACTGCACTTTTATGTACAAAACTTGCAAACTTCAGATGGTAAAATATTTAAAATAGTCTAGCGTGGAGTTAACTAAGATTATGGCTCTACAAAACATGCTTTTAATTGCCGACAGAAGTGTGATCACGTTAAAACTTTGCCTCCACAGCAGCTACTTTTACCATGAACCTATGCATTTTAAGCACAGTGACACATAAAACGTTGCAAAGTGCGAACTCTAGCATAAATATGGAATGCAAATACAAATGTTATCACAGAAACAACAGTCGCAACGTAAAATATTGTTAGCGAAAAAGGTAATGTGCTTCCGTTCATCCTTGTTTACGTTAATGGTTTGGACAAATCAGTACCAAGGCTGCAATAAGTCAAAAATATGCAGCTTTTTAAAAATAATATAGCAGTTTCTTCCCCAAATGCTTTTGCAGTGCATTTTAACCCTGCTGTTCGAATGATCACTGCTTTAAGACCTGTCCAGTTAAAACAGTAACAACGTCCTGGCTTTCCCTGGTTCATCTACATAACATACCCAAACTACTAACGCACCCATTTAGCCTTACATGCCTCGATGTTAATTTGCACTATAATCACTGAAACGCGTTTGACAGTTTGTATTAAATAAACACCCAACACAACTACTGGTTTTCTAATAATCAATGTGTATTGGCTCTTTTCCCCTAGCAAGCTAGGACGATTAAGTACCTAACGCAAAGCCGCAGCCTAGCATCGGACCTACCCATGTTCGTTTACCTTTGAATCACTGCAATGACTCTAGCCATTTGCTGTAAATAGTAATCAAGCTTCGGCACAGCATCTTGACTAATACGTATTTGCGTGCCTTTAGCTCTAATACGGTTCATCCTCCTTTAGTATAGCGCTTCCGTCTTGTCTGTCTATGCGTGTCCCTTACCTATGCTTTCCTTGTCATCACCTGTCTAAATGTTTCTCCACTAGAATAACTTTTGATCACCTACGCCCTGGCATTAAGAGTCTGCATCGCGTTAAGCTTACTTATTATTTATGTACTGTTTGCCTATTACGCTGACTAGTGTTTGTTGTAGTACTCATAGCCTACAGACCCGAAAGCAAAACCCAGCTATTCTCGTGCTATTGCCTATTAGTCCACGAGACATCCAGCTCATTGAAACACAACTTGCGCTCACTAATCTACACTAATCAAGTAAAGGAAATTTGAGCCAATCATTATCTGTCCATTCGATGGGTTTGACCAACACAATTTTGCTACAAACTTTACCTTGTCTAAGTCAATTTTCTTAGCGCTTTTCCTCTATCTTTCTTTTTCATTTACGACTCCATATGGGCTGGCATCTTAAACGAATGACGAGTATCCAGTACTTGCCAGGCACACAGAGTTGAACTGTGAGTTTTGTGTGGAGGAACTCAGTGCGCTGCTGCAAGAAAATGTACTTTTCAGGATTGACGGTAAAGTTGTGCTCTTCAACTGTTCGAACAACAGTCGTAGATGATTTCGGTGTTTCGCTTCCGAAAAACTGGTTGGTAGGACGTCATCGATTTATAGGTGGATGAAGTTGAGTCCAATTACGAAAGAGTCAAATAAGCTTAGAAATGTCTACTTAGTGTTGCGCGACCAAATGGCATTAGTAAAATCTCGAAAAGTCTAAACGGCGTGATAACGGCGATATTCGGTATACCCTCGTTGGCTACCGGGATTTGATGATTACCAAGGACAAGTTGGAGCTTTGAGAACATGCGAATGTCATGAAGACCGGTTGTATTTTCTATATGTAAGGAATCGTATATCGGGCCGGAAATTTTGCCTTGTTGTGAGCGCCCTGGTGTCCACATGGTTGCCAGTCTCTTGGCTTCAGACCTATTTGAAAGGGCGAAGACCAAGAGCTGTTGGACAGTCGGACGATCACAAGTTTGACCTTGGGCTCGATTTCCACACTTGTAGATTTTAGTTTGTCTGGAGTTAGCCTTCGGGTTTTGGCGGAGACGGTGGGACTCTTTGTAAGGATGTGATGCGGCGTAGCTGCCGTGGTGGTTCACAGAGGCGATAAAGGTCGGAAGAATTCAGGAAAACTCTCAAGCTGCGACCATCCGACATGACAGTTGCCTACAGCGGATCGAGCGATGGTATATGGCTGGATATTCCATTAGCGGAGTTTCGTTGTCAGATCAATGAATCGTTGTCGTTTATAGTCGACAAGCAGGTCGAAGTGCTTTGGCGAATCAATCCAGATTTTGGGATTTTGGATGATGAAGAACGTCCACTGAACAGAACGTCCAAATTCGAGGTTGGGCGTGAATGAGCACTGACCGTATAACGAATGCTGGTGTCTTGGCTGCATGTAGAGAACCAGTCACCTTTCCGGTTACGTATGTAGGATCACGAGGAAGGTTATTGACTTCTGCACCACTGTCAAAGAGGTAGCGAAAATCCTGTTTGTTGATCAGTGATGAAGAATAGGCGAGTGTATTGATCAGCTGCGTCCATCGCCCCTACGTGCTGGTCGGCCAGTTTCCCTGCACGTTGCATTTGAACAAACATGGCGAGCGGCACGAACTTGCATGTGGGCCAAACCTTCGAGGATACCATCATTAGGAAAAGGTTCGGCGCGGTGCTTTCGACAGAGGTTTGGATCAAATAGGACGTCCGCGACTTAATGAGCATCATCGGCAGTTATTCCCGGAAGTGGTGAAATCTGTAAATTTTTTGGTGAGTGCGGCCACCTGCGCCTTCATTTCTGCAATATCGTCCTTCGGCGTAGATCGCACTTGTGAAATCTGGCCATTTTAATCCCAAATTTGGTCTGCAATCTCGGCCATCAGCTTCAGTTGTGTGCCGGATATTGCGAAGCGCACGTTGCCCACTGCACGCGGCAATCTAGTTAACCACAGTTCCTTAAGAAATGCGTCGCTTATCATGGCGGGTTTAGCTACAATTTACATCTTTCTTAAAAGCTGCGATGGCTTGAGGTCACCCAACTTCGTTTCACTCAGGTGCTTTGTGACACGCTGATGATCCGAAAGTCCTGTTCTTAGACGAACGGCAGCTTTAATTTTCTCGTAGGTTTTCCTCTCAGCGGGTAGATCAAGGATATCGTCGATGTGGTCGACGACGTGAGGAGGAAGCGCGCACACCTGGTGGAAATATTTGATCCTTCCTGATTTAATGCCACGCATTTCGAAAATTGATTCTAACTGAGCAAACCAATGTTTCGAATTGCTTGTGCAAAATGGCGGAGTGGTGATGGATATAGTTCTGAATTAGACGT
This sequence comes from Dicrocoelium dendriticum, assembly GCA_944474145.2. Taxonomy (NCBI): domain Eukaryota; kingdom Metazoa; phylum Platyhelminthes; class Trematoda; order Plagiorchiida; family Dicrocoeliidae; genus Dicrocoelium; species Dicrocoelium dendriticum. The sequence continues at coordinate 83,098,678 of OX104071.1, read as the reverse complement.
CGTCAACTAGATTAACAGCATTCATAGCAAAACGTAAGCGATATAAAACCCAAAATGTGTGCAAAAAGTGAAAAAAGAATGTTATGAAAACATTTACCTAACGTAGAAATAACTACTCGCAAACGGCTTACCAAATTTTCGGTAGGTGTTACCAGCTGCAGCAGAATCAGTTTTAGTGAGTCGCCTGTAGCGGGAGCCTGAAGAGAGATTCGAAAATGCGGATCCCGTTGCAGGAAAACATTCATTTGAACAACAAAATTTCTCTGTTACCTGGCTATAAATAAGCGACATCGTTGACGCTCTAGCTTGGGGAATGGAGGATGCACAGCATACAGGGCAGTCGCGCTTTGTAACCAAAACGAGCGCCATGCGAAATTGGCGTTGATTAAGGCAAGCATTCAAAATCAACAATCAGTTCAACAAGCCACACGATCGCCTTGGTGTACAATGGAGTACTTTTAGTTAGAATTTTACACAGGCAAACCGGGGAATCTCTGGACTGCTACATAGCTCTCCTCCAGAATGGTTTCTATAAGTAGTTCTTCGATCTACATGAGGATTGTCCGTCGCGGGCTAGCCTACTGCGAGACCAGGATGTGAAACCTGATGCAGCTGCTTGGGGAGAACCATGCAATCCGACTCTAGTGGGCTCCTACCTGTGTCCTCCCTACGGTGTCGAAACCATAAAAATAGGTTTGTGTGGGGACAGTTCCTAAAGTTCACGTAGATGGTTGGGCCGGAATTTCGTTAAATTTCCAGTTAAGGTGCAAGGATCCGGCGATAAGGGAAACCAAAGTGAAACCAACCGAAAGCAAACTAGAAAAGAACAGTGTAAAGGACTGACAATACAACAAATGCTGCGAAGCGAAGAAGGTGAAACGTCATTTTTGGGTTTTCCAAAGGTCATGCTCATTTTTGGCAAGTTCAGAATGTTTTGAACATTTTTGTGGATTTTGGAGAACCTCTGTGTGAGTATAAAAATATGCAAGGAATGCTCTATGAGAAGTATCAAACGCTAACAAAATCGGAAAAGCCTACTGGTGGCCTCACTTCTCTACCACTTCGGTTGATAGTGGATCGTGAAGGGACCACATCGGTTGAGGCTATCGTTTCCGCTGGAGCGAAGTGACTGGTCTGGGGTTCCGGCGTTGAACGTGGTAGCGCCTGTTGCACCAGAGATTCAGACTTGGCAAGGAATACTGGTTTGAGCCGATTGACGATGATCCTCTCAGGCTTACCATTTTAGTGAATGGTAAACCTCTTGTCGCATCTGCGTGCTACAAGGTACGGGTTAGAAGAAGGTGTTTGAAGTGCCCGGCGGACGCTGACAGTGGGCACAAACACGTGAGTGGAAGTAGCAAGACGTTTGTCCACGTCAGGCCCTGTGCTCTGAGTTGCACAGGCTGAAGCTGTCGCATGTGATGAGATAGGCGAGCTGCGTAGTCGCCATACTTCAAAGTTGCTGGTGGTTTTGGTAAGAAGAGTTCACCAGGTAAGTGTTGTGTGCATCCTAGCGAAGGTGTGACGTGCAAACCCGCTTTAGTCGTGCTTTTATGCCTAAGAGAACGAGCGGAAGTGCTTCGTGCCAGAATGTACTAGATTGGGCACGGGATTCGATGGAACATTTCTACCATTCCATTAGCTGCGGGGTGTTATGCGGTGGTTCGGTTGTGCTGGCAGCCAAGAACGTTGAGAAGTTTGCTGAAAGATCCGTCAAAGTGCAATACTCTGTCGGTGCTGACTACACTTGGGCAAACAAATTGAGCTACCCAGCGTTCTAGGAAGGTTTGTGCAACCGTCTCAGATGAGCAGTTGGTTATCGGAATGGCTTCTGGCCAGCGGGTGAATCAGTCGACACAGGTGAGTAGGTGCACGTAGCCTTTGCATGGTAGCAAAGGTCTGACCAGGTCGACATATACGTGTGCAATATGAGAGTCATGAGCGGGGAAGCCGCCGAGTGGGCTTTTGGTGTGTCTGCGCACTTAGGCGCGATGACATCCTAAACATGCGAGTGCCTAAAGTTGGACATCGCGATTGACGTTGAGCCATATGAAGCGTCTGGTTACTAGCTTCTGCGAAGTACCTATGCCTGGATGTGACAGATTGTTTAAAGTGAGGAAAACTGCTCCGCGCATTGTCGTCGGTACTATGGAGCGGTGAGAACTTTGTGAAACGCCCCAAAGAGTAGTACCTCAGATGAAGCTAGTGAAACTTCTCGTAGTTTCATAGAGGCGTTGCGTCGTAGCTTGTCTATGTCGGGATCAGCTTGTTGGGAAGCAGCGATGGCGGCTACGCCCATGTTCGTACCAAGCGATTAGTTGATTGAGGAACGCGTGAAAGAGCAGCCTCCACGGGATTGAGAGCAACTGATACATGTCTTGCGTCTACTGTGAACTGCGAAACGTGGTCTTTGGATCGAGATTCTCGCTGAGAATACCTGGCTGGTGCGCCATTGATCGTGTATGTCAATGGTTTGTGATAAGTAATGGGTGTCAAATGTCGACTTCAAGATAGCGACGGAAATGACTGATGCCAAGGTAGATAGGTCGTAGCTCCCGACCGATGGTGCTGTAACGCGGTTCCGCAGGTTGCAAACGTTTCGAGAAAAAACCTAGATTTATTCATCGGTCGTCATTTATTTGTTGAAGAACTGCATCGACTGCAGAGTCTGATGCGTCAGTTGTCAAGGAGAGTGCTGCTGATTTGTCCAGATCGGCGAGCAGCGACTTGCTGGATATAGCGTATTTAAGCTTCTCGAAAGGCAGTCTAGCGTCCTATTTAAAATGAACAGACCTTTGGTTAAAGCGGAGCAAGCCAGTCATTGATTGAACAATGTACCGCAGTTAGGAATAAGGCGTCGATAATAGTTGACTAGGCCAAGGAATCTGCGTAGCTGTTTGAAGGAACTAGGGACAGGATATTTCTTCAGTGCCTAAATTTTATCCGGTATGCCTTCAATACCAGTGGCAGATATTCGGTGACCAGGAAAGTCGATTGTGCTTTGGCCAAGCTCACGTTTATCGGAGTTGGCCGTAACCCTATGTTGCGTCAAGCGTTGGAAGAGTGTGATGAGATGATGACGTTCACCGTAAGATGCTGCCGAGGAAAATGTTGTCCAAGTAAGGATAAACAACTTCATGTCCTAGTGTTAACCCATAAATGAAACGTTGAAAAGTTGAGCAGCGTTGCTGAGGCCAAAAGGCGCAATCACTGCGGCTTTAGCGCTGTCGTCTGGTACCACAAGTATCTGATGGTAGGCGCGAACTGAGTGTACTTTTTAAAGATGGACTTATCAGCTAGAGCTGAGGTTAAAACATGAACGTGTGGAATGGGGTATTTATTCGTGGTGGTAAATTTTTAAAGTGCCCTGTAGTCACCACAGGAACACCAGTCACCAAATGTAAGGATAATGCCCATGTCCTTTCGGACGAGGAGACCATTCCCCGTTTGAGCATTGGCTCGAATTCCGCCTTAGCTTCTTTGAGATTTATCTAGGGCTATTCTGCAAAGGCCGGCCGAAACGGGTTGCCCCTTAGTGCAATTGTGATACATGCGGTTTGATTTCACAGAAGGCAAATCGTTTGGAACTAGTAGGAGTTAAGTATGCTTGTTGAATTGGTCTAGAAAAGGCTGTGAAACTTGAAGTAGGACCCAAATGGGAGTTGGCGCTAGTCCCGAGAATACTGAGCTGTGCCCTAGAGTCGATAAGCTTAATGTAGTTGGTTTCGAAGATTAAGTCAAATGGTTGAAGAAAAGCTATGCCCATGATGGCGAAAGGCACGGCTGTTACCATGAAAAACCAGTGAAAGGTTAGCCGGAAGCATAGGTTGAGCATTAGCGGCCTCCCGTCGAAAGTTGTGATTGCTGTGCAGTTGGCTGCACGCGCGTTGATCGGCGAGGGTGAGACCACCTCTTCTGAGCTACGGGGTATAACACCATCTTTGGCTACCGTGTCGACTAGGAAATCGGTAACGGAAGTTAACTTCCTAATGCGGATAAGGCGACTTTGGTGTTGGCAGGTAGCGTTCGTCGCCAGGCCAAGCAGTTTCCTGCTTCTCAGCGAAGGTGCAATGCGTCATCAACTTACGTGCTGTGGTACCGAAGCCTTAAAAATACCAACAGCAAGTCAGCCTGTTGCTGGACTTGGAATGTTTGGTGGGCGATTTTGATAGGCTATGACGACGACGGTTCCTAGTAAGCTGTTCACCAGCCGACCATTGGTCGTAATTTTTGTTTGCAGGACTTTTGTAATTGACTATAGGTAAGTAAAAGAAGTACCCTTGGGTGCGACGGCCTTGACCTTGCTGGCGTCTGCTTGTGGTTGTGAACGTTCAATGACTGGATCCGCTAAATCTGGTAGTTGAGTGAGCGAAACGGAGGGCACGGTAGCAAGAACCGCTAACGAGTTTTCCGGTAGCCGCTATAACCATAGTTTGCGAAGTAAAGTCAAGTCCATGGTTGACGAATCAAGCAAATGTTGCATATCTCGTAGCAGGGCTGTGGGCATTTGTCGCTCATGTGCAGATCCCTGAAAAGCTGCTTCAGGCGGAGTTTCTTGTAGGTCATGACGCGCTTAATGGTGGCCTCCTTGAGTGCTTCATAGCGGTTTTCGGTATGCGAAATGATAACATCACGAAACTGCATTCATATCGCCTTGGAAAGATAGGACATGAGCTTGCTATACTTCATGCAGTCGGAATTGATTATATGGTTTTAAAACTCTCCCTCAACATGTGCGAAACACAAAAGTATTCTTGCCCTAAAAAGCGGGAGATTAAGATACAGCGGTAACGTGAGGCTTTAATGTATGGGTTATAGAATCCATGGTTTGTTAATTAGACACAACTGATATGCTACCGTATGCAAAAATAAACCGGAAACAATAAAAAATAAATGGAACGAGCTCACCGGAGAGTAGCTCGAAATATCCGGCGCTGTGATTCTTCCGGAGTCGGCTGTGGCAAGAGCCGGAAGGGCGATTTGAAAATGCAGATCCCGTTGCGGGAAAACTTTCATTTGTACAAAAAGAGATTCTCTGTTACCTAGCTATAAATAAGCGACACCGTTGACGCTCTAGCTTGAGGGCAAAAATGGTGTTGATCAAGTCGCGCGTTGGAACTCAACTATCAGTGCAACAGGCCACACCGATCGCGTTGCTGTACAATGAAATAGTTTTAATTAGAATTTTACACAGTAAACCGGGAAATCTCCAGACGGCAACACCTTCGGTAGCTATAAAATCAGGTTCGTTGCGCCATCGGTAAATGTCGGAGAAAGACGAAGAAAAGGCAAGATAGACGTTTATTGTAGCTGGCTCAAGGCACGGTAAAATTGTTCTAGTTAGTGGAAACTACTATTCGATAGCCGGAACGCAGCGCACGCTCTGTGAGGCAGAAAAGCCGGAAGTGTTTGAAATGCCATTCGTATTGTGGTCTAAAACACATCTGGTCATGGTATAAACAGACAAGCTCCCTACGTTGTCTAGGTATATAATTAGATTATGTACCTATAATATTTTGCATGTTGTACCCAGGTAGACAGGGAAATCTTCAGGTTACTATCTCGTCTAACTTCCCACCAAACAATGCTAATTCCAAGCTTAGTGGTAAACAGACGAAGCCACTTAAGAAGCAAACGGAAAACCGCAACTGATAACTGTAAATAACCACAATAACAAGCTGTTCGGTGGCAGCACAATTTGCTTGAGCAAAACAGCTGTAACATGGACTGCAAATGCGTATTAGCGTTCATGGTTAATGACATTTTTGTAGTCGTGAAATCCCCATTACTATGCATATCTAACACTGGCAAAACAGTGCATGCAATACACAAATTTGACATCTAATGTTAACACAGCCCAATCGCGTTATCCTATAGAAAGTCTTTAATATCCTCAGCCGCTTTATAATGACTAATCTGAGAGCAAACTTTGTTGCACGTTTTTTGACCTCATACTGATAATGATGTTCTCCCGTGTATACTCGGAAACAAAGATTATTATTATTATTAATTTTGTTAATTTATGAGAAATTATTTTCACCACTCTGCTTTAGAAAATGAGTTGCTGAGCAACCCGCGTCAAATCCGGTACGACAAGCTTACACCGCTGTCCTCGTGCTGCTTGGTGTGCGCATATGAAGCAGTGGTCTCAGCATAGGGTAATCAATCAGACGTACTATCCGGTTAGTCATGCTGAGGTCAACCCTCAGTCGACGATAAGCTAGGGTGTACAGCCCTATTGTCTTACCCCGTCCTTCGTACGGCACACTTCGTAAGTTTGGGATCAGCCTGGTAGCTACATGCTGCATTTGTTCAAGCTTTTCTACCTTGTCCCGTTGATAGGACTATAAGCGGGAGAGCAATACTCTGGCACTGGTCGTATTATTGAGACGATAGGCGAGTGGCGATCTCTTCGGACCAAGTGTTGAAGCTGCGCCTCAGCGCCCAAAGCATAAGAAGGCTGTTTTAATAAATCCTATTCGGGTTGTCCATGGACTTTAGGTCGTGGCGGGAGAGTTCACTGTTGTCGCGCACGAAGGTCGCGGGATGCAACGGTTGACGAGTCAGCGTTTAGGTACGGCAATGCTCAAACTTACCCAGCCACGTGGAATTTCGACTTTACCGGGTTGATCGGAAGCTTGACCTCTGCAGACCACGAGGAAAGGCGGTCGTGGTCCTGCTGAAAGAAATCACAATCATTGGGTGTACGGATTACTCTCCACTACGACATCGCAATACAGTAGGTAACCTGTTCGGGTGAGGTGAAAATGAACCAGAGGCTAGTTGGTTCCTCGAAGCATAGCAGTCATACCAGAGTGAAGAAGATGGGGCTGGGAAGCAGAAGACAGAAACATTCAGTTTCAGAAAGTAGATAATGTTAAGAATATGAGACGGAAACTGAGGAAACGTAGGGCAAATGGATGAAATCGTTGGAAAGTCGGATTATTTCAAAAATTACGCCACCGCTGCCTTAATGGGAGCCCACTGAGATGGCACGGAATTGAGGCAGTATAAAAGTTAACATGCGAGGACAAGTGCCATAGGATAGTGAATAAAATAAGACCAAGAGGTAACAGGCAACAGCAATCAGAATCTGGAAATATATAATTATAAGAATATAAGGCCGATAGCAAATAAAGCATATGGTAAATGGATGAAAGCCAGATGTCTGTGAACGTTCCGGCATCACAATTCTAGCGGGTGCCTATTAGTGGTGCGTGGGGAATAGCCAAGGGCTGTGCAGTGCCAGGAATTTTAACAGAAAGAACAGATTCTTACAGATGAAAGAAATATTTGATAATGGTTTCGTGCGTTTATACTGGAGAAAGAGCAGTGTGAGAGCAAACCAGCCACAACGTTTCCGCTAGGTTCTATAATCCACTTGCATGTGGTCAGAGACAAGTATTAATCCTCACGGGAATATAGGAAGCAGGTGAAATAAGTATCAGTGCATTCATCGCCTAAATTATCTATCGTCTTACCTTCCAATAACGCAGATGGGAGTTTATTTCAACCAGTCAGCATCTGATATGAGAAGCCGTTATCCCTTATGCTGCGCCTAGATATCTCCTTTTTCAACTTTAGGCAAGTAGTCATTTGAAGCGGTTTCCAAGTAATCATTGCGTGTGAGACTGCTGAGACATATCATGGTTTTGTTTGTCTCTATTAACTCACCACTCAACCTTCGTCTCCCAACTGAGTATATTCCTAATTTTGTTAACCGCGTTTCGTATGGTTACCCCAGCTGGTATACTACCATTCGAGTGGTCAGTTTTGTGCACATTCTCAGTACTAATGGCATCCTTCTGTAGGCAACGCGCCTAAGCCTGAACACAGTATTCCAAATGTAGTCTAGCGGTATTTTGATCATACGCTTAGCAGAACCTTCTTCCTACACGGTAGTTGCAATCTGAGCCACACCAGAGGCGTGATGTAAACAACACAAATAGAAACCACCCATACTAATAATAATTACGTAGGTTTCCGAATGGCATATGACTAGGCAACGCTGCATGACATCAGCCTTTCGATAGTGCTTTTGATGCAGTGCTGTCTGTCTATCTATTTGGCTGCTGTTGTTCGCTGACCGTATTTCCCGATATTTTAAAAGTTACACTGACCGACGCAAGTTGGTACATCCTCTGGAACTGGCTGATCCATTCTCAAATGACAGTTATCTTGAACGCTTTATCCTTTCACCTGGATATGAATAACAATTCATCTTTCTGACGAATCCACTTACCGTTTCAAATGGAGTATCTTATCGTCATTCTGGGTGTCTAAACAAATTGGGTTAACTCAGCCTTGTATTCACAGTACCACAATTAATACACCAGAAATAATATATTTACCTAGGTACCTTGTTCTTCAACGAATGACAGATACTTCTGTATTGATTACTTCCACTGCCATGGACAACTTTGCTGTTTCTCACTGGCATCCAAACAAATGGTTTCGGTGCCTTATATTTTTGCAAGAACATCCATATACACGATTTAAGTGGAGCTTTTCCGATGTCATTTCATGGACAAATTAGGTTCTCTCGCTGAACTCGGGCAAATGGGTTGGGCTCATCTCATCATTTCAAGAACCTTCTGGTATTCCATTTACCTGCAGTTTCTCCGATGGCAGTTCATGGCGTTTACACTTGACAGTGAAGGCAATTACACATTTTGAATAGCTTATATTTAAGAAATTCTGATCCTATTTTACATGAATAATATTTTAAAGATTCCGCGCTTGGTTAAAATCTTTAATGGGATCATCGTAACTATCCCACATAAGTCCAAGGAATGGCATTTTTCCATTGATATGAACGTACT
>OX104071.1:83070958-83089361 GCA_944474145.2 Dicrocoelium dendriticum | reverse complement strand
AGGACGAAACGAAGTTGGGTGAACTCAAGCCATCGCACCTTTTAAGAAAGATGTAAACTGTACCTAAACCCGCCATGGTAGGCGACGCATTTCTCAAGGAAATGTGGTTACGTAGGTTGCTGCGTGAAGTGTGCAACGTACTCTACGCAATCTCTTGCGGACAACTGACGCTGATGGCCGAGATCGCAGACCAAATTTGTGATGTATGTGGCCAGATTTCACAAGTGCGATCTACGCAGAATGACGATATTGCAGAAATGAAGGCGCAGGTGGCCGCACTCAAAAAACTTTACCGATTTCACCACTTCCGGGTTTAACTGCCGATGATGCTCATTAAGTCGCGGACGTCCTATTTGATTTAAACCTCTGTCGATAGCACCGCGCCGAACCTTTCCCTACCGGTAGTATCTTCGAGGCTGTGGCCCACATGCAAGCTCGTGCCACCCAGCATGTTTCTTCAAATGCAACGTGCAGGGAAACGGGCCGACCAGCACGTAGGGGCGACGGATTTAGCTGATCAATACTAGACTTTTCTTCGTCACTGATCAACAAACAAGAGTTTCGATATCTCTTTGACACTGGTGCAGAAGTCAGTGACATTCCTCGTGATCCTACCTACGTAACCGGAAAGGTGACTACTTCTCTACATGCAGCCAAGACACCAGCATTCGTTATACGGTCAATGCTCATTCACGTCCAAACTCGAATTGAGACGTTATGTTCTTTGGACGTACATCATCTTCCAAAATCCTATAATCTGGATGGATTTGCTAAAGCACTACGACTTGCTTGTCGACTATAAACGACAACGACTCATTGATCTGACAACAAAACTCCGTTACTGGAATATCTAGCCATGTACCATCGCTCGACCTGGTGTAGGCAATTGCCATGTCGGCTAGTCGCTGCTTGAGAGTTTTCCTGAAGTCTTCCGACCTTTATCGCCTCTGTCAACCACCACTGCAGCTATGCCGCATCACATACTTACCAAGAGTCCCTCCGTCTCCGCCAAAGATCGAAGGCTAAATCCAGACAAACTAAAATATGCAAGTGTAAAAATCGAGCACAATGTCAAACTTGGGATCGTCCGACCTTCCAACAGTATTTGGTCTTCGCCCTTTCATATGGTTCTGAACTCAGGAGACCGGCAACCATGTGGATACTAGCGCGCTTGCAACAATGTAACATTTCCGGACCGATATCTGATTCCTCACATATAGAAGATTACAGCCGGTCTTCATGACGTTCGCATGTTCTCAAAGCTCGATCTTGTGAGAGGTAATCATCAGATCCCGGTCGCCGACGAGGGCATACCGAATACCGCCGTTATCACGCCGTTTAAACCTTTCGAGCTTTTACGATTGTCATTTGGTCGCGCAACACTACGCAAATATCTCTAGGCTTTATTGACTCTTTCGTATTTGGACTCAACTTCGTCCACCCATAGATAGATGACATCCTACCAGCCAGTTTTTCGGAAGCGAAACACCGAACGCCGCTACGACTCTTGTTTGAACGGCTGAAGGAGCACAACTTTACCGTCAACACTGACAAGTGTATTTTCTTGCAGCCGCGCACTGAGTTCCTCGGTCACAAAACTCACAGGTCAGCTCGCTGTGGCTGGCAAGTACCGGATAACCATCATTCGTTTTGGATGCCAGCCTATATGGAGTCGGAAATGAAAGAGAAAGACCGAGCAAAACCGCTAAGAAAATTGATTTAGACAATGTAAAGTTTGTAGCAAACTTGTGATGGGCAAACCCCTCGAATGGACAAATAATGATTGGCACAAATTTTCTTTACCTTATTAGCGTAGATAACTGAGCGCAAGTTGTTTGTCAATGATCTGGATATCTCATGGATTAATAGGCGATAGCAAAAGATTCGCTGAGTTCTTGTTTTCGGGGCTGTAGGCTTTGAGTACTACAACAAACAACAACCAGCTTAATGGGCAAACAGTACGTAAACAAGAAGTAAGCTTAACGCGATGCAGACTAAAAATGCAAGGGCGCAGGTAATCAAAAGTTTATCTAGTAGAGAAAAATGTGGGCAAGTGATGACAAGGAAAGCATAGGTAGGGACACGTATAGATGGACAAGATGGAGGTGCTATAATAAAGGAGGATGAACAGTATTGGAATTAAAGGCACGCACATACATACTAGGCAAGGTGCTGTGCCGAAGCTTGATTACTATTTATAGCAAATGGCCAGAGTCGTTGAAGTGATTCAAAGGTAAACGAACATGGGTAGATCCGATGGTACGCTGCGACGGGGCATTAGGTACTTAAATCGTCCTAGCTTGCTAGGGGAAAAGAGTTGATACACATTGAGTATTAGAAAACCAGTAGTGGAGTTGGGTGTTCATTTAATGCAAACTGTCAAACGCTTTCCAGTGATTATAGTGCAAATGAACATCGAGACATATAAGGCTAAAGCGATGCGTTAGTAGTTTGGGTATGTTATGTAGATGAACCAGGGAAACAAAGGACGTTGTTAGTATTTTAACTGGACAGGTCTAAAAGCGGTGATCATTCGAATAGCGGTGTGGAAATGCATTGCAAAAGCATCTAGGCGAAAACACTGCTATATTGCTTATAAAAAGCTGCATATTGTTGACTACTTGCAGCCTTGGTATTTATTTCTTCAAACTATTTACGTAAACAAGAATAAACGGAAACGCAGTACATTTTGATATCACTATTTTAAGGTGCCACTATTGTTTATGAGTTAATATTCGTATATGCATTCCATATTTATGCTAGAGTTGTCAGTTTGCAACGTTTTATGTACCACCGTGCTTAAATGTGTAGGTTCATTTTAAAAGTCGCTGCTGTGGAGGCTAGTTTTTAAGGTGACTGCGCTTCTGTCGGTAATTAAAAGCATGCTTTTTTAGAGCTATAATGTTAGTTAACACCCGCTAGGCTATTTTAAATATTATACCGTCCGACTTTTATAAGTTTTGTACATAAAAGTGCAGTATTCCGTGCTTTGACAACCGTGGCTCCTGTACTTATCCAGTCGCGCCTTGGCTGCGTTTATCTTGACGCCTATGTGAAACGCTAGATTTTGCCCTTTGTATTGAAATTACACCTACTCTGAAATGTCAAGATTTCTGGAACAGCCTATACTAAGATTTTTCCCGACATACTATTTTGGATGGAAACGCCGTCTTACTTGATGATCTATTCAAGTACAGATCGTTTATACATCATCGAAGTCATTTTTCCTCGGAGGAGGTCATTGCTCATTTCTGACGCCATGACACTAAAGCCTTCAGGTCTTCCCGGAAATCACCAAGGTTTAGTAACTTAGTACTTGTGGTATACGTAACTAACATAATTCATATCTTCCGCGAAGACGAGGAGGCGGATATGACGTAAACTGTCATTGAGCTCATTAAATAAATCAGAAACACGGTTGAACAAATCTCGTAGTCTAATACGACACCACTAGAGACTGTGGCTGGAAGTGTTTCGACATGTGCAACTTTCACAGGTTTAATGCGTCCTGGTACGTAGAATGTCAGCCAGTATAGAGAAGGACTGCCCACTGCATACAAATTGCTTTCATGAAATTGGCGCATATAACAGACCCTGTTGAACACGTTTTGCAAATCGACCTAGAGAGTAGTTACTACCTCTGTGAAAAGGTTAAGGAAATAAAACCCCAAGCTTGCCTTTGTACGAGCGCTCAGCAATCCCTGTGACTTGCTTGTGTGCTATTCTGAATCCGATGAGTTCCAGCGCGCTTTTTTAATTTATTTTAACTTTACCCACGAGATAACTGATGTGTAGGTAACCAGGCGGAATCTGCTGATTACCGGCAGAGATCTCCATTTGTGATGTGATGATATCATGGGTACAAACAGAATTATATTCTCCATTTTGCATGCACTTTGCGAACAATTTTAATAAGATTTTGGGGAGATTCTGAGCTCCATTCTTAGTTTTGAAACCTAATTTCGTCCTTACCAGGATGCAAAAACGGCATTTTTGTTGAAATCGTAGATCGGATGCATTTTAGCTCATTGTGTACTATGTATACAATAACTGGTGGACTGTGACCCTTCATCACTGAGTGAACCCAGTTTTCTGCATGGCAACGCCTTGAAGTAAGGCTTGGACGCTTCGCATGCAATACCTAAGCTAATAAATGTACCCTTAGTTTTATGAATACGACGCGAATCTTTGCCCTATTATGAGGGCTGCAAAAACACAAATCAGCTGCGGTTCGAAATTGGGGAGTTTCTTGCCCGAAAATACTACACAATCACGACGTGTTTTGATATCGTTTCATCTCATCATATGCAGATAGCAGGCCTCAAACCCGCGACCACTGGAATAGTAGCCGAAACCTCTACACCTTTGGCTACCGGTGATCATGGTTAATCAAGGTGGACTGCGGATCACATTGAAGTGAACCTTAGTCACTGCGATCACTGGGACCGTAGCCAAAGCAGATGAAAATTGAGTGCCGTCCGCCCGATAACATTGCACAACCAAGACGTGTTTCGATGTCATTTCATCTCATCAAGTGGAGATAGCAGGCTTCAAACCCGCGACCATTTGAATAGTAGCCGAATCCTCTACCCCTTTGGCTAACGGGTCATGGATCACTAGGACTGCGGTCCCAGTGATCGCAGTGACCAAGGTTTAGTTCAATGTGAGACGCTGCCCACTCTGAGATTGCATGTAGCAATCCAAACACACAACGTGTAATCCAAAATGGACCTTCTAATTAGCAAATCAGCTGCCTTTCTTGGATCTGTCAACACTATTTATTGCTGCCCATTCTTGCTTATATGGCACCTGCATAGATGTGAATGGTACCTCATTGGCGCTTATTTGTTCGCATGAGATCGGCGTAGTTAGACACCCTACTGCGGGAACATTGAAGCTGACGGATCCTAATAAGTGTCTTAGTTAGGCCTTTTTTCTCAAAGAAAGCTATGTAGTTTAGGTGTAAGAAACTACTTTGTAAAAGACTTCAGCAGATTGTCACAGGGAGTCAGACAAAATGAACTCACTATAATTTCTCTGTCTACAGTATGGTAAAAATAATCTACGTTGCGAAATTCACCGAGCGGCAAATCTTAATTGCATCTGGCTGTATAGGTGATGGAGATCTTTAGGTACAATGAGAAATATATTTATATAAGATCACGCCGGAGCAACAGCTGACCCGTTGACACTATCAGTTTGGTATGTCTACATTAAACACTGTCCAAAATATGTTCCTTCCCGGTTGGGGAATAGGCAGGTTACGCCCATGCACCCAGGATTATGCAACCTATCAAATCTGTATACTTGGTCAGAACGGTAGTTGGGAATCTGTGGATGTCACACATGTTGATGCCCCTTACGACCCGTTTTTATTCACATGGGCGGCTCGATGTATGCACGTAATTAGCTAGGAGTCCATTGTAGCTCACATGAGAGGGAGCAGCAACTGCATAGTTGCATCGAAATGGTGCTGAAAAGTGTAAAGGAGCAGCAAGCATAGATATCTCTGTGTAGCTGAAACAAAAAATCTCTCCGTTACAGGGAATTGTATTTTGAATAGAATTTTTCTCATACTTCATGTTAGTGAAGTATTTGTCTGGGACTAGTTTGCGTTCTGACCGCTACCTAGCCTCGATAACGTGCGGCGGCAGGTTGTTACAAATATTTCACTACTTTCCATTCGAATCTGATTTAATGAGCGAAACGCTTCATTTCCCGTACTAGTATTAAAATTATACGTTTGTACTTGTGTCTCTGTGTGCTGTCTGGCTTGCGCATATGAAGCAGCGGTTTGCACATGGAGTAGCTTCACAGATTTAGGTTGATTTTGTCAATTATCTTGGCATTTTTACTTCTGCTTGCACCTTTCTTACTTATTTATCGCAGAGGAATTTTGCCCATGATTTGCTTGCAGCGTCCACCTAGCCTGTGGAATGGGTGAAATTGGGCAATTAATTTGCCATTAAAAATCCATGTCTCAATGTATTTCTCCAACGCAACCCACTACTTCTGGACCATAACTCGTGCGAACAGTCAAATACGCATCCGTTCAACATCATTCGGTACTGTACATAAAACCGATGTTCCAAACATAAACACCGTACAATATTCATACCATGCTTCAAAATAGAGTCCATTATTTGATAACATGTTAGGTCTATCGTCCGACTGTATGGATATTTTGTACATTTCCATTTGCCTCAAATGTTCACCAACTGAGCGTTGCCGTAGGAGATTTTCCCCCCGCCAGCGCTTCGCTACGCCAGGGAGCTCATCTAAAGTACGATACCACAGACCTAACTTTGCCACATTGTCAGCATCTAGATAAAGCAAGTCAGTTTAATATTGAAGGTCAATTTGAAGTGCGCACTTAGACCCCAATCTTAATGAACCAAAATTTGTTTAGGCACTTACTCGAGTAGCCATAAAGAAAATTCCGAACTACAGGTTCCGCCTGGCCTGAAACATGTACCCAATATACTTACGGTTCGCACCAATAAGGCAGTCGATGTTTGTGGTCTTTTTCGGTCGAATAAAGACGATTCGCAACCGAAACTATTGGGACTATGCGAATGACTGAGTAGTGGTGCAAAGCAAAAAGGAATAACGTAACAGATTCTATTGACTGACTTCGTCTACAGGCTTTGACGCCAAATTCGCCATTAGTATGACATAATAATCCACGTCCAACAGTGTCCGAAACACAATGCGATTTCGAAACACCTGTACATTCGACTTGATACGAACCCCAGGTTCAGGGAGAATAATATTTTACAAGTAGCAGCAGAAAGACAAAAGTTTTAAACTAGTGGCGAAATTTTAATGGGGCAAATTTTTCCGACTGAGCATTCTTAATACAAATGACCCTATGCGTCTAATAATAAGATGAACAGACAAATGAATGTTTTTCATTAGGCTGGCTCGCCGAACGAACTGCCCATGGTAGCTCGGGTTAATCCCATTCCAGTGAATGTTTCGGAGGCACCTTTTCATGAATTGAAGGATGTGGCTCGCCAGTACATTAAGTCACTGCCTCTTGATCATTTCAAGGACACTAGTCCTCTACTTCGAAATGTTCCTATGATCCCCTAATGAATGAAGAATGAATGCAATGATGACCAGATAAAACATAAGCAAAATGTTGTCATCAACACACACCCACTAATACACGCGCATTTAGATCCAGCCTGTAACAGGTTGACATATAAAATATGGACGACTACTGCTCCTTTATGTTTGTAATCCCATGATCATGTCTATGCAAAAGTGAGTAGTAATATCGCGAGGGAATCATTTGTTTATTGGTTTGTTGCTTATTTGTTATCCTACTCGTTGCATTTGTGCTCATGCTGATGCAAGACTATGACAAGCTGGCACAAAATTAGCAGTCAGTAGAAGGTAACTATACTAGTTACTGGTATGTAACCCAGCGGAGATGGAGTCCAGAACCATAGCCTCAGCAGCGCTTAAAGTTATGTCAGGCACTTAACCTGAGCACCCGAACTCACAATCCAAAGTAGGACCGGGTTAAGTCTGTCCTTCATCCGTTCAGAGGTGCTTCAGAGCATGCATTTTTGGCACACATCACACCATCACTCAGAAGCAATTAAATACCCTTGGGAGCCTAGCATTATGCAAGTTACTATCGATACCTATAGGCCTGAGGAGATGATAATATTCCCGACTAATGAAGCCATGAAGAGCGCCAGCTTTTGCATCTAGCAGATTGATACTGAGGATGCCTTCCATTATCCAGCTAGCTGATGATTGTCAGACGGAACCACAACTGGCTTACTATTATCCATCTTATTGTAGCTCAATTAATGGAAATCTATTAATCGTTTATGTGCTTGGTGACTTATACCGATGGATCCCCGTAGATTTATTGATGAATGCCTAAACCAAACCAACATATCGCCAAGCACCCTGGGTTAATTGCGCTTGACATCTTCCTTCCGGAAACGTTGTTTTCGGGAGGTAACAAAGAAGCCATTTTCGTACTATGCAACTTTCATAGCCAAGTAAATTCAGACAGCACATTTGTACGTCAAATCTGACATTTATTAAACCCCGGAGGTAAAATTGAAAACTTATAGAAACGGGTATTCGACGTATGGGCAGAAACTGCTGGCAAGTAGCACGAGCTACTAGTGAACATTGGTTTTATTCCTGATGAATCCGGAAGATGTAGCACCACCAGTGAGCTCCAGCAGGACGAACCACCCTTCTGGTGACTTTCGTATAGACGTTAGCTTGTGAACTGAGAAGAGATGAAACAGTAAAAGTGATCAAAATTCGTCCTACTTATAAGTAATACGGACTAGTTGAATGGTATTAGGAGGGCGTTGGCCCCTCAATTTCGCCAGTTGATGGACACAGATGAACCGACGCTGAGGCACTAACATCGACAACATGCACCCATCTTTGGGATTGCAGTACAGAGAGCAGGTACCTTCCAAAATGCCCCTTCAAACAGCCTCTGGCACTAGTAACGTAGCCCAAACGACTACTATGAACGCAATTTGAAGAAAGTGGACTTTGATAACAGCACGTCGGTACTCCAGGCCACCAGTAATCAAAGGATCAACTTAACTGCTTAAATGGTTCTCGTCACGCTCTTGAAGTATATGATTGCAATATCGGTAGCAGCGTTGTCTTTATTAAAAAGTCACGCAACATGTGAGGCATGGGCATGGAAACGTACGCTTCCGTTCAAACTTACGTCTTGATAGGTATTAGTGATTTGGCACAAGTCAAACAAAAATCAACTCTCGCAGTTCCGGTTATGGATGATCAACGCGGTACCTTAGCAATAAAGTGAAAGCGAAATGAAACTTACTAGCGACTCAATATAATGTGAATTCAAATAGATATACGCTTTGGCGCAGTTAGCATCTGAGAACATGACAGGTCCGCTCAAATGTTTTAATGATCTAGGTGGTTATTTCACGTGCCCTAAAATCTAACGTCATCTAATGCGTTATACTGAAGTGTTGGACGCATTTTTGATGACAAATGACATTCACCAGGGTCCATCTATCATATATAGTTAATTAAAATTTATGGTGGTTCAACGCATAGTAGTTCCTGAGCGAAACTTCACCATTCAGGCATGGAGTTGTTGCAGAGAGAAACATAGCTGATCTCAAATCTAGGAATAATATCTTACTATTAATTGACAACCTTGATGTTATTCCGTCAAACCAGTATATACGCTCAGAAATGATCAAAATATACGCTATGCGCTTCACACCTTCGAAATGAAGAATACAGTCGCAGAACCGCTAGCCACCTAATGGTCCACAGATTTTCGATAACTTGGATCTGCAATACGTGAGGAGGGTGTAATATCTCATTGAACGGATGGATCAAAGGAGCGAGTAGGACAGCCAAGTACTGGTGAACATAAAGTATCCAAGCGCTGGACGCGGATTGGTTGACGTACGTGTGGGTTCCTTACGGTTTGCTTAACTAAATCAAAAGAATAGTATCATCTGCTCATGAGGGTCGTTGTTTATGAAAATGAACAGATACCATATGCTGAGGAGTCTGGTTTGCCAAACGTGCTGTGAATTTTAATGGGTTGATTTTGCTTAACAATGGCTTGTCCCTAAATGGCTGTAATCGGATGTATGAAGGTAGTCGGTCATTTCACCCATATCGGCAGCTGTTTTAGTGACGACGGACGCATGACTACCGAAGTTACTTCAGGCATTCCGAAACCTAGGGCTATCTTTTTTAATTTACGACAGCTGTGACTTCAAAAGAGTATTCCTCGCGGTATAAAATTCATAGTGTACAAGGTCAAAGTAAGGGCTATCTTATTCCAAGGCGGTGAGATTCAAGACTTCAAACTAATGATCTGAGGCGCTTTCAAGTGTTGGAGCATCATCGTCTACATAGCATCGTTGGTGTCAGTTGGCCCTAACATAATTGCAGCACCGATACACGCAACTGAGTGCTGGGAAGTGCTAATCAAGCCCAATGTAACAAACAACCTTAACTAGTTTGCAGTGGTTCGTGTACATTCTGGTCGCCGCCTACCCAAGGGGCTGGATTTGGTTACGGAATGCCGGATAGCACAAGGAGCATGGAGGGCACCATTTGACTTGGAAGTGGGAGATGAGATCACTGACAAATAAACTGGGTTCTGTTGGTCATTTCCTTCTTGCAGCATGGAGTCCGCGGGACTTAACTAATGTCTCCTTCAAGACTTGAAAGTGCATGCTTGGTAGTCGGCACAAGTCTTCTAGTCGGATTGCCTGTTTCTATTTTCTATGAGTTCAAGTATTCTGTGGGCTAATGGTTGATAATAACGTGCGGCAGTGAAAGCTGCAAGCAATCTGTCTCGCTAAGGTTGCCACATGTTCGCTTGACAACCAGCTTTTTGTGTTCGTGCGTCTTCGAATAGGCGTACTTGTTTTTGGCTCAAATTTTGCTTCAAAAATTTGGACCTTTCACTAGGTCCAATTGTCTACTTTTGCTTACCCCATTCTGGTAGCTTGGCAACGGAATACCTTATCCAGTCTCATATGAGCTGATGTTGAAGGTGATGACTAGTTTATACCCGAAAGAGGAAAAAGCCGCCTCTGCTGCACTAGGGGCCGCGTGATTAGTTCATGGGCTATGTGTACCATAGCCTGAAATTGTTGTTAAATTACTAACGACATTTCACCAGTACACCGGAAAAAGCAGATTTGAGAAGAACCGGCATATGCACAAAAACGATACCACCGCATTAACGCATGTGGTTTTTATGAAATTCTGTCAGGAGCCTCAAACTTATGGTTCTTCATTTTAAACTCATGATTGAATGGTGGCATCACTGATACCCGGTCCTTGCTGGCTATTGGTTAAGGCCTAGATTTACTGCTCATCTATGGCTATCTAGCTAGCCACTTGTAAAGTAGAGTTAGTGCCTACGCTTGTCTGATTAGTACATCTGATAAGTGTAGTAATCGGACCTAAAGCGCTAGATAACGCGCCACAAAGCTATGTTCTCCGTTAGAACAGTGTAAGTTGCAAGTTTAAATTACAAAACCACACTAAACATACATTTTAAGAGTAGCCTTCAAGAGCCAGTCACCGATTTAGCATTCAAGTCTTAGCGCTCAAGTCTTTTTCTGAATTTGTATTGTCAACTTACTAATCCTAGTTTTTTTCATTTTGCGCTTAACGGATTTAGCAAGCTAATACAGATGATTCAGAGGATAGAATTACAGTTAAAACAATGTGAAATCATTGCTTACCAACAGATGCGGAATTTTACGTATGTGAGTAACTCAGTCATTTGAGTTTTTGTTAGTCCACCAGGCGCTGATAACTGGAAAACAGGCAAAAGCTAACGGATATACAGCGATAAGCTACTAATTTGTACCACCAATCGGCTATGGTAGCTCGTTACTATCGGAATCAAAAAGCATGTAACAAACACATTGATAAACTCTTCCGTGTGCTCTACAATCACCATAAAGTCTGGTATAGTAAAAAATTCTATTTTAACGTACATTGTGCATGTTGTCGCTTGTGCCTTGCATGCAGAACACATCAAGGCCAAAGTATGGTGATAGCTGCTTTAAAACGACTAGTGTATTAAGACAAATGAATTTCCAGATACAATAATAAATATCATGGACATAGGAGAAATGGTTTTCTCTGTATTAGCGCTGTCTACTTGAGATGAAACATCCCGCTATGTAGAAGGTTCTAATCGTCACTTGTTTCTGAAATATCCGCAATAGAGTTTTATAATACTTAGAGAATTTCATCGCGGAAACTCTCACATGGAATTAATGGATAGAAAAGGACGCCTTCTACCTACAGCTATCAAAGCAATTCAAATTTCTGCATTGCGACACCACTTTGCACTCTTGATAACTACATATTCGAGGATCCTATCCCAGGTTTGATTGATATCCTTTTTGCAAAACACAGTTAAATAGTTGGCAGCATCATCTTTGACCCTATGAACTTCCAACGTGGTGGCAACAAAGCAGAAGCATTGCGGTCATTTCACTACTTAGTGGTCGTTATTGGAATTTCGGAAATGCCAAGTTTACACTACTGTCTGATTAACTCAGTAGTTTACTAGTCACCAAGATTGTGAGTTTCCGTTTGGCACTGAAGGACTCTCTCGGAAATGAGTAGAGGGCGTTGATCCTAAACAGAGTCTACTTTAATGGTCCCTTAAGGGGCCAGTGGAGTGCTTCTGATTGCTGGATTTCAAAACAACTTTAGATGTACGATCCCCATTCTGCCCATCTCGGACTGCTCGCACAAATGGCTGGTGAGAGTTGGATACTGGTCGATGACGCATCGACAGGAGCCCTGCAACTACCTGACCGATTGCAAAGCTTTTTCTGGAGCTACGAACTTCGAAATGACTATTAATACATAGCTGGTTTATTCCCGATAATGAGAGGCACGCCTGCAAAAGCATGATAACGGTAATGCTAACACATGCTCGGCAATCGACAAAAAGTCAAAATATAGCCAGTCACACAGTTTTTGATGTGCGTATACGTATAAGTAGGTGTGAAATAAATGAGAATATCTGTAGCTCGGGGTGTGGATGCGGATTTTGAGCAGTTCTCCGAGCTGGATAATTATTTTGCAGACGTTTCGTTGCCTGACTAGGCAACATCATCAGTGCGGCTTACGAGACACTTCGAACCAGGCCCCTGAAGCCGCACTGATGATGTTGCCTAGTCAGGCAACGAAACGTCTGCAAAATAATTATCCAGCTCGGAGAACTGCTCAAAATCCGCATATAAGTAGGTGTTTCCTCTCTTGCCTTAATGCTTATTTTTCACCTGATTTTAACGTCTTTGACGAAGGGTCCTGCTGTTAAGGTAATCAGAACCGTCGCAGCATTGGTAAGTGTGCTGCAATCGAATTACTAGCGGCGTGCTTGTTTCCTGAGTTTCTTTCAGGTGATTGGTCTGCTATATGTTGTAATGCTTAGATGACGGTCTGCATATGCTACTTTTCACTTACACGTCGCTTAAGTAGGTTATGGTTAAACTCGTTAAGTTTTCTTGTTTGCAGCATATTTCACATACATCTTCCTGACATCTTAAACTTATCGCGGATTAATGTTTGACGAACGCGAGAAGCGAATCAATATCGTTTCTGCCTTACTTCTCGATAGAAAACATTAAGAAGCATACAAACCTCGTCCCCTAGAAATCGTCTGTCATAATGAGGACGAAATTCGCCACATTCTCAGACAAACGCTTCGGCTAAAGATGCATTATTTGTCTTCATTGACCTCACTCCCAGAGGATCGCGCGAAATGGAAAATTGCGGTTGATTAAATGCAGGCTCGTTGAAAGAAGGAAGAATCAAATCTCCATACTGTGTATTTTCTAGTGGTTCAGATAGCTCCGAGAGGCCAGTGGGAGCCAATATTTGTGAACCCTGGACATTGAGGTTAAAGGATGGATTACGTGTTATATGTGCGAATGTGCGTAGTCTGAGAAAGAAACTAGGCGAGATTTATCTTTTTCTCAACAGAACACAGTCCTGCTTTGATGGCGTTCACTGAAACTTAGCTAACCTCGGATATTCTGTACTCAGATACCTCCATCCCAGGCTACCATACTTCTTGTGCTGATCGCTATGGAGGGCGTGTCCGCAGAGGCTTAATTCTTTACTGTGCGGGGAATCTTACAGTGCGCCCCTCTCAAAGCTGTAAAAGTACAGAAAGTTTAACCAACCCACTGGGTCAGGTAACGACACCAAATTGAATGGCAGAAAGGCGAAACCGAAGAGACTCCCGTCGAAAGGCATTTGCGGGTTAGGAGAATGTCATCGGGTAGTAAAAATCGGTCTGGCTTGTTCGCACTGTTTGGAATGGTACCATACGAAATGTGCAAATGTGTCACAACAACAGTTACGGGAGCGAAATAGCTCCAGTTATGCATTTTGGTTCTGTACTAAGTGTTCCACCATCCCCTCATTAAGTGATTACTTATCCTAGCTGAGAAAAGCGACAGGTTAACCGCAGAAGCAGAGCAGAGGATAAACAGTAGATTACTTCAATGGAAGCGAGTATACAACACAGAAGCGTAGCGGCTTCTAAGCAACGGAATACTGAAAAATCCACTTCCCCTGAACCGCACTCAACCACCTCTCCATCTCCGTTGTCTTCTTTAAGTTTGGTAAAACGTCGGGCGAATACATACTGTACCTAGGATAATCAAACAGGACTCACGACAACGAAAATCAGGCACCATTCAAAACTTCTGGTTAAGCAAATTCCACTTGACCTGGCATCCAGCAGTAGCAAGGATGAAGCAGCCAAACACCAACCCCTGGTACCTGTAGCTCAAATATCTCTTGTCGAGACTAAGCCTCCCAGAACATCGGTTACATATGCAGAGATTGCTGCAAGGGTCCACCGAGAGGCCACCGTTGCGTCCTCTTCCGTTGGAAACAACGTTAACGCGGATAAAGAGAAAAACAGCAAGCAATCACTTGTCAACAAGTCAGGACAAATGAGTACCATACCTTGTAGACCGACGAAAACGGGATCCAGAAACAGCGCCCGGACTGTTGTATGCTCAAATGTCCCTGATTCTACCGCCATCACATTGCAGGATAAGTTATCAGACGACCAACACCACAGGAACTCATTGTGTACGCAAATGACTATCAAAGCCAAACCCATAAACTTGTTACGATTTACTCGTCATCCGAACCCGCCACATAATGGCGAACCCAGACTTATTCGAGTAACTCTAGAATCCTCCACCGAGTTATAAAAAAACGTTTCGCTATCTGCAAGCGCGCTAAAACTGAGATCCTGTGGGATACGTTTATATTCCGATGTCCCTTGGAGCGCGCGACAACCAAAACGAAACACCAAAGAGAGACACGGCAAGCAAAACCGCCAAAACACAATCTTCATACCTGGAGTGCCAGAACATTCTTCTAACGATATCCAAGAGACCAGAAAGCACGATTTAGGACACTGGCGGTTCATTCGTGAAACACGTTCTTTGGATAATGTTGTGTCACTATCACTCACCAGGTTACCTTTCACTAAATTATGTAGGATGCGTTCCTAGAATCCTTAAACTTCTGGTTCAGTCAGAGCAACAAGCAAATGATGTTTTGGATCGATGGCGGAGAAATCGGACACATCTTCCTTACGAAATACGGTTAAAGGTCGCAAACACTTTGCACAACTCGAATATTAGAGCAACTGAAGCAGCAAGTTTACTGATGAATGTACAAAATCGTAACTTGACTGCTGCTTTAATTGGCTCTGACGTAGGTCTTAACGAAGGTTGGGACGCACCTTGGCCGAATCAAGTTGCAAACCAGGTATCATTGACACATCAAAAACCGAGTAACTGCCGACCTCCCATCGGTCGGCATTCTCCCACACGTCACCGCTTCACCGCTCTGCTGGCTCCTAGAGACCGAGAAATTGGCCTGTTTGTATACAAATGCCCAGGGTCTTTCTAACAAACAGGCTGAACTGAAAACTCGCTAAGCTTCCGGCTCGTAAGATGTCCTTGGTATCACCGAGACATGGTTGCACACGGGAATGACGGGCGCTGAAGTTTCGCCACCCGGCATGTCGCTAATCCGGAACGACCGGCTCACAAAAGGAGGAGGGGTAATCCTGTATTACCGCAACGATTTACAGTGCGAAGCCGTGGAGGATTCAGATTCGCAGTTCCCCGACTATCTTTGGTGCCGGTTGCAGTTAAAAGGCAGGGATGCTTGCCTTATTGTCTTGGTGTACCGCGCCCCTTACTCAACACCTGAAACCGACTACCACCTAGCGGCTGCTTTAAGATGCAGTTTACAACAAAATACACTAACATTCTTATCATGGGTGATTTAAACGTACATTGTTTAGAAGCCCCTGCCACGATCGGAGAACAATTCAAAACCGATCTACAAGATTTGTAACCCCTGTTCCTCTTTACAACCACATCACTTTGCCCACTCGGTTCAGATCTGGTAACAGGCCATCTGTGCTGGATCTTGTGCATACCAAAGTGGAACATATGGTTGATGCGTTAGTTTTAGACTGCCCGTTGGGTCGCAGTGTTCAGGCCGTGATCAGTTTCATTCTCGTCTGCTATGCAGAATATCTGAATGATAACGATGAGACTGTGCGAACCATCACAAGGTACGACCGACTCGCCCAGCTCATCAGCGCCACAACATGGTCTTTCCTTGAAGAAGAAAGCCCGGAAGTCGCCTGGCTCGAGTTCGTCAAAAAATCCAGTCGGCTGTTTGCACAGGCTTCAGAGATAAAAGCTTGCAATAAGTACAAATCGGTTCCTTTCTTTAGGAGCAGAACACGAAAATGGATGATAGTACGTAACTCACCGTTGCGAGTGTACAGAGAAGCACCAGCACCAGAAACTTGAGAAAACAACGTAGCCCAACGTAACCACTGCACTCAACTGTTAAGAGAAGACAAAGCCGCCTATCAGCAGAACATCGCAAAAATCTTCAGTGCTACCACAACCTGCTGAATAGGCACGCTAATAGCCTACGAATGGTGAGGCAAGGATTTCCTCCACTCAGTAAGTCTGATGGCCCAACAAGAACGTCTATGGAAGCTGCGAACGCGCTGCAGATGCAATACGTCCCCATGTTTTTAAGAGTCTTGCCATCAAGAGATCTACCAAGCTTTGTATTCTGCTAGTCAGGACTAACCCACATCAATTTTACCGCAGAGGCTGTATTGCAAAAGCTGACTACTCTACCAAACACAGCTTGCCGGGTGTCGACACCACTCATCCAGAGGCATTGGGAGCAGCAGCAAGCCAACTGGCAGGAGGTATAGCTCAGTTTTTTCAGCGCTGTTTAGACCAGAACTAAGCTCCCGCCATGTGGGAGCCTGAAATAATAACTCCGATTCACAAAGGTGGAAGCAGAACTGATCCCTCTAACTAAAGCCCAGTATCCCTTCTTTACTCGCCCAGCTCATATAATTCATAGTTGCCGATGCACTGGTGTGTTAAATGGAAAACTGCAACCTCATCACTCCTGAACACCACGGTTTCCTCCGACAGCGGTCATGTACAACTAATTAACTAATTGCACGCAGTAGTTGGACAGAAGCAGCTGACGCTGTAGAAGATGTTGACGTGATCTACCTGGATTTTTCCAAGGCTTTCGATCGTCTAGGCCATCGGATACTACTATCCAAGAGCAGCGTTACGGGATCGGCAAACCTATGTTAGGATGCATTGCAAACTTTCTACTTCAAAAGCAATTAGTGATCAGAGTTCGGAGCTCATTATCTAACCCAAACAAGTTGAGTGTTGTGTGCCGCAAGGCTCAGTTCTAGATCCACGTTTGTTTTGGTGTTTATTAATGACTTTGCACAAGAAATCGCTTCAAAGTTCTAATGCCTGCCGACGATATCGTGATATGGCTCAGGATCCAGGCAAACGCCGACCAACATGTGCTTCAGAGTGAATAAGATAAGGTGTATCAATGGTCTACCCAAAACTCATTGCATTTCAACGTCAGTAAATGCAAGGTGATTTCCATCCGACATCAGAACAGCTACTCATACCGACTCGAAACGAATATACTACAACGATCATCTCTCGAACGTGACTTGGGTGTCCTGGTTCCAGATGAAAAGGACTGGAAGACCGGGAACCAACACGTGGGGCTGCTGAGACCGACGTTCGGACAAATAAACAGCTCCATATATCGATAAATCCTCAGAGCGGATGTTCGCTCCCATGTCGAATACGCAATTCAAGCCTGGCATCCGTGGCTGAACCACTACCTTAATGCACTGGAGCAGCCACAACGCCAGGCATCTAAGAACGTAAATGGAATGTGCAGTGTTTCCTACCAGGAGAGGATGCAACGACTGGGATTGTTTAATGGAAGCTATCGCACACCACGAGGAGATCTTATTATGGCATACTTGATTCGGCGAAATCCACATCATGTGTACCGCCCTTCACTGCAACTCAGCAGCAATACAAAACTGAGGGGCCACTCAATAAAACTCTCAGAACAATACGGTCGTCTGGAGTGCTGCAGAAATTTTGTTTCCACTCGTGTCTGTCACCCGTGAAATGCTCTCCCCGAACCGGTCGTCTCAGCACCGACACTAACTGTATTTAAAAGACGGTTGAACGATGTATTCATCCACTTGCACTTTATCACAACAGTAGGTGTAACTGATGTTTTCCATGGAATTATTTGACGTTAATTGTGGGTGCTGTGAATCTAAGCGGATCGCAGGACTGCAGCGAAGCAAAACATAAGTCCTAATTTTCGTATTTAAAGTATTAACTACATTACTATCCTTATCATCATTATCATTATTGCAACTATCCAACCGGAGCTGTAAAGCAACGCTTCTTAACCCGTATAAATTCATTGTTCATTGTTTTAGCTT
>OX104071.1:82948587-83070465 GCA_944474145.2 Dicrocoelium dendriticum | reverse complement strand
ATCACACAACGTGTAAACCAAAATGGACCTACTACTTAGCAAATCAGCTGCGTTTCTTAAATCTGTGAACATCATTTATTGGTGCCCAATCTTGCCTATTTGGCATCGGCATAGATCTGAATGGGCCCTCATTGGAGCTCAATTCTTAGCATGAGATCGGCGAAGTTAGACGCCCTAATGCGGGAACATTGAAGCTGACGTATCCTAATAAGCGTCCTAGTTG
The DNA here is from genome assembly GCA_944474145.2 of Dicrocoelium dendriticum. NCBI lineage: Eukaryota > Metazoa > Platyhelminthes > Trematoda > Plagiorchiida > Dicrocoeliidae > Dicrocoelium > Dicrocoelium dendriticum. Next base: position 83,070,242 of record OX104071.1, on the reverse strand, counting down.
GGCTAATGTTTCTCAAATAAAGCTATATAGATCAGGTGTAAGAAAATACATCGTAAACGACTTCAGCGGATTGTCACAGGGAGTCAGACAAAATGAACTCACTATGATTTCTCTGTCTACAGTAGGATAAACATAATTTGCGTTGTAAAATTCATTGGGTGGTAAATTGTAACTGCATCTGGCGGTACAGGTGATAGAAATCTTTAGGTACAATGAGCAATACATTAATATAAGATCACGCCGCGGCAACAGCTGACCCGTTGATACTATCAGTTTGTTATGTCTACATTAAACACTGTCCAACATATGGTTCTTCCCGGTTGAGGTATAGGCAGGTTACACCCATGCACACAGGATTATACGACCTATCAAATCTGCATACTTGGTCAGAACGGTAGTTGAGAATCTGTACATGTCACACGTGTGGCAAATTATTCCGGCTGATCATTATTAATACAAATGACCATACGCGTCTAATAATAAGATGAACAGACACATCAATGGTTTTGATTCGGATGGCTCGCCGAACGAAGTGCCCATGGTAGCTCGGGTTAATCCCATTCTAGCGAATGTTTCGGCGGCAGCGTTTCATGACATGAAGGATGTGCCTCGCCACTAAATTAAGTCACTGCCTCTTGTCCATTTCAAGAACGCTAGTCATCTACTTCGAAATGTTCCTATAATCACTTAATGAATGAAGAATGCTTGCAATGATGACCAGATAAAAACATATGCTAAATGTTGTCATCAACACACACCCACTGATACACGCGCATATAGATCCAACCTGTAACAGGTTGACTTATAAAATTTGGACGACTACTGGTCTTTAATGTTTTTAATCCCATGATTATGTCTATGCAAAAGTGAGTAGTAATATCACAAGGGAATCATTTGTTTATTGGTTTGTTGCTTATTTGTTGTCCTACTCGTTGCTTTTGTGCTCATGCTGATGCAAGACTATGACAAGGTGGCACAAAATTGTCAGTCAGTAGAAGGTAACTATACTAGTTACTGGTATGTAACCCGGCAGAGATGGAGTCCAGAACCGTAACCTCAGCAGCGCTTGAATTTATGCCAGGCACTTAACATTAGCACCCGAACTCACAATACAATACAATGTAAGACCGGGTTAAGTCTGTTGTTCATCCGTTCAGAGGGTGCCTCAGAGCGCACACCAAACCATCACTCAGATGCACATAAATACCCTTGGGAATCTAGCATTATGCAAGTTGTTATCGCTACTCATAGGCCTGAGGAGACCACAATATTCCCGAGTAATGCAGCCATGAAGAGTGCCAACTTGTGCATCTAGCACGGTGATACCGAGAATGCCTTCCATTAGCCAGCTAGCTAACGACTGGCAGATGAAACCACAACTGGCCTACTATTATCCGTCTTATTGTAGATCAATTAATAGAAAGCTATACTTCGTTTATGTGTTTGTTGATTTATATCCATAGATCCCCATAGTTTGATTGATGAATGCTTAAACCTAATCAACATATCGCCGAACACCCTGGGTTAATTTGCTTTGACACCTTCCGTCCGGAAACCTTGCTTTCGGGAGGAAACAAAAAATCCATTTTCGTACTATGCAACATTCATAGCCAAGTAAATTCAGACAACACAGTTGTACGTCAAATCTGACATTTCTTAAACCCCAGAGGTAAAAAAGTAAACTTATAGAACCGGGTATGCGGCGCATGGGTATAAACTGCTGGCTAGTAGCACGAGCTACTAGCGAACATGGGTTTTAGTCCTGATGAAACCGGAAGATGTGCACCAACAGTGAGCTCCAGCAGGACGAACCATCCTTCTGTGACTTTCCTCCTGATGCTTATACTGTCTAGCTTGTGAACTGAGAAGAGGTGAAACAGCAAAAGTGATCAAAATTCGTCCTACTTATACGTAACGCGGACTAGTTGAATTGAATTAGGAGGGCGCTGGCCCCTTAATTTCGCCAGTCGATGGACAATGATGGACCGACGCTGAGGCACTTACATCGACAACATGCACCCAGCTTTGGATTGCGGTTAGTGCCTTACAAAATCCCCTTTCAAGCAGTCTCTGACACCAGAGGCGTAACCCAAAAGGCCACTATGGACGGAAGGTGAATAAAGTGGACTTTCATAACAGCACGTCGGTACTGCAGGCCACCAGTGATCAACAGAATCAAGTTAACTGCTTAAATGATTCGTGTCACACTCTTGAAGTATATGATTGCAATATCGGTAGCAGGGTTTTCTTTATTATACAATCAAGGATATGTGTTGCATGGGCAATTAAACGTACGCTTCCGTTCAAACTTATGGCTTGATAGGTACTAATGATTTGACACAAGTGGAACCAAAATCAACTATCGCAGTTCCGGTTATGGATCGTCAACGCGGTACCTTAGCAACAAAGTGAATGTGAAATGGAACTTACTAGCGACTCAATATAATGTGCATTCAAATAGATATACGCTTTGGCGCAGTTAGCATCTGAGAACATGACAGGTCTTCTCAAAGTTTTTAATGATCTATGTGGTTATTTCACGTGTCCTAAAATGGGAAATCATAGAATGCGTTATAGTGAAATGTTGGACGCATTTCTGACATTCACCAGGGTCCATCTCTCATGTATATTTAGTTCAACTTTATAGTGGATCAAAGCATAGTATTTCCTGAGCGAAACTTCACCATTCAGGCATGGAGTTGTTGCAGCGCGAAACATAGCTGATCTTGAATCTGTGAATAATATTTTGCTACTAATTGACAACTTTGAGGTTGTTCCGTCAAACCAGTATATACGCTCGGAAATGATCTAAATATACGCTATGCGCTTCACACATTCGAAATGCAGAATACATTCGCTGAACTGCTAGCCACCTAATGGTCCACGGATTTTCAATAACTTGGATCTGAAATATGTGAAGAGGGTGTAATATCTCAATGAAAAGGCTGGATCAAAGGAGCGAGTAGGACAGCCAAGATCTGGTGAACATAAATTATCCAAGCGCTGGACGCGGGTTGGTGGACGTACGTGTGGATTCCTTACGGTTTGCTTAACTGAATCAAAGAAATATTATCATCTGCTCATGAGGGTCGTTGTTAATGAAAGTGAACAGATACTATATTTTGAGGAGACTGGCTTGCCAAACGTGCTGCGAACTTTAATGGATTTATTTTGAGGAATAATAGCTTGTCTCTAAATGGCTGCAATCGGATGCATGGAAGTAGTCGGTCATTTCACCCATAACGGCAGCTGTTTTATTGATGACGGACGCATGACTACCGAAATTACTTCAGGCAATCCGAAACCTAGTGCTATCTTTTTTAATTTAGGACAGCTGTGACTTCAAATAGTATTCTTCGCGGTCTCCACTTCATAAGGTACAAGTCCAAAGTAAGGGCTATCTTATTCCAAGACGGTGAGATTCGAGAACAAACTGAGGATTTGAGGCGTCTACAAGTTTTGGAGCATCATCGTCTACATAACATCGCTGAAGTCAGTTGGCCCTAGCATAACTGCAGCGCCGATACACACAACAGAGTACTGGGCAGTGCTAATAAAACTCAGTGTAACAACTAACATTAAAGTGTTTGCGGTTGTTCGTGCAAGTTCTAAATATTCTGGTCGCCGCCTACCCAAGGGGCTGGATTTGTTTACCGAATGTTGGATAGCACAAGGAGCATGGAGAGCAAAATTTGACTTAGAAGTTGGAGATGAAATCACTAACAACTAACTAAGCTTCTGTTGGTCATTTCCCTCTTTCAGGTTAGGTTTCTGCGTGACCTAACTAGTGCCTCTTTCAAGACTTTAAAGTGCATGCTTGGTAGTCAGAACAAGTCATCTAGTCGGATTGTCTGTTTCTATTTTCCACGCTTTCAAGTATTCTGTGGGCTAATGGTTGGTAATAACTTGCGGCAGTGAAAGCTGCAAGCAAGCTGTCTCGCTAAGTTTGCCTCATGGTCGCTTGGTAACCAGCTTTTTGTGTTCTTGCGTCTTCGAATAGGCGTACGTGCTTTTGGCTCAAATTGTGCTCCGAAAATCTGGATCTTGCACTAGGTCTAATTGTCGACTTTTCCACAGCCCATTCTGGTAGCGTAGCAACGAATTATCAGATCCAATCTCTTATGAGCTGCTGTTGAAGGTGATAAGTAGTTAATACCCGAAAGCGGAAAAATCCACCTCTGCCACACAAGGGGACCGGTGATTAGTCCATGGGCTATGTGTACCATAGCCTGAAATTGTTCTTAAATTACTAACGACACTTCACCAGTACACCGAAACAGCAGATCTGAGAAGAACCGGCATATGCACAAAAAAGATACCACTGCATTAACGCATGCGGTTTTATGTTATTCTATCACGAGCTGGTCTGCCAAATGCACAAAGTCTTCACATTGGACTACTAGAACTGCAATTTTGCCGAGCCTCAGCCTTATGGATCTTCATTTTAAACTCACGGTTGAATGATGGTATCACTGATACCAGGTCATTGCTGCCTATTGGTGAAGGCCTACATATACTGTTCCTCTATGATTATCTAGCTAGCCAATTGCAAAGTTGAGTTAGTGCCTATCCTCGTTTGATTAGCACAACTGATAAGCGTAGTACTTGGACCTGGAGCGCTAGATAACGCTCCATAAAGCTACGTTCTCTGTTAGAAAAGTTGAGGTTGCAAGTTCAAAATGCCAAAACCACACCAAACATACATTTTAGGAGTAGCTTTCAAGAACCAGCCACCTGCTTAGCACTCAAGTCTTAGTGCACAAGTTTTTTAAATTTGTAATGTCAACTGTCTAATCCTAGTTTTATCACTTTACCCTTAACTGATTTCGCAAGCTAATACAGATGATTCAGAGGATAGAATTGCAGTTAAAACTAAGTGAAATCATTGCTTACTAACAGATGCGGAACTTTACCTCCGTGATGAAATCACTCATTTGAATTTGTGTATGTCCACCAGGCACTGATAACTGGAAAGCCGGCAAAAGCTAACGGACGTACAGCGATAAGCTACTAATTTTGATCACCAATCGGCTATGGTAGCTCTTTACTATCCGAATCAAAATCCATGTAACGAACACATTGATAAACTCTTCCGTGTGCTCTACAATCACCATAAAGACTGGTATAGACTGCTTAGGAGGCGATAAAAGCACCTTAGAAAAAAGTCTATTTTAACGTACATTGCTCATGTTGTCGCTTGTGCCTTGCATACAGAACACATCAAGGTCAATGTTTGGTAATAGCTGTTTTACAGCCACTGATGTACTAAGACAAATGAATGTTCAGATACACTAATAAATATCATGGACATAGGAGAAATGATTATCTCTGTATTAGTGCTGTCTACTTGAGATGCACGCTCCCACTATATATAAGGTTCTAATCGTCACTTGTTTCTGAAATTAACGCATTAACGTTTTATAATGCCTAAAGAATATCATCGAGAAAACTCTCATGGGATATTTGGAACGAGGTGACATGATCGCAGCAGAAAAACACCACATGGACTTAATGGACAGAAAAGGACTCCGTCTGCCAACAGTTACCTTTGCACACTTGATGACGACATAAGCGAGGCTGCTATCCCTGGTTTTATTGAGATCCTTCTTTTGTAAAACGCAGTTTGAGAGTTTTGCAGCATCATCTTTGACCCTATAGACTTCCAACTTGGTAGAAACAAAGCAGAAGCATTGCGGGCATCTCACTACTTAGTGATCGCTATTGGAATTTCGGAATTTCCAAGTTTACGCTGCTCACTGATTAACTCAGTATTTTACCAGTCAACAACATAGTGAGTTTCCGTTTGGCACTGAACGACTCTCTCGGAAATGATTACAGGGCGTTGATCCTGAACAGAGTCTACTTTAAGGGTCCCTTAAGGGGCCAGTGGAGTGCTTGTGATTGGTGGATTTCAAAACAACTTTAGATACACGATCCCCATGCGGCCCATCTCGGACTGCTCACACAAATGGCTCGTGAGAGTTGGATACTGGTCGATGACGCATCGACAGAAGCCTTGCAACTACCTGACCAGTTGCAAAGCGTGTCCTGGAGCTACGAACCTCGAAACGGCTATTAATACATAGCTGGTTTATTCCCCATAATGCGAGGCACGCCTGCAAATGCATGATAATGGTAATACTAACACATGCTCGGCAATCGACAAAAAGTCAAAAAATAACCAGTAACACACTAGTTTGATGTGTGTATATGTATGAGTAGGTGTTTCCTCTCTTGCCTTAATGCTTATTTTTTCACCTGATTTTAACGTCTATGACGAAGGGTCCTGCTGTGACGGTAAGCAGAACCGGTGCAGCATTGGTAAGTATGCTGCAATCGATTTACTAACGACGTGCTTGCGCCCTGCTTTTCTTTCAGGTGATTGGTTTGCTATATTTTGTAATGCTTAGATGTCTGTCTGAATAGGCTTCTTTTTATTTACACGTCGCTTAAGTAGGTAGTGGTTAAATTCGTTAACTTTTTCTTGTTTGCAGAATATTCCACGTACATCTTTCTGACATCTTGAGTTATCGCGGATTTATTTTCGACGAAGGCTAGATGTGAATCAATATCGTTTCTGCTTTACTTATGGGTAGAATGCTGTATGAACCATACAAATCTCGTCCACTAAATCGTTGTCAAAATGAGGGTAAGTTCGCCACCTACTCAAAAGAACTTTCGGCTAAAAGATGAGGCATTATTTGTCTTAGTGACCTCACCCCAGAGGAAATTGCGGTTGAACAATGAACAATGAATTTATACGGGTTAAGAAGCGTTGCTTTACAAGCCCCGTTGGATAGTTGGTGGGGATATCAACATAATAATTATGATGAAAAGGATAGTAAAATAGTTAACACTTTAAATACGAAAATAAGGACTTATCGTTTGCTTCGCTGCAGTCCTGCGATCCACTTAGATTCACAACACCCACAGTTAACAACAAATAATTCCAGGGTAAACTCCAGGTGTAGGATGGAGACGTAGTGTTAAGTAACAAAGTGTAAGTGGATGAGTGCATCGTCCAACCGTCTTTTAAATATTGTTAGTGTCGGTGCAGAGACGACCGATTCTGGGAGAGCATTCCACGGGTGACAGACACGGATGGAAAAGAAATTTCTGCGGCACTCCAGACGACTGTATTGTTCTGCGAGTTTTAATGAGTGGCCCCTCAGGTTTGTATTGCTGCTGAGTTGCAGTAAAGGGCGGCACACATGATGTGGGTCTCGCAGAATCAAGTATGTCATAATCAGGTCGCCTCGTAGCCTGCGATAGCTTCCACTGAACAATCCTAGTCGTCGCAGCCTCTCCTGGTAGGACAGATTGCGCATTCCAGTTACGTTCTTAGATGCGCGGCGTTGAGGCTGCTCCAGTGCATTAAGGTCGTGTTTCAGCCATGGATGCCAGGCTTGAATTGCGTATTCGACATGGGGGCGAACATACGCACTGAGCATTTGTCGAAATATGGAGCTGTTTATTTGTCCAAACGCCCGCCTCAACAGCCCAACGTGTTGATTCCCGGTCTTCGAGGCCTTTTCGGATTGCCTGGAGCAACCCAAGTCATCTTGAACCAGGACACCCAAGTCACGTTCGAGAGTTGATTGTTGCAGTACATCCGTTCCGAGTCGGTATGAGTAGCTGCCCTGATGTCGGATGGAAAGCACCTTGCATTTACTGACGTTGAAATGCAATAAGTTTTGGATCGACCATTGATACACTGTATCTAAGTCACTGTGGAGCACATGTTGGTCGGCGTTCGCCTGGATCATGCGCCAGATCTTGATATCGTCGGCAAACATTAGGAAGTTTGAAGCGATTCCCTGTGCAAGGTCATAATTAAACACCAGAAACAAACGTGGACCTAGAACCGAGCCTTGCGGCACACCACACTCGACTTGTATGGGGTCCGATAAAGAGCTCCGAACTCTGACCAACAATTGCCTTTGAAATAGAAAGTTGGCGATCCAGCTTAAAAGAGGGTCTCCGATCCCGTAATGCTGCAGTTTGGATAGTAGTATCCGATGGTCTAGACGATCGAAAGCCTTGGAAAAATCCAGGTATATCACATCAACACCTTCTCCAGCGTCGGCTGCCTCGGTCCAACTACTGCGTGCAATGAGTAAATTAGTTGTACATGACCGCTGTCGACGGAAACCGTGCTGTTCAGGAGTGATGAGGTTGCAGTTTTCCAGATAGCACACCAGTGCATCGGCAACTATGGATTCCATGACCTTGGAGAGTATAGGAAGAAGGGTTACTGGGCGGTAGTTGGAGGGATCAGATCTGCTTCCACCTTTGTGAATCGGGCTTATTATTCCAAGCTTCCACATGGCGGGAACTTTGTTTCTGGTCTAAGCAGTGCTGGAAAAACTGAGCTAAATGTCCTGCCAGTTGGTTTGTTGCTGCTCCCAATGCCTCAGGACGAATGGCGTCGACACCCGGCGAGCTGTGTTTGCGTAGAGAGGTCAGCTTTTGCAATACAGCCTCTGTGGTAAAATTGATGTGGGTTAGTCCTGGTGAGCAGAAGACAAAGCTTGGTAGATCGCTTGGTGGCAAGAACCTTTGAAACGTGGGGGCGTATTGCATCTGCAGCGCGTTTGCAGCTTCCATAGACCTTCTTGTTGGGCCGTCAGCCGTCTTGAGTGGAGGAAATCCTTGTCTCACCTTTTGTAGGCTATTAACGTGCTTGTACAGCAGTTTGTGGTTAGCACTGAAGGTTTTTGCGATGTTCTGCTGATAGGCGGCTTTGTCTTCTCTTAACAGTTGAGTGCAGTGGTTACGTTGGGCTACGTAGTTGTCTCACGTTTCTGGTGCTGGAGCTTCTCTGTACACTCGCCATGCTGCATTGCGTACTGTCATCCATTTTCGGGTTCTGCTCCTAACGAAAGAAACGGATTTGCACTTATTGTAAGCTTTTATCTCTGAAGCCTGTGTAATCAGCTCACTGAATGTGTTGACGAACTCGAGCCAGGCGAGTTCTGGGGGTTCTTCTTCGAGGAAAGACCATGTTGTGGCGCTGATTAGCTGGGCGAGTCGGTCGTACCTTGTGATGGTTCGCACAGTCTCATCTTTATCATTCCGATATTTACCTTTTTTCAACAGAACACTGCCCTGCTTTGATGGCGTTCACTGAGACTCGGCTAACTTCGGACATTCTGTACGCAGATATCTCCATTCCAGGCTACCATACTTTTTGAGCTGATCGTTATGGAGGGCGGGTCGGCCGAGGTGTTATTCTTTACTGGGTGGTGGATCTTCGAGTTCTTATCCTTGAAGAATTTGTGCTCCGTTGTTGCCGCGTCCACATTGGTCTGTATTATATACAGAACTCCATCGGGGTCTGGAACCGGTTTGTTGGAAGCCACCAGCAAGTATGGAAGTGGAAGAGACTGTCTGCTTATGGGTTACTTCAATGCCCCCATTATCGTTTGGGAACGACTTCACTGTGCGACCCCTGCTAAATCTTTTGACTGCGAGTTCCTCGCATCCCACCTGGAAAGTAACCCGACTCAGCATGTTGCAACTCCTCTGTGAATTCACCCAGAGCAGGATCCTCATATTCTTGACCTAACGCTTACACCAGCGGCAATCAATATCAATGGCTTATTTGTCCTCCAGTCGTTGGTACAATGTGTCGCTTTTCATGGCCAAGAATTTCACTCCCAAAATGTTTTAGAGTGCCGGTCGAGGACGCATATAAACTGTCGCGGTTGCAATCGATTGGAGCATCTCTGAACATTTGGAGCTGGATGATTCTTGGATTCACTTCCTCATTAAGTTAACTATACTCAATGATCAACTTGTCCCAATCTATAGAGAAAGACCGATTTCCAGGTGTCCCGCTTGGACCGATGTTAAAAACAGAGGGAGGATATGGGATAATTATAAGCTTGTACAATGGACTCCTGCCTATACTGACTGCAAAGCCGCCAGAAAACTTTGTGCCGCAATAACTTAAGAAGGCACGAATTATGAGTGCGATTTGGCTGCACAATCGTTAGCATGTTTTAGGGAAATGTTCCTATCTGAAACGGACTACCAAGCTCAACTATGTCCCGCCTCTTTCTGCTCCTGGGAGGCGGATGCACATAACGATGATGATGTGAACGCTGATATTCTTGCCAAACAGTGCTCCTCTGTCTATACATGATAGAGGTCAGCTGTCATGTTTTATTTTTGATTCGCATCCGCCTCCTCTTGGGTCTGTTGAGATAAATGCGGGCATAGTATTATATCTCTTAGTTGAATTGGGTGCCAACTCGTCTTGTGGTCCAGATGATTTGCATATTCTGTTTCTCAAAACCGTCGCTAAACATGTTACACCCTATAAATTGTATTTATCTATTATACTTGACAAATGGTCGCATTCCATCTGATTAGAAAGTTTGTATCATCAATCCATTATACTAATGTAGGAATTGGCAAGACACTTCTATGTTCCGCTCGATTTTAATTGACGTCTGATACTTGTAATGTCAAGATGAGGCTTCTGAAATCTTCTCTACGGCTTCAATTGGATGCGCTGAATCAGATTCCCCCTGTTAAGCACGGTATCCAGAGAGCTTGTTCTTTCCCTTTCAACCTGCTTGTCTCCAGAGAAAGATGGACAAAATCATTCGACGTTGGTAGACACTTGGACGTGTATTTCGTCGACTTCAGTAAAGCTATTGGTGTCACGGGTATATCCTCACTTGGAACACGGATCCCTAGCACGTTCGATTAACGAGAGCCAGAGATAATGAAGCCCTTTCTCAGCCTTTCCTGATGACCAGTGGCGTGCAGCAGAGCCGGTCCTTGATCCTGAATTGTTCAAAATTTTCGTCAGCTACCTTCTCTCTGTGCTTCAGATGGAGTTTCTAATCTATGCTGATGATCTGAAACAATGGTTAGTGGTTTCTGGTTTCGATGATGCAGACAGATAATAGTCAACACTTGACACCCTTCATGATTGGTCCATTATCTAGGGTTTGTGCATTAACCGTGACAAGTGTTACGTCCTCCCAATCGGTGCCCCTGAACCCTTCGGCACATACCATGTTGCCGGTTGTCTGCTTATGAATGCCACTCTCGCGAAGGACCTAAGAACTACTGTGTCTCCCAATCATAAGGCAACCCACGATAGTTTGAGGGAAGTCGGTGCGGCCAACAGGATATTCAACGTTATAAGAAGATCTTTCTCTTGATTGTCACCGGAAATTATCAAACTTCAGTTTGTCTCGCCAGTGCGGTCTATTCTTGAGTATGGATTGCCGGCTATTTACCCCCACAGGAAGTTTGAATGCAAAAGGATTGAAAGAATATGGAGGCGTGCTTCCATATCAGTCTTGGCGTTTGCGTGATATGTCCAACGATCCTCGTCTACAGAAGATGAATATGTTTTATTCGGATTATCATCGTCGCCGAGGGGACATGCATTACACTAGGCGTATTCTTGGGAGAGAAATGGGGACCGAGTAGTAACATTTCTTCCAGTTGCACACAGAAAGCTCAACGCGCAGACAATTGCAAGTTGCCAAAGGCAAACAGTCTCCGTGTCCTTCCGGAGATCAATCAATGGTGAAGGACCGGAACTCCCTACTGGAGCCTATTGTCAATGCGTTCACTGAGGAATATTGTACGAGGTTGTTAAATGTCCATATGTTGCGTATGTCGGGATAATCGTGCTTTCGATACAGCTATAACGGTCCATTGTGAATGCCGTTTCCCAACGTTATGCATTATCTCTGGTCTGACCTGAATGTGTTGAAGCTGACAAGCGCTCACCTTCTGATTTCTTCAATTCGTGGTTCAATGGTTCAATTTAGTTCACATGATCATTTATCGAAGAGTTAAGTCGTTATATCTGTATGCTTTACACGAGACCTATTATTTGATATTGTCATTTCTAGTGGTTGGCTGTTGTCTGACATCCCCGGTGTGGCTTCGCTTTATGTGTACGTTGGCAAGGTGCTTGTCCAACATCCTCCAAATCGATTATTCGTTCCAGGAGACTATGAGTCGTTGCTGGGGGAGAGGATCTGGTGCACGGTCGCTGTAGTTGTGCTAGGCTAGAATCTTGGTTGTTTCCAGTGTGAAGCGGACTACGGTCTAGCCACCGCCTTGTGTGAGCTTGATTCCCCAAATTCAGTGTGCTTGTGTTTGTCTGCGAAGGAGCGCGGGCTAGCTCCATGGAGGAAAATTGGCTCCCATCCACATGCCTCCCGGTTTTATTCCTTCGCATTTACACTGGATAGGTAGTGTGTGGATGGAGCAATGGATGGTGCAGCGCAAGCCAACCTTTGTCCCACTCTATGTGCAGGCAAACTGTGGTTGTTCTATGGAGGCCACGGTGACAGGTAAATCCGGAACAGGATACTGCCAACCACGTGTTTGTGTAGATCGCTACCTTGAGTCAAATTGTTCGTTTGACTCTAAATTAGTTATATTGTTCGGTTGGTCCACCAATGTAAGTAGGGGTCAAAGTAACTCTTCGAAGTGGAGGACGTTCGAGTAATGGGTAAAATCTTCCGAAAAGGCAAGAGACAGTGACTTCACTTAGTAGCCAGTCACAACGGCCACATCACAGTGATGTTAAACAGACATTTGTTGCTTTTCATATGGCGACACTTGCCAGACGGAAGCTTACCATATCTTGAAACTCTTCCGTTGAGCCATGGGATTAAACTGAACCACACATTTGGCACAACGTGGAGGTTATTATTTTGGCAGCCGAAATATTGACAAAAAAGACTATCTAATTTCTTGCCAAACATAAGACAAATCTACGAATGAAGGTAATTTTGCGCCCATCGTATCGGCATTCTAAAGGGTGATACATAGAGAGGTGATGCAAAACACGTATATTGGGTGCTACCAAACTTAAGCAGACGGTGTGCCAAACAAACCCTTATAAATCTGCGAAGGTGCATCTGCCCCTGTGTTCATGAGCACATCACGAGAATTTCACCGAATGGAGGTTACCCCTGTCCACACGTTAAATTAGTAACTGCATGTATAGATGTTTCTGAAGTGCCAGTTGTGTGTGCTGACAACGACACAATTTCCAGACAAAACATTTACCTGTTTCGCATAGGCTTACAGTGACCGATTTCGATAGAGACTCAGTTTGAAGTGAAATACGCTTCGGTATAAGGTAGCAAATCTACATACATTCACCTACCGGTGTGTGCTTTTAATAAATCCCTAGAGGGTATTTAACCATTGTGACAAGCGTGACTTGGGGTGAGATAGCGAAGTGATAAACTGTTGGTCCATTGCTTAGCAACGGAAGCAGCGTACATCTTATACCACCATAACTCAAATATGTTCCAAAGCATAAAAGGTCTACGGGCTGTCACTGTTTCCATTGTCTAATCGACACAATTATCCAACACCATTTTTACTGCCGAAGCTGTGTTGAAGAAGCAGTTGTCCATGCATTTCTACAGTTTTTCTGGTGTCGGTAATAGTATACCGACCTACTACAAGCAGCAGCCAGTAATGCGGCGGAAACTGGCTATTTTCTATCAGCAACAACAATATGAAATCTGGGTATCATCACACCTATTCATGAAGATAGTAGAAGCATTGACTCTACAAATTACCTTCTGATAACGCTGCTTCCTGTGCTAGCCAAAGTTATGGAATAAGCCTCGAAGCACTTAAGTATCTGGTAGAAATCACAGTGTTATATCTCCGAAGAAACATGGCCTCTTACAAAATAGTTAATAGCTATGAACCTTTTAATTACATGGAATTACTAGACCAAAGCGGTTGGTTCTGGAGCACGGGTGGATGTCATGTACATGGACTTCACAAAAGTGTCGATCGCTTCACCAGGTATTCTAAATCTTTAATCAGCCCTACTTCCCTTTTTAAACCTTTTAATTTCTCACGGCCCCCACCCTTGATCACCACAATTTCAGCATTCCGCAAACATAACCATCGTAGGTCTGTGATTTCCAGCAGTCATGTTGGTGTGCTTTTGTTATAATTGAGGGTACGACGCCTCTTGAGATGATTGCGTAGTTGCCTGTTAAGATTGTCGCTGGCACGGTTGGAGCACTCCTACGATGACGACTTGTAACGCTGGCCAATCGAAACGGAGTTGCGCTGACCTGATGACGCTAGCTTAGCCGGTGAGACGGAAAATTGAGCGAGCATGTGAACGATCCTAGCCGCCCGTGTTCGTATAGACGCTTAGCCCCGCTACGTTGTGGGGAGGAATAGGACCCCGCTTCCCACAGCCATTCTGCCGGGGTTGCTGGCGCGTTTTTGCGGGGATTTTTGACGGGCCCGCAACACCTCCCTTTGAAGAGAAAACATACCGCTTCTGGCGAGGCTTGACCTGGAGGGAGTTCGGCGACCTCCGCATTCTTCCTGTTCGTCGGTAAGGCGGGTTCTAGAGACACGGCGGCGATTGAGCGGCTTCGACCGTGGTCTCCCGTTGTGCAGCCATTCCAAAGGTATCCATTAGGATGTGCAGCGGCAGGAGCACGGGACAGCTGGTTGAAATGGAGGTTTCTCCGTGGCGCGGACGAAGTTGATTGCGATGGTGAACCCAGGTGTCATCACCCACGGATACATCATGAAGCATCTCACCTCGCCTGGCCTTCACTGTTGCTTTGATTCAGCGTGGATGACCTGCTCGGTAATCGCGAGCGTATACTGGGGCTCCGACGGCTAATTCTTTGTGCTTAAGGCCGGCACCAGAGTGACTAAGTGGCTTTTAAGTCGGAATGAGCACTTCGTTGGTGGTACGTAGCTTAAGACCCATTTATGCTTCAGCTGATGTCTGGCATCCTGGCATAGCTGGATTCAGTGTGGCCCTGTACGAGAGCAAGAAGTCTTGAAGACACTCATCCACGGTCCTCTCCCCGCGAGATTTCAAAAGCGCCTTTTTGAAGGTGTCGACAAATCGTTCCGCTTGTCCATTAGATTGGGGATGGTAAGGCGGTGAGCGGAAGTGTTCGATGCAGTGTCGGCGACAAAAGTCTTCGAAGATAGAAGAGATAAACTAAGTACCATTGTCGGACACCAAGACCTCGGGAAGGCAATGTTGGCTGAAGATATGTTGGAGACAAGCCAGAGTGGCGGATGCGTTTGGCGGGTTGACGGCGACCACCTCCGGCCATTTGGAATAGGCGTCGACCATGCACAGATAGGAAATGCTATCGATGGGATCAGCGTACTCGATGTGCACTCAAGACCACGGTTTTGCTGCCGGATGCCAAGGGACAGGTGATTGGTGTGGTGGCATCTTTGAGGCTTGTTGACAATCCTGGAACACGAAGGCAGATTGACTGGCTTTGTCGTCGGTTCGGTCGTTTGGTACTGTCGAAGAATGTACCACGTTGCAGGTTGCCCGACGAGGAAGATCGGCCAAGCCAAGGGTTTCGAGCCCGTCGAGAACAAGCATGTTGAGCTTCGCCTTTGTAATGTAGCAGATCGCGTTGAACGTGGCGCTCCGAAAGGAGACGGAGCAGTGCAGCTGCCCAGTTAGCTGCACGCGACAACCACAGGTGCTGGTGGCAGATTGGGAGGTCGGTTCGAAAGGTGGCTTGCAAAGGGATAGCCAGAGATCCTCGGAGATGATCGTGATGTCCGACGCAGTATGCAACTGCAATCGGACCGACTGGCCATTGATCAGGACATCGACGAATTTTCTCCGATCCATCACACGGGACTTGTTAAGCGATGCTTTTTTACCCGTAATAAACCCTTGTCTATTGTCCATTGTCAAATACCCGTTTCTATAAGTTTTCAAATTTACCTTAGGGGTTAAGGAAATGTCACATTTGACGTACAAATGTGCTGTCTGAATTTACTTGGCTATGAACGTCGCATAGTACGAAAATGGTTTCTGTATTACCTCCCGAAAACATCGGTTTCGGACGGAAGAAGTCTAGCTCAATTAAACCAGGGTGCTTGGCGATATGTTGGTTTGGTTTTGGCATTCATCATTCAAATTATGGTGATCCATCGTTATAAAGCACTAAGCACATAAACAATTCATATATTTCCATTAATTGATCTGCACAAAGATGGATAATAGTAAGCCAGTTGTGGTTCCGACTACAAGTCATCACCTAGCTGGATAATGGAAGGCATCCTCAGTATCACTATGCAAGATGCAAAAGTTGGCGCTATTCATGGCTGCATTAGTCGGGAATATTATCGTCTCATCAGGCCCAAAGGTAGCGATAGTAACTTGCATAATGCTAGACCCCAAGGATATTTAAGTGCTTCTGACTGATGTCGTGGTGTGCGCCAAAAATGCATGTTCTGAAGCACCATCTGAACGGATGAAGGACAGACTTCACCGGGTCATAATTGGATTGTGAGTACGGGTGCTCAGTTTAAGTGCCTGACATAACTAACCGTTGCTCGGGCTAGAATTCTGGATTCCACCTCTGCCGGGTTAGGTACCAGTAACTGGCATAGTTACCTTCTACAGACTGACAATTTTGTGCACCCTTTCATAGTCTTGCGCAAGTATGAGTAAAAATGCAACGAGTGGGATCATAAATAAGCAACCAAGCAATAAACAAATGATTCCCTTGCGATATTACTACTCACTTTTGCATCGACATGATCATGGGATTACAAACACAAGGAACCAATAGTCGTCCAAATGTTATAAGTCAACCTGTCACAGGCTGGATCTATATGCGCGTGTGTCAGTGGGTGTGTGTTGATGACAACATTATGCTTATGTTTTATCTGGTCATCGTTGCAAGCATACTTCATTAAATAAGGGAACGTTTCGAAGTAGAGCACTAATGTCATTGAAATGAGCAAAAGGCAGTGACTTAATTTACTGGAGAGCCACATCCTTCAAGTCATGAAAACGTGCCTCCGAAACATTCGCTGGAATGGGATTAACCTGAGCTACCATGGACAGTTCGTTCGGCGAGCCGGCCGAATGAAAAACATTCGTTTGTCTGTTCTTCTTATTATTAGACTCTTAGGGTCATTTGTATTAAGATTTCTCAGTGGGAAAATTTTGCCCCAATTTAACATTCGCCACTAGTTGAAAACTTATGTCCTTCTGCTGCTACTTATAAAATATTGTTCTCCTTAAATCTGGGTTACGTATGAAGTCGGAAGTATAGATGTTTCGAAATTGCATTGTGTTTCGGACACAGTTGGACGTGGATTATTATGTAATACTAATGGTGAATTTTGCGTCGAAGTCTGTAGACGAAGTCAGTCAATAGAATCTGTTACGTTATTGCTTTTTGCGGTGCACTACTGCTCATTGAGTCACATAGTCGCAATAGTTTTGGTTGCGAATGGTGCTGATTCGACCGAAAAAGACTACGAAGGTAGTCTGCCTCATTGGCGCGAACCGCAAGTATATTAGATACATGTTTTAGCCCAGACAGAACCTGTAGTTCGGAGTTTTATTTATGGCTACTCCAGTAACCGCCTAAACAAAACTTGGTTCATTAAGATTGGGGTCTAATCGCACACTTCAAATTAACCTCTAATATTAAACCGATTTGCTTTATTTAGATGCTGACAATGTGGCAAAGTTAGGTCTTTGGTAACTTAATTTTGGTGAGATCCTTGGCGTAGCGAAAAGCTGGCGGGGGGAGATGTCCTAGGGCAACACTCAGTTGGTGAACATTTGAGGCAAATAGAAATGTACAAAAAATCCATACAATCGACGATAGACCTTACATGTTATGAAATAATGGACTCTGATTTGAAGCATAATATGCATATTGTACCTTGTTCAGATTTGTAACATTGGTTTTATATACAGTACCGAATGAATTTGAACGGATGAGGATTTGACTGTTCGCATGAGTAGTGGTCCAGAAGAAGTGGGTTTCGTTGGAGAAGTACATTGATACATGGATTTTTAATGGTAATTAAATTGCCCATTTACACCTAACCCACATGCTAGGTGGACGCTGCAAAAATAATGGGCAAACGTTAAGTGCGATAAATAAATAAGTATTCTCAAAAATTTCCAAGTAAGAAAAGTGCAAGCAGAAGTAAAATTGCCCTGATAATTAACAAAATCAACGTAAATTTGTGAAGAAACAGCATGTCGAAACCGCTGCTTCATATGCGTAAGCCAGACAGCACACAGAGATACAAGTACAAGCGTATAAGTTTAATACTAGTACGGGAAATAAAGCGTTTCGCTCATTAAATCAGCTTCGAATGGAAAGTAGTGAATATATTTGTAAAAACCTGCCGCCGCACGTTATCGAGGCTAGGTAGCGATCCGAACTCTAACTCGTCCTAGACAAATACTTCACCAACATGAAGTATGAGGAGTACTCTTCAAAACACTAGTTCCCTCTAACTGGGAGATTTTTGTTATAGCTTCACAGAGACATCAATGCTTGCTGCTCCTTTACACTTTCAGAACCATTTTGATGCAACTATGCAGCTGCTGCTCCCTCTCATGTGAACGACAATTGACTTCTAGCTAATTACTTGCATGAATGGAGTCGCCCATGGGAACATAAACGGATAGTAATGGTCATCAACTTATGTGACGTCTACACGTTCCCAACTACCGTTCTGACCAAGTATGAGGATTTGATATTTTTCATAATCCTGGGTGCATAGGCGTAACCTGCCTATACTTCAACCGGGAAGAAACATATTCCGGAAAGTGTTTAATGTTGCCACACTAAACTGATAGTGTCAGCGGGTCAGCTGTTGCCGCGAAGTGATCTTATATTAGTATATTGTTCATTGTACCTAAATATCTCTATCACCTGTACCGCCAGATGCAATTACGATTTACCACTCAGTGAATTTCATAACGTGGAAAGCGTTTACCTTACTGTAGACAGAGAAATTATAGTGAGTTCATTTTATCTAACTCCTTGTGACAATCCGCTGAAGTCATTTACAATGTATTTTCTTACACCTGAACTATATAGCTTTCTTTGTGAAACATTGGCCAAACTAGGACGCTTATAAGAATCCGTCAGCTTCAATGTTCCCGCAGTATGGCGTCTAATTTCGCCCATCTCATGCGAACAAATGAGCAGCAATGAGGGCCCATTCAGATCTATGCAGAGGCCCAATAAGCATGAATGGGCAGCAATAAATATTGTTGACAGATCCAAGAAGCGCAGCTGATTTGCTAGTTGGTGGGTCCATTTTGGATTACACGTTGTGTGCTTGGATTGTTACACGCAATCTCAGTGTTGTCCGCGCCTCTAATTGAAGTGAACCTTGGTCACTGCGACCACTGGGACCGTAGTCCTAGTGATCCATGAACAGTTAGCCAAAGTGGTAGAGGTATCGGCTACTATTCCAGTGATCGAAAGTTTCAGGCCTGCTATCTTCACTTGATAAGATGAAATGACATCGAAACGAGTCGTGGATGTGCAGTATTTTCGGGCGGACAACACCCTAATTTCGATCCGCAGCTGATTTATGTTTTTGCAGTCCTCACAATAGGGCAAAGATTCGCGTCGTAATCATGAACCTAAGGATACATTTATTAGCTTAGGTATTGCATGCGAAGCGTCCAAACCTTACTTCAAGGCGTCGCCATGCAGGAAAATGGGTTCACTCAGTGATGAAGGGCGACAGTCCACCAGCTAGACATTGTGTACTTTGTAATTTGACCTAAAATGCATCCGATCTGCGATTTCAACAAAAATATCATCTTCACATCCTGGTAAAGAGGAAACCAGTCTTCAAAACAAAGAATGGATTTCAGAACCTCTCCAAACTCTTAATAAAACGGTTCGCAAAGTGCATGCAAAATGACGACCACATCATCACACCACAGAGGAAGCTCCCGGTCGGAAATCAGCAAATTCCGTCGAATTACCTACACATCAGTTATCTCGCGAGTAAAGTAAAAAGTAATTAAACGAGCACTCTAGAACTAATGGGATGCAGAATGGCGCACAAGCAAATCACATGGATTACTGAGCGCGCGTTCAATCGCAAGCTGCGGGTTTTATTTCCTTAACCTTGTCACAGAGGTAGTAACTACACTCTAGGTCGATTTAAAAAACGTGTTCGACAGGGTCCATCATATGCGTCAATCACATGAAAGCAATTTTTGCAGTGCGCAGTCCTCCTCTATAGGGACTGGTATCCTACGTACCAGGACCCACTAAACATGTGAAAGTTACACATGCCGAAACACTTTCAGCCACAGTCTCGATTGGTATCGTATGATACTCCGGGATTGGTTTGGCCGTGTTCCTGATTTATTTGAGTAAGCTATATGACCGTTTACGTCATGTCCGCCTCCTCCTCTTCGCGGACGATATGAAAGATGTTAGTTACGTATACCACAAATACTAAGTTACCAATATTTGATGATATCCGAGAAGAGTTGAAGGCCTTCGAATCAAGGCATCAGGAATGATAAATGACCTCCTCCATGGAAAAATCGACTACCCTGACACGTAAATGATCTGTACTTGACTGGACCCTTAAGTAAAACAGCGTTTCCATCCAACCTAGAATGTCAGAGAAGATACTAGGCTGTGCAAGTAATTTTTACTTTCAAGAGTAGGTGATATTTCATTACAAAGGGTAAAAACTAGCCTTTCACATAGGCGTCAAGGTAAACGCAGTAAAAGTTTGACTACAAAATTACAGCAGCCGCGGTTGTCAAAGCGCAGCTTACTGCACTTTTATGTACAAAACTTGCAAAAATCGGACGGTATAATAATTAAAATTGCCTAACGGTGGTTAACTACGATTACGGGTCTACAAAGACATGCTTTTCGATACAATACAATACAATACGATACAATACAATGAATCACACTTCAAACAAATTGCTGATGCTCTGGACACCGCAGAGGATAATCAACGGTGCCCTATCTGCTGCATCGAGCAGGGTGGATAGGGGTTTGGATGCTACTGCTCAAGCCTTCCCGTCTTCTTATTCCCCATCTTACGCATTTTCACTCTTACCGTCCCCTTCCAAATTCACTTATATCCCCCCAGTTTTCAACACCCCGATTCTTGGCCCTCCCCCAACATGCTTTGCTAGGCATTTATCTTCTAGTTTCAACTCACATGTGAACGCGAAGCGTCACTCCTCTCCTATCGACAAGCCCATGTCCAACCAAGCGGTCCATTCCAGTTCATCGGCTTCCATTTGGAGCCCTCGATTTTCCTTCAGATTGGCATGCCTTAATGTACGCACACTACTACAGATCGGTCAACAGGCAGCACTTGCCCGAACATTGGAGACCCTCTCGATCGATATCTGCTGCTTATCAGAGACCCGCCTGCAAGACTCAAGCTCTATGCTCACTCTGTCATCCCCTTCAGGTGACGCAAACAGTATTTTCTCATTGCGCCTATCCGGTGACGATGCAGCTTCGAGCACCGGCCAAGCTGGTGTTGGCATTGCTCTGAGTCCCCGGGCTGAAGCTGCTCTGGTTGATTGGATTCCAATCAGTAGCCGGATGTGTGCGGTCCGATTGGCTGGCTCCTCTAAAGCTTCGAACTCGCGCGGGACTAATAGATGTCTATTCATCATCGCTGCCTACGCGCCCACAAACTGTAGCGATGATTCGGTAAAGAACGACTTCTACCGCCAACTGACTCAGCTCCTTCGCCACAGAAGAAGCACGGACACTGTTGTGCTAGCGGGGGATATGAACGCACAAGTTGGAAAGTTGTCCACTGATGAAATGCATCTGGGCGGTCAGCACGGTGTAGGCTCCCGTAATGATAACGGTGAGCGGTTACTTCATTTGTGTGAAGATGCTATTTTATTTCTTGCGAGCACTAATTTCCGACACAGCACCCGCCGGAGGGTGACTTGGCGCCCACCAGCCTCGAACCAGCCTCGGACGCAGATCGATCACATTGCTATTAGTTACCGCTGGAGAGGCTGCATCCAGAACTGTCGCTCGATGTTGAGCACATGTGTTGACACCGATCATGCACTTGTATGTGCTGACATGCGGATGCGCTTTGGAGGACGCCCACGACGACCCTGTGAGCGCATTGACACCAGCCAACTGACAAAGCCAGCTGTTCTGAATGCGTATCAAAGTACGCTGACATGCGAGTTGAGTACTCGCTCACTGGAGACAATTGATGGTCACTGGTCACATGTTCGCCAGACCTTACTAACAGCGGGCAAATCCTCATGTGGTATGTCTAAAAGCCCACATGGGTATTGGGTCTCTTCTCGGTCTCTGGAACCTATCGACGCTCGCCGGCATATCCCGGCTGGAAGCGAACACAATGAAACTCTCAAAGAGCTCCGGGCAAAACTCCGTGCTAGCCTGAAGAGAGACCGCGAATCTTGGTGGTCTCATCGTGCGTCAGAGATGGAAGTGGCCGCTGCCCTTGGCAACCATCGTAAGTTATTCCGTCTGATACGGGAAACGGGCAGCAGGAGACCTGGTGTTAGTGAAACAATTTGTGATGAGAGTGGACTGCCTATCCACAATTTGTCAAAACGTTTGGAGCGTTGGGCTGAGCATTTTGAAAAGCAATTTAATCGGCTAGAATTGTCCGATTCGCCGGTCACTGATCGCCCTGCTCCATGGGCTGTCCCTTTGGATCTACCCTCTCGCTCAGAAGTCGAACGTGAGATCCGACTGTTGAAGTTGAAAAAAGCCACGGGACCAGATGATCTTCCTCCAGCCCTCTTCAAATTCGGAGGCTCTGCTCTTGTGGATGCTTTGCATGAATTACTAGTGAAACTGTGGGAGCAGGAGACGGTCCCAACCGACTGGAGCCGCTCCGTTATTGGTCCCATCTTCAAAGGCGGCTCGCGCTCGGAATGCGGCAACCATAGAGGAATCAGTCGGATCTCCATCGCCTCCAAATTACTCGCTTCCATGATTCTTCACAGACTGACTGGCGCTCGTGAAAGCCAGATTCGTGAAGAGCAAGCCGGGTTTCATCGTGGTCGTGGCTGCATTGACCACATCTTCACCTTGCGTCAGTTGTTGGAGCACCGCCACACATATTGGCGGCCCACCGTAGTCGTGTTCCTCGACATCAAAGGTGCCTTCGATTCGGTTGATCGAT
The DNA here is from genome assembly GCA_944474145.2 of Dicrocoelium dendriticum. Lineage (NCBI taxonomy): Eukaryota > Metazoa > Platyhelminthes > Trematoda > Plagiorchiida > Dicrocoeliidae > Dicrocoelium > Dicrocoelium dendriticum. Next base: position 83,047,259 of record OX104071.1, on the reverse strand, counting down.
GTGCCCTTTGGAATTGTCTACTAAGGAAAGGTGTGCCCGAGAAATATGTAAATATTATCCAAGCATTATATGCGCGTAGCACGGGCAGAGTGAGGGCTTACGGCAAGCTGTCGCCACCCTTTAATATCTCCAGCGGTGTGAGACAAGGATGTCCGCTGTCACCTTTCCTCTTCAACTTCGCTATTGACAAAGTCATGGAGTTTGCATTTACAGGACATGACTTGGAAGGTGTGGAGCTACTCCCAGGAGAACGACTTCTTGACTTGGAGTATGCTGACGACATTGCCCTCATCTGTGACAGCTCCCAGACGTGCCAAGCCGCGCTAGACAGATTAGCACTGGCTGTCAGCCGCTTCGGGCTTTGCTTTGCACCATCGAAGTGCAAAGCGCTCCTCCAAGATTGGCAGGGATCGCCTCCTGCGCTGACCCTTGGTGGGGATCAGCTAGAAGTCGTTCAGAAATTTAACTACCTGGGAAGTTGTATCAGCGCCCTTGGGATCGAAGACGAGATCACGAACCGTATAGCGAAAGCTCGAAGTGCTTTTGCTAACCTTCGCCACCTTTGGCGGCGGCGCGACATCACTCTCGCCCTGAAGGGTAGAGTGTACAATGCAGCGGTACGTTCGACCTTACTGTACGGTTGCGAAACCTGGCCCATAAGATCGGCGGACATGAAGAGGCTAGTTAAGTTCGACCATCGGTGCCTTCGCAGTTTGGCTCACATATGGTGGGAACACCGCGTGAGTAACGAGCGTGTTCGACGCATTGTTTACGGCCCAGGAAAAGGATCTGAACCGCTCAGCACCGTTATTTCCCTCACCAGCCTCCGATGGCTCGGCCACGTGTTACGCATGCCAGCCCACCGACTCCCGCGACGTGTGTTGTTTGCTCACCGGGGATGTGGGTGGAAGAAGAGGAGAGGTGGCCAAGCGATGACTTGGTCCAGGGGAATGAAGTCCCTCACCTCGGAGCTAGCCTCGGTTGGAGCTTCACGGCTCCCTGGTTGGGGTCCAAAAGACGGTGAACACGTTTGGCTGGATACACTTGCTGACATGGCAAGGAGCCGACCTCAGTGGCGTTCATGCTGTGAGTTGCTTTGTCCCTCCCCATCCATGTACGATCTCATTTCCTAGGGTACAACATAATTTTTTTTCTTTTTGCCTAGTAGCTAGCTGGAAGCTTACCGGAACGATGCCTATTCGTTGCTGGTAGCTCAGCTGGCATGCAACTGTTGTATCTACTTCTCCTTTGTGTATTGTATTGTATGTATGTACGTATGTATTTCCTTCATGTATTGCGGCACAATAGCGGAGGTGTTTTTCCCACCTCTAGCTGATGTGTATAATGATGATGATGATGATGCTTTTCGATACCGACAGAAGTGTAGTCACCTTAAAACTTTACCTCCACAGCAGCTACTTTTACCATGAACCTATGCATTTAAAGCACAGTGACACATACAACGTTGCAAAGAGCGAACTCTAGCATAAATATGATTTGCAAATATAAATGTCATCACAGAAACAACATTCGCGCCGTAAAATATTGATAGCGAAAAAAGTAATGCGCTTCCGTTCGTCTTTCTTTACGTAAATAGTTTGGACGAATCAATACCAAGACTACAAGAAGTCAAAAATATGCAGCTTTTTAAAAATAATATAGCAGTTTCTTCGCCTAGATGTTTTTGCAATGCATTTTAACACCGCTATTCGAATGATCCCTGCTTTAAGACCTGTCCAGTTAAACATTAACAACATCGTGGTTTTCCCTGGTTCATCTACATAACATACCCAAACTATTAACGCATCGATTTAGCCTTACGTGCCTCGATGTTCTTTTGCACTATAAGCACTGAAACGCATTTGACAGTTTGCATTAAATGAACATTCAATTCCACTACTGGTTTTCTAATACTCAATGCGTATTGGCTTCTTTCCCCTAGCAAGCTAGGACGATTTAAGTACCTAACGCAAAGCCGCAGCCTAGCATCGGACCTACCCATGTTCGTTTACCTTAGAAGCACTATAACGACTCTGGCCATTTGCTGTAAATATTAATCAAGATTTGGCACAGCACCTTGACTAGTACGTATGTGCGTGCCTTTAGCTCTAATACTGTTCATCCTCCTTTATTACAACGCCTCTGTCTTGTCCATCTATGCGTGTCCCTACCTATGCTTTCCTTGTCATCACTTGCACACATCTTTCTCTACTAGATAAACTTTTGATTACCTACGCACTTGTATTTTTAGTCTGCATTGCGTTAAGCCTACTTATTGTTTACGTGCAGTTTGTCTATTACGCTGAATGTTGTTTGTTGTAGTACTCATAGCCTACAGCCCCGGAAGCAAGAACTCAGCGATTCTCGTGCTATCGCCTATTATTTCATGAGACATCCAGCTCATTGACACACTACCTTCGCTCAGTAATCTACACTAATCAGGTAAAGGAAATGCGAGGCAATCATTATCTGTCCATTCGAGGTGTTTGATCCTCACAATTTCGCTACAAACTTTACATTGTCTAAGTCCATTTTCTTAGCGGATTTGCTCTGTCTTTCTCTTTCATTTCCGACTCCATATAGGCTGGCATCCAAAACGAATGATGGTTATCCGGTACTTGCCAGCCACAGCGAGCTGACCTGTGAGTTTTGTGACCGAGGAACTCAGTGCGCGGCTGCATGAAAATACACTTGTCAGTCTTGAGGGTAAAGTTGTGCTCCTTCAGCCGTTTAAACAAGAGTCGTAGCGGCGTTCGGTGTTTCGCTTCCGAAAAACTGGCTGGTAGGATGTCATCGATCTATGGGCGGACGAAGTTGAGTCCAACTACGAAAGAGTCAACCAAGCTTAGAAATGTCTGCGTAGCGTTGCGCGAACAAATGGCATTCGTAAAAACGCGAAAAGGCTACATGGCGTGATAACGGCGGTATTCGGTATGCCCTCGTCGGCGACCGGGATCTGATGATTACCTCGCACAAGATCGAGCTTTGTGAACATGCAAACGTCAGGAAGACCAGCTGTAATCTTCTATATGTGAGGAATCGGATATCGGTCCGGAAATGTTACATTGTTGCGAGTGCGCTTGTATCCACACGGTTGCCAGTCTCCTGACTTCAGAACTATGTGAAAGGGCGAATACCAAGGGCTGTTGGACGGTCGGACGATCCCAAGATCGACCTTGTGTTCGATTTCTTCACTTTCAGTTTTCACTTTGTCTGGATTTAGCCTTCGGACTTTGGCGGAGAAGGAGGGACTGTTGGTAAGTATGTGATGCCGTCTAGCTGCAGCGTTGGTTGACAGAGACGATGAAGATCGGAAAATTCAGAAAAACTCTCAAGCCATGACTTGCCGACATGGCAATCGCCTACATAGGGTCAAGCGATGGTACATCGCTGGATATTCCAGTGACGGAGTTTCGTTGTCAGCTCAATAAGTCGTTGTCGTTTAGAGTCGACAAGCAAGTCGAAGTGCTTTAGCAAATCCATCCGGATATTAGGAATTTGGACGATGAAGGACGTCCATAGAACAGAATGTCCAAATTCGAGGTTGCGCGTGAATGAGCACTGACCGTATAATGAATGCTGTGTCTTGGCTGCATGTTGAGAACCAGTCACCTTTCCGGTTACGTATGTAGTTTCAAGAAGAAGGACACTGACTTCTGCATCAGTGTCAACGAGATAGCAAAAATCCTGTTTGTTATCATTGACGAAGAATAGGCGAGTGAATTGAACAGCTACGTCCGTCGCCCCTACGTGTTGGTCGGCCCGTTTCCCTGCACGTTGCATTTGAAGAAACATGGTGGGCGGCACGAACTTGCATGTGGGCCAAAGCTTGGAGGATTCCACCAGTAGGGAAAGGTTCGGCGCAGTGCTTTCGACAGAGGTTTGGATCAAACAGGACGTCCGCGAGTTAATGAGCATCATCAGCAGTTATTCCCGGAAGTGGTGAAATCGGTAAACTTTTTGGTGAGTGCGGCCACCTGCGCTTTCATTTCTGCAATAACGTCATTCGACGTAGATCGTACTTGTGAAATATGGCCATAGGAATCCAAAATTTGGTCTGCGATCTCGGCCATCAGCTTCAGTTGTGCGCCAGAAATTGCATAGAATACTTTGCACACTGCACATGACAATCTACGTAACCACATTTCCTTGAGAAATGCGTCGTCTACCATGGTGGGTTTAGGTACAATTTACATATATCTTAAAAGCTGCGATGGCTTGAGGTCACCCAACTTCGTTTCGCTCAGGTGCTTTGTGACACATTGAAGATCTGAAAGTCCTGTTCTTATAAGAACGGCAGCTTTAATTTTCTCGTAGGTTTTCCTCTCAGCGGGCATATCAAGAATATCGTCGATGTGGTCGACGACGTGAGGAAGAAGCGCTCACACGAGGTGGCATTATTTGACCCTTTCTATTCTAATGCCACGCATTTCGAAAATTGATTCTAACTGAGCAAACCAATGTTTCGAATTGCTTTCGAAAAATGGTAGAGCGGCGATGGCTACGGTCTAGATTTGGACATCGGCAACTAGATTACCAGTGTTCATAGCAAAACGTAAGCGATATAAAACCCAAAATGTGCGCATAAGGTAAAACGGAGGATGGCACAAAATATTTAAAGAACATGGAAAGAAAGAAAGGGAAAAGCGGCTTAGGAAATTTTCGGTCGGTGTTACCAGCTGCAGCTGATCACTTTTTGTGAGTCATCTGTAGCGAAGGCCGATGAGAGACTCGAACACGCAAACTTCGTTGCAGGAAGCACACATTTGTACACTAAAAATTCTCTCTTACCTATATATAAAATGCGACTCCGTTGATGCTCTAGCTTGGGGAATGGAGGTGCACAGCACACAAGGCAGTCTCGCTTTGCAACCAAAACGAGCGCCAGGCGAAAGTGGCGTTGATTAAAGCAAGCATTTGAAATCAACAATCAGCTCAACAAGTCACAAAATCGCCTTGGTGTACAATGACATACTTTTAGTTAGAATGTTACGCAGCAAACCGGGAAATGGACTGCTACGTAGCTCTCCCCAAGAGTGGTTTGTATAAGTAGTTCTTCGATCTACGTGAGGGTTGTCCGTCGCGCATTCTGAGAGACCAGAATGTGAAACCCGATGCAGCTGCTTGGGGAGAATCATGCAATCCGACTCGAGTGGGCTCCTACCCGTGCCCTCCAAACGATGTCGTAACGGTAAAAATAGGTTTGTGTGGAGACAGTTCCTATTCACGTAGCTGGTTGAACCGGAAGTTCGTTCCACTTCCAGTTGAGGTGCGGGGATCCGGCGATAAGGGAAACCAAGGTGAAACCAACCGAAGGTGTATATAGAAGGCAAACTGAAAAAGAACAGCGTAAAGGCATGACAATACAGAAAAGGCTGCAAAGCAAAAAAAGGTGCAAAGCCCTTTAGGGTTTTCCAAAATTTTGCTATTTTTTGGTAATTTGTGATATTTTCGTGGATTTTGGAGAACCTTTGTGTGAGTATAAACGTATGCAAGGGATGCTGTATGAGAAGTAGCAAACACTAACGAAATCGGAAATCCTACTGGGGGCCTCACTTCTCGACCACTTCGGTTCGTAATGGATCTTGAAAGGACGACCTCCGTTGAGGCTATCGGTTCCGCTGGAGCGAAGTGACTGGTCTTAGGTTGCGGAGATGAATGTGGTAGTGCCTGTTGCACCGAAGAGTCAGACATGTTAAGGAATGCTGGCTTGAGTCAATCGACGTTGATCCTCTCAGTTTTACCATTGTAGTCAATGTTAAACCTCTTGTCGCTTCTGCCTCCTACAAGGTACGGGGCAGAAAAAGGTGTTTGAAGTGGCCGGCGGACGCTGTCAGTTTGCACAAACACTTGAGTGGAAATAGCAAGACCTCTGTCTACATCAGGCGCTGTGCTCTGAGTTGCACAGGCTGAAGCTGTCGCATGTGATACGTTAGGCGAACAGCGTAGTCGCCATACTCTAAAGTTGCTGGTGCTTTTGGTAAGAAGACTTCACCAGGTAAGCGCTGTGTGCATCAAAATCTAGCGAAGGAGTGATGTGCAAATCCGCTTTAGTCGCTTTCTTTATGCCTAAGAGAATGAGCGGAAGTGCTTCGTACCAGAAGGTGCTAGATTGGACACATCTTACGGTGGAAACTTTCTACCATTCCATTAGCTGCGGGGTGTTATGCAGTGGTTCGCTTGTGCTGGCACCCAAGAACTTTGAGAATTTTGTTGAAAGATCCGTCAAAGTGCAATCTTCTGTCGGTGATGACTACCCTTGGGCAACCAAATTGCGCTACCCAGCTTTCTAGGAAGGTTTGTGCAACCGTCTCAGATAAGCAGTTGGCTATCGGAATAGCTTCTGGCCAACGGGTGAATTAATCGACACATGTGAGTAGGTACACGTAGCCTTTGCATGGTAGCAAACTTCTGACCAGGTCGAATTATACGTGTGCAATACGAGAGTCAGGAGCGGGGAAGCTGCAAATTGGGTTTTTGGTGTGTCTGTGCACATTGGTGCGCTGACATTCTAAGCATGCGCGTGCCCAAACGTGGACATCGCGATTTGACGTTGGGCGATACGAAGCGTTTGGTTACTAGCTTCTGCGAAGAACGCATGCCTGGATGAGACAGGTTGTGGAAAGCGTTGAAAACTAGTCCGCGCATTGTCCTAGGTAATTTGGAGCGGGGATAAGTTTGCCAGACGCCACAATGAACAGTCCTCTTAGATGAAGCTAGTGGAACTTTGCTTAGTTTCAAAGAGGAGTTACGTCGTAACTTGTCTATGTCGGGATCAGCTTGTTGGGCAGCAGTCAGGGCGGCCAGGTCCATGTTGGTGCCAATCAATTAGTTGATCTAAGGAATGCGTGAAAGAGCATCCTCGACGGGATTGTGAACACCTGAGACATGTTGTACGTCTATCGTGAACTGAGAAACGTGGTTTATGTACCTAGTTTCCCGCTGAGAATACTTGTCTGTTGCGCCATTGATTGCGTAGGTCAACGGTTTTTGATCAGTACAGGATGTCAAATGTCGACTTCGAGATGGAGACGGAAATGTCAGATACCAAGGTACATAGCGAGTAGCTGCCGACTCATGGCGCTGTAAAAGGATTCTGCAGGTTGTAAACATATTGAGAACAAACCTAGAGGTATATATATATATATATTTGCAAAAGTCTGTTAACAGACATAATGCCATCAGAAACCATGGATTCAAACGAAGGTACAGAAACAGTAAAATAAAACACAACACAACAATGTCCATGGTTTCCTCAGAGGGCGAGATGCTACCCGGTTGCCCAAGCCGAAGTAGGGTGTTGACTTAGGGGACACCACCCGAGCCTTTGGCTTAATAGCCTGCCCGCAAGGCAGCGGAGCGAATTCAGGGAATCGCGCCCATTGGGAGCCGGTGACTGATTGCTCAGTTCATACGCCTTTCGTTTGTTCCTTTGTCAAACAGGGGCCCAATGCTCCCCATAAGTACAGCATAAGATTGCTGGAATACAATGCTTCGCCAGGATGAAGCAAGGGGCAGTGACTTTATTTAGTGGCGAGTCACGTCCGCCACGTCACAGCGTTGTTAAACGGACATATGTGGCTTTTTATAGGGAGAACGCATGCCAGGCGAAAACCCACCACGTCCTGGAACACTGCCGCCGAACATTTGCTGGAACGGGAAAATCCCGAACCACCCAGCTGGCACCACGAGGAGGTTGTTCGGCAAGCCAGCCAAACCTAGAGGTATTTGTCGATGGTCGATGAGTTGTTGAAGAACTGCACCGACGGCGGTGTCTGATGAGTCAGTTGTCAGGGAGAGTGGTGCTAATATGTCTGGGTTGGCGAGAAGCGACATGTTGGAGATAGTGTCTTTAAGCATCTCGAAAGACAGTCTAGCGTCGTCTGGAAAATGAACAGACAGTTGGTTATCGCGGAGCAAACCAATCATTGGTTGAACAATGTTCGCGCAGTTTAGAATAAGGCGTCAATAATAGTTGACTAGGCCAAGGAATCTGCGTAGCTGTTTGAAGGAACTAGGGACAGGATAGTTCTTCAGTGCCTAGATTTTATCCGGTAGGTCTTTACTGAAAGTGGCAGATATTCGGTGGCCAGGAAAGTCGATTGAGCTTTGGCCAACCTCACGTTTATCGGGCTTGACTGCAACCCCAACATGCGTCAAAGGTTAAAGGATTACGTTGAGATCATGATGTTCATCATCAGAGTAGAGCTGCCGGTGCGAATGTTGTCTAAGTAAGGATAAACCCATTCGAGTCCGAGTGTTACCTCGTAAATGAAACGCTGAATTTGCGCAGCGCTGCATTGAAGTACCTCGAGGTTATGTGCATTGAGAATGGATTATTCGTGGCGGTAAATTTGTAAGTGCACTGTGTGGCGCCCCGGATTTCTTCGGCACAAATGTAAGAATATGCTCACGCCGGAGGCGATTATTCCTGTTCGAGCATTTGCTTGAGTTCCGCCTTAGCTGCTTTGAGCATATCCGGGGCTATTCTGCAAATGCCGGCCGAAACGGGTTGCCCCTTAGTGCAAATGTGATACATGCCGTTTAATGTCACAGAAGGCATGTCGTTTGGAACTCGAAGGAGTAAAGTATGTTTGTTAAGAAGGTCTAAAAAAGGCTGTGAAACTTGAGGTAGGACACGAATGGGAGTGATAGCTGCCACGTTGGTGCTAGTCCCGATAATACTGAGCTGTGTCCTAGAGTCGATAAGCTTCATCCTTTTGGTTTCGATGATAAAGTCGAGCGGTTAAAGAAGATATATGCATATGACGGCAAAAGGCACGGCTGCTACTAAGAAAGACTAGTGAAAGGTTAGCCGGAGGCATAGATTGAGCATTAGCAGCATCAGGCCGAAAGTTGCAATTGTTGTGGCGTTGGCCGCCCGCGCGTTTGTCAGCGAGAGTGAGACCACCTCATCTGAGCTACGGGGTATAACGCCATCTTCGGCTTTCATGTCGACTAGGAACTCGGTATCGGAAGTAAAATCCCTGAGGCGGATGAGGCAACTTTGGTGTTGGCAGGCAGCGTTCGTCGCCGGCCGGCCGAGAAGTTTCCTGCTTTTCTGCGAAGGTGCACTGCTTTATAAACGTATGTGCTGTGGTACCGGAGTCTTGAGGATACCAACAGCAAGTCTGCCTGTTGGTGAAATTGGAATATTTGATGGGCAATTTTGATAGGCTGTGTCGACGAGTGTCCATATTAATCTGTAGCACCCGTCAACTATTGGTCGCAATTTTTGTTTGCAGGGCTTCTATAATTGACTGTAAGTCAGTGATAGAAGTGCCCTGGGGTGCGAAAGCATTGACCCTGCTGACCTCTGCTTGTGGCTGTGAACGTGCAATGAGTAGATCTGCTAAATCTGCTAGTTGATTGAGCGAAACGGAACGCACGGTAACAAGATCGCTTACAAGTTTTCTGGTAGCCTTTATGGCTATAGTTCACGAAGTAAAGTCTTGTCCATGGTTGACGAACCAAGCAACTGTTGCATATCTCATAGCAAGGATGTGGGCATTTGAGGCCTAGCTTCAGATCTCTGAAAAGCTGCTTCAGGCAGAATTTCTTGTAGGTCATGACGCGCTTAATGGTGGCCTCCTTGAGAGCCTCATAGCGGTCTTCGGTATGAGAAACGATAACATGTCGAACGTGCATTGATATCCCCTTGGGGAGGTAGGACGTGACTTTGCTATACCTCACGTAGTCGGAAGTGATTCTGTGGTTATAAAACTATCCTTCAACATGAGTGAAACACAAAAAGTATTCATGTCCTAAAAAGCGGGAGATAAAGGTGCAACGCTAACGTGAGACTCTAATTTATGGGCTGCATAATCCATAGTTTACAAAATGTACGCAACTGATTTGCTACCGTATGCAAAATTAAAACGGGAACTCCAAAAAATATATATGGTACAAGCTCACCGGACAGAAGCTCAAAATTTTCGGCGCTGTGATTCTTCCGGAGTCGGCTGTGGCGAGCTCCCGAAGGGGGATTTGAAAATGCAGATCCAGTTACAGGAAAATTTTCATTTGTTCAATAAAAGATTCTCTATTACTTAGCTATACTTATGCGACACCGTTGACGCTCTAGCTTGGGGAATGAAGGATGTATAGCACCCAGGGCTGTCGCAAGTTGCAACTGAAACGAGCAACAAGCATACCATCTCGATCATATCGCGCGTTGGAACTCAACTATCAGTGCGATAAACCACACCGATCACCTTGGTGCACAATGAAATACTTATAGCTAGAATTTTACACAGGCAAACCGGGAAATCTCCAGACTGCTACACACTCGGTCGCTAAAAATTCAGGTTACATCCGCCTTCGGTAAATGTCGGAGAAAGACGAATATAAGGGCAAGGTAGACGTTTATTGCAGCTGGCTCAAGGCACCGTAAAATTGTTCTAGCTAGGGGAAACTTCTATTCGATAGCCGGAACGCAGCGGACGCTCTGTGAGGAAGAAAAGCCGGAAGTGCTTGAAATGCCATTCGTATTGTGGTCTAAAACACACCTGGTCATGGTATAAACAGACAAGCTCCCTACGTTGTCTAGGTATATAATTAGATTATGTACCTATAATATTTTGAACGTCGTACCCAGGCAGACAGGGAAATCTTCAGGTTACTACCCCTTCTACCTTCCCACCGAACAATGCTATTTCCAAGCTTTGGGGTAAGCAGACGAAGCCACTTAATAAGCAAAAGGAAAACCGCAACAGATAACTATAAACAACCGCAATAACAAGCTGTTCGGTGGCAGCACAATTTGCTTGAGCAAAACTGCTGTAACATGGACTGCAAATGCGTATTAGCGTTTGTGCTTAATGACATTTTTAGTCGTGAAATCCCCATTACTATGTATATTTAACAATGGCAAAACAGTGCATGCAATACACAAATTTGACATCTAATTTTAACACAGCCCCACCGCATTATCACGTAGAACGTCTTTAATCTCCTCAGCCGCTTTATCACGGAGCAAACTGTGATAGACGTTTTTTGACCGTGTACTGATAATGATGTTGTCCCGTGTATACTCGGAAACATGTATTATTATTAATTTTATCATTTTTATGAGAAATTATTCACATGGGTCACACTGATTTACCGCATCTATTCCCTGTTTCCATAATAGATCTTGTAATAAACAAGCGACCAGCTAGTTTGCTTAAGATATGAAACAGGAGTGAGCCAGTGGCCAGGTTGTTGTCCGAGGACAACATTTACACTATAGTGAAACAGATGGAGTTAGTAAGCAAGTGATATAAAAATTCGGAATTAGGAAGCAAATAATGATAAAAATACAAAAGTGAAAAAAGTTGAAGTATGAGGTAAAGCGATGAAAGTTTTGGAAATTCGTATGGTTTACGGATTACTGATTATTAGTTTAAAGCAGCGAGTAGAGCTTGCTTTGTGTAGCTGCATCAATCTTCACTCATAGACAAATACCTATTAGGTTGTGTTCCGCTCCATGTATTCTGCGTCGGCAGTGTTTGTCAAGGATCTTCTTTAATTCCGACACTGATTTTGCATAGACCACTTGCTGCTGCAGGTCGTTTCATACATTCACCACTCTGTGTTCGAAACAGAGTTGGTGAGCGACCTGCTTCAAATCCGGTAAGAAAAGCTTATACCGCTGTCCTCGTGCTGCTTGGTGCGCGCAGATGAAGTAGTGGTCTCAACATAGGATAATCACCCAGACGTAATATCCGGTTAGTCATGCAACCAACCGTCAGTCGAAGATAAGCTAGAGTGTACAGCCCTAGTTTCTTACCCCGTTCTTCGTACGGCACACCTCGTAAGTTTGGAATCAGCGGGTAGCTACGCGCTGCACTCGTTCATGCTTTTCTACCTTATTCCGGGTGATAGGACAATGCGCGGAAGAGCCATACTCTAGCACTGATCGAATTATTGAAACGAAGTGGCGAGTGACGATCACTTCGGACCAAGTGCTGAAGCTGCGCCTCAACGCCCAAATCATACGAAGACTGTTTTAGTAAATCATATTCGTGTTGTCCATGGACTTTAGGTCGTGGCGTGGGAGTACACCGTGGTCGCGCACGAGAGGCATGGGATCCAACGGTTGACGAGTCACAGGTTAGGTACGACAATACCCACAATTACCCAGCCTCATGAATTGCGACTTTGCCATGTTGATCTGAATGTTGACCTCTGCAGACCACGTGGAGAGGCGGTCCAGGTCCTGCTTAGGGAAATCAAAATCATTGGATGTACGGATTACTCTCCACTACGATATCGCAATCCAAATGTTAGCCTGTTTGAATGAGGTGAAAATGAACCAGTGGCTAGATGGTTTCTCGAAGCTTAGCAGTCATACCAGAGTGAAGAACATGGAGCTAGGACGCAGAAAACAGAAATACTCATAATCGGGAAAAATATAAGGATAAGAATATGAGACGATAACTGTGGAAGCTTATGGTAAATGAATGCAATCTTTGGAAAGTCGGATTAGTGTGAAGATTATGCCATCGCTGCCTTAATGGCAGCCCACTGAGATGGCATGGAAGTGAGCCAGTATACAATTTGTTATCCGGGGACAAGGGCCATAAGATAGTGAATCAAATGTGGCCAAGTATTAAAAGGTAACAACACTCACCATCTGGAAATATATAATTATAAGAATATAAGGCCGGTAGCGAATAACGCATGTGGTAAATGGATGGAGTCTGAAAGCGAGGTGTCTGTGAGCATTACGGCATCACAGGACTAATGGGTGCCCATTAGTGTTGGGCGGGGAATAGCCAGGGGCTGTGCAGTGCTAGGAGGTTTAACAGAAAGAACAGGTTGTTGCAGGTGAAAGAAATATTTGATAATGGCTTCCAGCGTTTATGCTGGAGAAAGAGCGGAGTAAGAGCAAATCAGCCACAAACGTTCCGCGATGTTTATAATCTACTTCCTTGTGGTTAGAGACTACTATTGTTTCTCATGGGAATATAGGGAGCAGGTGAAATCAGTATCCGAGCATGCATCGCCTGATTTACCTACCGTCATACGTTCCGGTAATAGAAATGGTAGAGTATTTCAACCAGGCACAATCCTATATGAGAAGCCGTTATGCCTTGTGTTAAGCCTAGATATTTCCTTCTTCAAGTTTAGTCAAGAGGTTTCTCTAAGCGGTTTTCAAGAAATAAATGTGCCTGAGACTGCTGAGACCCTTCGTTATTTTGTTTATCTGTATTAAGTCACTACTCAACCCTAGTCTCTTAACTGAGCATATTACTAATTTTACTAACCGCGTTTCGTATGGTTACCCCAGCTGGCATATTACCATTTGAGTGGTCAGTTTTGTGCACATTATCGATACTATTGATATCCTTCAGCAGGCAACCCACCTAAGCCTGAACACAGTATTCCAAATGTGGTCTAGCGGCATTTTAATCATACACTTTGCAGAAACTTCTTCCCACACAGTAGTTGCAGTCTGAGCCACACCAGAGGCGTGATGTAAACAATAAAACGGTAAACCACCTATACTAATCAAAATTACGTAGGTTGAAGAATAGCATATAGCTAGACACTGCTGCATGCCATCAGCCTTTCGATAGTGCTTTTGATGCATTGCGGTCCGTCTATCTGTTCTGCTGCTCTTGTTCGTTGCCCGTATTTCCCGACATTTCCACAGCTGCACCGGCCGACGCGAGTTGGTACATCCTCTGGGAATGCCTGATCCATTCTCAATTGCCAGCTGTATTGAACACTTATCCTTTCACCTGGACATGAAGAACAATCCACCGTTCTGACGAATCCACTTACCGTTTCAAATGGAGTATCTTATCGTCATTCTGGGGGTCTAAACAAATTGGGTTAACTCAGCCTTGTATTCACAGTACCAAAATTAATACACCAGAAATAATATATTTACATGGATCCCTTGTTCTACAACGGATGACAAATTCTTCTGTCTTAAGTACCTCCACAGCCATGGACAACTTTGCTGATTCTCACTAGCGTTCAAACAAATGGTTTCGGTGCCTTACATTTCTGAAGAACATCCATATGCTCGATTTAAGTGGAGCTTTTCCGATGTCATTTCATGGACAAATTGGGTTCTCTCACTGAGCTCGGACAAATGGGTTCGGCTCCTCTCATCTCTTCAAGGAGCTTCTGATATTCCATTTACTTGCAGCTTCTCCGATGGCAGTTCATGGCGTTTACACTTGACCATGAAGACAATTACACATTTTGAATGCTTTCTATTGAAGGAATTATTATCCTATGTTGCATGAATAGTACTTTTAAATATTGCGCGCTTGGTTAACAAATTGAATGGGAGCATCGTAACGATCCCACATAAGTCCAAGGAATGGCATTTTCGCTTGATATGAACGTACTCCGCCACAATGACCTACTGCACTCGCCACCTCCATAACAACTCCTGTTTGGATAGCTGGACACGAAGTCTGAACAACCCGCACTCATTGGAATCATTGAAATGTAGAGAGCAGAAGGAAAGACTTTTGCCAGCTCCATCACGTCCTAATTATAGCAGGTGTCTGCGCAACACTAATCAACCAATTAGGTCGTCACCTTTGCATAAGAAAAAACAAGATCCCCGCAAAGTCAAAAGTGTAAATCCAACAATCGTTTAAAATATTTCTCAACATGCGCGTTGACGATAGAATCAGGCAAGCAGTACCAGTCGTTAAGGACAAGAGTCGATAGGATAATATCAGAGCGAAACCTGAGTCTCCTAGGTTTTAAACAGTTTCCAGCAGGGGCCCCGATTAGAACATAGTGTTAATCTGGAAGAAACCTTGGACCTCGATTCCCATCTCACTTTGCAGAATGCTCCGAGCGTAGATCAGATCGCCTCGGCGACGCCGATTTGCCAGAGAGCACATATTCAGTTGCTGAAGACGAATGTGATATGGCGGGTATCGGAGCTCAAATATGTAGTTAGAACCGCGCTGCTGAACTCTCTCAATCAAGCCACGTTCCAAAGTTGTAAGCAGATGAACTGCGGGCAATATATATTCGAGGATCGGAAGCATATGGGAGGAAAACCCGTCTATAAATCTCCGGCGTCAACCGTGAGAATGCTCTTCGGATAGAACACAGTAGTCTGTTAGCCGCGGCAACTCTCCTCAAGTATTCTGGGAGGTTTTTATATCAAAGCAAACTATAACCCAAGATCTCTTGCCTCTTTCACCGTATTAAGCAGATAACCGTCAAGGTGATAAACACCCAGTGGTTCAGTAGCAGCAATGGGGAGTACAGAACATTTATCGAGATTTATAGGCAAATGCCATTTAATTGACTAATAATGTATTTTGGAGCCAGTCAGCATCCTCTGCGCTGGGAACCTCCGTCCATTACTTCAAATCTTCAGCATAAATCAAACATTCGTTCCGGGTGGCTGAAGGAAGGTCCATAACAAAGAATTTGTACAACTCTGGTCCAAGAACAGAGCCCTGAAGAACGCCACTGCTCATAAGGACGGGGACCGAATAGGTAACATTGACCTTAACTCGCATAACTCTGACTGAAAGAAACTAAAAGATGCACGAGAGAACCTACCCAGACACCAATTACTTGAAGTTTGAACAAAAGCCGCTCAGGAAGAACTTTGTCAGAAGCTTTGCTGAAATCAACGTAGATAACGTCCATACGTTTGCTCGCATCCAGTGAGTTCACCCAAATCTCTCTGTTAAGTAAGAAATTTGTGGTACAGGAGCGTGAATTACGAAGCCATGTTAAACAGTAGAAATCACAATCCAGTCATCAAAGTAAAGGCTGAGAGCTCTCTTGAGGATCCGTTTCATAATTTTACACATTATTGATTTTAGACAACTGGGACGATAGTTTGCTGGGCCTTGTCTATTCCTTCCTTTATGTATGCGCTTGACAGTGCTTAGCTTCCAAGCTGATGGAAGGCGTCAGGATTCAATATAGCAACGAAACACATGACAAGCTGGGGCTGCAATGTGCTGAGCCACGGTCTTGAGAAGCAGCAGGTGCAAGCCATCAACACCAGACGAGGTGTTCGGAGCTAACTGGAAAAGCAACTGAGTAACAGTTTCCGTACTGATCTCAACAAGACCCAGCAAAGGTGAGCACGAGAGTACGACGTCAGAAAATGGAGTTTCATTTGTAAAAACGGATACAATACTGTTGAGCTGAGATTCAATTTCCTAGCATCCTCATGAAGTAAGGTAGCTTGTTTACTGGAATACAGTGATGGAATACAATTAGCACTTTTGGTGCACCTTTTCAGATATGAGAAGAACATTTCGGGGGAGCGCCTTGATTGCAAAGCCAATTGAAACTCACAGATTTGGCGACGCTTCCGCTTCTTCAGGATACCAATTTTCCTTAGCGTTTTGTATTCCAAGAAGTCGGCCGTCGACTGTGTACAGTTGAATCGGTCCCATAATTTGCTTCTTTGTTCTCATAGGGCTCAACGGTTTGTCGATACCTAGAGGACCTCACTTTGGATCTCTTTTTTGAAATGGGAACAACTTGGTTGATTAACGACATCATTTTGGAGTACACGAGTCCAAGCATCATCAACACCCAAAAAATGAGGAATGGTCCAATCCATGTTAGAATCAGCCTCCTGCAGATGCTGCAGATCAGCTCGCCAGAAATTAAGCCGGAAATCAACTTGGTCATGGATAGAAAATGCACGTGCCCTTTGGAGGGAATTAGCACAATGATCACTGTTAACTTTAGGTTGCATAACAACCAGGTCGATGACATCTGACGGCATCGGAGCAAGCACTAGATCAAGCACGTACGGCGTGTGGCCTAAGAACAATCGAGTGGGTGAAAATACATGCCGAAACAAGTTGAAATTGAGAATGGTCTGGAGGAGAAGCGCATCAAAAGAGTATGTAGGAAGAGCAACATAAAGTGGGTCCAAATCAATGCCAGCTGCATTGAAGTCTCCAACATTTAAGCAGTCCTTAACTTTGGCGTGCGATTTAATTGAATCCAGCAAAAGAGCTCCTGAACCCAAGGGATATCTATAGGCGACAATACTGCACAAGTATACCGCAGAAGAAGAAGCCAATTTCGATTATCTCGGAAGTTTTACGTACATGCACAATTCATCACGTGACTCCAAATCGCTTTTTCATATTCGACCGATTTCATAGACTACTGGCGAATCATGTCTAAGCCAATCGATTAGCCAATGCAAAAATTTGGCATCCAGTCGACTGCGAATAACCAGTTGGAAACCCGGTCTGTTTGATTAATTGCCAGCTTACATTAATGTTCAAATAACCTCCGGCCGTGTGCCATGATATGGTGGATGTTCGCCCGGCAAGCTTTTTTTCTTTAAAAGGCCACAAATCTCCATTTAACAGTCCTGCGAAATGATGGCTGTGACCCGACACTGACTACATTCATAGCTTACCATTAAACACCGGCAGCCACTACAACCAATTTTGACCTGAGTACGACATGAGGCATCAGTAAACATTTCTATATTTCAATGGAAAACAAACGTACAAAACTGTTATTCGGCTATTGTCCTCGTGGATTAAAACCTGGCGGAATGACGCCGAATATGGCTAGTGACACAACAGCTATAACTGAATTTTTCAAGTCTCAACGCTATCAAACATCTGGATCCCAATATCACCTGAAAAATGCTCACTAATATAGAGCAAAATCTTTTGCTTGTACCTTTTTATAGGAAACTGTTTTACAATCTCAAACCAACCATGCCTGTATGCACAGTTTATCCCGCCTTCACCGGCGTTCCCCGTTTTAACGAGAAAACACCACCTATTTACTATGTATCAATGAAAAACTACACCAGACACTTCAGAAGTACGCTAGGAAGATTACCAGACCTGTTATGATTGCGCAGATATTTAGAACCTCCGTTTGAATGGCCAATGCGACTACCCCCATCCAATCATGTGGTATTCTTCAGGAGTTGAAAACTAGAGAATAACATCAATTGGCTTGACGATGGCTGGATGCACATCATCACAGCCATGGGGTTTTATGTCTTCCTGGGTAGAGAGGATGTCCAATGCAGTTAATACCTTTTCACCCATTTTCACTCCATCAAGAAAGCGGGACTGCACAGAGTCAGAATACCTACTGTCCGCTCTATGAAAACGCTAGAAAACACACAGCAACTCCTGCGAATTAACCAGGTATCCAAACAACCTGAACACACTCTTCTGTTAGTATGTTACCAACAACTTCATCTAAAGTAGAATTCGATTAAACTTATTTGTTTTGCGGTTTCGGATTCCTCTTTTCCGTGCGAACCAGCCTACGCTCGTATGAGCATTTGGCTTGTCTGAAATCTGACAATCAAATGGCAGCATTTTGAAAAGCAACCACCCAACGAATCGTTCAGGCTCATTGAAAATTTTCCATAGAGCATTATGTCACTTGAACGCTCCATCGGTTCTCCGGCGTAGCCAAAGTGGTTTGTCTGAGTGGCGTATTCTGCGTTGGGAAACATTTTTCTTAAACAGCTGCTTCAGGCCACTTTTGATCAACTGCCACCGCTGTTTCCGAGTCCCCACTTTCACTGCAAGAACCTAAGTAATCCTCATGGTTAATCCCCCAAAAGCGTGGAATTATTTCGGCTTAGATTCCGCGTCAAGCGTGCTTCTGCCGATAGATACGGCAGAAATACTTCGCATGCTACCTCCTGTCACACTTATGGTTAGTTAGAACGGATACTGCAGGACCAACAGGAAACGTGAGAATTTTGCGACTGCATCGTCTTGTCTTCCTGCACTGCATGTGCTTGCAAACAGCTGTTTCATAGCTACAACGCATACTAAACGCGACACGTAATATCTCTCAGATTTGACAGTTGGTGGAAGTCTATTGTGCTAGACATAGTCTCTGCACTTCGACAGTCGAAATAATCGTTAAATTGCATTAGGATTAAAATAGACAATTAACGGAATGGCAGCCAGTACAAAGCCTGCAAGCTGCCCCAGCTAACTGCTGTTTTACGGCAAACTGACTTATTGCCTGTAGAACAGAAGTCGTGGCATATTGCACACGTGCTGGATAGCGAAGTCTTTTGGTACACTGTTACATAGATTTCGAACAGGACACAAAGTACAACATATCCTTTATATAATTTGATTTGAGTATAGCCAATACTACAACGTCAGTCAACATTGGTAGATTCAAGCACGGGCTTAAGGATAAGCAGATTAAAATTGCAAAATCGAGACGCTTCAGTTTGTAGCGCTTAACTTATACACATTTGAGTTTCAAAAGGTAAATTAACTACGCAAATATTTGCGTATAGTTCATCCGTTCGCGGGTATATTTAAAAGAACTGAAATGGAAGGTACCATCCTTCAGTAATTACCAACATTTCACGTGATGTTGCCACACTGGTGGAATTGAACAGCGATGAGTTATATCCGGATGACCTGGCCCCTACCTTTACACATACAGTTCAAAATGGGTCATTAATTAGAATAACAAAACTTCTTTCAGTATTCGATACAGGAAGTGTATATATAAAGCGGGCACCAAAAGTGATGACAACTGTCTTTTCTAGCGATTTTATTAGCAAAACTTGTGAAATAAGAAGATAGGTTCAATTGTTGTATTTCACGTCACTTATGCTCTAACCTGATTGAGCACGTAGTCCATTTTCTCGTCCTCCCGGACAAATCTTTAAATAGCCAACTTTGGTGGAGTTCGTTAATTTATTACTGATCAAGTTAAGAAGGGGACCGGTAATAATTTTGCAGCGAAGTAGCCTATGTTGCTGATAATTAACTTGCTAATTTGGAGTCATTTTCAACAAATTCCCTTAGGCTTGGGAGATGAAAACCGAAAATCAAAAATACATCATTTTATCATCCAAATAATTCTAACAGTATAATATTTTAATTTCCTTAGTCACGGATTGTTTGGAAGTTTATGCGATGTTTAGCCATTCAGCTAAGTTATAAATAGAAATTCAGCATCGCGCATCGCGCATCTTATTACAGGCCATGTTTAAGCAATGCACTCTACTTGAAGATCTCTGTAGTGCAGATGATTTTTAAATAAGTCTTGGCAAGCTGACCAAAATAAAAGAACAACATAGCAAAATGAAACTTTCGATGCGACCTACAAGGATTTCCACAAAAATTGTAACAAGTACTATGTGGGATAAAAGGAACAAAATTTAACACAATATAGCACAATACTGACCATATGCGGCTACGTTGAAAATCGCCAATTTTGTTACACATGTTTGCCGAAGATCATTACGTAGGTCATTAGAGGTCCAGAGTAGTTGGGTAAGAAATAACCGCAGGGAGCGTTAGTTCCTCGACGCCTGGCATGGGAGCCAACACTCAATGAACAAGCATGTAGAGTAAGCGTGTGTATATGTAGCTCTGCAAGTTACATCAGCCATACGCATCAGATCAACAGGGACTAGACTTGGTTACTTGACCGATCCATGTGAGTTAATCAAAGGCTGACATTCTAAGTGGGAAGTGATAAATGGTCGCTCAAGTCTGGCAGCACAATTAACAATGAAGAATGATTTTATACGGGTTAAGAAGCATTGATTGCTAAGTCCACTTGGGTGGTCTGCTGGGTTAGTGAAAAATATTAATGCGAAAGTGCAGTTAGAAGCTTCACTGTCACGATAATGTACTTATGGTTTTTCATTTGGTAGCACTGCACTCAGAGTGTTTCCATAGCTTCCATAAACCGAATGTGAATCCAAGGTACTCCCTAGTATTAGGATGGAGCGCAGCGGTAAGTAACAGAAGGTAACTGGGAGAGTGCGTCATCCAACAGACGTTTAAATATGACCAGCGTGGGAGATAAAACATCAGATTCGGAGACAGCGTTCTATGGTTGACACACACGAATGGAAACAAAGTTTAAGGTTGGAATTGGAGAATCCGCCATGTTGTTGGGTTGCTACAAGCAACCCCTATGGAGAACTCGGTCCAATTGAGGTGGACGTCAATAATTCCGATCAAAAAGACTGAATGTGAAATGGAAATATTTTGGTGTTGCTGATCACAACACTGACACCCTACGACCGCGGTTTCGACCTAGGTTGGGCTCATCAGGTTGAGAAGATTCTACGGCAAACCAGGCTGTTGTAATTTTCAGCTAATTTCAAGGAGGTGACACTAGATTTGTTTTCATTGCTGAGTTGCAGTAAAGAGCGGCACTCACGATTTCGCTTGCGCAAAATGAAATATAGCAGAAGCAAGTTGCCTCCTAGCCGGCGATAACGCCCGCTGAATACTCCCAAACGTTTTAGCCTTTGATCTTACGGAAAGTGGTGCATTCCAACAAGGTATTTAGAAGCTCGGCGTTGAGGTCGCTCTAGTGCAGTAAAGTCGTGCTTGAGTCATTGCTGCCAGGCTTGGATTTTGTGTTCCACATGGGGGGCAAACATACGCATTCAGTTTTTATCTGCAAATATGCGTTATTTGTTCGGATGACTATCGTAGCAAGCCGATGTGCTAGTTACCAGTTTTCGTGGTCTTTGCGGGTTGCTTGGAACAATCCAACTTCTCCTGAACTAGCACATCTTGGTTGCGTTCGAAGATTGTTCGATGCAGTAATTGCGTTCCTAGCATTCAAGAATAAGTAATCAGGAGTACCTCGGCATCAACCTGAATCAGACTGCAGGTATTGATATGGTAAACAAACTGCAGGAAATATGAAGAGATTTTCGGTGCTCGGCCATTAATGAATACCAGAAACAACCCTGGATCTAGAATTGATCTCTGGGCACACTTAACTCGAACTGCATAGTTTAAGTTATAGTACTCAGGACTTTCACCACTAATTGCAGTTGCAGGAGAAATTTGGTTATCCAGCTCGAGAGCGGGTCACCGATTCCGTAAGATTGCAGTTTGGAAAGGCGAATCCGATGATCAAAACGATCAAAAGCATACGACAAATTAAATTAGATCATATCGCGACCTCTCCAGCCGCAGTTGAATCGGCCTAATTACTCCTTGCAATTTATAAATTCCTTGTCCATGGTCGCTGTTGACAAAAGCGGTGTTACTCGGGAGTAATAATACTATAGTTTACATGATAACACACAAACGCATTTGCACCGTTGGGTTATATGACCATGAATATTACAAGATAAGTGACACTGGACGGTAGCTTGGTTGCTCAGTCCTGCTTCCGACTTTGCGAATCCCAGTTATTATTCCAAGTTTCCACATGGCTCGATTCTAATTCTGGTCTAAGCAGCGCTGGAACAACTGCACCGAGGATATTTCCAGTTGTCCTGCTGCTGCTCCTAGTGCATCTGGGCGGATGCTTCCGAGACCCAGGAGCTGTGGTTGCCCAGAGACGTTAGCTTCCGCAAAACAGCTTCGGCCGTAAAATGGTGGGTTATACTTGGAGGCAGAAAAACAAAAGTTGACAAATGGCCTGATGGTAATATCTCTGATTTCTGGGAGCATATTCCGTCCGCAACGCGCTTGCTGCTTCTATGGCTCTTCTAATTATATCCCCAGTCCTCCAGAGCGGAGGAATTCCCTGTCTCATCTTACGACGGTCATTGACATACTTGTACAGTAGTTTGTGTTTAGCGCTGAACCTTTTCGCCATAATCTGCTAATATGCAACCTTGTCATCTCTGAGCAGTTGTGTGCAGGGTTTACGATGTGCTAGGTATTTGTCACAAACAATTGGCATCGGTGAGCATCTGTGCTCTCGCCAGGCTGTGTTGTGTATACTCAACCATTTTCAAGTTCCGCTCTTCACGAAAGAAACGATCTTGATCCCATTGAAACCCTTATTGTGGTGTCTATAACCAGTTTATTGGATCTGCTGGCGAATTCAATCCAAGCGACTTCAGAATGGCATTCAGCGAGGAACGATCATGTGGTGCCACTGCCGTGTTGGGCTAAGCGGTCGTTGCGTTTAATGGTGCGAACCAACTAAGATATTCCTCATAGCAGATGAAGTCAAAACTGACGCGTACGTGACTAATGCTTTCTAAAGAGAATTCTACGATCAAAACATCCATGAGATGCCCCTCTTTGGTAAGCACAAGATACAGCAACAAACGTATATTACGTGTTTTGAAATGAATGGGCTTAATGATATGATTGTGTAGTGGAACACTGGTTATAAGCTCTTGCGGATCTGCTTACAAAACTGTGAATCATACCTTGATAGCCGCGCTGAAGATGCTTCTTAGCTCGATGAAGAAACGTCTGCAATAATAATGCTCAACCGGGGAAAAACAAGCCTCACATGTACACCCTGCGATCAAAGTAAATTTGCATCTTTCCGTTCAGAAATTGCTTTATGCACCTTAATTTAGTATTTATTCATCTTTAACACACACGTTCTCTGCAGAGAAAATGGATAACTCGATTAAAAATGAACATGAAGCAGTTTACTGAATTAAAAATGGGGACTTCGTCATGTTGCGAATCGGCTGATTAGTTTTAGTTTAACAGCTTTGATCTGTCAAAAACGCACAAACTTGATGAACGACGAGCGGCAGTATTGTGTGCAAGCATAAATAAGCTTGTAGTTATGCCCAATAGCGTAAGTTGACAAACAGTAGATCGTTATGGAGGGATGATTTGTATCAGGCGATATCCTTGAAGCCAGTTTCATGCGAGAACTAGTATGTTTAAAGGAATGTTTGTCGTTGAAAGTGAGTTTTGTAACGCCACTACTTTGAGAGGAAGAAAAGCAAAGGACGCGAACATTGAAAATCGAAACTGTGAGTCACGATGGACAGAGGTGGTTTTCAACCGAGGGGTTTAAAACGATAATATTCTGAGCTTTGTTATTTTTTCTTTTACATGAGTCCTCCGACATAAATCGTACTTCAACACCATACTTATTTGGATTCCTGATGAGGAAGCGTTTTCACAGTCGCCGTCGATATGGAACTTGGGGCACTAATTGAGAACCACTTTGTACCTTGCTTTTCTTGTTAGTAGAAAATGAATATCACGGCACGTTATTGTTTTAAGAGGCGGATGACGAGCTAAGGGCCCGAAATTGTGAATATTTTAGAGAGTTTTGCAACGTGACTGAGCTTTCTTTGGTTCGATAAATGATAACCAGGATGATGTCATACGTACACTTTAGTAGCGTCGCTTCTTTATGTGATCATATTGAGTCATTCTAATCTGAAAGGTAAAATAAGTGAAAGAATGGCTTCCTGAAAAACACCGGATTTACACAAAAGTGGGCAGTAGCCCTTGTGACTCAGTCGGATAATATATGGCATGCAGCAATATAATCGCCTAGCAAAAGGTTTTTGGACGTGCATATTCCTTAACTTAATAGATATTTGAGCATTTAATTGGGTTCTACAAAACTCGATTCATTGTTGTTTTTAAGAAAACACATTCAGGAGGATTTTTGTAATCGATAACAGTATGCAATACACGAGACAGGTCACTGCGTATATGATATGCCTCTAAATACTATAAACAAATTGAAGTGAGTGCCTCTTTGACCGTGTCCGATCCATATTGGGTTTCT
This sequence comes from Dicrocoelium dendriticum, assembly GCA_944474145.2. NCBI lineage: Eukaryota > Metazoa > Platyhelminthes > Trematoda > Plagiorchiida > Dicrocoeliidae > Dicrocoelium > Dicrocoelium dendriticum. The sequence continues at coordinate 83,022,800 of OX104071.1, read as the reverse complement.
ACTTAAGCAAAGTGACAGATATGGAGGTAACATGATCTTATTTACTGCAACCTTTAATTGACCATTTTGTACTATTGACAAGTCGCCAGCAGCCAGTGATAATTTGTTTCAAGTACACTTTGCTTGTATAGACGCAAGAGGCGTTGCCAATAGCAGCACATTCTTAGAATAGAAAGGGGGCGGCTTTCCGTCCGGATCACTAGCTTTACGTTGACGTAGTGCTTAAGTAAATTACTCCTACCCACATTCTAGACAGGTTGTAGAGTTACTACAGACCCCATAACTTTGACAATGGAACAGTAAGGGGCCATATTGATATCGCACTTACAAGCCCACTAGTTTACATTTTTATATCCACAGAAAAATAGGGAGCTAGTCGAATAACTTCACTAAACTATTTTTGCATTTGCCAGAGTTCTTTGCAGCAGTTTCAGGTGGGAAAGAATACTTGTTCGTATGGACGAAGGGAGTTCCACAAAGACAGTACATTTTTGTGTAGAAATGTACATAGACCTTTCGATTGTTACAATAGGTGGATACATCCGTGCCAAACATAAACAACATATTATTTATTCAAGCATTTCACGAAGTCGCTCAATGTTTTGTGAATTGCACTGCTCCACACGAATCTTCTATCACTGAGGTGAGTGATATCATGGTAATTTGTCTTGCTATATATGACAGGCGAAATCTTGATGGTTAACTGATCGGAACTGTCAAATTTAGGTCCATTACATACAGAGCATCACATAGTATGAATAACGAGCATCGTGTCCCGAGCTGAATCTTTTCTGGTGGACGAATTTTTCATGTTTCGTAACCCGAGAGAGGTAATAAAAGTAGTATCAACACTATGGTGATCTCCGGAGAAAAGATGTAGATAACAGACAATTGCTTCTTTGAAGGTTGATGTAAATTTATTTTAACCTACTGCTTCCAGTTTAGAACAGGTAGATACAATAGTATCGTTTATCTCTGCTTGGAGCCAGGTTTGTTAAAACATAATGATGTTTTGCTGCGAGTTGCTTCGGAATTGCCACTGCGCGATGGTTCATTTAATTTTCTCAGATGCGAACAAATGTCGGAGGTAAGCCAAATGGGCTACTCAGAAAACTCAGCTTATTTCTTTCAAAAAGCGACCCTCTATCAAGTACGATATTTTCAATTAGAAATAATACACGTTGCGATTTTGTAAAAGTTTGGGTTTTATAACACGGCCGTTGTAAAATGCACAAGCCCAAACGGTTAAACATATAATAATTTTTTATCTATTGTGAAGGTAAATTATTACTGTAGAAAGGCTGCTGAACATAAACAAAAGAATTTTTGTAAAAACTAATGGATAAAATGTGCGTTGGAAAATTCAACTGAAAAGAATCTTACTGCAAGGCCAAATTTGTAGTCAAAGTCAGCTATAAAGTGATAGTAACTTAAATTAATGTAGATTGTTTTGCAACCAAGGCAGATGAATATTTAACTACAACTTACACTTATTCAACAGAAGAGCATAATAAGGGAGATCAAAAAGTAAACAAAAGTAGTGGATTAGCTAAGGGTAACAAAAAATCACTTTTTGGTGGTTGCCTGGTTAATACTGGGACAAGCTCTTTGCCATGTAGTACTGATGAGGAAAACTGAAATATTGCAGGATTCTATGCAACACATATGAATTTATACTTTTTCTGTCAAGAAATCTGATAAAATTTCAGATTACGGTTTATAAAGTAGCTGCATTTTAACTGGCGATATAATTGACTCTGAGTAGTTGTACGTACTATTCTGAGTAGGAAACACTAGATCAATATCAGTCGGCTTTGGAACAGGCTTCATCAAAACAATAGTTTTAAATACCTAATGATTAGTCTGAAGTCATCACTAATTAGACCTGGAAAACTCTCTAAAAACTGTGGGTCCAGATTGGTGGAGCACAGACAGGAACATGATCTTAGCTTAGTAGGGACAGAGTAGTATTGCAGACCGAAATATCTGTCATGGCCTCTTGAATTGTTTTTGCTCTATTTAAACATGACCAATGATAGTCGAGCAAACCCAGTTATCCCACTAGTGGGTAAGAGTGCGACTTTCGTAGTCCATATTGATTCTGGGGCAATACATAAGAATCTGCGGCTAGTGACTTATTAACGAAGTGAAAAATTGGAGTATTGCACTGATATTTTAAGCGGGGGCTGACGGGCTTCAGACCAAACGTATAAATCGTTCATAATACCCTGTAATCTCACTCAAGAGGCACTGTTTATTTGGTTGTTTTCCAAAACTATATCATTTTCACAAATAATTAGGAATGCTTCCGGAGCAGCTGAATCTGAGCCGCCATAAGTAAAAAATATGCATGGTAACAGAATTGTTCCTTGAAGAACACCTATGCGATGAGCTTCTCTTTCCAAATGGGGTAATCGCAGTGACACCGGCAAAATAGTTGCTCCACACTAAAGGGATAGCAGGTCGTTCGTCAGAAACGAGTAGAATTTTGCCAGAAACGCGTTTTATGCCGAATAATACTTTACTATAATCAAGAAATCATATTTGAGAGAAGTTGATACGATTATCCGGCGATGACAGAACAAGAATTGTCAAAGAATGCTACTGTACTTGGATGCATCTAGAATAATGGTGGGCAAATTTAAAGTACGTTTTGGTCTTTATGGTCAGCATGTTCTCAAGGTTGATCAGTACGAAACCCTAATGACTGCTATGGTGCAGGTAATTCTTTAGTATCCAACTGTTTCGTTTTTCTATATATGTTTATTCATAGCACAGTGTACATAAAGCATTAAGTCTGGACGATAATTTACCAAATTCAGGAAAGAAATAGGGAGAGGGTGCTAGCAGATCACAAATTTTTTCAGCGTGGTTACTTCAATACTTGGTGCACATTATTGCTGTTGACAACGTACCTTGTTGCAATGGTCCATTTACGGTGAACCAGAAATTGGTCTGATATTGTAGCACCGTTGCTGTTACCGAGACATGTTTCATTGCACCTATGTACAAGTCATTTGACGGTGCGCCCAGGTTGACTCCATTTGGAAGCTTCGCTTGTCGCCCTAATCCAGGTTAAGCCGGTGTTCTTAAGCCAAGACCGATCAAAGGCTTTGTTAAGGGGCTATTCAATTCTACTATAAAAAGACATAATTTAGTAATGTTCCACCATATTTTGAAAGTTTACCTCTTTGGACTAGGCATTTGCTTAATCTGGGAGAAGGGAATTTGATAGAATGTACGAAGACAGTTTTACTTGAAATACTAATTGTAAGGCAGAACTTCAGGTAGTTACTTGGCTGACCGCATTATACGAAATCATCCGTGTCGTGAAACAAACTGAGGTTAGTAGAACTAATCATTTCCGTAGCTAGTCGATATTCTGTACGGAAGGTTGAGTCCACCTGATATTTGTTCTCAACTTGATTCTTCTTATGGCTTGTATACAAATACAGGAGGCGTATTTTATAATGGTAATTGCTGAAAGCACAGTGTTGTCTGGCTTGAGCAATACGTTATCATCCGGCATTCGGTGAGCAAATGCAGACTCGTCACTGTAGCGTAGCTACTTGAGTCAACTGCATACAACTTGTGCTGACTATAGTCAAGCCGAGTCAAATTGGACAGTGTCAGATATGTATCATTACAAGTTAGATGGCGTAGTGAACTTCCTTTTAGTCATCACAATAGCGAATGTGGAGACATAGAAAAACCATTAGTGAAACCGAAGGTGTGACCAAATTATTCTCTTAAAGATTTCTGTTTCTGTGTTATTTTGTTACCCTGCGGATAGCTACAAATTAATGTCACGATTAGTATGTTGATGTGTTGGACAGGGATTAACGCTGTTTTTATTACAATTGCAAGAAAAATCGCTGCGTCAAATTAACAAATGATGATGCCATGACAACGTCCTACCAAACATTTTAGAGCCCATCAACTGCTCGACATAATGGTTAGAAGATTGAGATATGTTAAGTTGCAGTTTGAAGACATGCATCAAAAATTAGTCACATTTGTAGCGCAGTAGGTTTTAGCCTTGTATGTGCCTTCGAAATGCTTCTCTGTCTCGAAACCAGAGACGCACATGAGATGGACGTTGGTGTTTGGGTGAAGCGCAAATCTCTACATTTGTCACGGTGACCACACGCACACTGATGCAATTTACGATTGAGTTTATCATGCATATGGACGTATACCGTGGCGCAGTTAGACGAAAACGCAAAGACAACCGTTCACATGCCTCAGTTCTCAATTCGCTGCAACGTCGCGTGCCCTAAACAGCATCCACACAAACACAACTGGACACCGCAGCAGAATTTTTGTACATTGCAAAACTTTGATATTATGCCGTTCTACTGACAGGGTTTTCGTAAGGGAATAACTAAGTTAATTGCTAGGACTAGATAAACAAACCTTGGTCCAGGAAATTGGATTAAGAAGGCCTGTCAAAAGTAAGGTTTTACGATGTATACAAATATTTGCGTATTCATAAGTAAATAGTTGTTAGCGTAGATTTTAATTAAAAAGTTACAGTAAGTGTGTTATTCTAAATTTTGTTGAGGGCGATAATTATGCCGCGATTTCGTGCTATACATTATCAGCTCTTCTTATTTTACCCAACTAGCTAGTTCTACCTAGTTATGAGACTACCAAGCGGTATATTGTAGTGGTTAACCCAAATATGTGTGTTGAGTCTAATACATGTTTTCCTCTCATGAATAAGCATTTTGCTTGAAATTTCTTCAGGCCATTATTCTATTGCCGCCAACCGGTTTGGCTTTTATGGAAGTCGGACGTCAGACATAGAAATCAGTTTGTGGATTACGGCTGAGAGATCAGAATTATTTGAACGCACGCAAACTTGGGCAAAATGCGCCCAGATCTTTCACTGAAAACAAGAGATTAATTACTATTTTAGTATAATGCGATATGGCGTAATCAGGGAGGTAATAACTATGTGCCGTAAAGGTCAGTCGCTGGCGGAAAGTATAGGACGTGTGTTTAATTTCGGTAGAACACTAGAACGCAGCCATCATCATCATCATTATACAAGTTAATTGCAGCTGGAAAACCCCTCAGCTATTGCACCGAAATGTAAAACACACAATATCATCAGGGGCACGTCGGCTGAGTTCTTGTAACTGACGGCATTGTTCTGGAAAGCTAACAGCAGGCTACCCTGCTACAAAACGACTGTTATATTATGCATAAAGAATGGGAGCATGATTATAGGAGGAAGCTTAGCATGAGGGGGGTAGACGAAAGAAATCACAACACAAATGCGATTGGGGCCGGCTCCTAGCCATACCAGCAAGTTTGGATGTGCGTTCTCGAGCACATTAAGAAAAAATAGAACAAAGCCTCCACTTGGGGCGATCACTAGTTTGTCATCTACCTATCGCCTGTATAAACATATTTTCTGATGTGCGGCTCACATCACATTTCAACCGACTTGCGACGATGAAAAGCTGCATGCACCAAAAGGCATTATTGTTTGCGTGGATGTGAATAGATATTTGGATGCCATCATTCATAATATGACTGATCATGCTTATTAAGCAAATATCCTAAATTAAAGCTTCAGCACAGAAGCGTATGTGGTTTCAACATTTATTTCTTAACAAATACTCAAATTTCGCTTCATGCTTGCAAGTAACTTTTCATGGTGTAAATTGGCTAGCGTTTTCATTCTAGTCGCAAATGTTTCTCAGGTTTACTGGATGAAAGAAGGCAAACGTGTCACAAAGAATGCATTTCCGCTTATCATCACCAATGACTACAACCACCTACTCACTGAAAACGTAACCGTTTCGGATATTGGTAACTACAGCTGCGTCGCCGAATGTATCGGAATTGAGTACCCGTATGCCACAGCAAAGGTGAATATCCAAGGTAAGTTACTTAGCTGCGTTTTATCTACCGAATTATCTATATTGTCTTACATAAACACTAGGTTGCATAACATTTAAACCAGTCCCTTGCATGCTACTTTATATTGTAGTAATCCCTTTCCCAAATGATCTTCCCTAACTTGGATTACCGATCTACCAATAATCGCACATATTGCGAAAACAAGTGATTTTGCCATTGCTGGATGTGCTAATTCATTTCATTGATCGTCGACCTGTCAGGAATATCTACATACGTAGAAAATCGTCACATCTAGATTCAATCAGACAGCCGTCACACTCCCGGAAAAGCGCTGTACGTGCGTTTCATCATTTCGGGAATAGTCTGCAGTGCTCATTCCATCGGACCTGCATCGAACCCGTAATTCGACTGTTGCCAGTCCATGGTTGCGACCACTGAGCTACGGGGGACGGTGACGACTATCGTAAACAAATCACTATATATGATATAGCACCGCTCACTATCCACTGACCCACACGTTACTGCCTTGCAGAGGACAGGGTAGCCCCGCACCAACCGACGAGCTTACCAAACGTAAAAGGTCTGCGTGAATCTAGAAGTGACGAACTTCTACCTATGTAGATTTTCCATCTAACTTCCCCTACTACTCCTCTGTAACCAGTACACAGGTCAACTTGCTTATAATGCCATATATTAATTGGTGGCTTTAATTTGGTAAGCTCGTCGTTTGGTGGGGCAGTTACTTTGTTCTCTGCGCGGCAGTAACTTGTAAATCAGTAGTTAGTGCGCGGCGGTGTATCCCATTTAGTAACTCGTTTACTATAGTCGTTGCCGTCCCGCGTAGCTCAGTGGTCGCAACCACGAACTGGTAACAGTCGAGTTGCGGGTTCGAGCCCTAACAGGGACTGATGGAATGCGCACTGCTGACGATTCCCGACGTGATGAAACGTACGTACAGTGCTTTTCCGGGCGTGTGACGGCTGTCTTATTCAACGCCCCCTACTACTTTGCTGTAAAGTCTGCATAGCAGAAAACACCTACGCAAACGCGTCTTGATTCACCAGCTCATATCAGCGTGTGCTGAAAAACACGCAGAAGCTCGCCACTGCAGTCCAAAAGACCGAAGCCCTCTGGGACTGGGCGTAGCTGCACGGACGGAGTGCATTGATCTGGAGAAAAAACATTTAGATAGATGGATGACCGTGAGGTCCGCATTTTAATCAACTTGCACAATGGAAGATTTTATAATGGTTGTTATTGTAGGCCACGTTATATCTTGCATCTTGAGTACTGAGTTACTTACTTGTGCAATAAAATTCCCTTAGAAAAAGTTAATGAAGATATTCTCAAATCGGAAGTCAAAACGTTTGCATATACAACCCAGTTCACACGATGTATAGAGATACAAATTGAATCTATTGTATGTAAGGGCAGCTGGTTTTGATCTTCGAATTATTTATTGCCACAACAATTCACGCACACATAATTGTAACTCTTACCCTTATTGTCTCCACATATCCTCATTTATTCCTGTTTAAAATAATTTCCAATGTACCTATTATGTAATGATAGGTTACAAGCAAATTGCATTCATCTTTTCATTTACCACACTGTTAATCTCTATTTTATCCCGATATTTCCTTTGAAACACTAGCACAAGGTGATAAATATAGACATCGTGTCTTGAATTCAAATGCATTATGCAATTAGCGTGCACTAGGTCTGGAAATGTACGGCTGCTTGTCTGTTGGGAACGTTCCCTCTTTCTGCTATATGTATCTATCGGTTCATACTGCCGCCGAGGGAACCACACGGACAGAAACATCTGCAGAGTTTTGATGGAAGCAGACCACAAAACAATGTTAATTTATCTAATGCTCTACATGTATTGATGGTTACGCACGCGTCACTAGATTTAACTAATGAAAAATGACAGCACACACTGCATCACTGTTGCGTGGAGTGCATTCATTCCACACAGGTTGTTCAAATTTAAGCACATGGTTGCACGGAGCTTGAATGAACCTTTTTAGCTTTCGCAGCATGGCTGCTTGAGTTTCTATTATGCAGTCTACATCGGGAGAAACCGATAAAAATTCACAAGTGGGCTGTCTAGACAGATTTTACCGTAAAAGTTTAGAGCCAGAGTTGTTTCAACTTGGCAAAGACAGAATATAGCCGACATAAATTAAGAAAGGCAAAACAGCATTTTCTATAGAATGTAGCTTCCGTTTCTGGCTGTTCAAGTAAAAATGAGCAAAGTATTTTAACGCCATGCAGCAAACAATCCGATTGCTTTCCTTTTATTCACAGACCTAATAAAATAATGCTCAATACTAGACGACTGCTCGTATGCAGTTATTTTCGTTAACAGATTCAAAGTAGAGTTACATAATCTTCCAATGATTTTATCTTTATTTCAGTTAGGCTGCAAATTAAGGCTGCTGCCATTTATACAGCCCTTAATTACTGGTTGTTTGGTAGCTTGGTTAGATTTCACAGTTTTCAAAATTTTCGTAGAAGCACAGCCACCAACCATCACTCCTTGCGAAAAGCTATTGTGACAACTCCCTGGTGCCAGTCGTAGGTGCATAATGGCCTCAGTAAAATTTATGTATAGACGTTAGGTCAATAGCGATTGCCTACTTATCAGACGGCCTGCGAGAAAGAACTTTGTTTATTTTAATTCATAGTTACGTGCGCATAATCTCTTCCATTTTGGAATGTTGCTTGAAAATTGTTGCAAGCACATAAGTGGCAGTGCTTAAGTTTCTTACATTTTATTGTCTTTTCAACTTGACAGTGCAATAAACTGAGAGTAATCAACCAGTAATGTTGTCAGCGTTGCATAAGAAACAGCAATATCTCCGCAAATTAAAAAGTATAAATCCAACAACCGTTCAAATCATTCCTCGGTATGCGCGTTGACGATAGAATCCGGCAAGCAGTACCAGTCGTTCGCCGTACGAGTCGATAGGGTAATATCAGAGCGAAACCTGAGTCTCCTAGGTTTTAAAACAGTTTCCAGCAGTGGCACCGATTCGAACACAGTGTTAATCTGGAAGAAACCTTGGACCTCGGTTCCCATCTCAATTCGCAGAATGCTCCGAGCGTAGATCAGATCGCCTCGGCGACGCCGATTTGCCAGAGAGCACATATTCAGTTTCTGGAGACGAATATGATATGGCGGGTATCGGAGCTCAAATATGTACTTAGAACCGCGCCGCTGAACTCTCTCAATCAAGCCACGTTCCAAATGTGTAAGCAGATGAACTGCGGGTAATCTATGTTCGAGGATCGAATGCATATGGGAGGAAAAGCCGTATAAAAATCTCCGGCGTCAACCGTGAGAAGGCTCTTCGGATAGAATACAGTAGTCTGTTAGCCGCGGCAACTCTTCTCAAGTATTCTGGGTGGTTTTTAGATCAAAGCATACAATAACCCAAGGTCTCTTGCTTGTTTCACCGTATTATGCAAATAACCTCAAAAGTGGTAAATACCCAATGGTTCAGTAGCAGCAATGGGGAATAAAGAACATTGATCGAGATGTATAGGCAACTGCCATTTAATTGACCAATTGTGCATTTTGGAGTCGTCAGCATCCTCAGCGCTGTACACTTCCATCCATTACTTCAAATCTTCAGCATAGATCAACCATTCGGTCCGGAGATTTGAAGTAAGGTCCTTAACAAAGATGTTGAACAACTCTGATGCAAGAACTGAGACCTGAGGGACGCCACTGCTCATAAGGACGGGAACCGAATAAGTATCACTGATATTAACGCGCGTAGATCAGTCTGAAAGGAAATCAGAGATCCACGAGAGAATTCTCCCAGTGACACAAATTCCTTGATGTTTGAACAAAAGCCGCCCATGAAGAACTTTGTCAGACGCTTTGCTGAAATCAACGTGGAAAGCGTCCATACATTTTTCCGCATCCAGCGAGTTCACCCATTTTTCTCTGTCAAATAACAAATTAGTGGTACAGGAGCGTGACTATCGAAGCCATGCTGAACAGTAGAAATCACACTCCGGTCGTCGAAGTAAAGGCTGAGAGCTCTCTTGAGAATCCGTTCCATAATTGCACACATTACTGATTTTAGGCAACGAGACGATAGTTTGCTGGGTCTTGGCGATTCCCTCCTTTATATATGCGCTTGACAATGCCCAGCTTCCAAGCAGATGGAAGGCGTCCAGATTCAATATAGCAACGAAACACATGACAAGCTGGGGCTGCAATGTACTTGGCCACCGTCTTGAGAAAATGGGGGTGCAGGCCATCAGGACCAGGCGATGTGTTCGGATCTAACTGGAAAAGCAACTGAGTAACAGTTTCCGTACTGATCTCAAGATGATCCACCAAAGGTGAGCACGAGAGTACAACGTCAGAAAACGGAGTTTCATTTGTTAAAACGGATGAATACTGTCGAGCTAAGAGATTCACTTTCGTAGCATCCTCATGAAGTAAGGCAGCTTGTTTACTGGAATACAGTGATGGAATGCCATTAGCACCTTTGGTGCCCCTTTTCAGATATGAGAAGAACATTTTGGGGGAGCATTTGGAATGCACAGGCAAATGAAACTCATAGTTTTGGCGGTTCTTCCGCTTATTCAGTATACGAATGTTCCTAAGCGTTTTGTATTCCAAGTAGTCGGTCGTCGACTGTGTACAGTTGAATCAGTCCCATAATTTGCTTCTTTTGTTCACCGGAGAACTCAACTATTTGTCGATCCATGGAGGACCTCTCGTTGGACCTCTTGTTGTAGAAATGTGAACAACTTGGTTATTAGGGACATCAATTTGGAGTAAAAGTTAGTCCAAGCATCGTCAACGCCCAAGAAATGAGGAATGGTCCAGTCCATGTTAGAAGCAGCCTCCTGAAGACGCTGCAGATCGGCTCGCCAGAAATTACGCCGGAAATCACCTTGGTCATAAATGGAAAATCGACGTGCCCATTGGAAGGAAATAGTACAGTGATCATTGTTACCGTTAGGTTGCATAACAACCAGGTCGACGACATCTGACGGCATCGGGGAGGGCAGTAGTTCAAGGATGTGCGGCGTGTAGCTTGAGAACAACCAATTGGGTGAAAATATATGCTGAACCAAGTTACAATCGAGAACGGTCTGAAGGAGAAGAGCATCAAAAGAGTCAGTAGGAAGACCACAATAAAGCAGGTCCAACTCAATGCCAGGTGGATTAAAGTCTCCAACATTTAAGCAGTCCTTAACTTTGGCGTGCGATTTAACTGAATCCAACAAAAGAGCTCCTGAACCCAAGTGAGATAGATAGGCGACAATACCGCACACTATACCGCAGACGAAGAAGCCAATTTCCTTTACCTCGAAAGTTTTACTTACATGCACAATTCATCACCCGACTCCAAGTCGCTTTTTCACATTGGACCGGTTTCATAGACTAATGGCGAATCATGACTAAGCCAATCTATCAGCCAGTGCAAAAATTTGGCCTCCAATCGACTGCGAATAACCAGTTGGAAACTCGGTCTGTATGATTAATTACCAGGTTACATTAATGTATAAATAACCTTCGGCAGTGTTCCACGATGTGGTGGGTGTTCGCCTGGCGAGCATGCTCCCTATAAATAGCCACATATATCCGCTTAACATCCCTGCGACATGGTGGATGTGACCCGACACTGAATAAATTCATAGCACACCATTTAACACCGGCAGCCACTACAACCAATTGTGACCTGAAGTATGACATGATGAAGTAGCAAACATTCATATATTTTAGTGGAAAACAAACGCATAAAACTGTTACTTCGGCTATTGTGCTCATGGATTACAACATGGCGGAATGACGCCGAACATGGGTAGTGACACAACAGTTATAACTGATTTTACCACTCCTCAGCGCCATCAAACACCTGGATCCCAATATCACCTGACAAAATGCTCACTCATATAAAGCAAAATATTTTGCTTGTGCCTTTTAATATAGGGAACTGTTTTACAATCCCAAACCAACCATGCCTGTATGCACAGTTGATCACGCCTTCACCGGTGTTCCCGTTTTATAGAGAAAACAACACTTATTTATTATGTATCAACGAAAAACTACTCTAGACACTTCAAAAGTACGCTAGAAAGACTACCAGACCCGTAATGATTGGGCGAAGATTTAGAACGTCCGTTTGAATGGCCAATGCGACTTCCCCCATCCAATCTTGTGATATACTTCAGGAGCTGAAAAATAGAGAATATCATCAATTGGCTTGACGCCGGCCGGATGCACAGCATCACAGCCATGGGCTTTTATTTCTTTCAGGATAGTGAGGATGTCCAATGGAATTAATACCATTTCATCCATTTTCAGTCGATCAAGAAAGCGGGACTGCACAGAGTCTGAAAACCCATTGTCCGCTCTATGAAAACGCCAGAAAACGCACTGCAACTCCTGCGAATTAACCAGATCTCCAAACAACCTGAACACACTCTTCAGTTATTATGTTACCAAAAACTTCCTCTAAAGAAGAATTCGATTAAACTTATTTGTTGTTCGGTTTCGGATTCTTCTTTACACTGCGAACCAGCCTACTCTCGTATGAGCATTTGGCTTGTCTGCAATATGACGATCAAGTTGCAACAATTTGAAAAGCAACCACCCATCAAATCTTTCAGGCTCATTGAAACATTTCCATAGAGTGTTTTGTCACTTCAAGTATCTATCGGTTCTCAGGCGTAGACAAAGTGGTTTATCTGAGTGGCGTATTGTGCGTTGGGAAACAGTTTTCTTAAACAGCTGCTTCAGACCACATTTGATCAACTGCCATCGCAGTTTCCGAGTTCCCACTGTCAATGCAAGAACGTAAGTAATCGTCGTGATTAATCCCCCAAAAGTGTGGTATTATTTCGGCTAAGATTCCACATCAAGCATGCTTTTGCCGATAGACTCGGCAACTTACTGGAATTGAAAAACACAATGATAGTTATTACGGATGGCAGCTCCCAAGGTAGTGGTTGACGACAGACCATCTTTAATTATTACCACATCTAAGGAAGTGGAAACATTCACCTTCCGTCTTCTAGTCAGAAAACTATGTGTTGCACGAAGACGTGTTCCTGTAAGCATTGCACTAAATCTCATTACTGAGGGCATGCACCCAATCGGCAAGTGGGATGTTAAGTTCACTAAATATTATAAATCTGGGCGCTGAAGGTGTGTCTCCTTTAAACAACTCGTTAAGCTCCGTTTAATCCCCTTGCGTCGACGATGTGCCGCGGTGCACACAACCAATTAAATCGAACTTAAACCTTACTCTCGCAAATACAGGAAGTGATTTGAACATCTGGAGTGAACATGCAGAGCAAGCCTTCCCAAGAAATATAATTAGAGCGAATGAGTATTCGCGAAAATAAAGCTCCAGTTTTATCCTATGCAGGAACTCCGAAAGACGGGCTGTCCCCTCTAGTTTTACTTTCGAGGGAAATATACAATAACACTTGGGGACGAAAAGCGATTGCAATAAGCACCACTAATTATATGGTACGCAAATCTTTGTAGTTTGATTAACAAGTGAGGGAGCTGTTGCTGAGTTGATTGGGTGTTGATATGGTTGCGATTACAAAACTGAATTTCTGCTAATGGATCAATAAAAATGTTCACCCAAGCGAAATGCACGGGATACAGAACGGCCATCCCTATTGCCAAACTAAAAGTATAATGCTTTGGCTTAAACTTACTGTACTATTGGAAGCCCAGATCGCCATGTGCACTCTTGGTGTTCAAATTACTTATTGTTTTCTGCGAGAGTAGGTGTTAAGTTCGAATTAATTGGTTGTGTTTACCGCAGCCCATCCTCAATGCAATGAGAGGAAAAGGAGCTTAACGGGCTATTTAAAAGAGATGCGCCTTTAGCGAATAGCTTGTAATATTTGGTGAACTTAGTTAAAGTCAAAGTAAGCGTTTGTCAACCATAATGGGTTCATTTTCATCGTTTGCACCATCACTGCGGAAACATGCTTGGGTAGAAAAATGGGAAAAAAACAGAACTGTTACTCCAACAACCGCTCGCGCATCATGTATGTGACTTTGCAAAATCCACATGCAAACGTCAGAGATAAGGCAAAAAAGTATTACGATGCGATGACTTGCTGGAGAATAAACTCCTGAATTTCGAAATAGTAAAAGAGAATATGAGCGTTTAAAAAACACCATGTTGAGGTGTTTGAAATCTATCAGTTAGTAGATTAGAAAATGTACCGTTTCAGGCATCAAGATGTCTAGAAATGATCACATCAACTAAAAAATATCTAAACAAGCCGTTGCATCTACAAATGTGCTTTATAGAGCGCAAAACAAGATGTAGATTTTCTGAATCCTTCCAGGGAATATGACAGGAGAACGGTATAGACAATGAAGAAGAATAGAAGATATCTCAAACCTGAATATTAAAGTAGGGGGTACTGAAATCATCTTAGGTCTGAGAGAATAAAAGAAAGTTTTCTGACTTTTTGTAAAGTTTTACAGACGTGCGTTTACCAAGGAAGGTTGTGGGCAAAAGAAACGCCGAGATACTTGACGATAAAAGAGCTGGATATAGGATTTTCGTTCACAGTAACTGTGAAGGATATTTCTATGAGGGACTGCAAATTATCTCCAAGTTGGAAAGAAATCATTACACCATTGCATTTAGAAGCATTAACCGTAATGGATCTGGATGAAGACCATTCCACCAGAACTTCCAACCTACGTTGAATTGATAAAGAATCCTAGTTAGTGGGAGACATACTTCCCAGCACAAAATCAGCAGCATATTTACACCTTATAAACGCGGTTTGTACGGGGAGATGTACAACAAACAAAAATATGATATTATCACTCCCTGTAGAACATCACAAAGGGTACGGAGGACAGAAGATTTCTAACCATTTAACTAGGTGGATTGAGTAGGATCTGTAAAGTAGTCACGTAAACCATTACATGCACCAGTGTGAACTATATTTTCAGATAACAGTTTTAGCAACATTTACCTATCCAGGCTTCCAAAAGCATTCGAATAATCCAAGAAGAGAAGCAGTACGGATTTAACTTTTTGATCTAATGCAGAGGCTGTAGAATGAATAACAAATGCCACTGCGTCCAGTGTGAAGCGCTGGGGTTTACACGCAAACTGGTAGATATCGTCTACAGGAGCGTCTGAAAAATCCATAGCATTAACAGTCTTTCGATAACCTTCAGCAGCACAGATGTACATACTATTGTACGATATTTTGTGATCCTGTTCTTTGTACTGGAGTGATACTGGCCGTTCTCCAAATGTCCGGGATCACATCCGTATTGAGGCATTTGTTAAAGAGATGTGTTAGAGGTAGTGTGAGAGAATCAGCGCAGTCCTTCAAAGCTAATGGTGAGACATCATCCGGACCACAAGCGTTGGTGACCTTTAATCTTTTGAGTACTTTGTGGACGTTGCTTTGATTGAAGGGCGCGGCTGGGTATGAGCTAATGAAGGAGGGAAAGGTAGATGAGCTCATTGAGGTGGAATTAAATTCCGAATTCAGTTTATACACATCCACTTCACCTCACTGGCAGCAAACGCTCTTACCACAGAGCTGCCTCAGAAGCCCCCATAGATCGCGACAGTTATGGTTGCCTAGCACTGCTTCGATGTATAATTGGTGTAGTCTTTTCATCTCGGATTTAATTACCATGGTTAGGTTTTTGACACGGGTAGCCTACCTGCACTTCCAGGCACATTCTTTCATCTAAGTTGCTTTAGTAGTGGCGATGAAAATCTATCTGCCTTCAGATACATCGTTTCGACGGGGCAACACATGTCAAAGCAATATTTGGTGTAGTCCGTAAGATGGTCGCATTCGATCGACAAGTCCTCGTCGTTAAGGACCGATAAATCAGTTAAGGAAAGCATCAACTGGAGCCTCGTGATATTTACGAAGGTGCAATTTCACAGTCTGATAATCTTAGAATGACGTCTGGTCAGCATTAACAAATTATACCTGCTAAATAAGACTGGACACCGTTTACAAATACAATGGTCTGAGCTGATAAAAGGAGCCCGTTTTTGTATGGAAAACAACTGTCGTTTATTTGTGAAAACAATGTCCAACTTGTCCATATTGTCTGGTCGAAACAGACATGCCGATTGGGTGCATGCGCTCAGTAATGGGATTTGGTGCAATGCTTACAGGAACACGTCTTCGTGTAGCACATAATTTTCCGACTAGAAGACGGAACGTGAATGTTCCCACTTCCTTAGATGTGGTGATAATTAAAGATGGTTGGTCATCAACCAGCACTTTGGGAGCTGCCGTCCGTAAGAGCGTTCATTTGGTTTTTAGTTCCAGTAAGTTGCCCAATCTATCGACAGAACCTCGTTTGACATGGAATCTAAGTCGGATTAATACCACATTTTTGGGAGTTTGGCCATGAGGATTACTCAGGTTCCTGATGAACAAGTGGTTACTCCGGAGCAGTGGTGGCAGCTGATCAAACACGGTCTGAAGCAGCTTTTTAAGCAAACTGTTTCCCAACGTAGAATACGCTATTCGGACAAACCTGTAGTGTTTATAAATGCTTCACATCTTTTATTTGAACTTCTATTCTATTTTCCGTCCTTACTTGTGCATTTGTTTTAGCACACAACATCCAGGTACACGTTTCTTCGAATTTCCTTCCACTGGTTTGATGACGCTGTGCCCTTGTGGATTGTTGTTTAGGTGCTTCGCATCAATGGTCAGATCTCCGTTCGAGGATCAGTTTTGGATTTCTGCGTACTTACCAACAGACAGGCTTGCTGCTTTTTCCCCAAATGTTACCTGACTTTGCATAGCCGCACTAGGGTCCTATTCGCCTTAAAATTTTAGCGCTTGATACCTCTCTGTCAGACACTATAAGCTATTTGGTTACGTCGAAGAACTGGTAGGGTTTGAAGTGACATAACGCTGTATGGGAAAGTTTCATGTTTAAATTTAATGAGTTGAACGATTCGTTAGGTTTTTACGCTATACGACTGTTGCAACTTGGTCGTCAAATTGCAGACAGTCCAAATATTCATACGGGCGTAGGCTCGTTCGCAGTGTAAAGAGGAATCCGAGACAGTACTACAGGTACCTTTATTCGAATTCCTCTTTAGGGGAGGTTGTTGGTAACATATTAACAGAAGAGTGCGTTCTGGTTGTTTGGAGACCTGCTTAATTCGCAGGAGTTGCTGTGTGTTTGCTAGAATCTTCATAGAGCAGTAAGTAGATATTCAGACTCTTTGCTGTCCCCTTTTCTTTATCGGGTGAAGATGGGTGAAATGTTACTTACTGCATTGGACATCCTCTCTACCCTGAAAGACATAAAACCCCATGACTGTGATACTGTGCATCCAGCCATTGCCACGTCAATTGATGATATCATGATGATGATGATGATGATAGTTTTCAGCTCCTGAAATGTGCGGCATTTCTCGTCGTGAGAGAAGAATACTACAGCATTGGATGGAGGGATAGTAGTGGCCATCCAAAAGGAGGTCCTATATCCTCGCCCACTTATTACGGGTCTGTTACTCTATCTAGCGTACTTGAAGTGTCTGGAGTAGTAAGTTATATAAGGAATCTGTAAGCATCTGACTGCCCACATATTGATCGAAGCGGAAGACCATGGCATTTTCGGGAAAATTCACGCCTTAATATATTGTGATATTTATTTATGAATTAATTCATTGTCTTGATGAAAAGACTAATATAATGCTTTTACTCGAATAATGACCGTTTTTCCTAAGAGAATGAATACCTGGTTTCTTCTCCACCCTCTTGTAATTGTTTCGCTGTCTGCGTTGTTTTTCTATAGGATATTTCTTGTTAGCAATGGTAATGGTGTTTTAAGCACAGGTGCTGTCTATTGTGGAGTTCCACACGGTTCAGTGCTCGGTTCCTTTACTGTCTCTTATGTTTATAAGTGACTTGGACCGTTTACTTCAAGGGCCGTACTATTTTTTGATGATTTTATGCTTGCCAGCAGTAGGAACATGGATATACTATGCAAATTTTGCCTAGTGTTGTTTTGTATTCACACACACAGGATTTGCTCTTAAACGCCACCAAAGGCTTGACATTGACTCCGACTCGTTAATATATATATATATATATATATATATATATATATATGCTCGGGGTGTGGATGCGGATTTTGAGCGGTTCTCCGAGCTGAGTGATTACTGTGCAGAAGTTCCGTTGCCTGACTAGGCAACATCATCAGTGCGGCATCAGGGCCTGGTTCGCAGTGTCTCGTAAGCGACTTCAATGTCTAAGTGCTTATTGATCGAGTTCTGCTTTGAATGCCAGGCTTCAGTGAACTCAATTTGCTTGCCGGCTTTTAGCCCTTCCGAGGATACTGGTGAGCCAGCCCTGAAGTCGCAGTGATGATGTTGCCTAGTCAGGCAACGAAACGTCTGCACAATAATCACTCAGCTTGGAGAACCGCTCAAAATCCGCATATATTATATGCATCTCTTGGGTACCTAGCACTGCAAGGTGCTACCCAAGAACACGATTTTGTCACCATCGTGTGAAAGTATCCAAGCCGTTGGCGCGGTGTGTGTTGGCAGTTAACAAGAGTTACTTAGAAGCATAATAGCTCTGATTTGTACTAAGTCAGCAGACTTCATCCTGTTCTACAAACCAGTAGCTAAAGCAAATATGGTATATTCGGTTCAGGATTGGACGCGTTACCAGCATAAAGATGCCAGTAGTAATGGGAATGTTGTATGGTATTATGCCAGCAGGGTAACCATATGAAACTCGGTTAGCGAACTTAGGACTATACTCAGTTGGGTGACGTATATTGAGCAGTGATTTATAGTGACAAACATAAGCATGAAGGGTGTCAGAAGTCTCAGGTGTACTGATTTCTTGGAAACTACTCCGACGGATCACTTCCAAGACCATTGCCAAAAGTTGCAACAACAAACATCTAAGATTAATATAAGAGCTATTATCTTAATTTATCGGATGGCGCCTGGTTGAAATGAACTCGCATCTGTAATATTGAAATGTAAGACGGTGGGTAATTCAGACGACACTTGGACGGAAACTGATTTCGCTTGGTTCCTGTATTCAAGAGAGAAATAATAGTGGCTTTCAACTGCATGCAAGGAGATTATACAATCTCGCGAAAAGGTTGTGGCTGGTTTGTTCTTACTGTTCTCTTTTTCCGATACAAACTCAAGAATCTAGTATCAAGTATTGTTTTCATTTGTCTGAATCTGTTATTACTGTTAAGCCTCCAGGCACTGCTATTCCCCACCCCACACTAATGGGAACCTATTAGATCTGTGATGTCGCAACGCTCACGAACTTTCGGATTTCTCACTCTTTGATTAATTTACCACATACTTCATTCATTATCGGCCTTATACTCTTATCATTATTGATTTCCAGATTTTGTTTGGATTGTGATACCGTAGTGCTCACAACCATCCTAGTTGCATGCACTTTCATACATTCAACACATGCGTCATCGTTTTCCGCCTCGTATTCACATCATTATATACTTCTTGATTCTGAATGTCACTGTTTGGTGCTTCCCAGCTCCATCTGATTCACTCTGGTATGACCGCTAACCCACGAGGAACCCCCTAGCTTCTGGCTGCTTTCCGTTTCTTCTTAACAGGCTTCCATTTTTGGATTGTGATGCTGTAGTACTCACAAACATCCGTATTTTCCTTTTCTAGCCACACCACAAGCTTCACGCTCCTTTGCACTTACCATATTATAAGTAATCAAGTCCGGACGCTGAGTGTTGCTCGCTGTGGCTTCCTAACTCCATCTATTCTACTCTGATATCACTGCATAGACTCGGGGAGCAACCTGGCATACGGCACACCTCCATTTCATCGCAACAAGTTTCCAATATTATTGTGTTGCGGTGGTGCTCACAGCCAATCGCCCCACTACTTTTCACACTCCAGACCGTAGGCTGGATGATCTTTCTCTTTGTATCTTAACTATTTAACTAAATTTGTTTATCTACCCTGCGAGGCGTGCCCACGGATGTGTAATCAAATGGTTTCAACTGTACAGCATTTGCGCCATAACGGTATAGATGTCATTCAAAGATATTTGATATGTTTCTGTTTGAAACTTTCCATGTGGTGCAGATGTTCACTGTTGTGAGGTCGCGCACCTTTGAAGGGAAATAAACAGTCTGCAATGTCGTGCGGTAAAATATCAGCCACAACTAGAGCAAGAAATGGGGATAATCAATTAAAATAGACCTGGTGCAGAAAAAGCTCAACAGTTCTTTCACCATGCATTGCAATCATAGGAGTGTAACGTAAAGATCATTGATGATTGCGCAGAAAATGTTGTGGCTGCTGTATATAGGGATGTTAATTTAGCAGGGTATATCGAAAATGGTGAAATATGGGGCTAGTCTACGTGCTAGTGTGAAGTTATAGTCTGTGACTATATGCGGTGAAGACTCACATCCGCCACGTCACAATGTTCATAAGTGGATAATTTGGCATTTCATTGAGGGAATGCTTGCCAAGCGAAAGCCCAACACACCCTCAAACACAGACATCGATCTATTTGAACGGCAATGTGCAACAAGCGATGCTTCTTACTGACCGATTATTGACGCTGCTGGTCGTATGTAACATTCAACCGAAATTTTCTTTGACTAATGCATGATATGAGAGTGCCTGTTTCGTCCATGGGTCCTGCCCTTTTCTTAAGAAATGGCTTGCCTAGTTTGGTAGGTAGCTCATGAATGGAACATTTTTGGCATGTTATATGTTGGTCGTCTGTAGAATAGCTTAAACTCTCTTGGCAGTAACCAATAAATAACATGATGAGCTAATTTTAAAGCACGGAGTAGGTCGAAGCGTATTGTTCAGGCCCTGAATTGTGGCAAATTATCCGGAATTACGGATCGAGATTCCTCCCGGTCTATGTTGTTTGATTGGAAACACTGGCAACCGCTTCCAAGTAAATAGTAATAGTAGTGTGAATAGCTCCAGATGTGTGAAGTATTAGTCAGGTAAGGAAAATGGCCGAACCCATTTGTTCTGGCCGCATGAAAAGGTAGCATTGAATTGCGGTGTTTCCAAGTGGCATCGGCAAGGATGGCTGCCTTCCGAAGTCACGTGAAAGCTTCGTCTTGACGTTAAATGTCACCAGAAGAATCCCGGGCATGAGGTATGAAAATAAGTGTTTAGGCGCGCTGAACCCAATTGTTGAGGACTTCAGAGAATGATATCCATCTAACAAAATGTATAAGTCGTTTGCCTGGCCAATAAGTTGTTACAACAGCGGAATAATCATCAAACTTTCCTATGTGAGAGAACATTGTGAATCGTTGAATAGTGTTGAGGCTGCAGCCGTGGATGCTTCCTCGTTTGATAACCGTTGTATCTGTGAAAATCACGGAGAAAAGGCAACGAGCAAAGGAAAGTACATAGACAGAAAACAAGGAGGCATTCGGAAGGCAGTTGAAACCGTAATCGGTTGCAAAACTAATGAATCCCATATAAAATATAACATTATTAATTACGCATACCATATAGATCGGTTCCATAAAAGGAAATTGGAAACAAAGTGGCCGGTAAAGACTGAAAGATCTCTTCCGAATGCAGGAATGAATAGAGGAAGGGACATGGTTAAGGTGAACAAACAGATGGGCTTATTGTTCCAAAATATGATATGCCTTACTTGGTGGGAAACAGAGAGTGGTGCACAAGATGCGCCTATGGAACCAAGAGCTCCATGGTATAGACGCGAAAAGTGGGACAAAGAGCCAGAAGTGTACAGGACTGTAAAATTCTTGAGAGAAAAATGGCCAGAAGAGCATCAAAGAGGCAGTTGTGATTAAAGCATACGCTGAGGAAAGAAGATAGATGAAGGTAAATAAACCTAACGCGCAATTCATAGAGCAGTTAGCATCATAGATGGTTACGTCGGAAGAATCGAAAGGGGGTGTGTTGCCGTCCAGGTAGATCGCCTTAAATGAGTGCGGTTTAAAGCTGACAGAGGAAGGTAGACGCTGGGGAAGAATGGTCGAAAACGTAAAGCGAGGTGATGTAGTTCAGAGCAAAGCAAACCTAAAGCACTAAGCGAAACGAGTAATGGACAGGGCGCATCGGGAGCCTGAAAGATGGGCAGTATGGGTGCAGGTCAGAAATGCGGATAACTGGCCCAAAAAATGCCATATGAAGTAATAACATTGAACGGCCATTGGGATAAGAGGGTGGATAGCAGAGCAAGTAGATAGAAATAAGAGCAGAACAAGGGTGGATAAGCTGCGTTAAAGGCAATTTTAGAGCAGCAGTTTAACCCATGTAAGAAGCAAACGTAAGTGGCCCTAAATAAACCGCAAGGAAAGATATCAGATGCAATCAGACGAATGGGCGTTGAAGTCGAAGTTTCTTTGAGATAAGTGGGATGATAACAGAGCAAGTAGGGGATATAACAACATGTGCAATGTAAGCGAATAATCTCGGAGGTGATGAGCGCTAGTAGTCTATAAGTAACGGGAGATTAAATATGAGATTCGGGAAACGGAAGCTTTTGACGAATAGACGATCCGCAGGCATGTTTTAGGAGGGATCTAAAGGTGATCAAAGTCAGAGTTAGGTTGGTCGAGAATAATACATTCAGCTGGAATTAAAGGCTTTGAGGTAGAGGGGAGGCCGATGGAGAATAAAAAGTTATGTCGCTGGAGCTGGAGGTGGTCTGCACGCAAGTCGGCTAACTCAAATGGGGAGCCAACAACGCGTTGTGCTAAATATATGTAGTCTAGCATATGGGGGAATGAAAAAACAAATGCAGGCCGACGCAAGTAAGTTGACGACGGAAAGGTCATTGAGAATTAAGGGTAGGGACATCAGGTAGGCGAAAGAGAGACCTGCAACCAATGGAGGGTCAAGAGTCTACTATATGTTGGAATAGGCAAGTACAAAAAAGTGACGCTGGGTGGGGAGGAATAATAACAGCGGTTCTGATCGGAGTGTACGATGGTGAAAGAAGACTGACACAACTGAACAAAACTTAACGCGCAATTCAGAGGGTAATTAGTCGGCAAGACAGATCCGTCGGAAAAACGTAAGCAGTGTGGTGCTATCCAGCTAAATAGCCCTCAATGGGCGTGGTTCGAAGAACTCTGTGGAAGGCATACGTTGATGAGGAAAGGTAGAGAGATATGAGGAGACGATGTAGATCGACACACAGCATTCGTATAGAACTAAAGGCAAACAGGTAGTGGACTGGGCGACCCATGAGCCTTCAAAGAATTACAGTAGGAATGCAGGCAAGGGTAAGAATAAGCAGCCTTTAATAAATAGTATGAGGAATTGTCAGCGGTTGCCGAAGCAACAAAATGATGTTGAAAAGTACATCAATAATTTTTACAATTCTCGAGTACACAAGGCACACCATTAAAGGTATGAACCTAGTAACAGTGCAATAATTGCTCAGCAAATGTCCGATAGTATCCTAGGATTTTCATATATG
Organism: Dicrocoelium dendriticum; assembly: GCA_944474145.2. NCBI lineage: Eukaryota > Metazoa > Platyhelminthes > Trematoda > Plagiorchiida > Dicrocoeliidae > Dicrocoelium > Dicrocoelium dendriticum. Next base: position 82,999,442 of record OX104071.1, on the reverse strand, counting down.
TGGATCCAGAAATATATGCATGTAGGTAAGTAAGTTGGTTGCTTTTGTTTGTAGATGTGTTGCTTTTCTTTTGAATGACTCTCATCGCGTCAACTGTGTCTAAAAGAATGCTTGAAGTCTGTGGAATTGATAAGTTTGTCCGACTAATTAAGGGCAGTGAATAGTTGGTGGCTGGTCACAAGCGCCACCTCGCGGGGTAGTTAAGCATAACTTTAGTGCTATTTAAAGGGAGAATTCTTGACAGTCAGAACCCTACCACTTCCTGAAACAGTGCCACCGAAAAACTTATCGGAACGGGTGAAACCGAAACCACCCTGCTGGTCCCACTGGGAGCTTTTCCGGTTAGCCTTTAGGTGGAAATAAGAGCTGAGCAGTGGTGGACGAGGTGCATCAAAAGCGATCTTAAATCAGCAGTCGAAAGCATGCAAGCAGCAGGGATCAGTAGCTTTAGCTAAGCTGCATGGAAAGATATCAGAGCCAAACAGACGAATGGGCGTTTCAGTGAGAGTGTTTTTAGATGTGAGGGGTGTGAGCAAAGCAAAGAATTGAGCAAACAACTTGCGACGAAAATAGGACAAGGAGTCTAGTGTGAAAGGAAATATACAGGTCCAAGATAAATGATGCTGGGTGGTCGGGAATAAGAACCGGTTGTGATTAGATTATATGATAAAGGAAGTGGACGGATAGAAGTGAAGGAAACCTAACCCGCAATTCAAAATGTGGTGGGTCCGCTAGACGGATATGTCGAAAGAGGGGAAAGCGGCACGTTTTTTGAGAAGCTTTCAAAGTCAGACAGGCGCAAGTAAGTTAGTGACGAAATACCGTTGCGTTTCGACTGATGACCTTAGAGCAAGTAAGAGGAAAAAAGGACAGGGGCGAGGTGATCGAGTTGTTTCGGCGAAGATCAAATCTGAGCAGTCTGTTAGAGGCAGAAAGGTAAACAATTGAGTTAGAAAGAAGGAAGTCCTAAGGCAGTTATAAGAACGGCAGTTTTGTTTAAGTGGCAATAGAATTGCCTAAAGAGAGCAGCCCCTGGTTGGTTAAGATAAAAGCGCAGTTGTTAACCACTTGCAACGTGTGAAAGGAATCAGATGTAGGTAAAGAAGTGATATCACTGAAGTCAGATCTCTGTCTACCCTGGAAACGTTTACAACAGGTTAGACGAATCCGGCGCGAATAATACAAGCTAGGTAGTACCAAATACCAAAGGAGCTTGTTTAAGAAAATCGCGAACGTTTACAATATCAGTAAAACGGATCTAACGTATGACTTTTCCACCGCGTCGGAAAGCTGCCTGGGGTTGAGGCGGTGTAGGTTGAGAGCAAAGGTTCAGGGAGGGTTCCCGAGTATCCAGTGCTCGGGAGGTCACAGCAGATTCGGTTGCCTGTATGATAGCATCAGGATGGGTTGCAAGTTGTTCGTCAAAGAAAGCCACTTTGAGGCGGTCAACGGACACCGTTGTTCGGTAACCATTCTCGTCTAAAGTAAAATGTTTCAGAGTCCATTACAGGTCTCTGAAAGGATCAGTGTAGGGAGGCTGGAGAGGGCGTCGCACTGCGTCGGTGCGGAGAAAGACGTGAGTGCGGGTAAATTGTCCGCTGCGCATGTGCACATCTTTAGTCTACACACGGGAAGGAGGCGGGGAAGTGAATGCAAGCGATGAGCTGCGGCGGAAGTAAAATAAGGCAGTGACCTATCAGACGATGTGGGAGGCGAAACGAATTCTCCTGGCAACTTAGGGTTGTGCCCAAATCAGCTCCGCTGTTGCACATTGAAAGTGAGCTTTAATGCTGCTATGATTGCTTAAGAGTATGAGCAAAATGTTTTCGCTCCAGCTAAGGTCGGCGGAAGCTCAGATCTAGGATTTTAACTGTCTATGGAAGAGTTAGACCAAACTGTTCGATGCTGGGTCATACGCTGTGTTCTGAATGCAGTGATAGCCTAAAATTTGCAGAACGTATCGAATTGTGAAGGTTCAAATGGCGTTCTACGGTCCGTTGTGATGGTTGATGGGCATCCGTCGTGTGAGGACCACATATATAAGAAGATTTGGACATCAGTGGCAGCTGTGCAGTCTGTTGCGGGACTGGCTTCTGGCCATCTGGTGAAACGGTCGAAACATCTAAGGATGTATACGAATCCGCGTGAAGGAAGCAAGGGACCTACCAGGTCTAAGTGTACATGCGAAAACCGAGAGTCCGCGCCGGGAAATGAAGCAAGAGGACTGCGGGTGTGAAGATGTATTTTGAAGCGTTAGCATTGAAGGTAGGCGCGATCATAGGTATGACATCATTGTTTACGCGTGGCCAAACGAAACGTACGGTGACAAATTTCGAAGCTGCATGTATACCGGGATGTGACAGTGAATGTTGTGCGTCGAAGACTGTGCGTCTGCTGGAGACGTGCACAAGGGGTTTAGGACAAACTGTAGAAGTGTCACACAGAATGGTTCCTATTGTGGTTTGATGAGGAGCAGTTTGCACATGTAGTGAAGTGGACTGCAGAGTGCGTTGTATGCTTTAAGATTGAGCGTGTGCCGATTTCATGGCGGTAAGGTCGACGGAAGGCAAAGACTGGAGGGTGAGATTGAGGCATTAGAGAGCGTCGGCAACGCGATTGTCGACACATGACACATGACGTAGGTCAGCAGTGAACTGACAACTTCTGTGTCTTGTTTCCGTGGTGCATATTTGTCGCCTGCACCGTTGAAAAGCAATTTAGGGGGCTTGTGATCAGTGTAGACCGTAAAAGCGCGACCTTAAACTGTGTGCCGGAAGTGACGAATGGCTAGGTAAATGGTGAGCTGTTCTCTGCCAAACGTGCTGCAGCGGGATTCCGCTGGCTGCAGGCGCTTGGAGAAGAACCCAAGGGCTTGACATTGCCCACCCACATGTGTGGGAGGACGGCTCCTACCGCGATGTCTGCGGCATCGGTCGTAATAGAAACGGGTGCAGCCGATTCAGAATGAGTGAAGAGGGCTATGTTATTGGTAGCTTCCTTAAGCTCTGCGAAGGATGTTTGTGCTGTCAAGGAAAGCGACCAATGTCCATTCTTTTTGAGTCGAACAGTCAGATGTTGCATGATTTCAGCACACTGCGGAATGAAATGTCCATAGTAGTTATCCAAACCACAACACCGACGAAGTTGCTTGAACTAAGTCGGAGCTGAGGATTCCTTGCTTGACTAGACCTTATCAGGAAGGACTTCGATAAAAGACGATGAAATGTGGTGGCCTAAGAATTACACCGTTGATCTTCCGTGTTTGCATTTAGTTGGTTTGACTGTGACAACGTAATGGGTCAAGCGCTGGAAGAGATTTCGAAGATGTTACAAGTGCAGTGGTTACGATGGACTGGCTACTAAGATATCATTGAGGAGGAATAAGGGAAATCTAGACGACGAGTGACACCGTGAATAAAAACTTTAAATGTTTGTGCGGCGTTACACAGTCCAAATTGCATTCATGAATGCCGAATGGAGTGATAAAGGCTATTTTAGGAATGTCATTTTCTTCTATGGGTACCTGGTGAAAGGCGCTAACCAGATCAATCCTGCTGATGGTTTTCTTACCTGTGAGGCTTGCACTAAGGTCCTGCATGTGTTGGATGGGGTACCTAGCTGGAACGGTTAATTAATTGAGTGTTCGGTAATCACCGCAAATGCGTCATTCAACAGTTTTCGTGGGGACCATCTGCAAGCAAGCGGACCAAGGGCTGTTGGAAGGGTGGATATTCCTTGTTTGAGCACGTGCTCAAATTCCACCCTGGCTACCTTTACTTTTTTGGACCATAGTCGGCATGGATGGCACGAGACGGGGGGCTTTCGTCCGTATGTGATGCTTGACGTGGGAGGCCACGGGTAAAGCTACATTTAATGGCTGAACGAACTTGGAATGCTGAGAAAAGAAGTTGGCATAGACTTGCGAGTTCTGCGGAAAGGAGTAAACGGATGTTATAGATGCGCTATCTGCGATGGTGTCACGTACACTGAGTTCCGTTGCAGTGTCGACTATCATCTGGCGCTTTGCATCGACCAAGAGGTCGAAATGCCTGAGAAATTGTATGCTGATGATGGCAATGGGGACTGTAGCGACGGTGAATACCCAGCGGTACGTGCGCCGAAGACCTAGGTCTAAATTAAGCTACCGATGACCGTAGGTGGCTAGCGGTGTACCATTGGCAAAGCTTAAGCTTGTCGATAAAGAAGCTTTAGGCGCACCTGGAATAGGGCAATGACGCTAACTCCTGCCCTGTTATCAACTAATAACTGGGTCTCGGAATCATAATAATTAATGAAGTTGAGGCGACTTTGAGTTATGCTGATGTCGTTCGTGGCCATTACAGGCTGGCGTGTAAGATCATCTATAGCGGAGTAGCTACATGGCTGCACACACTTCCGGTTTTATTAACGAAACACGAGTGGTAAAAGCAGTACCCTGTGGCATCAGGTTTTGTGCGACAGGGTGATGATCCAGTGTCGCTGCGGTGCTTAGATTTAAAGCCAATTCCTCGAGCTGGTGCTATAGCGATGTTACCTGTGATGATAATGTGTCTATCACTGACGGCTTACCAGCCGCTGGTGTCGGTTTGGTGACGTTAGCAAAATGCTGCCTAGGTGCATTGGTTACAATCTCTTGTACTGCCGTTTGATGACGCGGACTGCTAGACTTCCATTTGCTGCTACAAGGATAGCCTGAGTGTTTTCGGGAAAGCGTTGCATCCACAGCTCGCCGAGAATCCATACGTCCAATGTGGATGTGCCGTTGAGCTGTTGCCTTAATCGCACCAAGGCTGAGGGCACCCTAACTACTGGTTGCAGATCACTAAATGGTTGCTGTAGATGGAGTTTGTCCCAAGGCGTGATTCGCTAAACAATAGTTTTTTTAAGAGTCTCGTATTTAATTACAAGTGAGGGCAATCTATGATGTCTCGTACCAGCGAGAATAGAAACTGATGAAAGAGGGATCTTAACTGATTATGCATGGCGAAATCGTGATAAGTCCTATGAATGTAAAAAAGGATTCTATGTGCAAATACCATAACGAAGTGGCTAAGGCAATAGAATTGACCACGACAAGCTCAACGGCGCTAAACGCGTGTGTGGGATGGCTCATCCTCTAGATAATCAATTGCAAAAAGTGAATAAAAATGGTGGTAGGAGAAAAAAATTTTCGAACAGGAAATGGATCAGAAAAGCACTGGAATGAGCTGACTAGAATTAAAATGCAAGATGACCGATGGCGTTTGCTTGACCGGGATAACTAATTGCTGGGTGACGCTTGGGATGCTAGTCGGTAATCAAGCACACGTAAGAGAAGCGTCAAATACGGGACCGGATGGAAGTTAGAGGCGACTGATCCCAACATGTATTGTGCAAACTACAAATCGGGTGGCGAATCAACCAGACCGATAGACGCTGCAGTAAGCATCAAAGCAATTTGTGTCAACGGAAGTGCCGTCAGTAAAACAAGTGGACGTTTTGAATGTTAAAACAGCGGTAAAAGCCATTGTTGCAAATTACTGAAAGGACATGTTTTCCGATGCACTACATGAGACACCAACTGCCATCTGGCTCTTTTTTATTTCATACTAACAAGCTTCTATTTCGTTTGTGATGCCATAGTGCTCGAAGCCATCCGGCTTGCACACACTTTTATCAATGTACCACATGCCTCGTCATTCTCCGCCTCTTATTCTCATCATCATATAATTCCTGATACCGAATGTTGCCGTTTATTGTTATCTCCATCTGCTTCACTCTGGTATGACTGAAGAATCACCTAGCTCCTAACCCTTTCCCGTTTCTTTTAAACAGACTTCCATTTGTTTTATGTTGACGTGTTGTTCACAAACGTCCCTCTTTCCTTTTCTTGCTCCACCACAATTTTCACGCTTCTTCTGCCTTAACATCTTAAAATTAATTAATTCCGGATGCTGAAAGTTGCTTTATGTGGTTTCCTATCTCCATTTTACATTTTTTTGCTCTGGCTGATTTATCTTACGAACCACCAAGCTCCGATGCCCCACCGACTTACCTTCCACACTGTAGCTCCACACTTTTTGTGTAGGACCTCAAGAATCTGGCCATGCTGCCTGTTCATCACTTGTCCCGTTCACATTCTTCACTTATCACTTTTGCTCTGGCTTTCATTTCCCCTTTTAATCCAACAACCTCCAATGCTCCACTGACTCATATTTGATACTGTAGCTTCGTGCTTCTGTGGGTATGACTTCAAGCATCTGGCAATGTTGTCAGTCTTATCCTTACCCCCAAGCCGACATTCACATCACTGACAATGTTTGCCCTAAACACACTGCATAATTCATCCTCACCCTGCTGCGTATTCATTTGGTCGCCCTACTCCTCCACTTCTCTCGTTGGCTTCTGCTTGTTTCTCTCCGCACTGCAGGGTCCCTCTGCACCTTGCTTCCTATCCTTTGTCTCGTCCTACTTATTCACTTATATATTTTGCTCTGGCTTTCTTCTCCACTTACGAACCACCAAGCTCCGATGCTCTACCGACTTTCCTTCCAAACTGTAGCCCCGCAATTTAGTGCTTAGGACCTCAAGTACCTGGCTACGTTGCCCAATTATATCCTTATCGGCAAGCTGACATCGTTATCCCTTATAATTTTTACCCTATGAATCACAACATCAGTGAATATTCGGTTTGCATCGCGCTTCAATTTACCGCATACTCCTACTATTTCTCTTACCTGTTTGGCTCTGACTTTCCCCTCTTCTTAGACACCACTTATCTACTGTGCTCCAACGACTTAGCTTTAAAGCTGTAGCTCCACAAATTTTGTGCTATGCACAGTTGCCACATATTTTCACATTTGCAAGTTCATGGCATCGCTGGATCCACTTTTCCATCCCCTTCAACTACAGACACAGATTATGTAAATCGACGCTCCTCTTCTCATGTCTATTACTCCCTTAACTAGGTCGGATTCTCCTGGTACCAAATCCCGAAGCTTTCCTCGCAGTTATCTCTGTCCATCTGATTTACCTGTGACACGGTAGAGCTCCATCTTCGGCTCACCTAGTCTGTTGAGGCACTGATGTGCCCTTTTTATTTCGAGTTTAGCTCAAGTGCTTTGCTGGCACCACCAATGTTCCATTGCTGCAGCATTTGGTCTAATTACTCAGCGCTCCAATGAAATAGTCTTTTTGGTCACGACTGTGTACTGCATCATCTTTCCTTTGATGCACTGCTCCACATTTCCTGACACCTAGTTACTGTACACTGGTTTGCTATTCTCATCTTTAGTTTTATAAGGCACACACAAAGCGATGACGCCACTGTTTATAGGTACACATATAAAACAATGTAAAATTTTTGATAAAGCTCGAGATCGCCAAATCCCCTTAATGCCTTCTTTTGTTCAAAGTCCTTCCATTCTGTGAGGTTATGTACCTTGTCTTCCCGCGAGACCTGCATAGAAGTGTTGTATTAATTTAGCTAAATCGTAGTATCTATAAATATGACCTATACACATATGTGACCGCTCATGCCACCACCTCGGGCATTCTGTCTCCTTGATTTACATCATCTAGTGGTTTGACTGACTGCGTTCAAAGCACTTTCAACAACGGGACATCACCTCAAGAAAGCTTGATCTACCGGAAACTGTGCAACTTACTTGTGATGTCATGGCGTTATGTTCAGTCCACCTGGACACTGGATTATTTCTGAAATCAGATCCTTCATACGCTTGGCGTCAGTGTCTGATGGATAGGTTACCCACTTCGCCAGTTTTGTCTGCCCTCAATATTATATCTCTGACAGCTTGGCTACTATGAAAGCTTTTTGATCCGTACCTTTCACTGGTTTGAACACTTGGGTTCAACTCATTAATACCTCCGGAGCATCACCTAAAATGCTTCATCTTCCTTCAAGTGATCAACATGCGAAGCCATGGCGTTATGCTCCCTCCTCCATTTCAGTGGATAATTTCTCCTGAAAGCCTTTTGATCCGTATCCTCTTTGGGTCTGATCAATGTTGATCAGATAGTTATCAATTTCGGAAAATCTCCTTAAAAACAATTTCATCTCCATGCAAGTGATTCCAAGCATTATGCTCCGTCCACCTCGAAAGTGGATTATTTCGCCCTGGTATCAAAATACTCATCTAATTGGCGCCATAATACAATGGGCACTTCACCCACCTCGCCAGTGTGGTACACAGATTTTATGCGCTTCGGATGTATATTATCTGTGTTCTATGCTACTGCGCTCTGCTGTATCTGATTCCAAAGAAAACAGCAAGCTCCTCGAATATTTGAAACATCCTTTCCATGCAAGCATCTCAATTAGCTGCGATGGTTATCTCTCGTGGAACTATCAGCGACACCCACCTGGCCCGTGGGATATTTACTCGGACAATGATACTGCTTTTGACTTGAGTGTCATACTCACCTGCATAACGCAGCATCTCAATTTACACAGCCTATCTCCGAACAGTACCGCCTTCCCCAACCGTTACTGGTGGATCCTGACTAAGCCTTCCTCTGAGCCAATGGAAAATCGGGTGCATCATAACTGCGATTAACCGTTCTGAAAATCAGTCCTACAAAAGTGCTACAAGTATCTCAAAGTTATCCAAATGGTGGTCAATGGCAGTGTTTCAGGACGTGGTGGGTTTTCGCTTGGCAAGCGTTCTTCCTATAATAAACCACAAATGTATGTTTAAAGACACTGCGACGTGGCAGATGTGACTCTCCACCGAAATAAAGTCGCCGAATATTACAACAGCCTGGTGTGTCGTTGAATCTTCTCTACCTGATGAGTCCAAACCAGGTCGAAACCGCAGTCGTCCGGTGCCAGTATTTTGATCAGCAACTCCAAATATTTCCATTTCACATTCAGTCTTTTTGATTGGAATTATCGACGTTCACCACAATTGAACCGAGTTCTCCATGGGGGTTGCTTGTAGCAACCCAACCACAAGTAGGGTTGTCCAACCTTACACTTTGTTTCCATTCGTGTGTGTCACCGAATCTGTTGCTTTATCTCCCAAGCTAGCCATTTTTAAAAGTATGTTGGATGACGCACTCTCCCAGTTACCTTTTGTTACCAAACGCTACGCTCCATCCTACTACTAGGAAGTAACTCGGATACACTTTTCGGCTAATGGAAGCTATGGAAACACTCTGAGTGTAGTGCTACTAAATTAAAAACCATAAGTACATTATTTTGACAGTAATACTACTAACCGCACTTTCGCATTAATGTTTTTCACTAACCCAGCAGACCACCCAAGTGGACTTAGCAATCAATGCTTCTTAACCCGTATAAAATTATTCTTCATTGTTAATTGTGCTGCCAGACTTGAGCGACCATTTATCATTTCCATCTTAGAATATCAGCCTTTGAGTAACTTACGTGGATCAATCAAGTGATCATTCTACTGCCTGTTGATCTGATGCCTATGGCTGACGTAACCTGCAGAGCTTCCTATAAATCCTCTAGCTCTACATGCTTGTTCACTGAGTGCTAGCCGGAATGCCAGGCCTCGAGGAACTCACATTCCCTTCGCTTCTTTCTTGTATAAGTACTTTGGTGTTCTGCGTAATTATCTTGGACAATCATGTTTACCAAAATTGGCGATTTTCAACATGGCTGCGGATGGTCATGATTGTGAAATCTTGTGTTACATTTTGTTCTTTTCTGTCCCACGTAATATTGGTCACAATTTTTGTGAAAATGCTTGTAAATCACACCAAAAGTGTCATTTTGCTATGGTGTCCTTTTATTTTGATCAGATATCTCGACTCATTTTAAAATCATCTGAACTACAGGGATCTTCAAATACAGTGCTTTGCTTAAACATGGTCTGTAATAAGATGCGCTACGCACGACGCTGAGTCTCTATCTATAACTTAGCCGAATGGCCAAATATCATCAAATCTTTCAAACAATCCGGGACTACGGAAATTAAAATATTATACGGTTGGAATTATTTGGATGTTAAAATGATGTATTTTTGCTTTTCTGTTTCCATCTCCCAAGCTTAAGGGAATTTATTGAAAATGACTCCGAACTATCAAGTTAATTTCCACCAACATACGCTAATTTGCTGCAATATTATTACCGGTCCCCTTCTTAACTTGATCAGTAACAAATTAGCGAACTCCACCAACGTTAGCTATATAAAGGTTTGTCCGGGATAACGAGAAAGTGGACTACATGCTCAATCAGGTTACAGCTTATGTGACGTGAAACACAAGTTTTTAACCTATCTTCTTATTTCACCATTTTGGCCAATAGAATCGCTAGAAAATACAGTTGTCATCACTTTTGGTGCCTGCTTTATAATTACATTTCCTGTATCGAATACTGAAAGAAGTTTTGTTATTTTAATTAATGACCCATTTTGAACTGTATGTGTAAGGGTAGGAGCCAAGTAATCCGGATATATTTCCTCACTGTTCAGTTCCACCAGTGTGGCAACACATCACGTGAAATCTTACTAATTACTAAAGGATAGTGCCTTCCATTTCAGTACGTTTACATATACCCACGAACAAACAAACTATACGCAATTATTTGATTAGTTAATTTACCGTTTGAAACTCAATTGTGTATAAATTAACCGACAAACTGAAGCGCCTCGACTTTTAAATTTAAATTTCCTTACAATTATGCCCCTGCGTAAATCCTCCAATGTTGACTGACGCTGTAGTGTCGGCTATACTTAAATCCAATTATATAATGGATAACTTGTACGTTTCATCCTGTTTGTTATCCATGCTAAAAGTGTACCAAACGTCTTCGCTATCCAGCACGTGCGCAATATGCCACGACTTCTGTTCTACAGGCAATAAGTCTCACTTTGCCGCAAAACAGCAGTTAGCAAGAGCAGCTTACAGGTTTTGTACTGGTTGCCATTCTGTTGATTGTCTAGTTTAATCCTAATGCAGTTGTAACGATTATTTCAACTGTCGAAGTGCAGAGACAATGTCTAGCACAATAGACTTCCACCAACTGTCAAACCTGAGAAATATTACATGGGCCGTTTAGTACGCATTGTAGCTATGAAACAGCTGTTTGCAAGCACATGCAGTGCAGGAAGACAAGACGATGCAGTCGCAAACTTCCCACATTTCTTGTTGGTCCTGCAGTATCCGTTCAAACTAACCAGAAGTGTGACAGGAGGTAGCATGCGAAGTAGTCATCAACCGCAAAAACTAATACTTTTGGACGACGTCATAAGATCGGCTCAATTACGGCGTTACTCCAAATGTTGCAGGGTATTTTCATCAATCCCATGTAACGAAGATTTGCAAGAACACATGCAGATTCTTACGTATCTATCGCTATCAGCTAAAAACAAAAAGCAGAGTCGTTCTAAGTTTTGCTGCTTTACTCACAACTGATATGTCCATATTTGAGGCAAAAGACAGCTAGGCGAACAAGCTTGTTTTCGGTGGTTGGCATTAGGTCCGCACACCAAAGAAGACAGGAATACGAGTAACACTGGGTAATAAATGCGCTGAATTAATAGAGCGAATTGACAGATCAATGAGAATAAGTGACGGCATTGGTTAGGGCAACAGTAATGGAAGGGTTAAGTGTGTCGTACTTACACGAGGTAACGTGAGGCCATGGTAAATAAACAGCTTGCACAAACATCTTTTGGGCGCAAAATATGGGGTTACGGAGCGGAATAGCGATCGTCACCACTGTCGCTAATAGACGACATCGAAGAGCTCGCGTGTAATGTCCATATATACAGTCGATAAGCAGGAAGGCTTCTCGCAAGTTGATTTGTTTACGTGAGTCGGCTAAGGGTCACAAAGTTGCGCTCTTTATTTTCTTCCTCACACCTCTGTACAGCCACGGAAGGTAAGGTTCCCGGACCCTCTCAGACAGTCGGCTGGTCTTCATTCTTATATAACTTGCTCGACAGGAACAAGAAAATTGATACACGCAGAAGAAATTTTTCCATATCGGTTATCTGTCCTTGTATTGTTGACTGATGACTGGCGTAGAAGTGAAGCTGAAGTCAGCTGCAAGCTAGCTTCTCAAAGTGGCATTATAGAGCCTTCGGGTAGTTCGTCCCGCAGACACATTACCCTTGCAAGGCAGCGGTAAGTAGAGTAACTGCTTTTCTGTGGTGATGGCTTGAACTTTTGGTGCCCGTAGCTCAATGCGCTTCCGGATGAATTTCTCCGGTTAACCATATTTTCAAAAACAATCAGAATAAAACTCAACTCTTTCGAGAGCTAATCATCCGTGCATATTTTCTCACACCTTACGCTAGACAATGCGCTAGGATTCTTTTTAACTTATTCGAATGAAAGTGGCGAAATGTATGTAATGACCGCTTAAAGGTGTTTCCTTGTTTAATCTCCTCTGTCTTGTGCTGTCCGACGTCCTGGTAATGTGTACGTCTAAGAATGATAAGGAATTATTACGTACAGGTTTTATAGTGAAAACTATGTTGTTGCGTGCATGGTTGAAGTGGACTAGCAGGTCTTCACTTTGCGTTACACATCTTCACATTGCGTCAGTGGTTGGAGTACCGTCACATATATTGGCGGCCCACCGTTGTCGTGTTCCTCGATATCAAAGATAATACTCAGTGGATAAACGTGCACTTTGGACCTCTGTAGTCAGTAAACGTGTATCCGAGAAATACGCAAATATTATCCGAGCATTATACGCGCGTAGCTCGGGCAGAATGCAGGCTCACGGCCAGTTGTGGTCGCTGTCGTCTTTCATCTTCAACCTCGCTATTGACGAAATCTTGGAAATAGTGTTCACAGGACGCGACTTAAATGGTGTGGATCGGCGTCCAGGAGAACAACTTCTTGACTTCGATTACGCAGATGATATTGCCCTAATCTGTGACAGATCACAAATGTGCCAAGTGGCACTGGACAGATTAGCACTGGCAGTCCGTCACTTCGGGTTTTAGCTTCACACCATAAAAGTGCGAATCTTTCCTTCAATATTGGGTTGGACCGCCTCTTATGCTGACACCTGGTGGGAATCAACCAGATGTCCTTCAGAAATTCAACTACCTGGAAAGTTGCATCAGCGCCGGCGGTATTGAAGATGAGTATACGAATCGTATATCAAAACCTCGAGGCGCTTTTGCTAACGTAAGCCACTTATGGCGCCAGCGCGACATCGCTCTCGTCCTGTAAGGCACAGTGCACGATGCAACGGTACATACGACTCTACTGTACGGTGTGTATTGTTTGCTCGCATGTTTGTTTGCTTGCATGGAAGAAAAGGATGGGTGACAAGGCCCTCACTTCGGACATGGTCTGGGTTGGAGCGTCTCAGTCCCTTGGTTGGTATCCGAAACACGATGAACACGTTTGTTTGGATTCACTTTATGGCTTGGATAGAAGCCAACCTTAATAGCGTTCGTGCTGTGAATTTCGTTGTCCTACCCCGTCGCTCCTAGTCTCCCCTCCAACCACGTTCCCCTGCGTAGCCTTATAACATTTTACATAGTAAATGTTTTACTGCATAGTAGCCGGCTGGTAGCTTACACGGACGATGCCCATCCGTTATCGGTATCTCAGCTGCCTTGCATCTCTTACATACTTCTAATTTTTTACTTGTATGTTTTGCGGACAGTAGCTGAGGTGTTTCCCACCTCTAGCTAACTTGTATAATGAGGATGATGATGACGCCGACAGGTCCTCAGTGCATTCCCGGTTAACCACAACACAAAATATGGCATCAACGTATCCGCCGTAATAAAGCAGGTTGTTTATACATTTGGTTAGCTGGGTGTTCTCCAGCTCACTCATGAAGTGATTGGCGAGCAGCGGCCCAAATGGAGAATGTCAAGCTGCTCCGTCGTTTTGTCTTAAATTGTCCCACTAAATTGAAACGGAATGTTCTTAGTGCACGCCAGTATAATTTACCGCATTCGGTCATTTGAAATTCGGGAATGGGTGCTTTGAAGTTAAATAAGGTCGCAGAGCTTTGCAAGGTTCTCTTATAATGTACCGTTCCTGAAAATGACGCAACATTTAGTGGAAGTATCTTTCCTCCAGCTAGCTCAATTTGTTGGATACAGCCAAGAAATTGTAACTTTCTCGGTGGTTGTACCTCACGAATTTCTTGACCGCTTCGAGTCGTTTGACTTAGAAACAAATTATAAGATGAGTTTCACATGTCTAGTATAGATCTCAGCGGCACGCCTTGGCTTTTGTGATCTTTGGTAAGCCATGGAGCCCCAGAATCACTGTTCCAATGTGTTTGTCGTATACAAGATTATTAGTATGCATGATGTTCTTGTCTCTAAAACGGCGCGAAATTGTTGTCATGCTCTTTTGAATTGCGAGCGTCCTGTCTTTCTCGCTTTGCACTCTTCGGAAATTTGACGCGTCTCCGAGGATGTTATAGATTTTATCAATATAAACTAATTAGATCATCAATAAAATCCCGGCTGCTTTATCTGGCATAGACAGCAAACGTTTTGGTTTGCTTGTGTTCATCCAGGACGTTCAAATCCTTGTTCTTTAGACGAGAGTTGATGATCGGTTTGAACCTCAGCTTTCGGCGACATGTGTTTATCAATATGGATTTGTACGGCTCAGCTGTTATGACTGAAGTTGGCATCAAAGTAGAAACATAAAGACAGAGATTTGCAGATTAAACTTCCGACTAACAGTTGCATAGGCTTTTTTCACAGCTCCGACAAGTTGCTTTGGAGCCAAGTGTAAGTGCCACAAGTTTCAAAACGGTCAGCCTTTGTTGGTGCAAATTATCTGCAAATTGCATTTCTAGAGGAGTTTAAATACAAGTTTTTCAAACCAGATACTGGAGCTTAAAATGCAAGATGAGTCGATAATTACCAGCCCATCAATTGGTCAGATGTTGTTTTGCAGGTTCAATGATCTCCGAAAAAACGTGCAGAACTGACCAAAGTGGTAAGTCCGTATTTTGGCTGGCTAGGCCTTATTGAATGTTAAATGCATGCGCGGGTTTTATTTGCGTGCTATTCTTACATCTGTGGAAGCTAACAATCTTCAAAGAAGGAATATTTGGCTTTTTGTGTTTATGAGTTCATGTGATGTGCAGACTCGTGATTAGCTAGTCTATACTACAAATCCTTAAGCGCAGACTATGAGCACTGACCAGTTTACTATGTATCTTTGCTTGCGTACAAGCCGAATGAGAACTTTCACTCAGCGGACAGTTAATCTAACCATTCCCACAAGGATCTAGAGTCTTGCTTAGCAAATCTTCTGCCATGGTTCTAAAGAGAATCCACCGTCTTAGCGCAGCGAATGGAGGAGGCCGTTTTACTTGTACGCCGGTCTCTACAACTGCTACAACGTTAGTTATTTCAAGTTAGAGATGGGCTACAGAAAGCTCTAGATAATATATATATATATATATATATATATATATATAGTGATATCTTGACGGACCGGCGCTACAAATCTACTATTTCCTAGAGAGTGGTTGGTTGAGAAACAGCTTGCGGCCTCACGTACGCACTAAGCATTTTTGGAAAGATCAAAGGGTCAAAATTCCCGAAGGCTCTGCGAAGAAAGCCGAGGTACTGGTCCGCTTTCTTAGTTGCCTTTTCAGTCTGCCTCCAACAACCGAATTCATCTTGAACCATCACGCCGAGATGGCACCCGTGAGGCGCCTGCTGTAGAATTTGTGGTCCTAGGCGGCAGTTGTGCATACTCTTTGCCGTATACTGAGAACTTTGCACTTGGTGACGTTGAAATGCAGCATGTTCTCGTTGGACCATGTGTACGCTTTGTCCAAGTCCTCCTGTAAGACTGTGTGATCCTCCACTGCAGCTATATTGCGCCATACGTTTATTTCATCAGCAATTAGCAAAAAGTTAGAAGATTGCACACTCGCGAGATCATTTTTGAAGACCAGGAACAGGCGGGGTCAAAGCGCCTTGAGGTACGCCGCATTGAACTTTGATGGATTCTGATTGGTTGCTTCTAACTCTCACATTCAGGTGACGTTGCACAAGAAAGTCTCCTATCTAGCCCAGAACAGGATCGCCGATTCCATATTTCTGGAGTTTGTGGAGGAGAATGCGATGGTCTATACGGTCGAATGCCGTTGAGAAATCCAAGTAGGCCGCGTCGAGTCCTTCACCAGCGTCCACAAATTCCGTCCAGTTTGCACGAGCAATCAAGAGGTTAGTTGTACAGGAGCGATTTTGGCGAAATCCGTGCTGTTCCGGAAAGAGAATTTTGTTGTTCTCTAAGTACCCCATTAAAGCCTCAGCTAAGATAGACTCCATAACCTTGGAGATCACAGGAAGCAGTGTTATCGGGCGATAATTTGTTGGTTCAGCACGGCTACCACTTTTGTAGATAGGCGTGATGATTCCGTAATTCCACATCGTGGGGAGGTGCATCTCCTTCAAACATGGTTAAAATAAAGTTGCTAATGGTCCAGCCAAACTCATGGCAGCAACTTTCAACGCCTTTGGACGAATGCCGTCCGCACCCGGGGAGCTGAACTCGCGCAGAGACATCTGCCTCTTGAGTAATGCGGCGGAGGTGATCGATATGTGATTAAGCCCCGGTGGCGGCGTTAACTACTTTGGCAGGATGTATAATAATTGCGAGCTTTGGAAGGTACGGCCAAATTGTTGTCCAAGGAAGTTCGCTGCCTCTTGTGCCGTTTGGGCTAACCCGCATGCTGTGTGCAGAGCAGGAATACCGCCCTTAACACGGCGCAAATTGTTTACATGCCTGTAAAGCCGTTTGGGATTGGAGCAAAACCTTTCCACTCGACCTTGTTGGTTCTTAATATTATCCTCCCGGACGAGTTTGACACAGTGGTTCCTTTGTATTTTGTAGGCCTGCCATGTATGATCGTTCGGGAAGCTATATAGGTGTGCCATGCCAAGTCCCTTAATGCCATGCACTAACATGTCCTGCTCCTTACAAAAGACTTCATCCTTTTAGGCCGGTAGAATTTGGTTTCAGATGTCCTTACCACCAGCTTGGTACATATGTTGACGAATTCACCGCAGGCCACCTCAAGGGTTAATTCAGCTAAGAGCGACCAGCTGGTTGCATTAATGAAGCCGGACAGGTCTTCATAGTTGGTTACGACACGATATTCCTCGACATGCTCTTTAGGATAATCCGCGTAGCACATGTATTGAAACAATAGCGTCGCATGATCACTGCGGCCAAAAGTGTGTCGGTTATTACTCTATCGAACATAAATTGTTCATTAGTGAATATTCGGCCCCACATGGATGGCCTGTCAGTTCCCATGAATCTGGTGGGCGTAGGTACGTGGCCATAAAGAGGGTAGTCTGAAACCAGATTTTGCAAATCTGTTTTGAATTGCTCTCCTGGTTTGGGCTGGGATTCCAGGGCATGTACCTTGAACTCACCGGTGACTAGAATGTGAATATACATCCTCTTTATCACTTGCATCAACGCAGCCATCAAGGTGCAGTCCAGCTCAGGAGTAGACGATGGTGGGCGGTAAACAACAACCAGTGGGCCTAGATCGTTCCGAATTAGCCGGAAATTACACCAAATGGCTTCAGGTACGTCAGTTTCCGAATCAATTATGCGTTCCCATTGCATGTTGTTACGAAAATAAAGGACTACCCCACCACCTCTGCTAGCTCGATCCTTCCGGAAAACGGACATGCCCATTAGTGCAATTTCAGCATCCGTTATCACGCAGCGCAACCACGTTTCGTTGACAGCGATGAGGTCCCAAGCTGCAGACACGTGTTGAAGTCTAAATTCAGCTAATTTGCTGAGTAGAACTTAGGCATTTGTGTACTTGAATGAGAGCTTCTCGGAGACCAAGAGTGTGTTGGATTGTATGGATGAAGCAGGGGAGTTTACGCCGACCAATAAAGGGTCGGCGACTAATCGTTTTTTGATAGGTTGCATAATCTCGAGAAGTATGTGATATATAAGCAGGTATCAGATGTCCCGGATCCCCGTGTTTTTCTCGTGCTCTGCTGTGCCCCTCCGGATAATATGGCTACCATTGAAACCGTCCCCGAGTCGGGTCCTGCATTTGGCGTTTTCATTAAGAGTTGTGTCTACTTAATTGTCATTAGAAGCTGTTGGTGCTCCTGCTGCTTTCAGACGAATTTCTGTTGGCAATCTGCAACGGAATTTAATTCAGTTCGCTAATAGGTTTTGTGCCATTAGTTCTGATTGTAACACAAGTTTTAACAGCCTGAGACCGCGCCCCTTTTAGTTTGGTGATATGGGGATCCTTGTCAACGAGGTGACCACCACATTTTCGAGAGAAATTGCCTTCCGGATGTAGCGCCATTGCTCGCGGTCGTGCAGCTGAGCATCGTTGGAAATGGAGTCAGTAAGCTCAGGATGACCGTGAGCAATCACTGTTTTCTTATCTCGACTTTTTCTGTACATATCTTTGTTAGCGGAATCTCCTGAACGTTATTTCCACAGGATTTCAGGTAGTATGCGCATCCAAATGAGTTGTTGCGGAGTCGATTCGCAGACAGCAAAACAGCCTCAGTCTCGTCCTTCTAGTTTAGTGTTACCCGAAGTAACCGGGGTTCGCCGTAATGAAACGGGTTTGGGTGGCGAGATATTCCTCTTACTGTCGTGGGATTAGCATGAGCACCGATCGACATGCAGATGGAGCCCCACTGATTTCCATCCTCTGTCAACTTACCCTTAATTGTGTTGGATTTGGATTCGGGGACATTTGTGCATACAATGTTTAGGGCATAATGGGTGCGCCTGGTGGCTATTGGTTTTGGATTTGGAGGCTGAGTATCCGGTTTTCTTTTGAATTTGTGAACGGCACTGGTGTGTGCCATCCGCGCTGCGGCAATTTTGTTTTCTCTAATCCGGGCACAAATGTTACCGGTGCTCTTTCCGGTGTTTGCTTGGCGGCAACCGATGCGTACATTTTCGGGCTGTTCACTATTGCTTGTTGACTGTAGCTTACAGCCTTGAGTGTATTGAACAGACTACTAGGTGCAGCATACAATACATAAGTTGAAGCAGGCGCTGCAGGCATTACTTTTACTTATAGGAGGGAGAGAGAATGGAGTTGATACTGCTGGAAGCTGAGTCGTTGGGGTTAGGTTGGGACGCCTGGCTCGCTTCTTCGGCCTGACTAGGGAATTCGGGTGTTATTTTCACTCACATGTTCAGGTCCGTTTCCTCCCATGAGTGGAAATCTGGCGCTCACTAGTTACTCGACCGCTTCGGTTAGCCTTTTACACCTCTTCAGTAGCACAGATAGACAGGTAACGAATGGAATAGACTTGCATACTTGGCAGAAACGAAACGCCTCTTCAGTGTTTGCTTTCGTCGACCCCTTCCCAAGGCAGGTAGTGTGAGAGGATTTCAAACACATGGTACACACCAGACCAGTTTTTACCATTACAATGGTTCGCATTTGCTCTTCAGACGAGACATTTTCTCAGGGGGGGGGTTGTTGTTGTATGGGGTAGAAAGAGGATAGAGATACTGACGCACCGTTGCGTGGCTATCGGCACTGGTTAAGGTCAGCGGGTCTAGGCGTGTCGCAGCGATATGAGTCACGCGTTCCTTAGGGTAGATAGGCGAAGTGCGTGCTATCGATCCAGTTGGTAGAGGGTAGGCAGCGGTGCGACGTAGGACTGAGGCAAATCAAGGTGACTTGGAAAATACTGTCTAATGACGACAGTAGCAGTTCCAAAGGCGTATCAAGTTAACGACTATCACTTTGTAAAGCGACTTGAATGAGCGGTAGTAAGCTGATCGGGTGACTCTCAAAAAGATCTTTAAAATAAGACCGCAAGAGTTCTTATGCAACGAGAGGAAAAATAAAACCTTTCGGTAGGGTTCAAATACGGTTGACTTTAAGTTGCAAGAGCACGGTTCATTAGTGATCCGTGAATGATAGATCCAGTAGACTAACAGTGTTAGGAGGAGCACTTGGAGCCAAATCGAATGAAGGCACGTAGGACTCTGTGAGAATAAATCCAGATTTGGAGGCGAATAACGCAGGAGGACAGCTTTTGCGACCGCTAGGCAGGTGAAGCAAACGAGTGGCCTGTGGAAAGTCACTCCCATGTATCTATTCAGTGTTATTAGTCTGGATGGTGAAGTAAGAAGCGGAGGCAGAACTTAGATTTGCTGCTGCTTGTCTACATGCAGCAGAGATTCTAGGAAAGCGGTCAATGTTTCCAGTGTTGATAACAGTAGCGCGAGGGTGTCCCGAATGACGTGTTTCCTGGTGCACTGAGTCAGCCAAAGCGTGTACGCCCGTAATGGTTTCTTTTGGCAGCGTAGCGATTGCCTCCACCATCTCTAGGGGAGTTGTATGCAACGGCAGGTTTACCCGTGATCCAAGTGAACATTGCATAAAAATATGGCGAAGGACTTATTGCTGTAGTAAGCATTTCGAACAGTTCCCTTAGGTTGTCCCAGTTATGGAAGTTTACTTACCCTTCTGCTACACGATTTGGCTGGGAAGCGATGAAAATTGTAAATCTACCTCAAACGGCTATTGCGAAACATGAGATTGGTGAACCTACGTGAGAAAGATACTTTCCATGGTATCTTTGCCACCGTAGACCGAGGAATCTGAAGGTTATGGGACATTAGCCTTAGGTGTGGAACCTACATTTAGGTTTGGTGCGTGCATTGCAAGTTTGCTATGACACATTATACATGAGGCATGGATTAAGTGTTGACGAGGATGATCCCATAATTAAGGTGACTTAAGGGGGTACTTGGTATGTGGCTTCCTCCAGTACCTCCGCGTGTGAGTCCTTGCGCTAACTTCAGGGAACAATGATATCCAAACCAGCAGCCTACAGGGAAAGTGTAATAGCATAATGACGTTACACGGAGCTTACACATGAAAAAAGGTGGTTTATTTAATACACCATTTCCTCCTTATTTTCGGGAAGAAGGAAGCTGCTGCCATTGTCACAGCATAGTTCTACGTCCCCAAACAACTCCGCCGTGTTGCTGACAGAACACTTACTTACTACTTCTCATTAATACTTAAAATTGATGCATTGGGTATCCGTCTGTAGCAGTGAGATGGCTTTACACCGCGTAATCACACTTGTACGATGAGATTGATGGCAGCACAGTAGTGGGCCCATCCGTGAGCAGCTATGTGCTACGGTTAGCTTTGCAAAAGTAAAGGTTTGCAAGATTCTGAAAGACAACGCAGCATACGGTTTAAGACATTGCTGAAAAGAGCCTGAGAAAATGTAGCAAGGTAAAAACGGCGGAATGTGTTTCTGTTGCCAGGCATACGCCCGGTGTAAAAAGGAAGTTAACTTGTTTCCTTACCTTACTTTTTCATGACGTACTTGATATCCATCACCATTTTCAGTCTCACCGGTTCTGCCGCACACCGTCACATTTGCCTTTAAGCTTCTGAGTAGATGTTTCTTAACCGGTGGAATAATTAATGCGGTACAGGAAGTCAACGATCATCAGTGGCAACAAAGAACCTGTGCCGCTAACAAGTTCAAGTCAACGCTAACCAGGCGCTGGCTACATGCGCAATCATACATGTACCGTCAACCATCGGCTAATAAACGTCCGTGCACTGCAACCCGATGACTGCAGAGATGCACGTTGTGAAGGTTAATACCCTGTCTGAGCCATTTTCCCGTCCAATCAAATGAAGGGGTTATTGCTTCATATGCGAGCCGCGTTAACTGCGCATATGGGCATTCCTGGACCAAAGTTTTCTTGTGTGTAGACGTGCAATAGGCCAAAGCGCAGCCGCCTCGAGATGCGGAACTTAGAACGCGGATGTAACACCGCAATCACGCCATGGTTGTTAGAAGCGTGAACCTCTAACCTTCAAGGTGTTCAGACCAAAATTCAAGGATTAACCTACGATTAATAGAGCGCACATTTGCATTCATTCTCGATTGACCGATTTCTAGATCGCCTTCAGTAACGCAGGTGTTAAGAACGCAAGTGAACTTAGTGAGTGCAGCTTAGGACAGGTTTTTGCGCCTAATTAGTATATTCGCCTCCACGGCTGTCTACTTCGTTTACCACGTTACACCGGATCAAAGAGGGCGGTAACTGGCAAAGCAATATTGAACAGTGTGGCAACTTCGCATGTCCGGTGAACGTGACCTTTCGGCTGACAGCCTTTTATTAATCAGGACTTCACTTCCTTTCCCCATCTTTACTTTACTTTAAGGAGTACTGAGCATCAATGGTAGCCTTAAGATGTAAAGCTCGCTTACATGCCCCATTTTCAAGACCAGACTACCAAATATGATAAAGTGTGACTCTAAATAATTTAGCTGCAACCAGTAAATCCGGACGGTCGTGCATAGTCAGCATGAAGCATATTGAGCTAGGACCTACACATCCTAATCCTTTTGTGTCCTATCTGAAAAACTACCTTATTATATTTCTATTCCTTTTTACGCCTTCCGTTATATTTTATTCCCTAAAGCAACAGCTATTTGTTGTCCAGAACGTTTCATCACCTCTGGGTCCCTTTTCGACATTTTTCTGACCAACACATATTTACCTTGTACTAGCTTTGGCTATAAGTATTACTGAGCGCAATGGCAAAACCCTTCTGATTTGAAGGATTCTATGAAGAAACCATAGCTTCGGCAACTTTTCCTTATCTCTAGGTTCCTAAAAATTACCATCCCCTAAAATGTTTATCCGGCGGCCCTGCATAAGTAGACCAAACTTGGTAAACTCTTACTTAAAGCTACTTTCCGCGACCGAGACCCGTGTAGGCGCTCAGATGTGCTGACAGTCCATGAACACTATCTCAAAACTATTCTTATCAGAGCCCAGCTGAACCCATCGGTATTACTCAACGCAACACTGCTCTTCTAATGCCACACTTATTTTCCTATATGGGCTCTTTTTACCATTATGGCCTGGACAAAATATTCGACCCCCTACATTAGACATCTATATATCCCTTATTACTGCCCCTTCGTTCAAACCGTCGCCACGAGACTTGACCTTAACATGGTGCGAAGCGTTGCGCATCATTCTGACCCATTTAGTTTTACTGGGTCGTGCTTCCGGGCGACTTGCGGTCAACTCTTACCAGTTTGGTCAACAGTGAAAGGTCAGACAAACTCAGTCTCCTGGTCCTCCAGGTTTGGATTTTGTAATGAGCTGGTGAACATTTCTGTAAAACTAAATCATTGCCACCACCTCGCTGCCTGGCAGACTGGCTTTTGAGCTAATGGCTTCGTTATGAACCCTAATCGTCCTCCTGCCTAAGTCTGGGCGCCCTGGAAAGATCTCAGCCCATATACAAGCATGACATTTTTCCAACATAAACTTCATCCTGCATCGGCCGTCGCGCGGATATTCAAGGGTCGCCTTATCTGCTGCATACAACGAGGCGGATAAGCGAAAACATGATACTTCTGGCACCTTCCTTCTCTCTTCGCACCGATTTCTGTTACATCCATCTCGACCCAGATTACTAAACTTCCTTCTAAAATTCCCAGCATAGTTTAAACAACCGAAGTGCCAACGGAATGGAACCACCTACAGCAACCTTATCGCGACACGCACCGGACGCCTATCAGCAACAGTCTTAGATAAGGCCACCCTGCATAGTTTCCATGGCGACGTTTAACGTTCGCACTCTAAGACAAACACGTTAACAGGCTGCACTCGCACGCACCGGGGACACATCGGGTATAGATGTGTGTTGTGTCCGAAATTAGGAGAAATGATCCGAATGGGTTGTTGCATTAACTGCACCTAGCTTATCATCTCGTTCTTATTAGCACGCATACGGAGACGCCGATGCAGCATTCACGGGTCAAGCTGGTGTAGGTATCATCCTACGCTCAAAGGCTGAGCCATCTTTGATTGATTGGATTCAGGTAAACAGCTGTTTTTGTGCAGCCCCTTTGACAACATCAGCTAAGGTTGATTCACGAAGTGGTACAAAAAGCTGTGTGTTTGTGATTTCCATATATGCTTCCACCGACTGCAGTTCTAATGCTATCAAGGACACATTCGATCACAAACTGAATTTCCTCCTACGCAGTGCTACTAGATCAGCTATTATAGTACTTACAGGGGATATGAACGCACAAATAGGGCGACTGAGCTCATCGGTGGCTCCGCTGGGTGGTAAGTATGGGCTTAACTCCAAACGGACTGAGAAGGGCGATCGGCTGCTAAAACTATATGCGGAGCACCAGTTGCTTTTTGGTAGCACTGCTTGTAGACACTGCGGGCGTCGAGGTGTCACTTGGTTCTTCCTGTAGCTGGCCAGCGATTGACCCAAACTGACCACAAATCAATAAGTTTCAGATAGCGTGGTTCCATCCTGGATCGCCTCTCGTACTGGAGTACCTGTGCTAACGCTGATCACGCCTTGGTACGATGCCGTTTCTCCATGAACTTTACGGGGAGGCGCACCAAGTTTCCCCTCTGATTAGTAACGCATACATTGTCTCAGCCATCTGTCAGGCAAGCCTATCAAGACGGGCTGCTTCCCGAAATGTCTTGTTCTAATGTCACTGAACTGCAATGGAATAGGATCTCGGCCGCAGTGCACGAAGCAGGAGCGTCTGCTTGTTGCACTATCCATCACCACCGCACCAGTCACTGGATATCGGAGAGATAGGTGAACCTGTTGGAATCTAGAAGAATTCTCCCAGCTGGCTCTGAGCACAAGGTGACCAGACGGGTTATTAGGCGCGAACGTTCCTTTGCTCTTCCTTGAGGTCTGAAGTTATCAACAGAAGCTTAACAAGGATCCCATCTGGCCTGTTTGTCTGCGACCGAATAAACTTACGAAAACAAAATGGATCAAATCAGATCTCCAACACACTCACTCCCATCCTGGTCTAATAACACTGGACAATTTGATCTGGATGTTCTTATACAGAGAATTGGATCAGCCAAGGCCTGCATACAAAAAGCCTTCAAAACAAATGATTACAACGTACATGAATCAATCCATAACTATTTGGTCAGCAATCGCACGCTGCTCCATCGACAACGAAAACATGACTTTCCCTTGACAGCAACTGGGTGATACGGGTCTACCTTGTTCCAGCAAATGCTTAGCGACAGTGTCATAGGACTAGGTGTGTTTTTGCATGGCAAACCTCCTTCCCATAAAAAGCTACGGATGTCTGTTTTACAGCACTGCAAAGAGGCGGATGTGATTCGCCACTAACTAAAGTCACGGCCCCATGATTACCCAATCAACCAAACAAACTCCCACCACGGACGTCTCCCAACACTTCTCATAATATCCACGCGATCAATCGCGATTGTATTGGCATATATTTTAAACGGGAATAACAGATAGACACATGCAATTCCACATCCATTTATGAACTCTCAGGTCCAATGTTCTTGGCTAACTTATACCATGTTGTATACATTCCCCGGCATATATCTATACCTTCAACAAGTTCATGCCAACATAAGCGTGTCTCACACTGCACGAGAATAAGGAATTTAGTTACTTATTTGGTTTTTTAACTATGGACTGACAAGGAAGCCTGGTGGACCAGTAGGTCTTAAGAAATAAAAGAAGCAGGAGCAGTAGATATTATCGCAAGATCTGCCAGCTGTTCCGCACTACTAGTCCCAGGAACCTAGGCGTCAAAGAGACGATCAGAGATCGCACGGGTGCATTGATACGCGAAAAGACGCGCTGTATGGCTCGTTGGATGGAGCACTTTCAAGTGGAGTCCAGCTGGTCTGCTGCTCCGGGACCTCTTCCTACTCATGTGATGCAGGACGAGCCATGTAAGGATAAGTTTAGATCCTCCGTCGGAGGTCAAGCTCCGAAATTAAGCACAGCCTTTATTTGTTTTTGTGCCCTATGCCCGGATTTTCTGGCACCTACACTATTTAAGGATGGAGGTGAGGTCCGCTGTAAAGCACTGACCTCCCTTTTCAAAAGTTTCTAGAATAAAGAGAATGTCACGGCTGATGGGAACGAATCTGTTATGGTAGCAAAATAAAGAACGGCAGTCTCACAGGGGTTTTAGCATAGCGCAAATTGTGGCAAAATTACTGGCGTTGTGCGTTGCCTCACTATGAAACGGGGATCTCGGCCTAGGAAATAGCCGACCGGTTTCCGCCCCAAGCGCGGCTGTATAGACCATATATCCATGTAATGGCAAGTGATAGAGCAGCGCCGCACATACCGCAGACCGACAATAGCTGTGTTCCTTGGTTCCTAGAGTGAGTTGGATTAAGTCGATCCATCGATTCGGTTCGCAATACGTGCTCGGACATTTTTTCCCAAGAAATATGTGAAAGTTTTACCTGCCCTATGTTTGAACACTACAAGCCGCGTGTGTTTCTACGGTGGCTTATCATATGGCTTTCCGACCACAAGTGGCGTTCGTCAGGGTTGTCAGATTTTCCGATTTTATTCAATTTCGTCGTGGATTCTATCACGAAATGTTTCTTTGCGGAATCTCACGATGTAGGCGATAAAGTGCTGCTTGGTGAAAGATTAGTTGATCTTGGCTGTGCGAACAATATCGTCTTATTTTCGACGAGGATGAGGTGGCGCCATCAACCCTGAATTGTCTGTCTAGATTGGTCCAGTTGGTTGGTATGCGCTTTGAATCTGCAAATTGTAAAGTATTGCTACAAGACCAACGGCAACCCTATGACACCCTGATCCTAGCTAACGATGAACTCGAGGTGGTTGATCAACTCACTTATCTTGGCAGCTGCAGCGGCAAAGATGGGCGCATAGAAACTGACGTCAGCTCAAATATCGCAAAGGCCATAGCTGCCTTCTTAAACCGGCGGCATCTTTAGCGACAGGAGTTTCACTTCGTCTGAAAGGCCGTGTATACTAGACCACAGTGAAGGAGGATCGGCTCTATAATAGTGAGACATGGCCCCTCCGGTCTGAAGACCTGAGGCGCCCTCAAGTCTTTGATCATCGTTGTCTGCTAAGCATTGCTGGTGTCGGAAGTCACCAGCGTGTCCGCAACGAAGATTTGCGTAGGCGAGTACTAGGTAGTGATAATCATGCTGTTTCCCTAGAACAATAGCCACACTGAATACGTTGCGTTGGCTCGGGCACGTGCAACGTATGTCTGGTCATGGCCAACATCAGAGGGCCCTGTTTAGTTTGCCTGCTGTAGGGTTGCGCGAAACTCGAGGTGGACAGAAGTTGACTTGACAGCGGGAAGTAAAACTATTGACGATCAAACTGGTGCTGCTGGGTCCGTCTTGTAGTCCGATCTGAAGTCCACGTGATGCGCCATTTGCTTGGCTCGAGACTTTACGGGGCATGGCTCGCAAGCGACACCAATGGCGCGTCTGCTGCCGTCTCTTAATCGGATTGCTTGTTTAAAGTTTGTGTTGTGCTGAGTTGTCCACGGGCAGTGAAAGCCGCAAGGAAGCTATCTCGCCGATGCCGCCTCACCTTTGCTCGATAGCTTGCTGTTTGTGACTGTATGTTGTCTACACAAGGTGTAAGCGACTTAAACCTGAATGTTTGTTTAGGGCACTAAGGTTTTCAAGAATATCCCCATTCTCCCTCGTATTATTCTTTATTTCATAGATCTTCGTGTTTGTATGGCAGCGAAGCATCAGTTCAACCGGCTGATGTACTGCTGTTGTTGATTGGTTGCTGGAGGAATGAGAGTGTTGTTGCTACTAACAAGCTTACAGATCTGGCTACTAGGGGAACTCCACAGGCGCTTATCCTCGTAGTGGATGTTAGGATCACGAGGACCGCCGCTACTGGTATCATACACCGTTTCAGCCGAGGTCACTAAGATGAATAGCCAACACTATGTCATTAACAAGCTTTTGAACTAAACCTAATGCTTGGTGCACCCTCAGTTAAGCCACGGTATCCTAGACCATACAAATTGCACTCCAATTTGTCTTCTCTTGGCTCCATATCTCTTAGCTTTTACATGGGTTAAACCTTCAACAATCCCTATTGGAAACACTTGTAAAGTGGCAGCATGATGAACCTGCTACCCTGTTGATTGCCATTCCTTCCATCCAAACGTGTAATGTTTCATAGGCTTTGACACTGGCACAGAATCTAGCCATGTGCCAGAGACCACTGTAGCACCCGCTAGCCGGAAATTTAACTATTTCGAACCACCTTTGCCTTAGCTTGGTCAGCTGTTCGACATTTTTCTTATAGCTGGATACATTGTCATTACTGCGTCATGAGGCAGGTGGACTGCCTGCTCCCCTATCCTGCATAATTTTTCTGACTTATCCGACAATACATTTATGCTGTCTGGCTACCTAGCACAGCTTTTACCAAAACACTCACCAAAGCGCTAGCCTGTTCGAAATTCAAGCCTTATGTTACATATATGCCACCACTACAAGACCAGTAAAATTAGAGCGACAATGCACATAAAACGCAACCTGTTTCACAGTAGAGCGTCTAAACACGATGCGTAATAATGATTCGCCTCTGGCAAATTCGAACCTTTTAAACTAACGTTCTTTCGGCCCTACTCATGCAAGGTCTAGCGAAGTACACATTTAGAGGCATTTTGCCACTCTTGTGGATGCGTTTCTCCACCCAGTTGCTCATATGCCTCTGCATTCATGCTGAAGCTCAGTGTGGACGCTGGTCATTCATTTCATGTCCGATAGTCCTTCGGGAAACCTAGAAAGAAATTCCGTAAGAATGACAAATACGGTTCGCAGCAGAACCGGAAAAAGGGAATAGCACAAGCCATTGAAGTAAGCGGTTTTTCAGAGCATCAAAACTTTAATGATACAACTACTATGTAGACAAGCGTTCTCCTTATAAAAGACCACAAATGTCTGCTCAACAACATTGTGACGTGGCGGTCAAGACTCCTCACAAAATATAGTCATTGCCCCAGGCTCAACCCAAAGACATCAACCTTCTATTCCCAAATTGCCGACGAAAGCAAACATTCAAGAATGAATCAGCACAACTAAAAGCACACCCTACACAGCCACATTCATACACACAATTACCTACTTATATACACCACTATGCAAACTTTCAATGTTATGGAAAACACCTCGGATGTTTGTACCTGCTTGATCACGTATTGTTATGTTAACAACACCATGCCTGTAACGGCGTGCCTAGTCCTGTCGGAAAAGAAACTAGTTATTTATTCGTTTAGTTACTATGCTGTAATACATTATCAAGCCAGATGTGGTGTGCCTCGAAGTATACAAGCATTACTTATTTATTTATTAAGTTCCCCAATGGAATTGTTGTGTCCACCTGAACTTTGGTTGAGTGTCGCAGAAATTTGTACAGTGAAAATAGTAAAGCACTTGAAGCAGCAAGCGTACTGACGAATGTACAAAGCGTAACTTGCCCGTTGCTTTATATAACCCTGACCTAGGTCTAAACCAAGATTGGGACGCACATTTTCCAAATAAATTTTCAGACTGTAGCTGCCGGTCGGCTTTCTTTCACACTTGACCACTTCACCTCACTATGAACAATGAGCAATGAATTTATACGGGTTAAGAAGCGTTGATTTACAAGTCCCGTTGGATAGTTGCAGGGGATATCAACATAACAATAATGATGATAAGGATAGCAACATAGTCAATCCTTTAAATATGAAAATAAGGACTTATCGTTTGCTTCCCTTCAGTCCTGCGATCCTCTTAGGTTCACAGCATCCACAGTTAACAACAAATAATTCCATGGTGAACTCCAGGTGTAGGATGGAGACCATGTGCTCCTAGAGACCGACAAACTGGCCTGCTTGTATACTAATGCGCAGGGTCTTTTTAATACACTGGCCGAACAGAAAGATCATCAAGCATCCAGGTCAAATGACGTTGTTTGTATCACTGAGACATGGTTGCACGCGGGAGTGACGGATGCTGAAGTTGTGCTACCGGGTATGTCGCGCATTCACAATGCTAGGCTCACAAACAACGGTGATGTTATCCTGCAGTACCAAAGCGAATTACAGTGTGAAGGGGTGGAAAGTTCAGACTAGCAGTTCAAGGAATCTCTTTGGTACCGTTAGCAATGTAAAGACTGAGACACTAACCTTAATGTCTTGGTGTAGCGCCAATTAACTCTACACCCGAAACTGATTGCCACCTAGCGGTTGCGATATAATGAAGTTTAGAGCGAAAGTACACCCACATAATTATCATGGGTGGTTTCAACGTGCATTGCGTATGATCACCTAACAAGACCGAAGAACAATTCAAAGCCGAGATACAGGTTCACGTAAACTCTGTTCCTGTTTACAACAACATAACCTTTCCATTCATTTCAGCACAGGTAACAGACCGTCTATACTGGGTCTGATGCATAAAAACGAAAAGCATAAGATCGCTGTGTTAGTTTTACCCTGCCTGTTGTGTCGCAGTGATCACATCGACACGCTTTTTGACTTTGTCTGTTATGTGGACAATCGGAAGGAAAACCGTTAGGCTGTACGAGCCATCCGAATCTGCGATAGATCAGCCGAGCTATTCAGCCTTACAACTTAGTTTTTCCTGCCAAAGAACCCCCGGAATACACTGGGTTCCAGTTCATAAATAAAAGCAGTCAGTTGAATGCACAGGCTTCTTAAATATGGGTTTGCATTTAATATACATCAATGTTATTTCGTTAGGAGCATACCTCGAAAATGTATGACAGTACGCAACACAGCAGAGCTAGTGTAAAGTTAAGTTCCAGCAACAGAAACTTGGGACGACTACGTTGTCAAAATTAAAGTTGTACTCAAATGCTTAGAACATACAAAGCCGTTTTTCAGTAAAAGTTCACTACACCAACGTTGCTAACCACAATCTGTTGAACAAACGCTTCCGTTTTCTACAAAATGTGAGGCAACGACTGCCTCAAATCAGGAGGCCCAATAGCCTAACAAGAACTGCTTTGGCTACAGCAAACGCACTTCAGATGCAATATGTCCCCACATTTCAGAGGGTCTGGCCACTATGCGACCTTCCATAATTTGTCGTCACCTTGCCAATACTAACCCACGTAACGTTTATCGCAGAGGCTGCAGTGAAAAAGCCGACATCTCCTCGCAAACGCAGCTCACCGGTTGTCGGCACCATTTGTCTAGCAGTACTGGAAGCAGCAGCAGGCAAACCGGTAGGGCTTTTAGCTCAGTTTCCTTCGTACTGCTTAGACCAGAACCAAGTTTGCCAGGTGAGAAGTGGAGAAGGAACCCTGATTTACAAAGGTGGAAGCAAAACGGATCCCTCCAACTACCGCCAAGCATCCCATGGTACAATATTCTCAAATTCATGGAATTCATATTCGCCGATGTACAGGTCTGCTATCTGGAAAACTATAACGTCATAACAACAAAATAGCACGGTTTCCGTCTACAGCAGTCGTGCACAAAGCATTTACTATTCGCAAGCATTAGTTAGATCGAGTCAGCTGACGCTAGAGAAGGTGTTGATGTGATCGACCTGAATTCATCCAAGGAATTCGATCGCCTGGGATACTACTCTACAAGCTCCAGCATTACGGGATCAGCGATCCTTCTTTAAGCTGGATTGCCAACTTTTTACTTCCAAGGCCATTAGTGGTCAGAATTCGAATCACTTTAACCGACCCCGTAGAAGTCGAGTGTGGTGTGCCTTATGGCTCAGTTCAAGTTCCACGTTTGATTTAGTGTTTACTAATAACCTTGCACAAAGAGTCACTTCTAATTTTCTCACGTTTGCTGACGATAACAAGACTTAGCACATGATCCAGGCAACTGCCTACAGCCTCTGCTTCAGTGTGACCTAGGTTTGGCATATCAATGCTCAACCCCAAACTTATTGCATCGCAACGTCAGTGAGTCATATCGGCTCGAAACTAATGTACTGCAACAATCAACTGTCGAACGTTACTTGGCTGTCCTGGTACAAGGAGACTTGGGTTGCTCCAGACAATCCGTAGATGCCTCCATTACTGGTAAACAACACGTCGGGCTGTTGCGACGGGCTTTTGGACAAAGAAAGTGTGCCATATTTCGACCAATACTCAGTGCGTATGTTCACACCCATGTCGAATGCGCAGTCAAAGTCTGGCCTCCATGGCTGAACCACGACCTTAATGCACTGCAGCAGCCACAACGTCAGGGCATCTAAGAACATAATCGGTCTGCGCATCGTTTCGTACTTGGAGTTTAACATAGATTAATTTAATGAGAACTGTGAATCTAAGCGGATGAAAAGATAACAGCGGAGCAATCGAGAAGTACTTGTTTTCATATTTAAAGTACTAAATCATTTGCTATGATAAAGATTATTATTATTATTATTAATTATTGTTTCGATATTCCCATCAACTATCCAACGGGACTTGTAAAGCAATGCTTCGTAACCCGTATAAATCCATTGTTCATTGTTCTGCATAATATCTATAGGGTTGAAGACCGCAAATTTGTAGGTAAGAGTCATAAAGGTCTAGTATATCCCCAGCCAGGTTTACCGTTGCCTCAATTGCTACTTATGAATTATGGAAACACGGATATTCTATCAAATAATTACGTCACTATTAGAAGCACCTGCGGGATTCTGCGGATAAAACCAACAGCCGCCATGTGCAGCGAAATCGCAACCTCCTAGCAACTTCGCCTTTATGTTTCGACGCCAATGAGGTTTTGTGATTGAACGCGGGCCGTAGTACGAGGAATAGTTACAACGGGACCGCACTTTTAACCTAAGTTAGTGCATATGCTAGATACCATCCTACGCTATCAACTTACCGTGTAATCCGTTAGGTTGGTTGCGTTTAAAAAAGAGAAACCGGTAAGTGAACCACAAACGTCAGCGGGTGCACAAGTAAAACCGCAGTCAATCTACCTGCTACGTTCAAAATTATTCGATATGGACAATTTAAACAAAAATTAGGGTTACATATATTCGCAGTAAAACTTCCGCATTATTTGACGTTAGTTTAGATTTACGTGACTAAATTTAAGATTTGGGTTACAAAGCAAATTTCTTAATCACCTCTTCCCGTAAAATTGTTTTTCAATGTCCACGATTGTCCACGATCTCTCAATGATTAACAACGTATATTCGTGGTGCTGCGCTGGCAGGAATTAGGTAAGGAGTGTATTATATCGAGTCTCCGGTTTGTCTCAGGCACCAACTACGGCGAAGAAAGAAGATTCTGTAATGCCCATGGTCAAAGGGCCTCGATAACCAATCGTGTGTATAAGGTCCGGCGATGAAGAAGGTTATTGAAGAGAAGAATAGATAGATGAAATAAGGACCCAATTAACCATAATGACAGCCGTCAAGGTGCGAGAGGCAGCTTACTTGAAGCTAAAGACAACTAGGTTGAAATGGGAAGCAGTGGGCGTCCAATACGAAAGCAGCCTTCAAAGAGGAGAGAAAACTGATAGAAACTATAAGGAACAAGGGTGTGAACAAAGGTGGCAAAGGTAGGTAATATTAATAATGACACTAAAGCACTCAGTAATACAAATTGTGGAAGCCGCAAGAATCGACAATCACAAGAGTTTAAGGAGGAAATCACTTCCAGCAAGGGTTAAAAGGATCAAAATATTACCAAACCAGATAGTTGTAAGAACTATGGCATCACTGATCTAATGTAAACTCATTGGTCTGGGGTGGCAAACAGCCAGGGGCAAGACGGTAACAATAGGCTCGGCAGTAGCAACCGGTTCCGCCAAATAAAATAATGATAAAAGCTGAGAGTAATGTCAAATGCCGTAGCTGGTAAGCACAAAAACAAAGCGGAAATCATCCAGCCGGTGGTCAGGACGGTGAACAGTAGTGGGTCGAATGGCGATGAGTACCACGGCACCACAATCTTAATAGAAACTCGTTGCAATGGCACGTCGTGCCAGGTTACATCCTAAGACTAAACAGTCATACCAGAGTGAGTTAGACGCAATAAATAAAAAGTAATTATATTCGCGAAGCAATGAGACACACCAGTACAGGCGTGATCAAGTGGTTGACAGCCACAGAAACACTAAAAGCGTGTGTAAACCACACGACAGAAATACTTGTTGACAAAATGCATGGCTCGAAAATGGCACACAATTTTGCATAGGAATAGTGCAGGGATGAAATGCATGATCCATATTGTCAAAGAGAAATGTGACACCGAAGCGATGTAAGATCACTAAATGTTTCTGTTACGGAAATGCTGGGTAGGGGTTCAAAAGTCTCTGGAGGTTGATTTTGGTTTTTCCGTAGGCGTAGGAGTTCGTTGGAGTGTTTTATAAACACGATGTGCACGCATATATCGGATATTGTGATCATTCTCCGTGATATATTATAAAAGTGTTGATGTTCTGAAAAGTCACTTACCTCAGTGTCTTGTGCTATTAGGCGTTTCCGGTTCTGCTGCGAACGGCCTGCTATCATTCTTACGGCATTTCGTTCTAAGTTTCCCGAAGGACTATCGGTCATGAAATGAATAACCAGCGCTCCACATTGAGCTTCAGCATGAATGCAGAGCCGTATGAGCAACTGGGTGTGAAAAACGCTATTCGGACAGCAATTTAGGTTTCCGTGTGACGGCGCCAGAGCAGGTTTATATTTATGTTCACGTGGATGGTTTCCCTCCATTTTCTTTCTCACCAAGCCAAATATGGATCATACTCTATCGACCGATATCCTCAATGTTCTCAGCCTCAATCCCCGTATACAGCGGTGCATCTAATCCTCCTGCTATGAGACAGTTTCTGAGCCCAATGATTACGGAGTTAAGTTCTCGAAGGAAAGCGGCTTAACTTTCTCGGGCAATTCTTTTGTCACAGGTTTCATTGTCGGCCAACATTTACGATGCACAAGCAATGTAATTCGTGAAGAAGACTAAGACGCCTACATGATACTACAGTCGTAATAAACGTTGTCAGTGCGGCTTGTACCTCAAACCGAAGTTGACATATCCTAAAATATCGTGCCGCTCTCGCACAAGTGAGGATTTCCCTGCCATTTAAAGTACTGTAATATGGCCACTCGAATGTCTTCTCTTGGACATGCTCTAGGCCCTCTCTATTGAGTACATGTCTGCCGGTTGCTTTGGTGTCAAGCGTCTCATGAGTTCACGGTTGTGTTCGGCGCCGAAGGTGAAAACGAGTCGGTTAAACACTGGCAACGTCATGGTGCTTGACAAGTCTCTTGCGAGTGTTCGGCGCCGTTGGACAGTGGAACGCAACAGAGGTAGTAAAGTATTTCCTTATTGGAAAGCTCCTAAATTCAGACAGGTACCTGTATGTACAGGATCCGAAGTGCGACGCAATGTGTTTTAATCGGAATACTACTAAAAGTTTCTTGACTTACACACTGCTATCTACATTCTGCTGCATGGTGCACCAGCGTTCTTCGCGATTCCGTAGAGAGGTATTTTGTACGCAATTACTTTGAGCTATATGGATCAGAAGAGATGACTTTCGACGTCACAGCCTTACTCACCTGTGCGGTATGAAGGGAATCATAAGCCTCCAGACAATTTCTTCGCCTAAGCATTTGAGTCCCATATGTACACCTTAAATAGGTTGTTTAAGAATGCTAAAAATGCAGCCTTTCAGCTGTTGAGCCGAACCATGGAGAGGGCCAACGTGTTTTCTTCATCGCCCACATCGTCCATTACGGCCGTGGATATTTCCTTCAGTCCTAGGAATTGTAACGCGGTTTACATTTGCAAAAATGTAACTTACTCCTCCGTTTATCCTACGAGGGAAACCGTACCGCATACGTAGTGCAGAGCAATTGGGATATTTCAGCGCTATTCTATTGTGCCAAGAATTTGCTGGTTTATCCGGTGGGTACTCATAACGCATAAGGTCAAGTGGATTAGGATTGTTCGCGGCCACCTGTTTGGAGGATGAGGTAGTTTGTTTCAATCGAGGACATCGAATAAAAGTGCACGGAACTTCCCCAGCAGAATGGCTCCATGGTTATACTCTTAGTGCATACGTCTTAATGAGAATATGAGTAGTATATACGGCGTACTGAAGGGGATCCACTAGGCTAGACAGAGGGCGTGTGTGATGAGCTGCTGCGTGACCGCTAAAGTGACTTCTAACTGTCATGCGATTCCACGCACACCGACTTCGTTTCATTAGATGCCAAATTGAAGTAACCTGATATAAAATAATAATCTGTTGATTCATGCGGCTCATGTTCCTTACGCAAATAGCGCAGCTATGTAACCTTGAGAACCCATGTGAACGCATATTCTTCCGCGGGGATCTTCAAACGGATGCGTTCACACAGAACCAACGCGAAGTGCACAACGTCATTTATATCTACGTGGTCTACAATGAGGGAACCTTGTATATGCAATTCCCAACCGTGGCATTGCGTAAGCATATGCGTCTCAAATGGCCCTTAGTTTAGGTGCTCAAAGGTTGAAATGCACCATGCTGCATGTTTATCTTATCTACCTGGATAGGGCCATCCAGAATGTTCACTGTCCTAGAAAACTAATGACGGTCTTAGTGGACCTACTTTTCCCATGCTACATTGTCCCCAGTGCGCACTGCATTGCAACTGTGCCAGCCTAACCGTTGGCTTACCTGGTATACGGAGGTTACGTATGAGGGTGCGCCACATAAATATATAAGGAACTAAATAAAGGTATATTTCAAGACCTGTCTAGAAGCTGTGCCCTCGAGGGGCCGGATCATAATGTACAGTAATCACTTTCTGTTTCGTTAGTAATAATTCAGTGAAGTTTATGTACTTCTTGATCACGAACACTGCACCAGGATAGTGGAAATTGTTTCTGTGCCAAAGAATAGTCCAGTAGTCGATCGCTCCTGCTGCTTGCAAATTGTGAACAGGCATCATCGCATTCCATGGTAAGGAAGATAAATTCCACGGTCCATCATTATCTTTCTCAATATTAGCAGCTGCGAACTATTTGATTAAGGGCCGGTTTGTGTATCTTCTGAACATCCTACACCAATGCTGTGAAAACCGTCTCTCAACCATATTCATGCAAGGTCCTTTAGCCATTTTCGGCAAATAGTGGTTTTCGATAAATATTGCAGGCATGGGAAGAAAGAGGGAAAGCGATGGCACCAGAAATGTCGAAAAAAGATTCGTCATGATTTCCGGTAGTAGAAAATTTAAACATTTCAAAACAACTGGCTTCTTAAAAGGGACGGCAACTTGACGTATTTAGCTAATAAACCAAAGTGAAAAATATAACATATATCTGATTAACGGTTGAGCTTTAGCGCCAATCTCAAATGACTTTAATCAAAGCCAAACGTAAAAACTCGTTTTGAACCAATGGTATCGCTTAAAATCAAAATTACTGGGTAAGATATTCAAAACAACCCTTATTGGCTGTACATGCTAAGAGCAAACGTATCTCAATACTTGATTGATTTCACGAGTCCTGGAGCTATCACCCATACCGTAGCCAAAAATTTAGCAACAGATGCAGTATTAACATTCAAACAACTACAGAGAAAATAAGAACAATTACAAAAAATAATGCCTCATTGCTAAAGCATCGTAACACAAATGGGTATCTATAGAGAACCAAACAGCTACAAATTAGCAGTACATACAAGGTATGACGCATTGGTCACAAATCACACTTCTTAAGCGTAAGTATCAAAACATAGCAAATCTGTGAAAAATATACGCGAAAAGGCTGGAAGGCACTATAGAATATTTCGCCTGCATGAAATAACGGGATTAATTCTGTCATTTCATTGGCCAGTTGGTAGGTGAAACCACTATATGAGTAAAAGCCCCAGAATTATTTAAATTTAAGCGATTGTGAATGTTGCCCCAAGACTAGGTAAGTCTCAACGAGGACAGCTAAATTCCGTTTGGCAAGAAAAGCCTGTAAACCCCGTAAATTTATTCAAACAATTTTGCGACATTTATCAATTTTGGCTCATTTTATGCATGTCTATAGATGGATTCCCACTGCCAATAAGGCACACACGTCCATCGTCAAGAATAAAGTAATGAGCATCCGCAAGAGAGGCAAAATACCTCTGAAGGTGAACTTCGCTAGAGCTTGCATGAGTAGGACCGCAAGAACGTTTGTTTAAAAGGTTCGGGTTTCCCAGAGGCGAATCATTATTATACCACGTGTTTAGACGCCCTACTCTGCAACATGTTGCGCTTTATGAGCTTTGTCTCTCTAATTTTACTGGTCTAGTAGTGGTGGCCTATATGTAACATAAGGCTTGCATTTCGAACAAGGTAGCACTTTGGTGTGTTTTGATGAAAGCTATGCTAGGTAGCCAGACAACATAAATATGTTGTCGGATAAGTCAGAAAAATTGCGCAGGACACGGGAGCTGGTCGTCCACCCGCCTCATGACACAGGATGGACAATGTAGCCAGCTATAAGAAAAATGTCGAACCGCAGACCAAGCTAAGGCAAAGGTGGTTCTAAATAGCTAAATTTCCGGCTGGGCAGTGCTACAGTAGTCTCTGGCACATGGCTAGATTTTGTGCCAGTGTCAAAGCATATGAAACGTTGCACGTTCTGATGGAAGGAATGGCAATCAACAGGGGAGCTGGTTCATCATGCTGCCACTTTACAAGTGTTTCCAATAGGGATTGTTGAAGGTTCAACCCATGTAAAAGCTAAGATATGGGGCCAAGAGAAGATAAGTTGGAGTGTAATTTGTCTGGTCTATGATACCGTGGCTTAAATGACACTGCAACAAGCATTAGGTTTAGCTCAAAAGCTTCCTAAGAACCTAGTGTTGGCCATTCCTCGTAGTGACCTTGGTTGAAACAGTGTATGCTTCCTGTAGCGGCGGCCCGCGCAATGCTAACATCCACTACGAGGATAAGCGCTTGTGAGGTTCCAGTAGTAGCCAGATCTGTTAGCTTGTTAGTAGCAACACTATTCGTAGTCCTCAATCAACCAATCAACAACAGCAGTACATCAACTGGTTAAACTGTTGCTTCGCTGCCATACAACCACGAAGACCTATGAAATAAAGAATAATACGAGGGAGAGAAGGGGGACATACCTGAAAACCTTAGTGCCCTAAAAAACATTCAGAATCAAGTCGCCTACACCTGGTGTAGACAACGTACCGTCACAAACAGCAGACTATCGAGCAAAGATAAGGCGGCATCGGCGAGATCGCTTCCTTGCGGCATTCACTACCCCGAGTCATAATAATTCATTACCACGCAGATAACTCAGCACCACACACACTTTAAACAAGCCATCCGATTTGGAGACGGCAGCAGACGCACCATTGCTGTCGGTTGCGAGCCATGTCCTGTAAAGTATCGAGCCAAGCATAAGGCGCGTCACGTGGACTAAAGATCGTAATACAAGACGGACCCAACAGCACCAGTTTGGTCGTCAATAGTTTTACTTCCCGCTGTCAAGTCAACTTCTGTCCACCTCGAGTTTCGCGCCACCCTACACCTGGCAGACTAAACAAGGCCCTCTTATGTGAGCCATGACCAGGCATACGTTGCACGTGCCCGAGCCAACGCAACGTATTCAGTGTATCTATTGTTCTAGGGAAATAGCATGATTATCACCACCTAGTACTCGCCTACGCACATTATAATTGCGGACACGCTGGTGCCATCCGACACCAGCAATGCTTCGCAGACAACGATGATCAAAGAGTTGAAGGCGCCTCAGATCTTCAGACCGGAGGGGCCAAGTCTCACTACCATAGAGCAGAACGGCCGTCACTGTGGCCTAGTCTACATGGCCTTTCAGACGAAGGGAAACTCCTGTCGCTAAAGATGCCGCCTGTTCAAGAATGCAGCTCTGGCCTTTGCGATATTTGAGCTGACGTCAGTTTCTATGCGCCCATCGTTGCCGCTGCAGCTGTCAAGATAAGTGAGTTGACCAACCACCTCAAGTTCCTCGTTAGCAAGGATCAGGGGATCATGGGGTTGCTGTTGGTCCTGTAGCAACACTTTGCACTTTGAAGGTGCAAAGAGCATACCAACAAAATTGGACAAATCTAGACAGATTATTCAGGGTTGATTGTGCCACCGCAACCTCCTCGAAAATTAAGACGATATTGTCCGCACAGCCAAGATCAACTAATCTTTCACCAAGCAGCACTTTAGCGCCAACATTGTGAGATTCCGCAAGGAAACATTTCATGATAGAATCCCCGAAGAAATAGAACGAAATGGGGGAATCGCACAACCCTTAAGAACACCACTTGT
Source organism: Dicrocoelium dendriticum (assembly GCA_944474145.2). Taxonomy (NCBI): domain Eukaryota; kingdom Metazoa; phylum Platyhelminthes; class Trematoda; order Plagiorchiida; family Dicrocoeliidae; genus Dicrocoelium; species Dicrocoelium dendriticum. The sequence goes on along the minus strand of OX104071.1, from coordinate 82,959,374 downwards.
GGTCGGAAAGCTATCAGCTAAGCCACCGTAGACACTCACGCGGAGTGTAGTGTTAAAACCTAGGGCACGTAAAATATTCACATATTTCTTGGGAACACCTTTCCGAGCAAGTATTGCGAACCGAATCGATCGATCGCCTGAATCCAACACACTCTAGAAACCAAGGAACACAGCTATTGTCGGTCTGCGTGTGTGGCGCTACTCTAGCACTTGCCATTACGTGGATATATGGTCTATACAGCCGCGCTTGGGGTGAAAATCGGTGTGCTATTCCCTAGGCCGAGATTCCCGTTCCATAGTGAGGCAACGCAAAACGCCAGTAATTTTGCCACAACTTGCGCTAGGCTAATACCCCTCTGAGACTGCCGTTATTTCAATTGCTACCATAACAGATTCGCTCCTATTAGCCGGGACACGTTCTTTATTCCAGCTACGTTGGAATAAGGGGTCGGTGCTTTGCAGAGGACCTCACCTCCATGCTTAAATAGTGTAGGTGCCAGAAAATCCGGGCCAAGAGCACGAAAACAATTAAAGGCTTTGATCGCATTTCGGAGCTTGGCATCCGACGGAGGATCTAAACTAACCTTCCATGGCTCGTCCTGCATCACCTGAGTAGGAAGAGGTCCTGGAGCAGGAGACCAGCTGAACTGGTCTTGAAAGTGTTCCATCCAACGAACCATAGAGCGCGCCTTTTTGCGTATCAATGCACCCGTGAGGTCTCTGATCGTCTCCATGACGCCTGGTTTCCTGGGACCAGTAGTGCGGAACAGCTGGAAGAGCTTGCGATAATTGCCTACTGCTCCTGCTTCCTCCATTTCTTGGGACCTACTGGTCCATCAGGCTTCCTTGTCAGCACGAAAGCTCCTCCATAGTTAAATAAATAAATACATGAGTAAATTATGTATTCGCGTGCAGTGCGAGACACGCCTATGTAGGCATGATCATGTTAAAGGTAAAACTAAATGTCGGGGAATGTATAAAACATGGTGCAAGTTAGCATGAACATTGGAACTGAGATTTCATATATGTATGTAGAAGTGAATGTGTCTCTCTCTTATTCCAGTTTGAATATGTACCAATGCAATCGTGATTGCTCGCGTGGGTATTATGAGAAGTGTTGAGAGGGGTCCGTGGTGGGTTTGTGTTTGGTTGGTTGGGTAATCATAGGGCCGTGATTTTAGTTAGTGACGAGTCACATCCGCCTCGTCACAGTGCTGTTAAACAGACATCAGTATTTTTATAGGGAGGACGATTACCATGCGAAAACACATCAAATCCTAAGGCACTGTCGCTAAACATTTGCTGGAACTGGGTAGATCCGTACCACCCAGTTGTTGTCAAGGGAAAGTCATGTTTCGTTGTCGATGGAGCAGCGTGCGATTGCTGACAAGCCATAAGCGAGCGATTGGACGCTTGACAGGCAGGACCAAGGGTTAGGTAGTTATGGAGTGATTCAGGTATGTTGTAATCATTAGTTTTGAAGGCTTTTTTGTAGACAGGCCTTGGTTGATCCAATCTTTTAGACAAGGACATCCAGATCAAATTGTCCAGGGATATTAGACCAGGATGAGATGAGTGTGTTGAAGATCTGATTTGATCCACTTTTGTCTTTGTAAGTTTATTCGGTCGCAGATAAACGGGCCAGATGGGATCGTTGGTAAGCTTATGTTGATAATTTCAGACCTCGGGGAAGAACTAAGTAACGTTCGCACCTAATAGCCCTTCTGGGCACGTTGTGCTCAGAGCCAGCCGGGAGGTTTCTTCTAGATTCCGACAGGTTCACCGACCTCTCAGATATCCAGTGACTGGTGCGGTGGTGATGAATAGCGCCACAAGCAGATGCTCCTGCTTCGTGCACTGCGGCCGAGATTCTATTCCATTGAAGTACAGTTTCATTAGAACAAGACTATTCGGGAAGCAGCACATCATGATATGCTCGCTTGACTGAGGGCTGAGACAATTTCTGCGTTGCCGATCGGAGGGGAAGCTTGGTGCGCCTCCTCGTAAAGTCCATGGAGAAACGACAGTGTACCAAGGCATCATCCGCGTTAGCACAGGTAATCCGTTACGAGCGGCAATCCAGGATGGAACCACGCCATATGAAACATATGGCTATTTGGTCAATTTGGGTCCATCGCTGGCCAGCTACAGGAAGACACCAATTGCCACCTCGGCGCTCACAGTGTCTTAAAGTAGTGCTACTCAGAAACAACAGGTGCTCCGCACACAGTTGTAGCAGACGCTCACCGTTGTCAGTCCTTTCGGAGTTAAGCCCACAATTACCAGTTATCTGAGCTTCTGAAGAGCTCAGAAGCCCTAGTTGTACGTTCCTATCCCCTGTAAGTACTAAAATAGCTGATCTAGTAGCACTGCGTAGCAGCGCGTTCAGTTCGTGATAGATTGTGTCATTGGCAGCATTAGAAATGGAATCGGTGAAAGTATGGGCGAAAATCACAAACAAACGGCGTTTGTTTATTTTTTCGGGAATCAACCTTAGCTGCTGTCGTCAAACAGGCTGCACATAAACGGCTGTTCACCGGAATCCAATCAACCAAAGATGACTCAGCCTTTGGGCCTAGAATGATACCTACACCAGATTGACCCGTGAGTGCTGCATTGGAGTCTCAGGATGCGTGCTAACAAGAACGGGATGATAAGCTTGGTGCAGTAATTGCAACAACCCATTATGGTCGTTTATTCTAGTTTCGGACACACAACTCACATCAATACCCAATGTGGCCAAGGTGCGTGCGAGTGCAGCCTGTTAACGTGTTTGTCTTAGAGTGCGAGCGTTGAATGTCGCCATGGCAACGGTAAAGCGTGGACTTATCAAGGACTGTTGCCGATAGGCGTCCGGTGCGTGTCGCGATAAGGTTGATGTAGATGGTTCTACTCCGGCGGAACTTCGGTTGTTGTCAATTAAGCTGGGAATTATAGAAGGAAGTTTAGTAATGGGGGTCGAGATGGAAGTAAGTGAAACAGGTGGAAAAGAGAGAAGGCAGGTGGCAGCAGTAGCATGTTTTCGCTTATCCGCCTCGCTGTATGCAGCAGATAAGGCGACCCTTGATAATCCGCGCGACGGCCGATGCAGGATAAAGGTTGTGTTGGAAAAATATTATGGTTGCATGTGGGCTGGGATCTGCCAGGACGACCAGACCTAGACAGGAGGAAGATTACATTCTTAAAACAAAGCCTTCGGCTCAAAAGCCTGCCCGCAAGGCAGCGAGGTGGTGGCAATGCTTTAGTATTACAGAAATGTCCACCATCCCATTACAAAACCCCAACCTGGAGGAAAAGGAGACTGAGATTGTCTGACCTCTCACCATTGACCAAACTGGTAGGAGTTGATCGCAAGGCGCCCGGAAACACTACCCAGTATAACTCAATGGGTCAAAAAGGTGCGCAAACCTTCGCACCACCTTAAGGTCAAGTCTCGTTGCGACGGTTGGAACGAAGGGGCAGTAATAAGGGATATATAGATGAATAATGAAGGGGGTAGAAGATTTGTTCCAGGCCATAATGGTGAAAGAGCCCGTGTAGGAAAATAAGTGTGGGATTAGAAGAGCAGTGTTGCGTTGAATAATACCGATGGGTTCAGTTGGGCTCTGAAAAGAGTTGATTTGAGATAGTGTTTATGAACTGTCAGCACATCTGGGCGCCTACACGGGTCTCGGTTTCGGAAAGTAGCTATAGGTAAGAGGTTACCAACTTTGGTCTACTTAAGCAGGGCCGCCGGATAAACCTTTTAGGGGGTGGTAATGTTTAGGAAGCTATAGATAAGGAAAAGTTGCTAAAGTTATGGTTTCTTCATATAATCCTTCAAATCAGAAGGGTTTTGCCATTGCGCTCAGTAATATTTATAGCCAAAGCTAGTACAAGGTAAATATGTGTTGGTCAGAAACATGCCGAAAAGGGACCCAGAGCAGATGAAACCCCCTGGTCAAAAAATACCTGTTGCTTTAGGGAAGAAAAAGTAACGGAAGGTGGGAAAAGGGATAGAAATATAATAAGACAGTTTTTCAGAAAGGACACAAAAGGATTAGGAAGTGTATGGCATAACTCAATTTGCTTCATGCGGAGTATGCACGACCGTCCGTTTTTTACTGGTGGCAGCTTATTTATTTAGAGTCACACTTGATCATATTTGATAGTCAGGCCTTGAAGATGGGGCATGTAAGCGAGCTTTACGTTTTAAGGCTACCATTGATGCTCAGTACTCCTTAAAGCAAAGTAAAGATGGGGTAAGGAAGTGAAGTCCTGATTAATAAAAGTCTGTCAGCCGAAAGTTCACGTTCCCCGGACAAGCGAAGTTGCCACACTGTTCGATATTGTTTTGCCAATTACTGCCCTCTTTGAGCCGGTGTAACGTGGTAAGTGAAGTAGACAGCCGTGGAGGTGAAGATACGAATTAGGTGCAATAACCTGTCCTAAGCTGCACTCACTACTTTCACCTGCGTTCTTAACACCTGCGTTACTGAAGGCGATCTAGAAGTCGGTCAATCGAGAATGAATGCAGATGTGTGCTCTATTATTCGTAGGGTAATCCTTGCATTTAAGGCTGAACACCTTGAAGGTTAGAGGTCCACGCTTCCAGCAGTCATGGCGTAATTTCGGTGTTACATCCGCGTTTTAATTTTCGCATCACGAGGCGGCTGCGCTCTGGCCTATTGCACGTCTGCAGACAAAAATAACTTTGGTCCAGAAATGCCTATTACACAGTTAACGCCGCTCGCATTTGAAGCAACAACCCCTTCATTTGGTTGAACGGGAAAATGCCTCACACCGGGGATTCACTTTCACAATTTGCATCTCTGCAGTCGAAGGATTGCAGTGCATGGGCGTTTATTAGCCGATGGTTGGCGGTACATGTTTGTCTTGCACATGTAGCCAGCGCCTGGTTAGCATTGACCTGAACTTCCTAGCGGCAAATGTTCTTTGTTGTCATTTGTGCTCGTTGACTTCTTGTACCGCATTGATTATTCCACCGATTAAGAAACATCTACTCAGAAGCTTAAAGGCAAATGTGACGGTGTGCGGCGGTACCGGTGAGGCTAAATATGGTGATGGATATCAAGTAGGTCCCGAAAAAGTAATGTAAGGAAATATTTTAGCTTCCTTTTTACACCCGGTGTATGCCTGGCAACAGAAACACATTCCGCCGGTTTTACCTTGCTTCCTTTTCTCAGGCCCTTTTAAGCCATGTCTGAAGCCGTATGCTGCGTTGTCTTTCTGAATGTTGCAAATCTTTACTATTACAAAGCTAACAGTAGCACATAGCTGCTCACGAATGGGGGCACCGCAGTGCTACCATCAATCCCACCGTAAAAGTAGGATTGCGCGGTGTAAAGCCATCTCACTGCTACAGGAGGAGACCCAATTCCTCAATTTCAAGTATTAATGCGAAGTAGGAAGTAAGTGTTCCGTTAGCACCACAGCAGAGTAGTTTGCGGACGCAGAACTATTCTGTGACAATGGCAGCCGCTTCCCTCTTTTCGAATATAAGGAGGAAATGGTGTATTAAATAAACCACACCTTTATCACGTGTAAGCTCCGTGTGACCTCATTATGCTATAAAACTTTCGCGGTAAGCCGCCGGCTTGGATGTCATTGCTCCCTGAAGCACGCGCAAGGACACACACGCTGAGGTACTAGAGGAAGCAACATACGAAGTACCTCATTAAGTCACCTTAGTTGTGGGATCATCCTCGTCGACAGTTAGACCACGCCTCATGGATAATGTGTTACAGCAAACTTGCAATGCACGCACCATACCTCAAAGTAGGTTCCACACCTACCGCTAATGTCCCGTAACCTTGCAGATTCCTCGGTCTACGGTGGCAATGATACCATGGAATTGTCTTTCTCACGTAGGTTCACCAATCTCATGTTTTGCAATAGCTGTTTGAGGTAGATTTCCAATATTCATCGCTTCCCAGCCAAATCGTGCAGCAGAAGTGTAAGTAAACTTCCATAACTGGGACAACCTAAGGTACCTGTTCAAAATGTTTTTTACAGCAATAAGTCCTTCGACAGATTTATATGCAATGCTCACGTGGATCACGGGAAAACCTTTCCCTTACACCTGCCATTGCATACAACTCCCCAGAGATGGTGGAGGCAATCGCTACGCTGCCAAAAGAAACCATCACGGGCGTACACGCTTTGGCGGACGCAGTGCGCCAGGAAACACCAGTCATTCGGGACACCATCACGCAACTTTTATCAACACCGGAAGCATTGACCGCTTTCCTAGAAACCCTGCTCCATGTAGACAAGCAGCAGCAAATCTAATTTCTGCCTCCGCTTCATACTTCACCGTCCAGACTAATTATATAGATTAGATACATGGGGGCGACGTTTCACAAGCCACCCGACATATATTACAAGGGCTGTTAGCTAGAAACGCCGAAGAGAAAAGCAAATTCTCCAGTATTGGCAAGGTGTTGGCGTTTAAGAGAACCATGGCTTACACAATATCACGCAGTACGTTATCGTTGTTATTTGAGATATGAACTTAGCTCCCCTACTGTAGATATTTGGCAACTCCAGCATTACGAACACGGACGGTACCACTTGCTTCCTCAGTTGCCTTCATAACTTCCGGCACAGGTTATGCAAAATCAGAAGGGAAGCAACGAAGCGTTTTCGAAAGGTAGCTTTCCCCTTAATTTCAACCTTATGACACACGTTTCTGATGACGGCTATTGTTACTCTAAAACACCGCTTTTGTAGCTTCTAATATGTGGCTACTATCGATTCCTTGTCCTTGAATTCTGCCGCTGTATGTACGTAAGTTAATGACTAAGAATAATGTTTGCATCTGTCGCTTTCCTAAAATGTTTAAAGCATGGAAGAGAATTATATTTTTGCATTTTACTGAGAACTCTTGCAGTTAGTAAGCCCGATTATTGACCTAACACCTAGGGACTTAGTAGTGAACATCGGGTAGAAACATATAAAATTTTAATAATCTTTTTATACTCAGCTTACCTTTTCGGAATCGTTTAACGATTCATAGAAATTTTGCCGCAAGATGACTACAGCAGCTCTTGTGTCAGGTTTAGAAAAAAAACTAAGTTTTCCTCTATCCTGTGTGTATTCTTAGATATATTTACATATATACAGGTTAAAATGTTCGCACTTGTATATATTCCATTTATAGAATAATGATGTTTGATCACCCTTACTAAGCTCAATGGCCGAAGTGTCTTGTAAAATTCACGTACCATTCGTTTAACTGTGTCAAGTGTATCATGTCGGGGAATGCCATTTTTGCATATCCATTATCCAGTTCAACCAGTAGGGATAAAAATAACAGCGTTTATGAAAAGTTGCGATTCTCAACACTATTGTAAAGCTGATTTTTGTTTAGATCTAGCTAAGAATTACCAATAGCTGAGGCCACAATAAAACTCGTTCGTGCTTTCTGGTACCTTCATTAGTTTTTCAGACTGTGTGGGGAAATTTTGCAAGATTTATTGGATACCCCTTTGCTGGTTTTCATCCAACCACTCTCTAAGAATTAGTAGCTTTGTAGCGCCGGTCCGTCAAGACATCATTATATATATATGTATATATATTATCTAAGGCTTTATGTAGCCCATCTCTAACTTGAAATAACTAACGTTGTAGCGGTTGTAGAGACCAGGGTACAAGTAAAACAGTCTCCTCCATTCACTGCGCTAAGGTGGTGGATTCTCTTTGGAACTATGGCAGAAGATTTGCTAACCAAGCCTCTAGATCCTTGTGGGAATGGTCAGATTACCTGTCCGCTGGTTGAAATTTCTCATTCCGCTTGTACGCAAGCAAAGTTACAATAAGCAACAACACAGTAATATGGTCAGCGCTCATAGTCTGCGCTTGAGGATTTGTAGTATAGACTAGCTAATCAGGAGTCTACACATCACTAAACTCATAAACACAGAAAGCCGAATATTCCTTCTTTGAAGCATTGTGAGCTTCCACAGACGTAAGAAAAGCACGCAAATGAAACCCGCCCAAGCATTTACAATTCAATAAGGCCTAGCCAACCAAAATACTTACTTACCACTTTGGTCAGTCCTGCACATTTGTTCGAAGGTCATTGAACCTGCAAAACAACATCTGACCAATGGATGGGCTGGTAATTATCGACTCATCTTGCATTTTAAGCTCCAGTATCTGGTTTGAAAAACTTGTATTTAAACTCCTCTAGAGATGCAATTTGCAGATAATTTACACCAACACAGGCTGACCGTTTTGAAACTTGTGGCACTTACACTTGGCTGCAAATCCAATTGTCGGAGCTGTTGAAAATAATTCCATGCACTTGTTAGCCGGAAGTCTAATTTAAAAAGCTCTGTCTTGATGTTTTTACTTTGAGGCCAAATTCAGCCATAGCAGCTGAGCTGTACACATACACTTTGGTAAACACATGCTGCCAAAATCTGAGTTACAAACCGATCATCAACTATCTTCCAAAGAACAAGCATTGGACGCTCTGAATGAACACAAAAAAACCAAAAATGTTGGTGTCTACGCACGATAAATGAGCCGGGATTTTTGATGATAAAATCGGATTATATTGATAAAATCGATAACATCCTCGGAGACGTGTCAAAATTCCGAAGATTACAAAACCAGAAAGACAGGAAGCTCGCAATTCAAAAGGCTATGACAACAATTTTGCGCCTTTTTGTAGATGGGAACATCATAGATAATAACAATCTTAAAAACCTTAAACATATTGGAGCAGTGATTCCGAGGCTCCTTGGCTTACCAAAGATCTGAAAACCAAGGCGTGCCTTTGAGATCTAAACTAAACTTGTGAAACTCACTCTATAATTTGTTTCTAAGTGACTTGTCAAACGGCTCGAGGCAGTAAAGGAATTCCTGTTCAGGTACAACCTCCGAGAAACTTTTAATTTATTCACTCCATCCAACAAATTGAGCTAGTTGGACGAAAGATGTTACCACTAGATGTTGCGTCATTTTCACGAACGGTCCATTAAAAGAGAACCTTGATAAGCTCTGCAACCTTATCCAATTTCACAGCACCAATTTCGGAATTTCAATGACCGATTGCGACAAGTTATACTGGCGTGCACTAAGAACACCCGTTTTCAATTTAGTGGGACATTTAAGACAAAAAGACGGAGTGGCTTTACATTCTCCATTTAGGCAGCTGCTCGCCGATCACTTCATGAGTAAGTTGGATAACAGCCAGCTAAACCAACTTATCAACAAACTGCTTTATTATGGCGGATGCGTTGATGACATATTTTGTGTTGCGGATAACAGGGAATGCACTGAGGACCTGCTAGAATCATCATCATCCTCATTATACACGTTAGCTAGATGTGGGAAACACCTCAGCTACTGTCCGTAAAACATAAAAGTAAAAAAGGAGAATTATGCAAGTGGTGAAAGGCAGCTGAGCTACCGGTAACGGATAGGCATCGTTCCGATAAGCAACCAGTCGGCTACTATGCAGTAAAAAATTTACCATGAAAATTGTATAAGGATATTTAGTAGGATCGTTGTTGGTGGGAGAGACTAAGTGGGATGGAGTAGGACAACGAAACTCATAGCACGAACGCCATTATGGTCGGCTCCTATTCAAATCATCAAGTTAATCCAAACAAACCTGTTTATCTTGTTTCGGGCTCCAATCAGGGAGCTGAGACTCTCCAACCGAGAGCAGGTCCAAAGTGAGGGCCTTATCACCCCTCCTATTCTTCCATGCAAACCACCGATGAGCAAACAACTCATGTCGCGTGAGTCGGTAATCAGGCATGCGTAACTCGGGCCGAGTAATCGGAGCTCGGTTCTTGAAATAACGGTGCTGAGCGGTTAATTTCCTCCTACCGTGCCGTAAACAAGGCGACGAACACGCTCGATGCTTATGTGGTGTTCCCACCAGATATTAGCTAAATTGCAAAGTCCGAGGTGGTCGAACGTAACTAGCCTCTTTGTGTCGGCTGACCTAAGAGTCCAGGTTTCCAACCGTACAGTACGGTCAAACGTACCGTTGCGCCATGCACTATGAACATCAGGACGAGAGTGATGTCACGCCGGCGCCATAAGTGGCGAAGGTTAGCAAAAGAGCCTTGAGCTTTTGCTATACGGTTCGTATACTCATACTCAATCCCACGGGCGCTGATACAACTTTCCAGGTAGTTGAATTTCTGAACGACTATTGGTTGATTCCCACCAAGTGTCAGCACAGGAGACGGTCAAAGCCAATCTTGAAGGAAAGCTTTTCAGTTCGATGGTGTAAAGCAAACTAAGCTGTCAGGTTCCGCTTGGCACCTTTGTGAGCTGTCACAGATTAGTGCAATATCGTCAGCATATTCCAAGAAAAAAGTCGTTCTCCTGGAAGCGGATCCACACCGTCTACGTCGCGTCCTGTTAAGACAATTTCCAAGATTTCCTCAATAGCGAGGTTGAAGATAAAAGACGACAGCGACCACAGCTGGCCGTGACGTATCATTCTGCCCGAGGCACGTGCGAGTAATGCTCGAATAATATGTACGTATTTCTCGGATACACGTTTACTGACTACAGCGGTCCAAAGCGCACGTTTATCCACTGAGTATTATGCATCTTTGATATCGAGGAACACGACAACGATGGGCTGCCAATATACGTGAAAAACTTCAATAACTGAAGCAATGTGAAGATGTGTAACGCAAAGTGAGTACCCGCTATTACACTTCAACCATGCACGCAACCACATAGCTTTCACTATAAAACCTGTACGTAATAACTCCTTAACATTCAAGATGTGCACATCACCCAGACATCGG
>OX104071.1:82933039-82948450 GCA_944474145.2 Dicrocoelium dendriticum | reverse complement strand
GTGCCCATTTGGCTTATCGCTGACATTCGTTCGCATCTGAGAAAATTAACTGAACCATGGCGCAGTGGCAATTCCGAAGCAAATCGCAGCATAACATCATTATGTTTTAACAAACCTGTGTCAACGCAGAGGTAAACGATGCCATCATATATACCTGTTCTAAACTGGAAGCAGTACGTTACAATAAATTTACATTAACCTTCAAAGAAGAAGTTGTCGGTTATCTACATCTTTTCGCCTGAGATCACCATAGATTTGATACGACTTTTATCACCACTCTCAGGTTACGAAACATGATAAATTCGCCCACCAGAAAAGATTCATCCCGAGACACGGTGCTCGTTATTCATATTGTGTGGTACTCTGTGCGTAATGGAACTACGTTTGGCATTTCCGACCAGTTAACTATCAAGATTTCACCTGTCATGTATAGCAAGACGAATTACCATGATATCACTCACCGCAGTGATAGAAGATTCATGTGGAGCAGTGCAATTCACAAAACATCGAGCAACTTCGTGAAATGCTTGAATCTATAATATGTTGTTTATGCTTTGGCACGGATGTATCCAAGTATTGTAACCATAGAAAGAGCTTTGTAAATATCTACACCAAAATGTACTGTTCTTGTGAAACTCCCTTCGTCCGTACGAACAAGTATCGGTTTCCCACCGGAAAATCATTCAAAGACCTCCGGCAAATGCAGAAAATGTTTAGTGAAGTTATTCGACTAGCTCCATATTTTTCTGTTGCTAATATATATTAAACTATTGGGTCTGTAAATGCTATACCAATATGGCCCCATACCGTTCCTTCTTTAGAGTTATGGGGTCTGTAGTACCTTTACAACCTGTCTAGATTGTGGGTAAGATTAATTTACTGAAGCACTACGTCAAAGTAAAGCTAGTGATCCGGACGGAAAGCCGCCCGTTCTACTCCAAGAATGTGCCGATATTGACAAAGCCATTTGTGCCTATACACGCAAAGTGTACAGGAAATAGAATATCACTGGCTGCTGGCGACTTGTCAATATTGCAATTTGGTCGATTAAAGATTGTAGTAAATAGTATCATTTTACCTGCATATCCGTTACTTTGCTTACGTAGAAACTCAATCTGGATATGACACTGTCAAAGACGCACTCAAATGACTCACTTCATTTTGTTTATCGTATTTAGAGATATACAATATACGCAGTGGCCTGTCTCGTGCATTGCATACTGTCATCGCTTACAACAAATCCTCCTGAATGTGTTTTCTTGAAAACAACAATGAATCGAGTTTTGTAGAGCCCAATTTGATGCTCAAATATATATTTATTCAAGGAATATTCACTTCCAACGACCTTTTGCTAAGCTGCATGCCCATATATTATCCGACTGAGTCACAATGGCTCCTGCCCACTTATGTGCAAATCCGATGTTTTTCAGGGAGCCATTCTTACACGTGTTCACCTTTCTAATTAGAAGGACTCAATATGATCATATGAAGCAGCGACCCTACTAAAGTGTACATATAACATCCTCCTGGTTATCATTTATCCAACCAATGAAAGCTCAGTCATGTTGAAAACTCCCTGAATATTCACAATTTCGGGCCTGTAGCTCGTCATCTGCCTCTTAAAGCAATAACGTGCTGTGATGTTCATTTTCTGCTAACAAGAGAAGCAAGGTACAAGGTGGTTCTCAATTAGTTTTCAATTAGAAGGCGATTGTGTACACGCTTCCGCATCAGGTATCGAAATAAGTATGGTGTTGAAGTACGATTTATGTCGGAGGCTTCATGTAAACGAAAAATTAGCAAAGCTCAGAATAATATCGTTTTAAACCCCTCAGCTGACAAAAACCTCTGTCCCTCGTGACTTGCATTTTAGATTTGTCAATGTTTGCGTCCTTTTCTTCTCTTTCTCCAGAAGTAATGACGTTCCAAACCTCACTTTCAAAGACATACATTCCTTTAAACATATTAGTTCTCGCATGAAAGTGGTTTCAAGGATACCGCCCGATACAAATCATCCTTTCAGAACGACCTACTGTTTGTCAACTTACTCTGTTGGGCAAAAGTACAAGCTGATTTATGCTTGCACACAATACTGCCGCTCGTCATTACTACATGTTGTGTTTTTTTGATAGACCAAAGAATTTAACCTAAAACTAATCATCCAATTCGCAACTGGACGATGTTCCAATTTTTACTTTCCTAAACTGCTTTATGTTCATATACGGTTGGGAACCTTGCCCCTTAAATCAGCGAACATAAAGAGGCTAGTTACTTTCGACCACCTTTGCCTTTTCAATTTGGCTAAGATCTGTTGGGAACACCACATAAGCAACGAGCGTGTTTGTCGTCTTGTTTACGGTACAGCAAGTGGAAATGAACAGCTCAGCACCATTATTTCAAGCACCGAGCTGCGATAGCTCAGATCCGATTTACGCATGCCAGATTATCGACTACCGCGACGTGCGTTGTTTGCGCGCCGGTGGTTTGCATGGAAGAAAAGGAGGGGTGACAAGGCCCTCACTTTGAAATGGACTTGGTTAGAGCTTCTCAGACCACTGGTCGGAATCCGAAACACGATGAAACACGTTTGTTTGGATTCACTTGATGTCATTGCTAGGAACCGACCTTAATAGCGTTCGTGCTGTGAATTTTGTTGTCCTACCTCTTCTCTCATAGTCTCCTCACCAACCATGTTCCAGTACATAATCTTATATAATTTTTCATAGTAAATGTTTTACTGCTTAGTAGCCGGATGGTAGCTTACCCGGACCATGCCCATCTGTTATCTGTAGCTCAGCTAGCTTGCACCTGTTGCATTCTTCCCCTTTTTACTTGTATGTTTTGCGGCACAGTAGCAGAGGTGTTTCCCACGTCTAGCTTACATGTATAATGAGGATGAGGATGATTCTAGCAGGTCCTCAGTACATTCCCTGTTATCCGCAACACGAAGTATGTCATCAAAGTATCCGCGGTAATAAAACAGGTTGTTGATAAGTTTTTTTAGCTGGCTGTTATCAAACTTACTCATGGAGTGATCGGCGAGCAGCGGCCCAAATGGAGAATGTAAAGCTACTTCGTCTTTTTGTCTTAAAATGTCCCAATAAATTGAAACTGGATGTTCTTAGTGTACGCCAGTATAACCTGTCGCAATCGGTCATTTGAAATTCCGAAATTGGTGCCGTGAAGTTGATAAGGTCTCACAGTTTATCAATGTTTTCTTTTAATGGATCTTTCGTGAAAATGAAGCAACATTTAGTGGAAGCGTCTTTCGTCCAGCTAGCTCAATTTGCTGGATGGGGTCAAGAAATCAAAAGTTTCTCGGAGGTTGTACCTTAAGACGAATTCCTTTACTGCCTCGAGTCGTATGACAAGTCACTAAGAAAAAATTAAAAAAATGAGTTTCACACGTCTAGTTTAGATCTCAAAGGCACGCCTTGGTTTTCAGATCCTTGGTAAGCCATGGAGCCTCGTAATCCCTGTTCCAATGTGTTTGGCGTATTCAAGATTATTAGTATCTATGATGTTCTCATTTCCAAAATGGAGCAAAATTGTTGTCATGCTCTTTTGAATTGCGAAAGTCCTGTCTTTCCCGTTTTGCACTCTTCGGAAATTTGACGCGTCTCCGAGTATGTTATCGATCTTATCAATATAAACCGACTTGGTCATCAATTAAATCCCGACTCATCATTCTGGCCTAGATAACAAAATGTTTGGTTTTCTTGTGTTCATCCAGAGCGTCCAAATGCTTGTACTTTGGAGGATAGTTGATGATCGGTTTGTACCTCAGATTTTGGCAGCATTTGTTTACCAATGTGGATTTGTACAGCTCAACTGCTATGGCCAAATTTAGCCTCAAAGTAGAAACGTGAAACGGAGATTTTCAAATTAGACTTCCGACTAACAGTTGCATAGATTTATTTCCAACAGCTCCGACAATTGGATTTGGAGCTAAGTGTAACTTCCACGAGTTTCAAAACGGTCAGTCAGGCTTGTTGTAAATTATCCGCAAATTAGCTTTAAAGAGGAGTTTAAATACAAGTTTTTCAAGCCAGATACTGGAGCTTAAAATGCAAGATGAGTCGATATTTACCACCCCATCAATTGGTCAGATGTTGTTTTGCAGGTTCAATGACTTCCGAACAAACGTGCAGGACTGACCAAAGTGGTAAGTACGTATTTTAGCTGGCTAGGCCTCATTGAATTTTAAACGCTTGCGAGCGTTTCCTTTGCGTGTTTTTCTTACGTCTGTGTAAGTTCACAATGCTTCAAAGAAGGAATATTCGGTTTTCTGTAGTTTTTGAGTTTATGTGATTTGTAGACTCGTGATTAGTTAGTCTACACTACAAATCCTCAAGCGCAGACTATCAGCACACCATTTTACTATGTATTGTTGCTTGCTGTAACTTTGCTTGCTTAGTACAAGCGGAATGATAAATTTCACCTAGCGGACAGTTAATCTGCCCATTCCCACAAGGTTCTAGAGGCTTGGTTAGCAAATCTTCTGCTATGGTTCCAAAGAGAATCCACCAACTTAGCGCAATGAATGGAGGAGACTGTTTTACTTGTACGCCGGTCTCTACAAGCGCTACAACGTTAGTTATTTCAAGTTAGAGATGGGCTGCAGAAAGCTCTAGATAATATATATATATATATATATATATATATATATATATATATATATATATATATATAGTGACGTCTTGACGGACCGGAGCTACAAATCTACTAGTTCCTAGAGAGTGATTGGATGAAAACCAACAAAATAGTTTCCAATAAATCTGGCGAAGTTTACTCACACAGTCTAAAATCTAATGAAGGTGCCAGAAAGCACAAAGGAGATTTATTGTGGTCCTCAACTATTCGTACTTAGAAGCTAGTACTAAACCAAAATCTGCTTTACAATAATCTTGAGAAGCGCACGCTTGTCACAAACGCTGTTATTTTCATCCCTACTGGTTGAACTGGATGCTGGATATGCAAAAATGGCAATCCCCGACATGATACACTTGACACAGTTAAACGAATGGTACGTGAATTTTACATACACTTATGCTATTGAGCTTAGTAAGGGTGATCAAACATTATTATTCTATAAATGGCATGGATATAAGTGCGAACATTTTAACCTGTATATATGTAAATATATCTAAGAATACACACAGAATAGGGGAAAACTTAATGTTATTTCAAAACCTGACACAAGAGCTGCTCTAGTTTTCTTGGAGAAAAATTTATATGAATCGTTAATTGATTCCTAAAAGGTAAGCCGACTATAAAAAGATTATTCGAATTTTATATTATTCTACCCGGTGTTCACTACTAAGTCCATAGGTGTTAGGTCAATAATCGGGCTTACTAACTGCAACAGTCCTCAGTAAACTGCCAAAAGATAATTCTCTTCTATGCTAGAACTCGTCACTGCTCAACAATATTGTTATTATCTTAACTACTATAAGTGGGCCTGTCGAGCAATACACACTATACAAAATTTAGGAATAAACATCTAGACGGCTTTTCCTAAAGATCCTTTGACCATTTTAGGAAAACAACGGAGGTAAATAATGTTCTTGATCATTAACTTACGTACATACAGCGGCAGAATTCAAGGACAAGAAATCGATAGTAGCCGCGCACTAGAAGCTATAAAAGCGGTGCTTTTAGAGCAACAAGAGCCGTCATCAGAAACGTGTGTCATAAGGTTGAAATGAAAAGGGAAAGGTACCTTTCGCAAACGCTTCGTTGTTTCTCTTCTGATTTTGCCTAACCTGTGCCGGAATTTGTAAAGGTAACTGATGAAGCAAGTGGTACCGTCCGTGTTCCTAATGCTGGAGTTGCCAAATATCTACAGTAGGGGTGCTAAGTTCATGTCTCAAATAACAACGATTACATATTGCGTGATATTGTGTAACCCATGGTTCTCTTAAACGCCAATACCTTTTCAATACTGGAGAATTTGCTTTTCTCTTCGGCGCTTCTAGCTAAGAGCCCTTGTAGTATATGTCGGGTGGCTTGTGGAAAGTCACTCCCGTGTATCTATTCTATGTAATCAGTCTTGACGGTGAAGTATGAAGCGGAGGCAGAACTTAGATTTGCTGCTGCTAGTCTACATGGAGCAGGGTTTCTGAGAAAGCGGTCAGTGCTTCCGGTGTTGATAACAGTAGCGCGAGGGTGTGCCGAATGACTGGTGTTCCCTGGCGCACTGCGTCCGCCAAAGCGTGTACGCCCGTGATTGTTTCTTTTGGCAGCGTAGCGATTGATTCCACCATCACTGGGGGAGTTGTATGTAATGGCGTGTAAGGAAAAGGTTTACCCGTGATCCCCGTGTACAAAGCGTAAAAATCTGGCGAAGGACTTATTGCTGTAATAAGCATTTCGAACAGGTACTTTGGTTGTCCGCGTCATGGAAGTTTACTTACCCTTCTGCTGCACGATTTGGCTGGGAAGCGAAGAAAATTGGAAATCTACCTCAAACGGTTATTGTAAAACATGAAATTGGTTAACCTACGTGAGAAAGACAATTCAGTGGTATCTTTGTCACCTTAGATCCAGGAATCTGCAATGTTATGGGATATTAGCGGAAGGTGTGGAACCTACTTTGAGGTAGGGTGCGTGCATTGCAAGTTTGCTGTGACACATTATCCATGAGGCGTGGATTAAGTGTCGATGAGGATGATCCTACAATTTAGGGGACTTAAAAAGGTATTTCGTATGTGGCTTCCTCCAGCACCTTGCGCCAGCTTCAGGGCGCAATGATATCCGAACCGGCGGCCTACCTGGAAAGTTTTATAGCATAATGACGTCACACGTGGTAAAGGAGTGGTTTATTTAATACACCATTTCCTCCTTATATTCGGAAAGACGGAAGCGGCTGACATTGTCACAGAATAATCCTGCTTCCTCAAACTACTCTGCTGTGGTGCTAACGGAACAATTACTAATTCTCATTAATACTTAAAATTGATGAATTAGGTCTCCGCCTGTAACAGTGAGACGGCTTTACAACGCGCAATCGTACTCGTACGGTCGGATTGATGACAGCAATGCGGTGCACCCATCCGTGAGCAGCTATGTGCTACGGTTAGCTTTGTAAAAGTAAAGATTTGCAACATTCAGAAAGATAACACAGCATATGGCGTCAGACATGGCTAAAAAGGACCTGAGAAAAGAAAGCAAGGTAAAAACGGAGGAATGTGTTTCTGTTGCCGGACTTACACCCGGTGTAAAAAGAAAGTTAAATTGTTTCCTTACATTGCTTTTTCAGGACCTACTTGATATGCATCACCGTTTTCAGCCTCACCGGTGCCGCCGCACACCGTCACATTTGCCTTTAAGCTTCTGAGTAGATGTTTCTTAACCGGTGGAATAATCACTGCGGTACAGGAAGTCAACGAACATCAATAACGACAAAGAACAAGTGCCGCTAACAAGTTCAGGTCAATGCTAACCAGGCGCTGGATACATGCGCAACATACATATACCGTCAACCATCGGCTAATAAACACCCGTGCACTGCAACCCTATGACCACAGAGATGCATGTTGTGTAGGTGAATACCCGGTGTGAGGCATTTCCAGTTCAACTAAATGAAGGGGTTATTGCTTCAAATGCGCGCGGCGTTAACTGTTCATTTATACATACCTGGACCAAAGCTTTTTTGTCTGTAGACGTGCAATAGGCCAAAGCGCAGCCGCCTCGTGATGCGGAACTTACGACGCGGAGGCAACACCGCAACCACACCATTGTTGTTGGAAGCGTGGACCTCTAACCTTCAAGTTGTTCAGCCCTAAATACAAGGATTAACCTACGATTAATAGAGCACACATCTGCATTCATTCTCGATTGACAGATTTCTAGATCGCCTTCAGTAACGCTGGTGTTAAGAACGCAGGTGAACGTAGTGAGTACAGCTTAGAACAGGTTATTGCACCTAATTCGTATATTCACCTCCACGGCTGTCAACGTTACACCGGCTCAAAGAGGGCGGTAATTGGCAAAAAAATATCGAACAGTGTGGTAACTTCGCATGCCCAGTGAACTTGACCTTTGGGCTGACAGGCTTTTATTAATCAAGACTTCACTTCCTTACCCATCTTTACTTTGCTTTAAGGAGTACTGAGCATCAATGGTAGCCTTAAAATGTAAAGCTCGCTTACATGCCATATCTTCAAGGCCAGACTATCAAACATGATCAAGTGTGACTCTAAATAATTAAGCTGCAACCAGTAAAAAACCTGACGGTCGTGCATATTCCGCATGAAACAGATTGAGCTAGGACCCACACTTCCTAATCATTTTGTGTCCTATCTGAAAAACTACCTTATAATATTTCTATTCCTTTTTCCGCCTTCTGTTAATTTTTCTTCCATAAAGCAACAGATTATTGTTGACCAGGGCGTTTCTTCAGCTCTGTGTCCCTTTTCGTCATGTTTCTGACCAACACATATTTACTTGTACTAGCTTTGGCTATACATATTACTAAGCGCAATGGCAAAACCCTTCTGATTTGAAGGAGTCTATGAAGAAACCATAACTTTAGCAACTGTTCCTTATCTATAGCTTCCTAAAAATTACCACCCCCTAAAAGGTTTATCCGGCGGCCTTGCTTAAGTAGACCAAAGTTGGTAACCTCTTACTTATAGGTAATTTCCGAAACCGAGACCCGTGTAGGCGCCCAGACGCGCCGACAGTTAATGAACAGTATCTCAAATCTACTCTTATCAGAGCCTAACTGAACCCATCGGTAATATTCCACGCAACATTGCTCTTCTAATCCCACACTTATTTTCCTACACGAGCTCTTTTTACCATTATGTCCTGGAAAAAATCTTCTACCCCCTCCATTAGTCATCTATATATCCCTTATTACTGCCACTTCCTTCAAACAGTCGCAAGGAGACTTGACCTTAACGTGACGCGAAAGCTTGCGCACCATTTTGAATCATTATACTGGGTAGTTCTTCCGGGCGCCTAGCGATCAACTCCTACCAGTTCGATCAGTGGTGAGAGGTCAGACAAACTCAGTCTCCTGGTCCTCCAGGTTTGGGTTTCGTAATAGGATGGTGAACATTTCTGTAAAACTAAATCATTGCCACCACCTCGCTGCCTTGCAGACGGGCTTTTGAGCCGAAGGCTTTGGTTTTAGAATCTAATCGTCCTCCTGTCTAGGTCAGGGCGCCCTGGCAGTATTTGAGCCCATATACAACCAAAACATCTTTTCCAACATAACTTTCATCCTGCATCGGCCGTCGCGCGGATTATCCAGGGTCGCCTTATCTGCTGCATACAGCGAGGCGGATAAGCAAAATATGCTACTGCTGGCACCTCCATTCTCTCTTTTCCACCTGTATCTCTTACTTCCATCTTGACCCCCATTACTAAACTTCCTTCTGTAATTCCCAGCTTAATTGACAACAACCGAAGTGCCACCAGAGTAGAACCATCTACAGCAACCTTATCGCGACACGCACCGGACGCCTATCAGCAACAGTCCTTGATGAGGCCACGTTGTACCGTTTCCATGGCGACGTTCAACGCTCGCACTCTAAGACAAACCCTTTAACAGGCTGCACTCGCACACACCTTTGACACACTGGGTATTGATGTGTTGTGTTTCTGAAACTAGGATAAACGACCATAATGGGTTGTTGCATTAACTGCACCCAGCTTATCATCTCGTTCTTGTTAGCACGCATCCTGAGACTTCAATGCAGCACCCACGGGTCAATCATGTGTAGGTGTCATTCTAGGCCCAAAGGCTGAGCCATCGTTGGTTGATGGGATTCCGGAGAATAGCCCTTTATGTGCAGCCCGTTTGACGACATCAGCTAAGTTTGATACAAGAAATAGTAAAAAACGCTGTTTGTTTGTGATTTTCGCCTTGATCTCACCGATTGCATTTACAATGCTGTCAAGGACACATTATATCACGAACTGAACGCGCTACTACTCAGTTCCACTGGATCAGCTATTATAGTACCTACAGGGGATATGAACGCACAAATAGGGCGACTGAGCTCATCAGTGGCTCAGCTGGGTGGTAATTATGGGCTTAACTCCGAATGGACTGAGAACGACGATCGTCTGCTAAAAATATGTGCGGAGCACTGCTTTTAGTCACTGTGAGCCCGAGGTGTCACTTGGTGTCTTCCTGTAGCTGGCTAGCGATGGACCTAAATTGACCACATGGCCATAAGTTTCAGATGGCGTGGTTCCATCATAGATTGCGGCTCGTAATGGATTACCTGTGCTAACGCTGATCATGCCTTGGTACGCTGTCGTTTCTCCATGAACTTTACAAGGAGGCGCACAAAGCTTCCCCTCCGATTGGCAACGCAGAAATTGTCTCAGCCCTCTCAGCCAAGGCTATCAAGACGCGCTGCCTCCCGAAATGTCTTGTTCTAATGACACTGAACTTTAATGGAATAGGATCTCGGCCGCCGTGCACGAACAGGAGCATCTGCTTGTGGCGCTATCCATTACAACCGCACTAGTCACTGGATAACCGAGAGGTAGTTAAACCTGTTGGAATCTAAAAGAATCCTCCCAGCTGGCTCTGAGCACAAGGTGACCAGGCGGGCTATTAGGCGCGAACTTTACTTTGCCCTTCCCTGAGGTCTGAAGTTATCAACAGAAGCTTACCAAGGATCTCATCTGGCCTGTTTGTCTGCGACCGAATAAACTTACAAAGATTAAAGTGAATCAAATCATATCTCTAACACACTCACTCCCATCATGGTCTACTATCCCTGGACAATTTGATCTGGATGTCTTTATCCATGGAATTGGATCAGTCAAGGCTTGTCTACAAAAATGCCTTCAAAACAAATGATAACAACATACCTGAATCACTCCATAACCACCTAACACTTGGTCCCGCTTGTCAAGCGTCCAATCGCTCGCTTATGGCTTGTCAGCAATCGCACGCTGCTCCATCGACAACGAAAACATGGCTTCTCCTTGACACCAACTGGGTGGTTCAGGTTTACCCTGTTCCAGAAAATGTTTAGCGACAGTGCCTTAGGACTTGGTGTGTTTTCGCATGGCAATCGTTCTCCCCATAAAAAGACATTGATGTCTGTTTAACAGCACTGGTACGAGGCCGATGTGACTCGCCACTAACTAAATGAACGACCCCATGATTACCCAACCAACCAAACACACTTCCACCACGGACCTCTTCCAACAATTCGCATACTATCCACGCGATCAATCACGATTGTCTTGGCACATATTCAAACTGGAATAACAGAGAGAAACATGCACTTCTACATACATTTATGAACTCTCAGTGCCAAATGTGCCAAATATTTATACATTACCCGATATTTAGTTGTACGTTTAACATGATCACGCCTACATAGGCGTGTCTCGCACTGCACGAGAATAAAGAATTTATTTATTTATTTAGTTATTTAACTAGGGAGGAGCTTTCGTGCTGATAAGGAAGCCTAGTCGATCCGTACGGCTCAAGAAATGGAGGAAGCAGCAGCAGTAGGCAATTATCGCAAGATCTTCCAGCCGTTCGCACCACTTGTCCCAGGAAACTAGGCGTCATGGAGACGATCAGAGATCGCGCGTGTGCACTGGTACTCAAAGAGGAGCTCTGTATGGCTCGTTGGGTGGAACACATTTAAGCTCATTTCAGCTGGTCTCCTGCTCCGGGTCCTCTTCCTACTCAGGTGAAGCAGGACGAACCATGGAAGGTTAGTTTAAATCCTCCATTGGATGCCGAGCTCCGAAATGCGATCACAGCCTTTAATTGTTTTTGTGCTTCTGGTCCGGATTTTCTGGCACCCGCACTATTTAAGGATGGAGGTGAAGTCTTCCGCAAAGCACTGACCTCCCTATTCGAAAGGTTCTGGAATAAAGCGAGTGTCCCGGCTGATGAGAGCGTATCGGTAATGATAGCAACAGAAAGAAGGGCAGTCTCACAGAGTAATTAGCCTAACGCAAGTTGTGGAAAAATAATTGGCGTTGTGCGTTGCCTCATTATGGACCCTGAATCTCGGTCTAGGGAATAGCAGATTGGTTTTCGCCCCAAGCGCGGCTGTATAGACCATATATCCATGTAATGGCAAGTGCTAGAGCAGCGCCACACATACCGCAGACCGATAATAGATATCTTCCTGGGTTTCTAGAGTGCGTTGGATTCAGTCGATCGATCGATTCGGTTTTCAATACTTGCTCATAAAGGTGTTCCCAAGAAATAGGTAAACAATTTACGTGTCCTATGTTTGAACACCACACGCCGCTGAATGTCTACGGTGGCTTATCTGATAGCTTTCCGACCACAAGTGTCGTTCTTCAGGGTTGTCCGATTCCCCCATTTTGTTCAATTTCGAAGTGGATTCTATCATGAAATGTTTCCTTGCGGAATCTCACAATGTAGGCGATAAAGTGTTGCGTGGGGAAAGGTTAGTTGATCTTGGCTGTGCGGAAAATATCGTCTTAATTTTCGAGGAGGTTGGGTGGCACAATCAACCATGAATAGTCTGTCTAGATTGGTCCAATTTGTTGGTATGCGCTTTGCACCTTCAAGGTACAAAGTGTTGCTACAAGACCAACAGTAACCCTATTACCCCCTGATCCTTGCTAACGATGAACTCGAGGTGGTTGATCAACTCACTTATCTTGGCAGCTGCAGAGGCAACGATGGGTGCATAGAAACTGACGTCAGCTCAAGTATCGCAAGGGCCAGAGCTGCCTTCTTGAACCGGCGGCATCTTTAGTGACAGGAGTTTCCCATCGTATCTAAGGCCGTGTATACAAGGCCACAGTGAAGGTCGTTCTGCTCTATGGTAGTGAGACTTGGCCCCTTCGGTCTGAAGATCTGAGGCGCCTTCAAGTCTTTGATCATCGTTGTCTGCGAAGCATTGCTGGTGTCGGATGGCACCAGCGTGTCCGCAACGATGATGTGCGTAGGCGAGTACTAGGTGGTGATAATCATGCTAGCTCCCTAGAACAACAGATAGCACTGAATAAGTTGCGTTGGCTCGGGCACGTGCTACGTATGCCTGGTCACCGCTTACCTAGGAGGGCCTTGTTCAGTCTGCCAGGTGTAGGGTGGCGCAAGGCTCGAGGTGGACAGAAGTTGACTTGGCAGCGGGAAATGAAGTCACTGACGACCAAACTGGGTGCCGTTGGTCCGTCTCGCCTTCCGGGCTGGAGTCCACGTGACTCGCCTTGTGCTTGGCTCGAGACTTTACAGGACATGGCTCGCAACCGACACCAGTGGCGCGTCTGCGGCCGTCTCGCTATTCGGATTGCCCTGCTTAAAGTGTGTGTGGTGCTGAGTTATTTGCGGGTTAATGACTTATTATGACTAGGGGCAGTGAAAGCCGCAAGGAGGCATCTCGCCGATTCCGCCTTATCTTTGCTCGATAGCTTCCTGTTTGTGACGATATGTTGTCTACACAAGGTGTAGGCGACTTGACCCTGAATGTTTGTTTAGGGCACTAAGTATTTCAGGTATGTCCCTCTTCTCTCCCTGGTATGATTCTTTATTTCATAGGTCTTCGTGGTTGTATGGCAGCGAAGCATCAGTTTAACCGGCTGATGTACTGCAGTTGTTGATTGGTTGATTGAGGACTGCGAGTATTGTTGCTACTAACAAGCTTACAGATCTGGCTACTAGGGGAACCCCACAAGCGCTTATCCTCGTAGTGGATGTTAGCATCGCGAGTGCCGCCGCTACTGGAAGCATACACTGTTTCAACCAAGGTCACTACGAGGAATGGCCAACGCTAGGTTGTTAGAAAGCTTTTAAGCTAAACCTAATGCTTGGTACAACATCAGTTTAGCCACGGTCTCCTAGACCAGACAAATTGCACTCCAATTTTAGCTTCTCTTGGCCCCATGTCTCTTAGCTTTTACATGGGTTGAACTTTCAACAATCCCTATTTGGGAACACTTGTAAAGTGGCAGCATCATGAATTAGCTCCCCTGTTGATTGTCATTCCTTCCATCAGAACGTGTAATGTTTTCATATGCTGTTGACACTGGCACAAAATCTAGCCATGTTGCCAAGAGACCACTGTAGCACCCGCAGCCGGAAATTTAACTATTTCGAACCATCTTTGCCTAGCTTGGTCAGCTGTTCGACATTTTTCTTATAGCTGTGCCTACATTGTCCTTCCTGTGTACATGAGGCGGGTTGGACGACAAGCTCCCGTTTCCTGCGTAAATTTTTCTGACTTATCCGACAATAACATTGTATATGCTGGTCTGCTACCTAGCATAGCTTTCACCAAAATACTCACCAAAGTAGTGCTAGCCTTGTTCGAAATCAAGCCTTATGTTACATATATGCCACCACTACTGGTACCAGTTAAAATTAGAGCGACAAAGCTCATAAAACGCAAACATCGTTGCACAGTTAGGGTCTCTAAACACGTGGCATAATAATTGATTCGCCTCTGGAAACCGCAACCTTTTAAACCAACCGTTGTCAGCGGTCCTACTCATGCAAGCATCTAGCGAATACACTGTTTAGAGGCATTTTGCCAACTCCTGCGGTTGCAACTGATGCTCATTTCTTTTCGACGATGGACGTGTGTGCCTTATAGCAGTGGAATCCAATCCTATAGGGATGCATAAAATGAGCCAAAATTGATAAACGTCGCAAAATTTGTCTAATATATTTATGGGTTTAAGGGCTTCTTGCCAAATGGAAATTGAGCTGTCCTCGTTGCGACTTACGTAGCCTTGCAGCAACATTCACAATCGCTTAAATTTAGATAATTCTGGGGCTTTTACTCATACAGTGGTTTCACCTGCTAACTGCCCTTAGAAACGCCGGAAAGAATCCCTTTTATTGCATGCAGGCAAAATATTATATTGTGTCTTCCAGCGTTTTCGAGTATATTTTTCACATATTTGTCTGTGTTTTAATACTTACTCTTGAGAAGTGTGATTTGGCACCACTGCGTCATACCTTGTATGTACTGCTAATTTGTAGCTGTTTTAATTCTTTATAGATACCCATTTTTGTTATGATGCTATAGCAATGAGCCATGATTTTTTGTAACTGTTCTTCTTTCCTCCTTATGTGCTTGCAAGGTAATACTGCATCCGTGGCAATTTTTTGGCTACGGTATGGACGATAGCTCCAGTAATCGTGAAATCCTTCAAGTATTGAGGTACGTCTACTCTTAGCATATACAGTAATTAAGGGTTGTTTTGACTATATTATCTAGGTTTTTTATTTTAAGCGATACGTTTGCTTCAAAACAGGTTTTTACCTCTGCCTCTGATTAAAGACATTTGAGATTGGCGCTTAAGGTCAACCGTTAATCGGATATAATTGTTATATTTTTCACTTTGGTTTACCAGCTAAACACGTCGAGTTGCCGTCATTTTATAAAAGCAAGTGAATTTGAAATGTTTAAATTTGCTATTACCGGAAAGCATTCA